>JAVJIX010000212.1:117500-772500 GCA_036785185.1 Paratrypauchen microcephalus | reverse complement strand
CAACACACACACAACACATACACACACACACACAGAAACACACACACACATACATACACACACACACACAGAAACACACACACACACACACACAACACACACACATACACACACAGAAACACACACACACACACACACACACACCTACACACACACAACACACACACACACACACACACAGTTCCGGCAAGTTAGCCAGGACAGTTAATAAAGCTTGTTTTTAAAGCTTGTTTTTCGCATCTCTCGACTCGTATCACTGCGCCCAGATTAGCTTATTAGCCTTGTAAGCAGGTGTTTACGGCGGATGCGAATCGAGAGAAAATAACCCCAATGCGAATTAGGCTGCTGAATTTTTAGCAGACAACTGTTTGTGACGCAAATATATCACTTTTTGGACAAATGTTGTTTTGAGAAGAAAAACAAGCTTTATTAACTGTCCTGGCTACCGGACTACGTTCACGAGCTACAGAACCGGAGGAGAACTGGGCCCAGATCACGCTGTCATGGGTAACTCAGGGTTAATCTCAGGACACTGTTGGAGGGAAAGCCATACAGATGAACATAAAAAAAAAACACATACTATCCCTTTAAGCTGCATAGCTGCATGTAAATATGTAATGTTTTGCGGATGAGCTGAATCGTGGCTGTTTTGCCGGACGCCGATATGTCTGCCAACATATCAGATGTTGTATCTACAGTAACATTTGTAGAGAATAAGGACAGTGAAATGGAGAAAATCCCTAACTTTGACTGTAAATGCTACTTAAAAAGAAAGGAGAACTCTCTCCTCGGGACACGTTCAGCGAGAAACTTTCTCCGGAGCTTATGTACAGAATGCGATTGGATTCTTCTGCTGAAAGACCATGGATAACATCAGACAAAACCACATCCAGCAGAAAGCCCCTAACTTACATTATATCAGGGGTGCTCAACCTTTTTTTTAAACCGGGATCTACTTTTGAGGTTGATGGCGTGCCGAGATCTACCAAGAGGGGAGGTCCGATCTTTAGGCATGCGACTTCAGGCTGAACGGCCAGGTCGCATTCATCCGACCTGGGCGTGTTTCCTCCAGCGAGAGTGGTAGAAGTAGGCGCTCACAAATGTACACAAACGTTCTTCTCGTCATGCGAAAATAGTATATAAACTCTGTGTCAGTGAAGCGGCGAAGCACGTAGCAATCCCACCACTCTTGGCTGCGACTCCGCACCAACACGTTCATTTCTACGGACGTTGCTGCCACTGCCCCACAAAACGCCGTGGCCAAAAACCTTGTCCTTCTCCGTCTCCTCCTTAAAACAAATAAGCTGTACATGTTTTGGCTCCGGTACGACAGCAACTTTAGGCAACTTCCGTAAACATTGAGCACGCTCGCTGCGCATGACATCGTGTCCTCCAAGGCGCATGCGGGACACTTTTGGGGAGTTTAAAGCCCCAGTGTGTAGGATTCGTGGCATAGGTGGATGGTGCTATTGCACTTTCTGTTTTAGCTACGGCAGACCTCGAGGGTCACCCGGGCGCGCGCACGAGCCGCGCGCCGCTACTGTATAAATAAAACTCGGTCCCAGTTGTTGTTGTTTTTTTCTTTTCTCATGAAAACACACATTCCCGATCATGTACCATGACATTCTACACATCAAATGAAACCTTACAGTCTCCTCTTTTTGACTATGCAATTCATTTCCCTGCACAACAAACACTCCCCGAGCACATGGGGCTTTTATACGGAAAAGCACAAAACGAGGTTAGCTTACCTTAGAATGCTTTGCACAGGTCAAACTCTGTATTTCACCATAAACTTGCTCTCAATTTGTCCGTAAGGATCCAGTGAATAAAATCCAGTAAAACAATTTAGTCCAAAACACGTGTTAGATCCATTACGAGTCTGATCCGGCAGCATGCTTCCAAAACCACGAGCCTTGCCGAAGGCGAAGGCGGAGCCCAAATGTCCTTCTGCAGCTCTCGTATTCAAAATGGCTGCCTCTGCATGGGGAAGATCCCCCTTTTATGTGACTATATCTAAGTCCAAAAGAATACTTTGATTTCATGATGGAAGTGAAAAGGCTTGGAAAACAATGTATTTTTGAATGGGTATCTTCAATTTCAGTAATTAACGGGTAAAAATCTTACACACTGTCCCTTTAAAGTTCACACTGATCATATACAAGTCGTATTTAATTGTAAATGTGAACAACCTCGCAAAAAAATTGGATTTCGGAATTGAGCATTAAGCACTGCAGTCTGAACGTAGTCATACGCGATCGACTGACACTCTGCCTGCGATCGACTGGTTGGGCACCCCTGCTTTATATTATTCATTCACCACATCTGTAGCCACAACTGCCCTGTCTGACTAACAGCAACTAGTTTGCTAACACACACTTCCTGATTATTAGAGAATAAACATGCTTTCTAATTAGATCCAGACAACAGCAGCTTTTACAATAAATCTGTACTGGAGCAAGACACATTTTTCTCAAATACACAGAAGAAATCATCAGGTACGGGGCCTTTAAATGTCCTATACTACGCAAAATAGTCTCTTCTGAGCTTTTAGCCGTGTTAGAACACAGTTGTATCGTTGTGATAAAAAATAATGACTTAGATGCAGAAGTTACAAGGTTATCTATGTATCTAAAAAAAGACACCAAGTACGGGTCAACAAACGTGTTTCACCGGATTGCAACACCCGAGGAGCACAGGAGGAGTGCGCAATCCTTTATAATAAATCTGTCTGCATATCCAAAGCTCAAAACGCTCTGCTCCACCTTGTGATGTCATGATGTCAGCGGTAGTTCAAATTAACAGCTCCTTTTTTACTTTTTGCTTAGGAGTTTGGAAATTCCAGGCCTGAAATGATCCAAATGAGTTTAAAAACACAAAAACAGATGGGAAAATATTAACTGACTGAGCAAAATCCCCGCATGTTCGAAGGGCCGAACTGCGCTCCAGCTTCCAATGATGTTGCAGCATCATTACCCACCGATCGCGCTCCCGCCAATCATGACGATTAGCGCTGCTGTGTTTGCGCCTGTTCGCCGATCAGCTGTGAGCGAGCCGCGTGATATTTACGCGGCATTTCATGAAACTGGAGAAAATCCTTAACTTGCTACGTTAAAGGAAAAGTAACGTTATTTTACAATCTGAGCCTTCTTTCGGTAATAAAACAAGTCGTTTGACTCACCCATATCACGTTCGTGTCATTTGGAGCTGTTTGAAGAAAGTTATGTTGTAGCGTTTCTGTTAGCATTTGTTAGCATTTGTATTCGGGGCATTACTTTGCGGTCTCCAAATAACACAAACTTTAGCACTTTTGAAATCATAGAAGCCCGATGTCTTAATGAAAAATTTCGTTTGAAGCAAAAGTGGCCTGTAATCCGAGGTTTATCCATAGTTTTCAGCTTTGCGTTTCCTGTTTGGGTCCCGGGAGCAGTCCGTGCATGCGCACTGGCGTCCTCATCTACTCGAAACTATGGCTAAATCTCGGATTACAGGCCACTTTTGCTTCAAACGAAATTTTTCATTAAGACATCGGGCTTCTATGATTTGAAAAGTGCTAAAGTTTGTGTTATTTGGAGACCGCAAAGTAATGCCCCGAGCAAATGATACAGCACCATGTTAAGGATACGGGATCATTACTAGAACAGAACGGCTCAACATAAGTTCTGCGATACTGCTCCAATTGACAGAAAAATGCTATGGGTGAGTAAAACTACTTGTTTTATTGCCGAAAGAAGGCTCAGATTGTAAAAAAAACGTTAATTTGCCTTTAATGCTATGTAAGAAGGAACTCTCGACACGGGATACGTTCGGGATATGTCCGTTTCTCCATAGTGCCGGATAATTAAACTCCGTGGATATACGCGACATGTGCATACACGTGTATACGCAAATTAACACGGCAAACTGTTACAACGGAGTGACCGCGTTCTTATGGGTGAGTCATATTATCCTATTATTTCTGCATCAAAGGGACAGATTAGCTGACAGCAGGGGCCTAAAACAGGACTAAACCAGGACTAAACTGGGACTAGACCAGGACTAAACCAGGTCTAAACCAGTACTAAACCGGGTCTAAACCGGGTCTAAAACAGGACTAAACTAAGACTAAACCAGGACTAAACCAAGACTAAACCAGGACTAAACCAAGACTAAACCACGACTAAACTGGGTCTAAACTGGGTCTAAACTGGGACTAAACTAGGAATAAACCCAGATTAAACCAGGTCTAAACCAGGACTAAACCAGGACTAAACCGGGTCTAAACTGGGTCTAAACCGAGACTAAACCAGGACTAAACCAGGTCTAAACCAGGACTAAACCATGTCTAAACCAGGACTAAACTGGGTCTAAGCCGGGACTAAACCGGGACTAAACCGGTTCTTAACCAGGACTAAACCCAGATTAAACCAGGTCTAAACCAGGACTAAACCGGGTCTAAACCGGGTCTAAACTAGGGGTGGGTATTGGCAAAGAAGTCACGATTCAATTCTAATCACGATTCATATGCCACAATGCGATACTATCACGATGCATCACGATACTTGAATTATTGCGATGCACTGCAATATATTCGACATACTTCAGTGAAAATGTACCAAAAAAAAGAGGATAACTTAAATATCAGTGGCTGTGTATCTGGGTAGTGTCTTCAATTGATACATAACTCTGAGCAACTCAATTCATAACTGAATTTATTGAATAACAAAAACAAATAAACCAAACCAATAACAAAAAAAGTGCAGAGGATTTTTTCTAAAACAAAAAAAATGATGTTCAAACATTTGCCATTTTGGAGGTAGCTACCATCATAACAAACAATACCCTTTCAAAAAGAAAAAAGTGCATAGGATTTATTATATATATATATATTAATAAATTATTAATTAATAATAATCGATTTTTGGCATCAAGAATCGATGCAGTATATTGTGAAAGTTAGTATCGCCACGCATTGTCATGACGATTATTTTGCACACCCCTAGTCTAAACCAGGGGTAAACCAGGACTAAACCAGGTCTAAACCAGGACTAAACCAGGATTAAACCAGGTCTAAACCAGGACTAAACCAGGATTAAACTGGGGGTCTAAACCAGGACTAAACTGGGGGTCTAAACCGGGTTAGGGTTAGCGCACCCTTCTCACCTTTTTCACCCCTGACCCGTTTTCATTCCTGAAGTTGCAGCAGAGTGTTTTCAATTTGAGAGAAGAACCTAAATATGCAGGGTTTTTGTGAATAAAACAAATCAAAGTCAATTCACTATGCAACAGACATTACACAGAGGACTGAAATTGCGTTTCACCAGACACCAAATGTGCAACTTAACTAAAAACACGCACACACACATATATATATCTGAAAAATATATAGTATTTTCCTCATTATTTATTTTGCTAACAATCGAGTACATTCTAAAGCTCCCATGTCCAACTGCAGTTTTTGCTTGTCTCCAGCAGAGGGCGCCACAGCTCTACTGTTCAATAGACGAATTACTGTCTTTAATTACGCTGCACAGATGTTAAGTAGTGAATCCCCTTACCGCCCTTATTGGTGATTAGTGAATTCTATATGTTTCATTTGCATTAAAGGGCCCTTATTGTTTTATTTTCTGATTTGTTGGAATGTTGTTTTCTCATCACAAACACACAAACCCTGCAAAATTAGGCTAAGTTCTTCTCTCAAACTGATAACACTTTGTTCCACTTTGTTGTAATGTCATGTTGGTGAGACAGGAAGTGCTCCATTGTGTTTTTACACTTCACTAGAGTCATTTGGATCATTTCAGTCCTGGAATTGCTTATTTTTACTGGGCAATATGTAAAAGGTAGCTGTTAAAGGTCCTATAGTATATAAAATGGACACTTGTGAAGTTTAAAGATCCCATGACATGGTACTTCTTGATGCTTTTATATGGCGCCTTAATGGTTCCCTAATACTGTAAATGAATCCTTCTTCAAAATCAAGACTCAGTGCATGAGAAAGAGAGATAAGATGAGAAAGAGTCATAAATATCTCTCTGGAACACTCCATTATGGGCGTTGTTGCTTGAATGCAAATGAGGAGGACAGAGATAGGCCAGAGCAGCGGGTGGGGCGTGGCCAAACTCTCCACTCTTTCCTCTTTAGCGGTGCGATGTGCGCTGGCTCCACTTTCGCGTTTTTGCGCGGAGGAAGAGATGAGAAGCGTTCCATTGAAAAATAAACACATTTCCACAGAAAATAAAATTAAACCACTGATGTTTCAGAGGTTCGGAGGGTCGGATAAAGGACATCCGAGCCTGGAAACACTCTCACGTGCCTCCAGGCAAATAATAAACCGCATCTCGCATTGCATAGCTCGTTCGCAGTCCAAACTCTCTGGGCGTGATTTACAGAGAGTGTGGGTAGAAACACAGACGGGCGGTGGAACTGCATTTGCATTTTTTCTTCAATGTGACGTCACATAGTTTCTTTGTTCAGAATCGCCCGTTTGAGCTGTCTTTTTTCAAACGCAGAAAAGGACCGCAAATGCTCAGTTTACACATTTCGCAACTTTTAGCCATGGGGGGGCTAAACAGGGTAGGGGAGCTCACATTAACGTTCAAAAACCTCAGAAAGTGAAAATTTAATGCCATGGGACCTTTAATGCTGTGACCTCCTCAAAAACATACCTTGAGTTGTGTTTTGTTTCATCCACACATGTTTGAGTAATCGTTTATTAGTAGTCTACATCTCCAAAGCTCAAAATGCTCTGCGGACGTCATGAAGTGTCAGTTTTCAAGTTAATAACTGCTTTTTATTCAGTACAGATTGACATTTCCAGGGCTGAAATCACCCAAATGATTCTAGTGAAGGTGCAAGGAGTTTTAACAACATAATGGAACACTTCCTGATTACCACATGACATGACAAGAGAAGGACTCAGCCGAAATCTGCAGGGTTTGTGCGTTAAACATGCGTGGATGAAACAAAACACAACTCCAGGTGTGCTTTTGATGAGGTAACAACATTCTAACATGCTTTAAAACTCACAAGAGTCAATTTGGCATAATATAGTGTAGGACCTTTAATTTCTTACAAAACGACCTTTCCATAAGATAAAAATATGCGTTCAGTGCTCATTAAATGCACCGAAGAGGCTGTGCCAGTTTTTTTATTTTTTTTTGTCTACATCGTGTTGTTAGCATTAGAAACCTCCTCTCTGGTCTGTGAAAGTTGTGAAAAGGCCAACATAACTCACTCACTGAGGTGAATAAATAACGTGGCTCACTGGTTTGAGCAGTTCTAGTTGAAGGTCAGATCGATTCCTGCTCGAACTAAGTTCCGTCTGAAGTTCTTTACGAAACTGAGGAATAAGTTTGGGACACTGCAAACTAGCTATGTTTTACAGATTTTCTCGACAATAAATATCAGGTACAGCATAAATTTCATATTATAGACCGGAAAAAGGTGTTTGTCTCCGGGTGGGTGGAGAGTCCGTGCTTCAAGTGGAGGGGTTCAAGTATCTCGGGGTCTTGTTCACGAGTGATGGGAGGAAGGAGCGTGAGATTGACAGGCGGATCGGTGCAGCGTCGGCAGTGATGCAGTCGCTGTACCGTTGTGGTGAAGAGGGAGCTAAGGCGAAAGGCGGCCGAAATGAGTTTCCTCCACAGAATGGCTGGGCGCTTCCTTAGAGATAGGGTGAGGAGCTCAGTCACATGGGAGGAGCTTGGAGTAGAGCCGCTGCTCCTCCACGTCAAGAGGAGCAGCTGAGGTGGCTCGGGCATCTGTCCGGATGCCTCCTGGACGCCTCCCTCGGGAGGTGTTCCCGGCATGTCCCACCGAGAGGAGGCCCCGGAGAAGACCCAGGACACGCTGGAGATACTATATCTCCTGGCTGGCCTGGGAACACCTTGGGGTCTCCCCGGAGGAGCTGGAGGAAGTGTCCGGGGTGAAAGAAGTCTGGGAGTCCCTGTTTAGACTGTTGCCCCCGTGACCCGGCCATGGATAAGCGGAAGAAAAAATTGATGGATATTACAGGCCTGTTGTTTATAGATAATACATCAACTACGTTTGAATACTTGGTAAATGAAATGAAGGTATTTCATTTCTAAATTAATGTGTGGAAAGTTCATCAGTTTCCATGGTGACACAATGCACACATTAAAACAGCTTTACTCTGTTACAAACCAGTTCTAGGGACAGAGGAAAATAACACAAACAAGATGTGATGTAAATTAAGTGGCTTTCATAAAGTACATGTCATAAGTACAAAAACAAAAAAGTTTTTTTTTTTATATATAAGATAATAAATTGGAAATTCCCAATGCGACTAAACAATAACTCTAAGTGGATAAGGCTAAATCAAAACGAAAATACAAATGCCCAAGTTGTTGTGCTAATTCTAGCATATTTACATTGATGCTGTTTGTTATCTTGTTGGTTAATATGCATTGTCCTAATTCAAATAAATAAATAAAATAAAACAAAAAAAGAGGAAGCAACATCATAACATAAATCAGAAAATAACGTACTATGAGCTCTTTAATGGCACACATACTTCATGGAGACAAGCAGGTGGCGTTTCCCTCCATCGTAAAAGCGTAAAAGCGATGCATTTTTAACTCCATAGTCTTTGGAATACTAAGTGGAAGGAGTCCAGGTGGAGATTAAAAGCCAGGACGTTAATAAAGTCTATATTTCGCTTCTGTTCTGTCCCGTAGTTGTGCGGACTCAGAAAACTAATAACTTTACAAGGAAAAGTTTCATCGCTTGTTTTGGTTCCTTATGACATCTTCTAATAAACTGTCTCCAAGGCGGTGGCGGCTCTAGTAACACAAATCTAATACTGTCACAAGCAACGGTGGAAGAAGTATGCGAAGTATGTATGAAGGTGCGTTGTGTAACTTTTCTGGTGGAGGGTCCGTCAGACACTTGTCTCCATGGAGATGTTATTGATTTGTCTGGAATGTTTCGCCGTATGGTTTTAAACCTTTCTGTCTTCACGGAGACAAAACCAGACCAAGTTACAGGTCAGATCAGTGGAGAGGCGACCCCGCTCACAGTCAGAATGCCTGTTTTTTTAGGTGTTTTTGAGCTGTAAAACCAATGTAAACTAGAGCTGTTTAATGTCATACCGTGGAACATTTCAGGCAGAGCAATGTCATATCCATATAAACAAGCAGGTGACGAACCGCCAACCGAAAAGTTACACAGTGCATCTTTAAGTAAATGTACAGATATAAGAGAAAGAAAATACTCATGTAAAAGTATCACATGAAAACAGGTACTTAAGTATAAAATATTAGCATAAGTATAAGTATTTCACACAGATAAAAACACAGAGGAAGTGAGAGCTCCAGTGTATCAGATCATTTAATGAAGGTGACCAAGTTTGTAATGTAAAAACTGTGATAAAAGTAAATAATGGTCAAAAAGTCTGAATTCAAAGTTCAACGTCAGCTTTATTGTCAGAAACCATAGCCGTGTCTCAATTCTCAGTGCGCACAGTTCGGAGTGTGGTTTTAAGGGCATGCATGTCACTTCCGGCGAGACAACTGCTGTCCCATTTCGTTTTTGTCCCATGCACAGTTAACACGCGGTCTGAAGACCGCAGTCGTTTCCATGGAAATTGGGGCGTGGACCAACTGCGTGAAAATGGAGTCGGCGGCTGCATCTGGTAGTTGCGAGACCTGTCGCATTTCGCCGACGCCCATGCAGTCCGCGGACTGCACTCAGGGCTGAGCAAGTATGCACAGTCTTGACTGCAGTCTGAGATCCCCTAAAAACCACGCTCCGAACCGTGCACTCTGGGAATTGGGACATGGTTACAGGATTTGAAATAGCAGCGCCCCCTAGGCCCACAGTGAACATAAAACATCTGATAAACAAGACAATAAACACCATGACTAAAACATCACATATACCTGTAGCAAAAGTACAGTAAACATGTATATAATACTAATAGGTAAAACACACAATGTGTGGTGTAATAAAGCTCAGATGGTGTCATTTAAGCAGCCGTGTCAGTGTCATTTAAGCAGCAGTGTCAGTGTCATTTGGAATGGAATGGAAAGCTTTATTGTCATTGTAAACAACGAGAACCTTGTAAACAACGAGATGAGATTGAAAAGGACGGGTCCATGGACCTTAAAGCAGCCGACATGGGGGCGCTAACGTCCCGCCTCTCTCCTCAGCGATACAAGAACATAAACAGAATAGAAAATGCAGATACAATCACAGTAGTCACAAACACATATGACGTAATACAGTGGAACGGTAAACACTGAAGTCTTTTTTTGCTTGGAAATACATTACGGGAGGGGGAGGGCGAGATGGAAAACAGAGAAATATATTATTGACAAACTGAGGCAGCAGACTATGTGAGAGGGCAGAGTGTTTTTATATGTACATGTCATCGTGACGGAGCCAATCTATGTTGTTCTTTTGATATCATGTGCTGTGTCCTTGGAGTGTCCAGTGCAAGAGCCATAGTCAAAACACAGCAGCCCTGCTATTGTAGGAGAATTAATTAAACCAGGGGAGAATGCACATAATCGATACACTTTAGAACTCAGATGAACGGACAATTATTCCGAGAACTGGTTCTGCTAAGTCCCCAACTTCATGTCACCAAGCCGGGCCGTTGAGACTCTCCAGTCCTCTCCTCCTGGCGCGTAGATGATTGCGGACTGAGCCGCTTGTTTTGCACAGTTCCACAACTATATTCGTGATAGTATCCGGTAGGGGTGGGCGGTATAAACGGTATAAACGGTATGCGGTATAAATTCCAAGCAATCTGTTCTACCACCTAAAAGCTAAACACGTTATCGAGTACGAAGAAAGCCAACGAATGCGCGGTGACCAACGTTCCCTCTAAGCTGCGCGCGAAAACCTATGCAGCGCAGGGATGAAAGAGTTCCGCTTTTTTTTCAGCCACGGGGTCATCTGAATACGGGGGAATCGTCCAGTATTCAGAAACAAAAGTATGTGTCTCGTATTAAACTTCTACCGGTGTAAGCCACGAGCACGTGCAAGCCGCGAGCACGCGCAGCTCTTTGGCAACAGCGTGTAGCGGGGGTGCATGTAGCGGGGGTGCATGTCGGATGTCGCGCACAGGAGTCCAAGGAGCGCTCAGGGAGTTAGTGTGTTTGCTCAGACACATAAAACATTAGGGGGAACATTGGCGGTGACACTCAAAAGCCAAGCCAGTCTTCAAGTGGGAAGAAAAAAGTTGGCACTACACACCAGCAGTGTATCACCCAAGCATTTTCAAAAGGCGTAGCTTATGATAAAAAAGCCAGCGGTGGATTGACATAACGAAGTCCATCGCAATATTCTTGTGTAACGACACGGTGCCTTTCCAAACCGTAGAGAGAAGCGGCTTTTTAGGCATGGTGAAGACGCTGGATCAGCGGTACGTGGTACCAAACCGCAAATACTGTATTTTAGCCAGGTGGAAGTGCCCAGACTGCATGAGGTCCGCAATCAAGTGGGAAAAGAGCTTCGTGACATAAAACACGATGCAACCGCCACGGACTTGTGGTCGAGTCGCACTATGGACCTGTATATCAGCCTGACAATCCACTTTATTGACGACGACTGGAAGTTGTGCGGCAAATGCCTGTGTACGGCCCATTTCAACAGTACATGTGTACTGCAAACATTTCCCTGACGACCATACAGGGGAGATGATTGCCCAGGGACTCAGGGAAGCGCTCGAGTCATGGGAACTTGACGAAGAGTTGCAGGTATGAATCAGCACTGACACCGGCGCCAATGTTAAAGCACTTTGATTTTCCATTTACATTGCCTTGTTCAAATTTTATACTGCTTGAAAGTGAAGTTACTTGTTTTATGTTTTTTACAATTACAGTTTTGCACAATACATTTTCTTGTAGTAATATTCTTGACGTTTATGTTATTTAATAGTTTAAAAAACAGCTTCCTGCTTGAATGCTTTTTCCATGTGCTCTGGTGACCATTAAGAAGCTGTTAATACTGTTAACAGTTAATACTGTTACATACCAAAGTATACCGTGATATATACCGTCTACCGGCTATGGTTCAAATTATACCGTGATATAAATTTTAGGCTATATCGCCCGC
This sequence comes from Paratrypauchen microcephalus, assembly GCA_036785185.1. Taxonomy (NCBI): domain Eukaryota; kingdom Metazoa; phylum Chordata; class Actinopteri; order Gobiiformes; family Gobiidae; genus Paratrypauchen; species Paratrypauchen microcephalus. Next base: position 760,437 of record JAVJIX010000212.1, on the reverse strand, counting down.
CACTAGTATCCAGCGTCATTCGGGTATCCACAGATTGGAGATGGTACAGTTCCTCAATCTGTGTCTCCTTCTGATGCAGACCTTCCCTGGTGTTCAACGGCTCCACTGTGGTGTAAAATGACAGCCGACAGCTCGGGGTCTCTTTGTCCGCTGCCAGCATTCCAATTCTCCGATGGATCAGAAAACATCCCCCAGGCCAATTCAGATGTCCTGCCATCAAAAATCCAAATAGTAAATAGTTCCGATCGGCTCTCCCAAACCCATATTTCTTCGTGAAAAAAGCCAATTGCGTTGGGACCAGCTTCAATTCGATAATTTAGAATTTGAAAATCTACTCCAACAGGAGAAATATGGACAAAAACAAGAGAAAAGCACACAGACACAGAGCAGTAGAGAAGGGAGCAAGAAAACAAGCAGCCGCCTTCCAGCAAGGACAGAGAGAGAGATTTAAGATTAGAATAAAAAGTCCTTTAGCGATTACATGGGACAAGTTTGGGTACTATTTGACGGTATTTTACATTTTTCACAGTTTTTCCATCACAAACTTGGTCATCTTATGTTATTTCACACAGATTTTGAGATGTAAAAATTCAAATGTAGTGATTTGGATTCAGATTTGTGCTGAATCTTGTTCGCCAGAAACAATTTTATCTTATTTTTTTCTAGCTGTTTGCATTTGTGTAGTTTTGTTTGCTCAAACTTATAATGTGTTAAAAATAAAATAAACAAATTCTCAGTCTTTTCAGCAGGTCTCAAACTAATAAAAAATAAGGCACAAGGCACACAGCAAGAAGGTCCCATGTTCCTTCTGATTCTGTTTAAGTAGTTTCGAGTGGAATTTGTTTATTTGAGCAAATTAATTAAAAGTTTGAATTGCGTGACAGGGAGGGATGTGTTTACAGCTGTGCTCACACGGCTGGGAACAAAATGAAACAAAACAAGGCATTAGATTGTGGTAAAAGAAGATTGTGTTTGTTAATCTTAATCTTTAATCTTTTTACGCTGCCATTGTCCAAACGCACTTTCCCAAATCTCATATTAGCCGATTTTCTGATCTATGTTACAGCGTTGTTTCCTCATCAAACAAGAAACACTCTGTTCCACCTTGTGATGTCATGTGGTAATACACGGCTTAAAGCTCACAGGAGTCGGTTTTGTGTAATATAGGACCTTTAAAGTTCACTGGTTTAGGTAGGATTTGTGGGGCTTGTTAAAAAATAAACAAACAAAAAAACCCTAAAACGTCATTATCTGTCATGTTATGTGTTTGGTTTGGTATTGTTGGATTTCAGAAATGTTTATTAAGTGGCTGTTAGCAAAATGTGTTACTAATTTGGTGCTAATCGTTATCAGTAAACTGCACTGAACTTTTGTTTATTTTTCGGTCTATTTCAGTGACATGCAGCTCTGGAAAAAAATAAGAGACCACTGCATTTTTTTTCTGAAATCAGCATCTCTACATGTATTACAGCCATTCCATTCCAGCGTCTGTTGAATTCCAACACAAACACAAAGCTGAGCTACTTCAGTTCTTGCACCAGGAGTGGAATAAAGTCACCCAAGAACAGTCTGAACCAACACTAAACCAGATCTGAACCAGGACTAAACCAAGTTAAACAGGGGACTAAACCATGACAAAACTAGGATTAAATCAGGCCTAAACTTGGACTGAACCAGGACTAAACCAGGACTAAACCAGGTTAAAATAGGGACTAAACCAGGACTAAATTAGGACTAAACCAGGTTAAAATAGGGACTAAACCAGGACTAAACTAGGACTAAACCCGGTCTGAACCAAGACTAAAGCAGGTCTAAACTAGGACTAAACCCTGTCCAGGGATGAAAGAGTTCCGCTTTTTAGCGGATCTCTGCTTTTTTTTTTTAGCCGCGTGGTAATTTTTTTTTTTTTTTTTTCCCCAAATACGTTGAAATTTTGGGTGTGTATTATATATGTATAATTGTGTTTAGGGTTGCCAACCGTCCGTTGAAAAATGTAATCGTCCCGTATTCAGAAACAAAAGTACATGTCTCGTATTAAACTTGTACATGTGTGCGGGGCTGCGCGAGCTTGTGTGCTCTTCTGGTGCTGCGGACACCGCACGTCCTGAGCTGCGCCGCGAGTGCGCTCTCTCGGCTCGTTATCATACTTTGATGTCGCAAAATCGGGGTCAGTGCCGTGTTTTGATATCAACTTTCAAATAAAAACCACTACAATTGTTTAAAAATGTGTTTTATTGCTATTTATTAAAGTTTTGGGGGGGGGGCGTGACTTTCCGCTTTTTTCATGATTGGCCACTTTCATCCCTGCCTGTCTGAACCAAGACTAAACCAGAACTAAACTAGGACTAAACCAGGTCTGAACCAAGACTAAACCAGGTCTAAACTAGGACCCAAGAACAATGTGAAAGACGTGTGGAGAGCATGCCAAGACGCATGAAAGCTGTGATTAAAAATACGGGTTATTGCACCAAATATTGATTTCTGAACTCTTCTTAAGTGTAAACATTAGTATTATGTTGTTTTAAAATGAATTTGATCTTGTTTCTTTGCATTGTTTGAGCTCTGAAAACATGTATCTTTTTTGTTATTTTGACCATTTGTCATTTTCTGCAAATAAATGCTCTAAACGATAATATTTTTATTTGGAATTTGAGGGAAATAGCTTATAGACTCAAACAAAATTTTTCCTTTTGTCCAAACACAAACCTATAAGTAGTAAAATCAGAAAAACTGATCATTTTGCAGTGGTTTCTTATTTTTTTCCAGAGCTGTATGTGAAATGAAGGAGTTCATTGGTCACACATCATTTTGAACAATATCGATTTTGTCTCTTCAGATTAACAGAGGCTGTGTCAGAATGTCCACCTGAGTCCCTAACCCCTCATTCACTACACAGGCCCGCACTCTTTAGCGCCCCCTACAGTACACTCGTTCACAGAGCGGGGCACGTGACTCTGGAGCCTTGGTGAAAAAAAGTCTGCTAAACTCTGATGAGACTTAGACAAACTTTATTGATCCACAAGGGAAATTATTTGGATACAGTAGCTCAGTTATCAAATATAATATATAACAGAGAGTAACAAAAAATAGATGGAATAGCAAAAAAAAGATAGCAATAGACCTGTGTTAAATGAGACATAATTATAAAAAAAATAATAAGTGTATAATGTATGTACAAGTCAGAATAAAATTGAAAAGTAAGTAATAAAATATAAAATAAAATAATATAAAATATAAAATCACAGCTATATACAGGAGACAAACTTGATTTTCAGACTGACGCACAAGTATTTATGGACTCACGATGGTCTAAACCCAGCTCGCGTTCCCTATTAGTGGGTGAACAATCTACAAATTTTTGGACTCGATCTGCTTCCAAGATACAAGTGGCTAAATCTCATTTATATCGATAAGATGAACTGAAAATCAATTGATAACTGTGCTGGCTAGCTAATGTATTCAAGATATTTAATTATATTGTTTTACATCAAAATTGCAATCTGTTTATACAATAGATTTAGGCATTTTTGCTTAAAAATAATATTTATATTTTGAAAATATTTAACTTGCACTTCTTTATCTGTCAAGAAATAAACAGGAAATATCTTAAGACATCAGGTGCACACAATTTCGAGGCATCTCTCTTATGTGAAATCAAAAAATATTTGATGTTAAAACTCTAGACATATTAAAATTAAATGACTTTATTGATCTCACACAGGAGAACTTCTTCTCTGCATTTAACCCATCCTGTTTTTAGCACATTACTGCGCCCGGGGACCATCTCCATGATCTTCTCGCTTCGGTTTGGTCAGGACCTAAGCTGGAGGATTTTACCTGTGGTGCATGTTTTGGGTTGATGGGGGAAACCGGAGTGCCTGGAGGAAACCCGCCCAGACACGGGGAGAACATGCAAACTCCACACAGAAAGGCTCGGGCGACCCGGGGATCAAACCCGGAACCTTCATGCTGTGAAGCATGAGCGCTAACCATTCAGCCACCGTTCCATGTATTGAAATGTGCAGACAGGCTTTCAGATAGAACTGTTGCTTGTAGACACACTGTACCTTCTGATAAACTACAGTTTTTGCCTTATTTTGCATAAATTTCCTATTTTGACCCAATACTATATCTTGGAAACTATAGCCAATCAGACTTACTTTTTCTTTATTAGTGACCTAAACCAAGAAAAATGTCACTACTTTTGTTCCGGAAGCATTTTGCTTGTAGACCAGTGTAATAATCAGATGAGTTTTTATCACACTGGATTTCACGTAAACAGATCGGATTATGTGCTTTTTGTCTGAAATGTGAAAATTATCGCTCTGTTATCGCTCTGGAGCTGGTGTAAGCGGCTAATGCTGGCACCACAAACACCATAACGGTTTATTTAGTCGTGTTTTATTCATAATCAGGATCATCAGCTCCATAAACCAGCGCTTTTATCTGCTTCATTCAGTCGGGTTATGTCCACTTAAACTCCTGTCGCTGTACGCCGTTGTTTTCCCGATTCTCGCAGCGCATTGTGACCACCGACGCCCACTACTTTTAACAAGCAGGTGACGAACTTCCAACCGGAAATTTACACAGTGCATCTTTAAGTAAAAGTACAGAAACGAGAGCAAAGTATCACATGAAAAGAGGTACTTAAGGATAAAATATTAAAGTATTTTATGCAGTATTTCACAAAGTATATTAAAGTATTCCACGCAGATAAAAACACAGAGGAAGTGAGAGCTTCAGGGTATCTTATTATTTAATGGAGATGACCAAGTTTGTAGTGTAAAAACTGATAAAAGGAAAAAAAACTGTTGGGATTAGAATAAAAATCCTTTAATTACTTTAATTACGTGGGACAAGTTTGGGACTGTTTTACTTTTATCACAGTTTTTACATGACAAACTTGGTCATCTTATATTATTTCACACAGATTTTGAGATGTAATAAAAGTTCAAATGTAGTGATTTTGATTCAGATTTGTGCAGAATTTTGTTCAACAGAAACAATTTAATCTTTTTTTTGTTTTTTTAGCTGTTTGCATTTGTATAGTTTTGTTGCTCAAACTTAGAATGTGTTAAAAATAAACCCTCAGTATTTCCAGCAGGTCTCAAACTATAAATAGTAATAAAAAAATAAAAAATATTTAAAAAAATAATTTAAAAAAATACTTTAACTTTTCAGTCCTGTTCAAAAATGTACTGAAGTAGAAAGTACAGATACCTGCTCTCAAATGTAGTGAAGTGAAATTAAAAATTATCCACTTTAAAATCGACTTAAACCAGCACTTTTATCTGCTTCATTCAGTCGGGTTTTGTCCAGGTAAACACCTGTCGCTGTAGCCGTTGTTTTCCTGACGCTCCCAGTGCATTGTGGTCTATTATTGACCCCTCTGATGACCACTGCCTTCATGGTGCATTGTGAGAACCCTTAATAGTGCCCTAAGTAAAGAATAGTGTGGACATTCGGACACATGCAGAGTTTAGTGCATTGTTCATTGATTCAGCAGAATTGTTTTGATACGGATGGACCATGCTTGTCCCTGATTGGCTAATCCACCTGTCAATCACGCCCATTTGAACTCGGGAGCAGCTAAGGGCCTGTTTACACGAGAACACTTACGGGTAAAAACGACAAAATATTTTATCGGACATGCCTTTCGTTTAGACGGTGACGGCGTTTTGGGGGCTTAAAAACGCAAAAAACTGAAACCACCCTCCAAAGTGGAAGACGAATACGCTCCACTGTAGCGTTTTCGTCTACACTGCCCAAGACGCAAAACTCTGGTCAAATCTGCTGACGTCGCGTACGCGTTTACGTCACATCGGTCCATATATCAGTGTACTTTGTTTGGCAGGACCTTGTTGCGCCTTCGTTGCTTTGTAGTCTAACGTGGTCTGAAGCAATAGTTGAACTTCTTCGTCTGACCACACAAATTTTTTTTTTTGCTACCAGTAGCCATGTTTTGTTTTGCATTTCGCGGCGCAGATGAGAAGAAGGAAAATTCTACGCAGGCGCGTGGACATAGTGATAATGGATCACAGCGCCACCTAGCCGCCTGGCATGCATACCCAATCCAATTCCACACACTTTTGCGTCACCGTATGCACGCAGATTTCCTCCCGAAAATGCTTTTGCGTCTTCTGTTCAGACCGTCATCATATAAACATAGCTTAAAAGTTTGAATAGGGTCCGGGAGAGATCAATAGATTACTCAAACACGCTCTCAAGTCTCACGCTTTGAGAGTGTGACACACGCAATTCGGTGCAATTCACATGGTATTTCTCACGCTGAAATTTAGTTACGCAATTCAAGCGCAGCGCACAGCGCTTCTGTGCCCAGAAAATCGGTTAGATAATGCAGGCACCACGCGTTTTCAGCGAAAAACGCGCCCCCCCCCCCCTTCCCCCGCTCTTCGGAAATTACGCAGTCTCATGCACGACCCCGCTCAAAACTTGAGAGCCCTGCGCATGGATGATATCTAAAACCTCTTCTGGCGTGTTTTCGATGAGAGAACAACGTTATAACATGGTGGAAAACTGAGAAAAGTACATTTGACATAAAACCGCCTCGTTAAAAGTTACATTTGCAAATCAGTTTGATCTTTTAGCTTTTGGCGGATAAGAATCATGTCTTTTGGGTTGAATAAATCACACTTTGAAATGCCATTTTCAAGCATAAAAACTCAAAAAAAAAGTCCAGAAGTTAAGTTTAGTTTTATTTAAACATGTTTTTTTTTCTTTTTTTTTTTGCTAGGACACTTTTCTGTTGGAGCATATGACTAGTTAAGATTCAGTTGAAAATGGACCTTTATCTGTGGGCGTACAAAAGTTGCTTGTTAAATTTGACGACACTTTTCTTGTAGTACTTAATGGGCAGGAAAACCGTCCCTGGTTTCATTATAAAATCTCTCTCTGCTCCCACAGTGGGCCAAACACCTCCACTCCCCCCTTATTTGATTTATAACCTTGTGTCAAACGAACGCTCCTTTTCCTCTGCCCCATCTCTTGTAGAGTATTGCATTTTCTGTACTGTATTTATTGTATATTGTATTGTCTTTGTTAGACTTTTATCTGAGCTTTAATTTACAACAATCTTTAATTTACAACAATCTGATCAGAAAGAACTGGCGTAGTTGGAAGGGTCTGTCAAACGTTTTTCTCCATGGAGATGTCACTGCTTTGTCTGGAATGTTTCACAGTATGGCATTAAACCACTCAGTCTTCATGGAGAACATTTTATAGATATTTTTGAGCTGTAGAACCATCTGTAATTGAATAAATGTAAGGAGTTAAGTAGTTGTTTTAATGTCACAATGCCAAATCGATTTTTTGAGCTTTCTTCATGTTATAACCTTGTTCTCTCACCAAAAACATGCCTAAAGAGGCTTTAGATGTCAACTGTATACTGACTGACTGTATAAAGAAGTGGACTAAGCGAGTGTGACGTCACCCATAGCGGTCGACTCCAGTCAAATAAAGCTCATCAAGGCTTGCAGTTAAAGGAGCAAATCTGGAGTGACCTCAGAGAAAGCAGGTGCCTGATTGGTCTGTTATTAATGTTCAGATCATTAATATCAGAGCAAATTATTTTATTATATTATTAACGGACAATATAGCTGAATAAAAATGTCAGAATCATGTAGAACGGGTTAATACGAACATTTTAAGGCCAAAATGACGAGGCTCAGAGCAGCAGTTACAGAGAGAGGTGCTATCATTTTCCATAAAAAGTGAATTGGAGCTCAAAGCGAACCCATGCCCTATTTGGAACGTTGCTTCTAGAGCAGTATGTCGATCACGTGCCCAATACGTCGATCGTGATCTATGAGTCGATCGTGGGCCAAGTGTCAGTCGATCGCCAGGGCTTAATGATCAATTCCAATTTTTTTGTGAAATCTGATTTTTTGCACATGGAGGACACAACAAGGTCACACGCAGCAAGCGTGCTCAATGTTTACGGAAGTAGCCTAGAGTTACCAGAGCCAGAACATGTACAGCTTATGTGTTTTAAGGAGGAGACGGAAAAGAGAAGGACAAGGTTTTTGGCCACGGCGTTTTGTGTGGCAGTGGCAGCATCCATATGAACGTGTTGGTGCGGAGTTGCAGCCAAGAGTGGTGGGATTCCTACGTGCTTCGCCGCTTCACTGCAGGCATGAAAATCCCTCACCTTTCGGCGAAATTCGCCGATACCTTAAATTAAAGTCTGTGGATATAGGCGATACGCAATACGCAATACGTGTGGATACGCAAACTATCAACAACACGGCAAACTGTTACAACGGAGCTGATCGCGTTCTTATGGGGTGAGTCATATTATCGTATTATTTCTGCATCAAAGGGACAGATTAGCTGACAGCAGGGGCCCGGGACTAAACCGGAACTAAACCGTGACTAAACCAGGACTAAACCAGGTCTAAACCAAGACTAAACCAGGTCTAAATCAGGATTAAACCTGAACTAAACCAAGACTAAACCAAGACTAAACCAGGTCTAAACCAGGACTAAACCAGGTCAAAACCAGGTCTAAACCAGGACCAAACCAGGTCTAAACCAGGTCTAAACGGTGACTAAACCGTGACTAAACCAGGACTAAACCAGGTCTAAACCAAGACTAAACCAGGTCTAAACCAGGTCTAAACCAGGACTAAACCAGGTCTAAACCGGGACTAAACCAGGTCTGAACCAGGTCTAAACCAGGACTAAACCAAGACTAAACCAGGTCTAAACCAGGACTAGCAATCTCTGGCCCTATTCGAACCCTCCGTACGATTCGCTGTAAGATTCTGTACAATGCCCCTCCTTGGAAGCCTATATTATCCACGCTCCCACAATTCTCCAAAAATATGATGCAAAACTGTACACAGGAACGTGACAAACCTGATGTAATGCGCTCTGAAGGTGGAGTGAATATTCCATTTTCATCATGATAAAAGATAACATGGTCTTCAGTTAGGGAAGGAACAAGATACAGTTTTTACAAGACGAGATAAGACGAAATTGGGTCCCTAAGAACGAGACAAGACGAGATTTTAACCAAATTTCAGGATTCAGTTTCCAATTTTGCCTTCACAAATTTCTATTTCGTTGATTTCATATTTTTCTTTCCATTCCAACACTGCTTTTTGGAACAAAGAGAAAGTAAGAGATATAACTCACTAATATATAACCCTTTTTTGTCAAATCCAAATGTAAACACCTGGAAAAAACCTCATTTTTCTCAAATGTGTATGATCTTGTGGTAATTTTGTCTCACAGGGTCTTCTGGCATGAGATCTTGTACCATCCCTATTATTATTATCATTGTTTTACTTTTCGTTTATTTTTAAATTACAGTATTGACCTAAAACAGCTCAGCAATGAAAATGGGACCTTTGGCTTCCTGTTCGAAAAAACAGCTAAACAAACAAACCTCGCCTCTTCACAGCGCCATTTCATTGAAGAACCTTTATTTCGTTGGCATTTTAGGGCCCTATATGTGTCACTTTCATTTATTTTTCTTTTCAGATAATTGCAACGCAGTACAGGGATGTGGGCGGTAAGGGGTAGGGCTAGGTCCAAATATGCATGCATTATATTGCATTCTGTAGATAATGCTATGAAAACACCACATAGACAGTTTAGTAGCTAAAAAAAAGTGGATTTAGTGTTTAGTTCCACTTTAAATGTAGTGAAATTAAAGCAAAATCAGTGTTCTACCATGTTAAAATATTACCTTATTAAAAACATGCCTGTAGAAGGTTTAGATGTCTTCTATGCATGCCCTCTGTCGCCATGTTTCTACACGAGAATTCTCCATAAATATACAAAAGCATGATATTAAACTGTAGCTAACAACTTGACAAACCTGACGCTCTGAAGTGGTCGTGACTTAGCGCGGGGAGCAAAGAAATGTGGACTCAGAGCATCAAAAAACTATTGTGAAATACAGTGGTCCCTCGTTTATCGCGGTGGTTACATTCTAAAAATAACCCGCGATAGGCGAAATCCGCGAAGTCGCCTTATATTTTACAATTATTCTACATGTTTTAAGGCTGTCAACGCCTCACCACACACATTCTACACTTTTCTCAGACTGGCATTAACATTTTCTCACATTTCTCTCAAACTTTCGTAGATTTTCAACAAAAAACTCGTGTATTTCACAGTTTCTCCGACCGGGCCTCTTCGTCCTGGCACTGCTCCGCCTCGGTGCAGGCGTCTTTTTCCGAGTGACGAACATGGTTATGGGGAGTTGTTGGTGCATTTTTTTTCTTTTGTGTGAGAAGATTCTTATAAACAGACATGCCACCTTCGATTATATTTGAGAACGTTTCGTCGACATTGTGGGTTTTGTCGGGGAGAAAACTTGCAAACATACATCACTTCAGAATCACACTGCGATCGAACATTTATATACAGTAAATTTGGCTGAACACATTCTGTACTCTACAGGAGACACAGCACGGAGGAGAGTGACGGACAAATTGGCAAAGGTCTGCAGTCCAGTATGTGGGCCAGACTAAACGTAATCTAAAGTTAAGAATTGCTGAACAAAACGCAGCTATTAGAAACAACAATTTTGATTACGCTATAGCGAGACATTACAAAGAAAGAAACCATGGTTCGGCTGCGTCCCTGAGGTTTGTTGGCATTGAAAAAGTGCCACCTAATCCTAGGGGGGTAACAGGATCAAACAACTTTTAAGGAGAGAAGCCGACTGGATTAATGAACAACAATTGAACCTGGGGGACTGAATGAAACACAGGATTTGAGTTGTTTTTTTGTAAATAATTACTTGCAAATATTGCTTGTGTGGTGTGTAAATAGTGTGTTAATATATTCATGTTTTGGTTGTATTGTCCAATTGTCCAATTCCGAATACTCTGCACTGGTCTGCGTGGTGTAATGTTAACTTGTGATATTTTTTAAAAAAAAATCTAGATACATCATGTACACCTGATGATATGTTTGTTTTACTACTGTTTATATGTAATATATATTACATTAAAAAAATATGACTTTAAGTGAAGGAACATGTGACCGGATGGTATTTAGTCTACTAGGGCGAACTACTCGGGCGAACCTGACGCTGTAGAAGCAAAACGCGTTGTTCTCTCTAACCTAATAAAGGAATAAGAGGAAAGTCAAGCGAGTGCGTTTAACTTCTTTTTTCAGGTCTACAGTCCCTTAGCCAATCAGGACACAGAACACAATGCACGTTGATACACTATGAAAAAAAAATTGGAATAAAAAAATCCACGAAACAACGAGGCCACAAAAGGTGAACCGCGTTATAGCGAGGGACCAGTGTAATTTGTTTTTGGCGACTACAGCATTTTCAAATCAATAAAACGGTAACATGGTGATCTAAATATGTTACGTGTTAGAGGTTAATACCCTCCTTTAACTTACATTTTGTGTGCTTTGGTGTTCCCCCTCTCAGCTGGCCCCAGACGACGCCTGGAAGTGCCCCCACTGTAAGCAGCTGCAGCAGGGCACGGTCCAGATGAGCCTGTGGACCCTGCCGGACATCCTCATCCTCCACCTCAAGCGCTTCAGGCAGGTGGGCGAGAGGAGGAACAAGCTCACTACGCTGGTAAACTTCCCCCTGAGCGGACTGGACATGACCCCCCATGTAGTACCCCAGCACCCGTCCAAGCACCCGCCCAAGCACCCGAACCACCACCAGCACCCAGTGACTCCCGGCTGGAAGCAGGATGCCAGGAGGATCCCCGGATCAGCCCCGCCGGAGTTCCTGTACGACCTGTATGCAGTGTGCAACCACCACGGAGGCATGCATGGAGGACACTACACGGGTACGGGCACACGTGATAACAAATGTCATCTCTCATCGGTCCGGTAGGTTCCATCACAAAAGAAAATGAAATTCTGTTTAGTGGACAGACTGAATTTGTGTTCGCCACTCATCCAAAAAGCTTCTGGCTCAACCTACTCTACTTTATTTTTAATTGTAATTATATTTGCTGAAATTTTAAGGGGATAGTTCGGTTTTTTGATGTGAATCTGTATGGCATCCCCTTCAGCAGTGTCGTGCATTAACACTGACTTATCGCTGACAGTGTCCTGTGAGCTGAGTTCTGCCCCGCGCCCAGAGAGTTTGGACCGCAAACGAGCTATGAAATGCAAGATGCGTTTTTTTAAATTTGCCTGGAGACACGTGAGAGTGTTTCCAGGCTCGGATGTCCTTTATCCGAGCCTCCGAACCTCTCCTCTGAAACAGCAGTGGTTTAATTTTATTTTCTGTGGAAATGTGTTTTTTTTTTTAATGGAAAGCGTCTCATATCTTACTGGACAGTGTCCTGTGAGCCGAGTTCTGCCCCGGTTCTAGAGCTGACGAAAGTAGATCCGGCAAGTTAGCCGGGACAGTTAATAAAGCTTGTTTTTCTTCGCAAAACAATATTTGTCCAAAAAGTGATATATTTGTGTCACAAAACAGTTGCACACAAAAAAGTCAGCAGTCTAAATCGCATGGTGCTATTTTCTCTTTAGTCGCATCACTGCGCGCCTATTATTATTAGCCTGAGCCTCGGCTCAGAGGACACGGTCAGCGGTAAGTCACTGTTAATGTGAATCTGTACGGCGTCCCCTGCTGAAGGGGACGCTGTACAGATTCACATAAAAAAAACGCACTATCCCTTTAAGTTTTACCTGTAAAGTAAAAGAGTTTAGAATTTAATTTAAAAAAGAATTGAGCTCTAGTGTCTGACGCCTGGGGGATCAACGCTCAAAATTACTCGACACGTGTGAAACGTCTGAAATGTGCAGCAGATTACAAACTTGAACCCCGGTCCAGCTGCTGCTCAGTGTGGGACCTGGTGACACTTACACGAGGGCTGGAGCTCTGCTGTGCTGCTGTGGTCAGCCCTTTTGAACCCCCACGTACAGACTACTGGCTCCTGCAATAACTGTTAATTTAAGAAGGGAAAAGGCTGAGGCGTCCGGCAACAAGTGAATCCAACTGAATTACCCTAGACCTCCGCTGACACCACCAGACGGCTCTGTGCAGTCTGAGCTCGTCTCGCTACTTGTATTATACCGAATACTTTTGACCACTAGACCGGAGCTGCACCACGTACAATCTGAACCCAGGGTTAGTCCTCCAGAACCTGCCCCTCCTCTCACTCACTCTCCCCCACAGTCCTCCAGGTACTACCCACTTCTGTTTAGTCCCATTTAAAATTGTACATGTCTATCTCAACTTAATCCCAAACCAGAACCTACAAAAAACATATTTTTCTAACTTCTCCTGGTCTCCATCAGTGATAAATGTGCTATAAATATCCTCGCACACAGGCTGCTAACATGTTCCACCTATTCAAAAACACATCTTTCATATTGTATTGACTGTTGGATTTCCTGAATAGCCTTGAAAATCACAAAGGCCCACCCACTGACCGCTGCACGCTCTCGTCCTTCAGCCTTTTGTCGGAACTCGGTGGACGGCCAGTGGTACAGCTTCGACGACAGCAGCGTGGAGAGCGTTCCGGAGGGGGAGGTGTGCACACGCGGGGCCTACCTTCTGTTCTACCAGCGCAGGGACTCCATACCGGTGTGGTCGGCCAGCTCCTCGCTGAGCGGTAAGTCCCGGAAAATCCCCCATAACAGAGCCAGGATGAGTCAGAGGCACTCCACATGGAATGGACACAGTATGGTTCTGGTACATTAAAGCCCATGTAGGTATTCTTTTCTTTTTTCTCAATGCCTGGCAAATCGTGGCAACACTTTCCAGGTGTCATGGGGGCCTGATTTACCAAACGTTTGCTCCTGTGCAGAGGTAATTTGCACCGCTCTACGCTGCGACATGACAGATTTCCTTAAATAGGAAAAAAATGTGTAGGGTAGTCAAAGAATAGACACATTTCTTGTAGTTTTTCACATTATTTGTGCTGTCTTTTGAAAATATCAGACTTTGTGCATTATTTAAGGTTTAGTCCTTCGAATTACATTAAATTCAAATGATAAATCACGTTACGCCCTGACAGTTACTCTTTAAAGGGATAGTGCGTTTTTTTTTTATGTTAATCTGTATGCCTTCCCCTTCAACAGTGTCCTGAGTTTAACACACTTACCCATGACAGCGTGATCTGGTCCCAGTTATCCTCCGTTAACGTAGCTCGTAAACGAAGTTCGGGTAAGTTCACGGAGACATTTTAATAAAGCTTGTTTTTCTTCTCAAAACACGGCTCTCAAGTTTTGAAGTTCAGTCGGAGTGAGATTTCCTGGTAGCGGGGGGTGAAGCGATTTTTTTTAAACTATTTGACTCAAACCTGAATTTAATTAGATGCATATCTGAGTGATATGAACACAGGGAAAATAAATAATTATCAGCAATTTATTTTTAATACAAAATAACAAAATTAACAGAATAAAAGAAATATCTGTCCTGCTTAACTTAATACTGTATAAATTAATATAAACAGGGATGAAAGTGACCAGCAATGGAAAAAAGCCACCGAAAAAAAAGTCACCGAAAAGCTAGGGGGATCCGGGGGCATGATCCCCCAGAAAATTTTTGAACTGTAGATGCTCTGAGATGCAATCTGGGGTCATTTCAGCCACTTTGCACTAACTTCTCACAAAATGTGACTTGCACTGGATGGAATCAGCTCGGGATGTGTGCCAGACTCAAGCTCACTTCTAAATGATCATCAGTCATAGTGGAACAGTACTTGGACTTAATGATCTTCATGTGGGAAAAGGCTGACTCACATAAATAAGTTTTCATAAATCTATCTCTATTTTATCTGATAAATGTTAATTTTAATCTTAAAATAAGCTAAGCAAACTGTACTGCACTTAAACACTCTGTGCCCCGTTTTTGGACCCTCACCCACAGTTTGAGAACCCCCCTTTTTTAACCTGTTTTTTCAACTTCCTCCTGGAGTCACATTCTCTTACTGGTTTTGCAGTGGTATTTACCTCTGTACATTTACCAAATGCACTCCAGACGAGCGCGCAGGCTGCAGTGAGAAGCATAACTAACTCTTCTGAAAGAGTTAGTTACGTATGCACCGATTTTCTGGGCACAGAAGCGCTGTGTGCTGCGCTTGAATTGCGTAACTAAATTTCAGCGTGAAAAATACCATGTGTGGCGTGTGAGCGTGTGAACACGTTGAATTGCGTGTGTCACACTCTTAATGCGTGAGACTTGAGAGCCCTGTCTCAAAACAACATTTGTCTGAAAAGATATATTTGCGTCACAAACAGTTGTCCGCTAAAAATTCAGCAGCGTATTTCGCATTCGCATATTTTCTCTCTAGATTCGTATCAATGCGCCCACGTTATCTCTATTAGCCTGTTCACTTGTAAATATCCGCCGGACCGCATCCGCCGGACACATCCGCTAAAAGTTAACAGGCTAATACAGCTAATATGCACGCAGTGATACGAATCGAGAGGAAATATGCAAATGCGAAATACGCTGCTGAATTTTTAGCGGACAACTGTTTGTGACGCAAATATATCACTTTTCGGACAAATGTTGTTTTGAGAAGAAAAACAAGCTTTATTAAATTGTCCCCACGAACTTATCGGAACTACGTTTACAAGCTACGTTACTGGAGGAGAACCGGGCTCAGATCACTCTGTCATGGGTAACTCAGTGTTAATCTCAGGACACTGTTGAAGGGGAAGCCATACAGATTAACATAAAAAAAACAACAACAACAAAAAACGCATTATCCCTTTAAGTTTACTTTTTGCTCTTTCTTACCATTACTTTGTACTTTGTACTTCTAATGGTGAATATTATTATCAGGGCTCTCAAGTCTCACGCATTGAGAGTGTGACACACGCAATTTGACGTGTTCACACGCTCACACGCCACACATGGCATTTCTCACGCTGATTTCTTTTTTTTTTTTTTTTTTGTGCCCAGAAAATCGGTCTGTGTGGCTTAGTTTATGCAGGCTCCGCGCGTTTTCAGCGAAAAAAAACTCCCCCTGCTCCGGGTGCACGGTCCGAGCGGAGGCCGGAGCAGACGCGCCGTCCCCCGGGCACGTCCTGAGCCTCAGTCCCGGTGCCACGTTTCCTCTGAGATGCACCGACTCTGGTCCCGGTGTCTCCGTCTGTGCGTGACGTGTCCCCCCTGACGGCTTACGCGCGGAATACGCGCGGCCCAGAGCCGAACTGCCCATGGTGAGATGCGGTGAGACGCGGGCCCGGTGCATTAACCAGACTCTTACATGAATCCGTTAAAAATGTCCCGCTCCCCCCCCCCCCCCGCCCCGGTCCCTCCTCCCCGCCCCTCTCAGCGCGCACTGACAAAGTGCGGTGATGATAAAACAAACTGAGAACCATCAGGTAATAATTTCATTTATATAACTCTCATTAGTTGCTTTGTAGTTTAAGTTTGCTCTTTAGACAAACAGGGCTCTCAACACGCAATTCGACGTGTTCACACGCTCACACGGCATTTCTCACGCAATTCAAGCGCCCCCCCCCCTCCTCGGGAAAAATTGTTCACTCCCCCCCCCCCACCCCGTCCTTGGAAATTACAGTCTCACACATGACCCCGCTCAAAACTTGAGAGCCCTGTTATTATGCTGAGTAGAATTTAAGTAGTTGAGCTAAATTTTTGGCTAACTAGGGACGGGACAAGTTCTCGCGAGACAAAATTGCCGTAAGACTGTGCACACATGTGGAAAATGATCTTGGGAGATTTTTACATTTATAAAGAGTTTTTGCTTTTGTGGTATAAGGTTGAGTGACAGTACTGCGTGATCAAAAAAAAAAAAAAATTTTTTAAAAACAGGCATTCTGAGTGGGGTGAGTGGGGTCGCCTCTCCGCAGATCTGACCTGTAACTTGGTCTGGTTTGGTCTCCACGAAGACAGAAAGGAAACAAGAAAGGTTAGACAATACACGTTTAAAACGAATGAATGATGAATGAACTTTCGAACCCATTTATAAAGCGAAATTAACAACTTTTAATTTTCAAGGCAGAAGTAATTATAAAACAAAATGAAAATGTTTTTTGGTATTTGAAACTTGAAGAGAAACCTTGCAGCAAACTTTTATCTGTAAAGTATTTCTTTGGTGCTCCTAATAATTTTTATTACTAAATACTAAAATTCTATGTCACTTTTAATTATTTTAATCTCCAAGAAAATGACCTTGTTTCAGAGGTAGGAGTTTTTGTTGCTGCTGAGTCACAGGACTGTCACTGTCGAAACAACAGAGATGTGTCTCATTACTGACGCAAACCTGAATCATACAAGCTTCTGCGGAGCTAATCGGGGATCAGGTGCAATGCAGAAACCTAAAATAACTTGCATTTGATATTTTTATTTATTTACTGTGGCAATAAACAGTCACATTAGGCTCATATGCTGACATTTCTGTGCCAAACAGGAGCTTCCAATTCCCAATAGACCAACTAATTACTTGCGTTCTTCCATTCGGCGGAAATTTGTTGCGCAGTAACTTTTTGGCTGAGGTTTACGTCCAGACGCCACCCTCCCTTCCCTCTTTAGTCTTCCAGGTTCTGTCTTAGCAGCTCTATTTGAAAGGTGGTTGTAGGCAGAGTTTTGGTGTTAAGTCCAACTTTTTTAAAAACCCCAGGGAAATGGTTGGTTTTGTTGTAATAATGAGTAACTGGATTGTCACTGAGGAAATGCAAAGACGTCTGATTGGCTTTACGTGGGTCCACACAGGTCTCTCCTCATGTCTTAAAGCAGGGGTGTCAAACATGCGGCCCGGGGGCCAGATCCGGCCCTCCAAGACCTTTAATCTGGCCCTCAGCTGATTTTCTATTGAAATATTTTAATTATATTTTAATTTTCTAATAAAATATTGGTTCAGTGGTACCTCACCTTACGAAAGACCCTACATACAAAAAAATCCAAGTTACGAAATGCCTTCACGTTACGAAAGAAAATTCAAGTTACGAAACGCAAAATCTCAAAAATCCGAATAATGCGCGCTCAGATGCACGCCCCGCTGTTATCCCCGCTCAAAAAGCACCTTTCTCGGCCTCTTAGCTCTAGTGCCGAACACGCAAGATTTTCAACAAAATGTATTAAATAGTGAAGCGTGGGGGGAGACACGACTCCAGAAGCAGTGCGGAGGAGCACGGCACCGCGCAAGGAGCATGCACCGGCTGGTTTGTGGCCCGAGGAGCACGCACCGCGCGAGGAGCACCCCTAGTCCTGGTCTGCACGACCGGCACCGGGGCTGCGAGCACGAGATAGAACCGCGGCGCCCGGACCGCGTCCTCTGAAGCCCGAGCCACAAACCAGCCGCACGAAACCAGCAAAGAGCGGCACGTGGTAGTTTAATCCTGGTTTAGTCCAGGTCTAGACCTGGTCCAGTCCTGGTTTAGTCCAGGTCCAGTCCAGGTTTAGACCTGGTCTAGACCTGATTTAGTTCTGGTCTAGACCTGGTTTAGTCCACGTTTAGTCCTGGTCTAGTCTCTTAGCCAATCAGGACGCAGAACCAATGTTACACTATAAAAAAACAACAACCTTGGAACGAATCAGGCCTTTTCCATTGAAATAGCTACTCAACTTACGAAAAATTACGAAACCACTTCTGGAACGAATTAATTTCGTAAGGTGAGGTACCACTGTAATTTTCTACGACTCTTTTCTGTGCATTTTAGTATAGCAGCGTCTCCAGCGCCTCTGTGCGTGGCCCCTCTCACCAGAGCAGCAGAAATGAAGACTCGCCTCTTAAAGGTTCATCGTTGTAACTGTTGACCGTGACACCCTCATCAGCAAAATCTCAAAAATGAAAAAAGTGGACGCCGAGTGCAGGATTTTCCAAGAAAAATTGACTAATTCCTATTTGTTCACAGAGGTGAATGGGAAACCTGTATGCTTGTTGTGTTTGCAACAAGTGGCGGTGCTCAAGGAATATAATCTTACACTCCACTACGAGACACGACATTTCGAACAATACACTAACTTGAATGGAAATTTGAGAAGATTTATTGCTCAAATAATTGCTGGGACTGAAGAAACAGCAGTCTGTAACAGATTTGCATTTCTCTGCACAAATATTTGGACTTATTGCTATTTTTGGGGTATATTTGCCATGAGTTTTCTGATCCGGCCCCTTTGGGATCAAAGTAGGTTGGATATGACCCCTGGGCCAAAATGAGTTTGACACTCCTGGTCTAATCTGTAAATAACTCTCTGTGCCAGTCTCTACCTTTGTTGCAACCAGGACATGTACATGATGTTCTTTATTTATCTATATATCTAATAAAATAAACGAGAAAGGATTTATTGATAGGGATCCAATGACTCATGACTTATCACCCTGCTCAAACCAGCACGATGCTCCAGCACTGGAAGAATTTATACCTGGAGCTTCAGCGACTTATATAATGAAGAAAAGCTGCATATACATATTTTTAAAAGGGAATGAATGGGAAACCTGTGTGCTTGTGTTGAAATAGCATTTTTCTTAAAGTTTCAGGTTGTTCATAATATCAGAATATTTTGTAAAAGAAAGAGTTCATCAAACAAAAGATTTCTGTAATAAATCTGTAATATTTTTGGACTTATTTCTATTTTTGGGGGTACAGTGGTCCCTCGCTCTATTGCGGTTCACTTTTCGCGGCCTCGCTGTTTCGCAGATTTTTTATTTATTTATTTATTTATTTGTATTTCAATTTTTTTTTAAATAGTGTATCAACATTGTGTTCTGCGTCCTGATTGTCTTCTCCTCCGTGTCTCCTGTACAGTACAGAATGTATTCAGTTTGACACATTTATATAGATGTTATAGAGGGGGGGACGCTGGATGCACGAGGAGCCGAGACATGAGTCACTGCATCTGTAGTTCAGACCTGAGGACCAGACCGGGACCAGACTGGAACTAGACCAGGACCAGACCGGGAGTAGACCGGGACTAAGACATGAGGACCAGATTGGGACTAGACCGGGACCAGACCAGGACCAGACCGAGACTAGACCGGGACCAGACCGGGATTAGACCAGGACTAACCCATGAGGACCAGACCGGGACCAGACTGGGACTAGACCGGAACTAGACCAGGACTAGAACAGGACTAAACGTGGACTAAACCAGGTCTAAACCAAGACTAAACCAGGTTGAAACCAGGTCGAAACCAGGTCTAAACCTGGACTAAACCAGGACTAGACCAGGTCGAAACCAGGATTAAACCACCGCATGCGTCTCTTTGCCTTGTTTCGTGCGGCTCTTGTGCGTTTTCGCTTCGTGGCTCACACTGCATCATTGGACGCGGTCCCGAGGGAGAGGCACGGTCCAGACACTGCCTTAATACATTTAGTTGAAAATCTACGAAAGTTTGAGTGTTTAAACAAGAGAGAAATGTGAGAAAACGTTAATGCCAGTCTGAGAAAAGTGTATAATGTGTGTGGTGAGGCGTTTACAGCCTTAAAACATGTATAATAATTGTAAAATATAAAGTTGTCCTACTTATTTCTCGAACCTAACCCCCGCGATAAACAAGGTACCACTGTATATATACCATGAGTTTTCTGATCCGGCCCCTTTGGGATCAAAGTAGGTTTGGTATGAACCCCGGACCAAAATGAGTGTGACACCCCTGTCTTAAAGTGTCTGAGACTGTGGCATGATTGGTGGTCTCGTTTTTGAAGGCAACTGTTGAGGAAAACAGTCCTTTCCTTTTGTGTTCATTTGTTTCTGCTAAGACAAAGAAGATCCTTGAGAGATTAAAAAAAAAAAATCAGACAGAGATCAAATCAAAAAGTAAAGAGTCATACTTGTATACGGAGTCGGTGCAGCTGACATTTGCAGGCAGAGACTGAATGTTTATGCGTATATAATGAGTTTTATATGCAAACTATAGTGGTAGGCTCCCATGGTTTTAACTTACCTCCTCTTCGTTTGTCACAGGCCAGAACTTTTGGCACTTTGCACAGTCCAATCAAGCTACGACAAGGATGCTTTTAGGGTTTTGTGTCTTACACCCAATTTGCACCAAAACAGGAATCGCTCTTCATTTGAACCGGTCGGATGAGCTACGCCAACAGTGTCATACGCTCATCCACACAGCGTAATTGCACTACGCGTCACTCAAAAGAGGTTGGAGTTCTAATTTTTCAGCGTCAACGGAGCGTCTCCAGGGCGTTCGCGGAGAAAGACAGAAAATAAGTACATGGTGTCAAAATAAACTTCCAATTTCTCTAAAACCACTAAGGGTTACATAATGGACTATAGAAAAGTTTATAGCCGTGGGGGATATATATAAAAAACTTTATGAAGTGAAACAGCAACTTTACAAGAACAGCGTTTGAAAGCCCAAGTTAAATGGTGAAAAAAATGGCCTTTTAATGCGAGCACCACAGATACAGCTTGTTATCACTAAAAAGCATCGTCTCTCGTTGTCAACTTTTGTATAGTTTTAAAACATAATTCATCCAATCAATGAATCTGTAGTGATATAAAAGTGTTTGGTGTTTAAAGGTCCCATGGCATGAAATGTTCACTTTCTGAGGTTTTTGAACGTTAATGTGACCTCCCCTACCGTGTTTAGGGCCCCCCCCCATAGCTAAAAGTTGCGAAATGTCTAAACTGAGCATTTGCGGTTCTTTTCTGCGTTAGAAAAAAACACAGCTCAAACAGGCGATTCTGAACAAGGCAACTATGTTACGTCACATCAAAAAAAGAAATGCAAATGCAGTTCCACCACCGTCTGGATGTCTACCCACCGTCTCTGGAAATCACGCCCAGAGAGTTTGGACCGCGAAGGAGCTACGCAATGCGAAATGCGTTTTTTTATTTGCCTGGAGGCACATGCAAGTGTTTCTAGGCTCGGAAGTCCTTTACCCGACCCTCTGGACCTCTGAAACCGCAGTGGTTTAATTTTATTTTTCTGTGAAAATGTGTTTTTTCATTGAAATTCCTCTCCTTTCTTCCTCCGCGCTTAAAACGCGGAAGTGGGAGATAGCGCACAGTAACAAGGAACCAGCGGCGCATTTGGCCTTCCCCCACCCGCTCCTCTAACCTATCTGTGTCCTTCTCATTTGCATTCAAGCAACAAGGCCCAGAATGAGTCGTTCAGAGAGAGATTTTCTGACTCTGACTGTGTACATGTGTCTTTCTCATGTCGCTGAAGCTCCAGGTATAAATTCTCCCAGTGCTGGAGGATCGTGCTGGTTTGAGCAGGGTCATGAGTCATTGCATCCCTATCAATAAATCCTTTCTCGTTTATTTTATTAGATATATAGATAAATAAAGAACATCATGTACATGTCCTGGTCGCAACAAAGGTAGAGACTGGCAAAGAGAGTTATTTACAGATTAGACCAGGAGTGTCAAACTCATTTTGGTCCAGGGGTCATATCCAACCTACTTTGATCCCAAAGGGGCCGGATCAGAAAACTCATGGCAAATATACCCCAAAAATAGCAATAAGTCCAAATATTTGTGCAGAGAAATGCAAATCTTTTGAGCAATCTTTTTTTTTATTTGAGCAATAAATCTTGTCTTCTCAAATTTCCATTCAAGTTAGTGTATTGTTCGAAATGTCGTGTCTCGTAGTGGCGTTTAAGATTATATTCCTTGAGCACCGCCACTTGTTGCAAACACACCAAGGATACAGGTTTCCCATTCACCTCTGTGAACAAATAGGAATTAGTCCATTTTTCTTGGAAAATCCTGCACTCGGCGTCCACTTTTTTCATTTTTGACATTTTGCTGATGAGGGTGTCATGGTCAACAGTCAAAACGATGGTCCTTTAAGAGCGTTTGGAAAGAGGCGAGTCTTCATGTGTGCTGCTCTGGTGGGAGGGGCCACGCACAGAGGCGCTGGAGACGCTGCTATGCTAAACTGCACAGAAAAGAGGCGCAGAAAATTACCAATATTTTAAAGATCCCATGACATGGTACTTCTTGATGCTTTTATATGGCTCCTTAATGGTTCCCTAATACTGTAAATGAATCCTTCTTCAAAATCAACACTCAGTGCATGAGAAACAGAGATAAGATGAGAAAGAGTAATTTTTCTCACTCTGAACACTCTATAATGGGTGTTGTTGCTTGAATGCAAATGAGGAGAAAAGAGCTGGCCAATAGTAGAGGGTGGGGGCGTGGCCAAACGCTCCGCTCTCTGCTCTGAGCGCTCTCTGATCCATTTCCTTGTTTTTGCACGGGGGGAGAGATTTGAAGTGTTCCATTGAAAAATAAACACATTTCCACATAAAATAAAATTAAACCACTGCTGTTCAAAGGTCCAGAGGCTCAGATAAAGGACTTCCGAGCCTAGAAACACTCGGACGTGCCTCCAGGCAAATAAAAAAAACGCATTTCGCATTGCCTAGCGCATTCGCAGTCCAAACTCTCTGGGCGTGATTTACAGAGACGCTGAGTACAGACAGACGGGGGTGGAACTGCATTTGCATTTCTTTTTTCGATCTGACGTCAATAAGGTGCCTTGTTCAAAATTGCCCGTTTGAGCTCCGATTTTTTGTAACGCAGAAAAGGATCACAAATGCTCAGTTTAGACATTTCACAACTTTTAACCATGGGGGGGGGGGCTAAACAGGGTAGGGGAGCTCACATTAACGTTCAAAAACCTCAGAAAGTGAAAATTTCATGCCATGGGACCTTTAATAGAAAATGAAAATATAATTAAAATATTTTAATAGAAAATCAGCCGAGTGCCAGATTAAATGTCTTGGAGGGCCGGATCTGGCCCCCGGGCCGCACGTTTGACACCCCTGGATTAGACAGAAGCAAATCTGCAAATGAGCACTGTGCTTTCACCAGCCTGGGGGTAGGAGAGAGGACAGACTCTTGTGAATGTTGTACAATAATGAACTACAAAAGTACAATTATGAACTGTAGCTTTGGTAGAACAAAATACCTTAGAATGGCTCTTTATCCTGACATAACCACGGTGTGGATGGGAGTTGGTTGTGAAAGTGAAAGGCCTGTCTTAACGTAAGTTGACTGAAAATCCACATGAAATGCAGGATCGTGCTCGGAGAAGGTTCCTTGATCTTTTTTATTTTTTCAGCCCGTTGCCTCCAGGTTTACTGATGAAACGTGAACCGGCCGTTTCATGTGTGGCCTTTTGTAGACCGTCTGCGATAGTCACTTCCTCCTTTCTGCTTGGCATTTGAGGGCTGAGTTGCTCTTCACAACAGCAGTGCGTAAACAGCGTGTGCATGTATTTGTATAGGGCTTTTCTAAACACTCAAAGACACTCTACTGAGAATACTAGAATTAAAAGGTACTTAAAAACAAACAAACAAGGTAATCAGACAAAGCTGTTTCCTGAAGGTGGAGAATTCAGGAGGGATAGGTGCAAACGGGAGCAGGTGATCTAATTCATGACTCTTCGTTTTAAGTAGTCCTTTGTGATCTAAATCTGGTTTCAGTCATTTCCTTCGCCCTGTTCCTCACAAACTGATGATTTCAGGCAGTTTTTAAAGTCAGAGCACTGATTATACTCAGAGTGAAGCTTCAACAAGGATTTCCTGACAATGTTACAGTCTTTTCTTTGAGCTAAAACCCTACTATTCTCATCTCTTGACAAAAAAGCTTGTTTTGTTATTTAAAAGCATCTTTTTTAATCCATGGCTGGAGTTGCATTTCAATAGAAAATCATCTATAAAATCATCATTTTTTCTTTCTTTTTTAAAGAAAATAGTAATAGACAAAATAAAAGTAAAAAATGAATAAAAATGTAATGAAACACCAATAATAATAAAAAATTAAGTAATGATAATAACATAAGATCAAGTAATGCTCATATTAACAAATAACTTAAACTGCCATTG
Organism: Paratrypauchen microcephalus; assembly: GCA_036785185.1. Classification (NCBI taxonomy): domain Eukaryota; kingdom Metazoa; phylum Chordata; class Actinopteri; order Gobiiformes; family Gobiidae; genus Paratrypauchen; species Paratrypauchen microcephalus. The sequence continues at coordinate 735,699 of JAVJIX010000212.1, read as the reverse complement.
CGAAAACATCGATGCATGCAAATTACGCATACACACATAAAAATACACTTATTTCACCACTTTATTCAGTTATCTGTGTTAACATAATCAGTTTGTTGAATTTGCAGAGTCTTTGCCCCAAAACTGCTCTTGTCTACAGCAGGTCAAAGAACTGAACAGGTTCAAATGAGGCTAAAAGAAGCTTGTAGCACTAAAACTTTTCATTTCTTACATAGCACACTTTTGGAAGAATTAGATTAGCAACATCTCATTTGCGTTGAGTATTTGATTTTCAGACATGTTTGTAAGAGCGTTACTTACAAGTTCTTTGTTTCATTTTCAGCTTTACGCAGCAGTAACGTGTGCTCAGTGAAGAGTGAAGCTCAGTTATCCTCTCTGCTGATCTAAAATGATGGAGTTCAAACACATGTCTAATATTTTCCTGGCTGTTTCTTACCCTGGCAAAAAAAAAAAACGGCCCTGGCATTTTTGGCTTAAACCGGCCCCTCATAATTAGCAGAGCACAACAGACTAATTTATGTTTGTGTTCCCCGAAGCAAAGTATTTTACTGTTGTTACGTCTTGGCCGAGGGAAAACCAGGGCGCAACATTTAAGGAAAAATCCCCAAAACCTCCAGCAAACTCACAGTAACTACACATTCAACGGTTTATTTAAAATGCGTCTCGCACACAAACACACACAAAAAAACACTTTTCTCATCAAATCTACATGATTCACGTAGGTCACCCGTTTTGGCTTCAAAACTGCGAATTTCGCTGAAAGGTGAGCAATTTTCATGCCTGTCCATCACCTAAAAGTCCCGGTACCTGCTGACCTGCTGTGCCTGTGCTACACTTCCCTGGTCACTCTGTCCCTCGGGTTCCCTTGGGTTCCCTTGGGTTCCCTTGGGTTCTCTCAGGTTCCCTGTCCACAGTCTCTGGCTGCTTTTCTCCTTGTCCACCTTCAACCTGCAGAGGATGTGGAGGCTCCAGCCCCTCCAGAGAATATGTACGAGGGTCATTCAAAAAGTTCTAAGACAAATTAAAAAACAACTTTTTCTACATAACATCCACCTAAGTCAATACATTTCTGCAAGCGATGTTTCCACCGAAAAATTCCTTCTTGATAGAATTCTGGAGCTTGTCTAGTCAACCAGGTCACAACCTCCCTCTTCACTTCAAGTATGGACTGAAATCTTGTTCCGTTTAAATGATCCTTCAACTTTGGAAATAGAAAAAAAAAAAAAAAAACATCCATAAACATTGTGCAAAGCTTCAATAATTTCTTCAGGTTTCCATTGAAGTTTTGTGAGAAATTTAATGTTTGCTCGGACTTCAGATTGGCTCATTTTAGAGGGTCAAAAAAGTGGGTTGTGCAATATGTAACGTAACTCTTTGAATAACAAAGCCAGAATGCCGAAACTTGTCAAATGTGTTTATAAGTCATCAGTGGTAGGATTCAAGGTCATTTTCTTGAACTAGTTCGACTCATTTTGAATTTATGGCATTTGTCTTAGAACTTTTTGAATGGCCCTCGTATATGTATTTTGCAGCGTCTATCGCGAGATTTTTTAATCTTTTAGCCCGCAACTTCTCCACACCCCCTTTCTGCCGCTTCTCCATGTTTCCACGCTCAACACTGAAACTGGCGGGGATCAGTACAGGGAAAGGGGTGGGACCACTCTCGTAAGCTTCTATATCCTGATTGGTTTAGTCCACTGTCTATATTGAAGATGGACCAATGGGACGCCTCCTCTAAACGGTGGGCTGGTCTCTAAGTCTCTGGTATCTGGGTTTTTGGGGGGGGTCGGGGGTTGTCACCTGCTTGTATCCATGGATAATTTAATGCTTTGCCTGAAATGTTCCACAGTATTGTATTAAACTTGTATAATTTGCATGTATTTAATTATAGAGGATGTTATCGTCTTGGAAAAACATGCATTTTTAGCAAGGATCAGGATCGCTTATCCACAGATCTGACCTGTAACTTGGCCCAGTAGCTTCACCTGGTTGATTCCATGGAGATAGATGTTTAATGTCATACTCCGGGACATTTCAGCAATAGCATTTCCATGGAGACAAGCAGACGACCTTCCATCAGAAAAGTTGCCTCTAAGTTATGAAATTGAGTACTTCTTCCACCACTGGAAATATCGGATTAAACTGGATTAGAACAGTTATCCGGTTTTCCTGGCGTGTATGTAAACGTACTGCCTGAATCCTCTTCCACGACTTGCAGCAAGGTTGTTTTCAGAGTTTAGATCCCAGATTCTGTGTCTCTTTTTTCGTTTCCTTGCTCAAAAAGTGCTTGAGGACCGTGACAGCAGGATGATAAAGTAGAGGAGCTGAATTTTTTTCTGAGCTCCTCAAATATAGCCGGTACAGTCATACCTCTTTCACGAAGGCTCATTGAAGAGCTGTTAACATGTCAAGCAGGTCACAGCCTGCAACATAGGCCCAAAATACACGGTTTTGTAATAGGCCACTATTTACCAACCACGGGTACGGGAACGTCTTGAGCACTTACCTGAGAGTACTTGGAATGGTCAGATAAAAAAGTGAAAAGTATTAGAATAAAAGGTAGTATTTATAGTTGGGCTGGGCAGTATACCGCTTCATACCAAATAATAGTGATTTTTTTTTTTTTAATAATATGGATTTTTCATATACCCCAATCCCGGTGAGTGTGTGCGTACAAAACGTCGGGAAAACAGCAGCCGAACGTGGCGCCGCAGGACATTGTTTGAGAGGGTGACTGTTTTGCAGCGGCGTGAGAGCGGTGGAAGCTCAGTGTGTGTTGAGCGGTGAACAACATGGACGGAGAAAATGTTACAGACACAGAGGAACTTATACCGAAAAGAGGAGCCGCGTCAGTTGTGTGGAAGTACTTCGGCTTTAAAAAATCTGGTGCCGATCAAACAACTGTATTCTGTAAATAAGTTAAAGTCTAAAGTCTAAGTCTAAAGTTGTAGCCGCAGGAGGCGACACGAGCGATCTGCTTCACCACCTCCGTCACAAACACGTCCTGGAATATGAAGAACGCACAAAACTAAGATCTGCATCCTCTTCCACGTCTGCAGGGAACGCTCAAGTCGGCGCGGCGACACAAAACGCCACTCAGACGTCACTCAAAGACGCTTTTACTAAGGGGACTGCCTACGACAAGAAAAGCAAATGATGGAATGATATTACCAACGCTACTACTGTCCAGTTAGCCAAAGACATGGTACCACTTAGTACATGAAAAAAAAATACCATCAAATACTATGACACCGATATAATTTTTTTTAAAATACCGTGATATCAATTTTTCGTCATACCGCCCAGCTCTAACTACTACTACTACTACTACTACTACTACTACTACTACTACTACTACTACTACCACTACTACTACTACTACTATTTCTTGAGTCAGTGATGGACAAAGCTTAGGGGGAACTTGAGAAAAAAAAAGTTTGGAAGCCACTGTAATGGATTCTCAATCATGTACCAGCTGTTCCATCTGGTCTTTGCGTTTTACTGAAGATGTTTTTGCTGTTCATCTGTAGCTGGATGTCGTGCATGCGCGGATAGGACATCTGGCATATTTAAAAGTGACTACACTGGGAGAATAATCCTTCATTAAGTGCCAGTTGTGAGTTGTGTGCAAGCTGCATCTGGTGTATCTTATTGAAATACTCGGGGCAGAGCGTTCAGAAATACATTTTCGTACTGGAAAGGTTTACCTGCGTTCCAAATGTTGTGCCAGACAGCCAAATCCAATGTTTTCTACCACAGACAGTGGTTTTGAATCTAAAATAACGCCCTGTCTGTAGAGTCAGCTCTTTTACTGTACTTTCTCCCTTCATTTTCACGCAAACTCTGCACAATTTACAACCTTTACATAAATAAAATAAAATAAAACATACCTGTGACAGACATATAAATACTCTATTAATATGTCTTCACACATATCGGGCACTGGCTCCTGTGGCACCGTGAGATGGCGGCTCATTTTTGCGGCATTCAGTACAACGTTATAATATCAAGGGAACTTTACAATCCAAATAAAACGTACAAAACTCAAAATTAGCACACAACAATACATCCACTACATGTGAAAACGATACCTTATCAACACATGTTCTTGTATTTATGTTATTTATGTAAAATATATTCTTTTCAACCCAGACAGAACTTACCCTCTGCAGTCTCAAACGTCCTACTGAGAGGGGGGGTTGAACTACCAAAATAAAACATGTGGGAGCAGCGCACACTTCCGGTTTTCAAAATAAAAATGATAAATGATAAAATTCACGTAAAAAATAAGAGACCACTGCATTTTTTTTTCCGAAAATCTGCATTCTACATGTATTACAACCATTCCATTCTAGCGTCTGTTGAATTCCAACACAAATAAAAAGCTGAGCTACTTCAGTTCTTGCACCAGGAGTGGAATAAAGTCACCCAAGAACACTCACTGCGTGCACATGGACGAGTGTAATCCGATTGCAAACGCATTGGGATCGTATTGGATTCATATGCACATACTCAGGATCGCATAGGGATTGGTTTCCCGAATCCGATTGGAACCCCTGGCTTAGGCCGATAGTAATCCTCTTGGTGCCGCCTTGTGCACGATATCGGATCAGATCGGCGTACTGCGCATGCGCGGGAATTTTCGCCAGGGATTTCACCCGGAAGTGGCAGGAGGCGCCGACGCCGTCATAAGTAGCGATTGTTCCCGGAAAAGTCAGACAAAATCATGGCTGCGAAGAAAGAATGCACAACACGTACACCAATGCTACTCCGTCAAACTCCTCGAGCGCCATCTTTGTATACCGCCACATAGTTTGTTGTGTTTTTATTGAGTAGCCGTCACCCGGAAGTAGTTGGACTACAGCACCACATAGCGTAGCGGAGCTGGCCAGGTCGCTGACCATTATCCGATTGCACGACTTTCATGTGCACTCGGATTGGACGATACGTAGATCACCCGCCGAGTAATGGGATCGCACTCAATGTGAAAGACTTGTGGAGAGCATGCCAAGACGCATGAAATCTGTAATTAAAATAAGGGTTATTGCACCAAATATTGATTTCTGAACTCTTCTTAAAGGGATATGCCACCCCCAGGTCAAATTTGGGCATCTCCCCACAGTCCAGAGACTAAAATAAGTGGTGGAAAGCGTTTTCCTGCTCACCCAGCCATTGTCCGAGTCTGTCGCCACTGACCGCCGCGGTAACTGGTGCTCCTCCGCCTTAGACTGGAGTCTAACGTAGCCAGAGAAAGATTTCGGCCAAAAGGAATTAATTTGCTCGATGCGTTTCCCAATTACTTTGTGTGTAGTGCGCATTCATATCGAGTGCAAATAAATGTGCAAATCAACACGGAGAGCTTGCCTTGGTCATTTTGGGTGGGAACTATTTTCCAGTGCGTAAGAATACAGTCGTATCACGCACCACGTTGTGCAACAGGGGAACTCCCTTCCCGGTGCGTAACTGGGATTCCCCTGGTAGCGTGGTGCGTGATACGGCTGTATTCTTACGCACTGGAAAATAGTTCCCACCCAAAATGACCAAGGCAAGCTCTCCGTGTTGATTTGCACATTTATTTGCACTCGATATGAATGCGCACTACACACAAAGTAATTGGGAAACGCATCGAGCAAATTAATTCCTTTTGGCCGAAATCTTTCTCTGGCTACGTTAGACTCCAGTCTAAGGCGGAGGAGCTGCAGAGACCGCGGCGGTCAGTGGCGACAGACTCGGACAATGGCTGGGTGAGCAGGAAAACGCTTTCCACCACTTATTTTAGTCTCTGGACTGTGGGGAGATGCCCAAATTTGACCTGGGGGTGGCATATCCCTTTAAGTGTAAACATTAGTATTATGTCGTTTTAAAATTAATTTGATCTTGTTTCTTTGCATTGTTATTTTGACCATTTGTCATTTTCTGCAAATAAATGCTCTAAACGATAATATTTTATTTGGAATTTGGGGGAAACGTTGTCAGTAGTTTAACTCAAACAAAAATGTTCCTTTTGCCCAAACACATACCCAAACACGTAGTAAAATCAGAAAACCTGATAATTTTGCAGTGGTCTCTTATTTTTTTCCAGAGCTGTAAATTATATTCAAGCATAAAATACAACCAGGAAATGATAAAAGAAGAAATTCAATTTGTCAACTGGACAAAGTTTGTTTGGTCGAAAACGTTTCGCCGCTCATCCGAGAGGCTTCGTCAGTTCTGGTTAGAGTGCTGGTAAGACACTTGCTTATATCTCGCTGCAAGTGTCTTACCAGCACTCAGTTGACAAATTGAATTTCTTCTTTTATCATGGATTCTACCTGGACGACTGAGGGACTCTTCACGCATCTTAAGAACAACTACGAACCAGGAAATAGTAAAAAGTACATTTTTAACTCCTACTTACACTTACACTTACATATACTCAAATACAGGTTATTTTACAGCTAAAAAAATCCCCCAAAAAACAGGCGTTTTGAGTGTGAATGGGGTCGCCTCTCCAGAAATCTGACCTTTGGCTTGGTCAGGTTTGGTCTCCATGAAGATAGACAGGTTTCACAAGTTACACAATGGTGTTTTAATGAGGAAAACACACCCAGACACAGGTAGAGACATGCAAACTCCACATAGAAATGCCTGGGCGACCTGGGACTCGAACCCAACACCTTCCGATAGCGCTAAGCCGGCCACCGACCAAGCTTCAACAATTTTTATTTTTGTCCACTTCCTTGTGCACTGTTCATATTTGACCAATTCTAGCAGCAGGTATTTTCCGACAAGCCTTTGCTCTCTCTCTCTCTCTCTCACCTAAGTCTTGCATTTGGATTTCAATTTCACGCCGTCTGCACTCGCTTTATCTCTCTTTTCCTCTGTCTTTTCCTCTCGTTATTTCTCTCTTTTCTGCTGTCTTTTACTCTCTCTTTTCTCCCGAAACTTCTCAATGGCTGTGTCTTTCTCCTGACATCGGCGCTGACAGTGAGACAAGTGCTCAAAGGTGTCGACAGTCATTAGCTTGTACAAACTTTGGCAGGCACTCATTCGTCTTCTGCAGTGACACGCTTCTGTCTGGGATTGGGTGATGTAATATGTACATTTCTGGCAGTTTTAAACCCCAAGAAAAACTCTAACCTGCAGAACAAACTAACTTTCCGCTGTGGGGACTTTTCAAAGGCCAAATTAGCAAGAAAACTCCAACTGTGACCGCTTCGGTGGCAGCTGATGACACAGAGCACAATTAGGTGATCAATTCGAGGGGGAAAAAAAATCATAAAAGTGACATTGTTTGAAGAAAATAAAAGTGTGCGTGCGCCTCATTTACACAAACTTATCAGCCGCTCGGTATTCAGCAAGTGCAGCCACAGTTGCGTCATGTTGTGGTAGAAATTTTAGCTGTGAACGTGAAATCTGTTAGTAGTCAGATTGTTTTTGGTGTGTCAGAAAATCTATTTTTGTCAGCCTCCAACAGATAGTTATTTGTGATCAGCGGGTGTTTAGAGTACAATTTGACAATATGTTCAGCAGGTTCATTTCCCCGAGAACTGTTTTAAACCTGAAAAACTGAGATATTTTTTTGTAAGGGCCCATATTACACCATTTTCTGAGCAATGTGTTTTGTTTCTTTCCCCTATATTTAACACATACATCCATATACTACATGGGGGAGTTAGACATAACTTGTCTCCCATTTATAATTCGATTCTCAAACCTAGTCAAAACAGACAAAGTAACATTAGGGCAGACAATCCAGGGCAGAGGGGTGGATAGGGTCGTTAGGCTTGAATAGGGAGGCTAAACTAGACGAAACTAGAGAAATTTGAAAAACAAAGAGACAGATTAGTGGAGATAGTTTCAGAGCTAGTTCAGTGTAGTGAGCGCCTCCTAGGGCTGAATAGATATGCTAATACTAGACGCCAGAGGAATTCGTAATACAAAAGAGACAGATTAGTTGAGATAGTTTCAGAGCTATTTCAGTGTAGGGAGCTCCTCCCTGCAGCTAGATATAAACAGGGTCTAACCAGCACTAGAACCAGAGCTGACGAAGCCTCTCGGATGAGCAGCGAAACGTTTTCGACCAAACAAACTTTGTCCAGTTGACAAATTGAATTTCTCCTTTATTTCCTCCTTTACTCCTACAGTAGTATTAGAATACAATAAAACGCTGTCTTTTTAGATGCAGACAGCACCTCAGTGGCTGCTTAATCAATATATTAGTTATATTAGTAAATTTGAGCCCTTAAAAATGTGTTATGTGTTTTCAAAGGTTCCACCAGCTCGTCGGCGTCTGATCATTGGCTGGTTCGGCTGACAGGGGGCAGCAGTGAGCGGGACAGCGTGGGCTCCGGAGGGGCACTGTCCGCAGGGCCCCAGGGGAGTACGGCGGCGCCAGAGTCCCCCGAGCTGCCGGTGTTTGGGGATGAACCGTACAAGTCAGAAGACACCAGTGAGTATGGGAACACACACCGAGGGCATTCACACTCTAACTCACAAAAAAAAGTTGGGATGCTGTAAATGTAAACAAAAAGGGTTTGTAATGAAAAAAAATACCACAATATCATATAATGTATAAACAAATGAATAATTATAGATCTATTTATTTCAAACTTAAAGGTGCATTGTGTAATTTTTTTCTGGTGGAGGGTCCGTCAGATGATTTTCTCTGTCATTGTTTTGTCTGGAATGTTTCACAGTATGGTATATAGGTATATTAAACTTTCCTATCTTCATAGAAACCAAACCAGACCAAACTGCAGATCTGGGGCTTCATTTATAAACCTCGCTTACGCACAAAGCACTGTGTAGGTGCTCTTTACGCCAACCGTGGGATTTATGAAACACCTTCTAAGCGCCGTGATTTGCTTATCTCTACGGCAGCAGGATCCTGCTGTAAACTCTGCGCAAAGTCTGGAGACACAGGAAAAAAGCAACACTGGAGAGAAGCAGAAGTGACGAGAGTCTGAGGAAGTGTTTGATCTGGAAATCATCAGAAAATTCACGTTTATAAAAGAATTACATTCAAATGTATGCACTTAAGCAGAGTTTAGCCAAAAGGCAGAGGAGGGCTGTTTATTCCACTATTCTCAACAATATTTTACATTAGAAACCGCAGGCTCTCATGCACAAGCACATGGACATTCCCTGTGCAGCACTGAGTCTCCTGCACGCCGCACTCTGACCATACACTTTTATAGAACACAGTCTGTGGCTATGACCCAACATAGAGAAGATGAAATAATGACCTGAGGGAAAACTCATCCACAGGAGCAAGGCTTTGGTTTAATGACGCACTGGGACTAAACACAACTTCAACACTTTTTGTCTTTAAGCACCACTCGAGTGGCTCGAGTCTGTGCACGGACCTGACCCAAATTCAAAATATTCCCTACATTTTTGTATAGGGGAGCTCGTGTAAATGAGAGCTCACTCTCTGTCTGTATAAAGAACACAATAATGCCTCTGCCCATCCCGAAGCAGCCCAGCACACTCAGAGGTAAAACCCAGGCCCAGCGCACTCACAGAGGTAAGACTCAGGCCCAGCACACTCACAGAGGTAAGACTCAGGCCCAGCACACTCACAGAGGTAAGACCCAGGCCCAGCACACTCACAGAAGTAAAACCCAGGCCCAGCACACTCACAGAGATAAGACCCAGGCTCACACACTCACAGAGATAAGACCCAGGCCCAGCGCACTCACAGAGGTAAGACTCAGGCCCAGCACACTCACAGAGGTAAGACTCAGGCCCAGCACATTCACAGAGGTAAGACCCAGGCCCAGCACACTCACAGAAGTAAAACACAGGCTCACACACTCACAGAGATAAGACCCAGGCCCAGCGCACTCACAGAGGTAAGACTCAGGCCCAGCACACTCACAGAGGTAAGACCCAGGCCCAGCGCACTCACAGAGGTAAGACTCAGGCCCAGCGCACTCACAGAGGTAAGACTCAGGCCCAGCACACTCACAGAGATAAGAACCAGGCTCACACACTCACAGAGGTAAGACCCAGGCTCACACACTCACAGAGATAAGACCCAGGCCCACACACTCAGAGAGGTAAAACCCAGGCCCACACACTCACAGAGGTCAAACCCAGGCCCAGCGCACTCACAGAGGTAAAACCCAGGCCCAGCGCACTCACAGAGGTAAAACCCAGGCCCAGCGCACTCACAGAGGTAAAACCCAGGCCCTCACACTCACAGAGGTAAAACCCAGGCCCAGCGCACTCACAGAGGTAAAACCCAGGCCCACACACTCACAGAGGTCAAACCCAGGCCCAGCGCACTCACAGAGGTAAAACCCAGGCCCAGCGCACTCACAGAGGTAAAACCCAGGCTCACACACGCACAGAGGTAAAACCCAGGCTCACACACTCACAGAGGTAAAACCCAGGCTCACACACTCACAGAGGTAAAACCCAGGCTCACACACGCACAGAGGTAAAACCCAGGCTCACACACTCACAGAGGTAAAACCCAGGCTCACACACTCACAGAGGTAAAACCCAGGCTCACACACTCACAGAGATAAGACCCAGGCTCACACACTCACAGAAGTAAAACCCAGGCCCACACACTCACAGAGGTAAGCAGAGTTTGGATGTTTCTGTGTTCTGTCTGCTGAAGTGCGAATCCCCTGACTGCTGGTCCCTCACGCCTTTCACTCTCCCGAGGCGGGCAGCTGGGCTCATAGCCCCGTCCTTTGATCATTCAGCCCACCATGTGAACATATCGACTAGTATATGTGCATAAACTGGGCCAGTCCTCCACACACAGGTGTACTTAAAAATATAGTGATAAAACTCTTGAAACAGCGAGAAAACGATTCGGCTTTATCTGCAAAGATGCACAGTCTAAATAATATTAAATATTATTAAATTAAGTGATGAGTCGTTGCTGTCACTTTTAGTTTTGTATTTATTTGTAAAACCTTGTTTAAGCCTTTGACGTGACTGTGCTGCATGGAGTGTCCTCTCCTGCCTCTGTCCCACGTGTCAAACCCACTGATTATCGGCTCATGTTCAGGTAAATCTCATTCAAGAGTCACTTTGCCTGCACCTTTTATGGTGAAGTGGAGGTGTGGAGAGGGCGTGACGCAGATTCTAGCTGCAGGTGTGTTCTCTAAAGCACAGAGTGCACGCAGATGGTTTTCTAAATTTGGAGTTCACTTGGCACACACCTCTGGTGGCCACTAGGAGCACGCATTAGCATAGGACAACTCCTGCGCAGTCCTTTCTAAATGAGGCCCCAAATCTGTGGAGAGGCAACCCCGCTCACAGGCAGAATGCTGTTTTTGTAGGTATTTTTGTGTTATAACACCAGCTGCAACTGAATAAATGTAAAGCAAAGCAGTTTAAGGTCATACTGTGGAGAATTCCAGTCAGAGCAACGACACAAGCAGGTGATGGGACCCCAACCAAAACACAGGACACCTTTAACTAACCGAATGACATATGTATTTTTTATATTGATTATTATAATTATGTTTATTATGTTGGTGTAGCTCTTCATTTGTTTCAGTGGTCCTGTGCACAATGGTAGTCAGCGAGCTCCAATCAGAGGGACAGATGGCGATACAATACATTACAAATAAACTTACAAAAATGAGGAGGACACTGTTTTTAGAAAGGTACGTCAGACTGAAATAATCAAAATCTAAAAATTGTCAGTTAGATTTAAAGGTGCACTGTGTAACTGGTCCGGTGTAGGGTCTGTCACCTGCTTGTCTCCATGGAGATGTGCCTAGAATGTTCCACAGTACGGCCATAAACCTAGCAATCTCCATGGAGACTTGAAAGACAAATTATAGGTTAGATTTGTGAAGAGGCGACCCCATGGAGGTTTTTTTGAGCAATACGTAACACCTGTAGTTGAATAAATACGAGGCAGATTACTGTAGTTCTTCAGAAACGTTTACACAATGCACTTTTAATGTTTCAAGAAAAGTCTGCACCATAATTCCCCGTCCCCTGCCTGATCTGTCAGTATTTATTGATTTTAGCGTGACTCGGCGATTACACTGGAGCAGAAATGGCCTCAGACTGTCCCTCTGAACAGAAGCCGCTGCTGCTGCTGTGCACAGAGCTTCTTTGATGGAACTGAGGTGACACATTTATAAGTGCAGATTTTAAGAAGAGGAGGAGGGTTGGTTTTAAAGATCCCATGACATGGTACTTCTTGATGCTTTTATATGGCTCCTTAATGGTTCCCTAATACTGTAAATGAATCCTTCTTCAAAATCAACACTCAGTGCATGAGAAACAGAGATAAGATGAGAAAGAGTATTTTTTCTCTCTCTGAACACTCCATTATGGGAGTTGTTGCTTGAATGCAAATGAGGAGAAAAGAGCTGGCCTATAGTAGAGGGTGGGGGCGTGGCCAAACTCTCCGCTCTGAGCTCTCAGCTGATCCATTTCCGTGTTTTTGCACGGGGGGAGAGATTTGAAGCGTTCCATTGAAAAATAAACACATTTCCACAGAAAATAAAATTAAACCACTGCTGTTCAAAGGTCCAGAGGCTCAGATAAAGGACTTCCGAGCCTAGAAACACTCGGACGTGCCTCCAGGCAAATAAAAAAACGCATTTCGCATTGCCTAGCACATTCGCAGTCTAAACTCTCTGGGCGTGATTTACAGAGACGCTGAGTAGAGACAGACGGGGGTGGAACTGCATTTGCATTTCTTTTTTCGATCTGACGTCAATAAGGTGCCTTGTTCAAAATCGCCCGTTTGAGCTCCGATTTTTTGTAACGCAGAAAAGGATCGCAAATGCTCAGTTTAGACATTTCGCAACTTTTAACGATGGGGGGGGGTTGGGGGCTAAACAGGGTAGGGGAGCGCACATTAACGTTCAAAAACCTCTGAAAGTGAAAATTTCATGCCATGGGACCTTTAAAGAGTAGAGTGCAGTATAAATCCTGTCTCAGACCAGTTCCAAAATGAAAATGACTTCTGGAAGGGAGCTGAAATGTTTTTTGTACCATATTTTGATTGGTCTCACACCAGCCGCTGTACTGTCAAAATTATCTTGTATTAATTACATTTTACAGCATCCCATTTTTATTTTTAAATTGGCGCTCAGATCACAGTCATCACTAAACAGAATGCTCTAACTGCTCTGTCTCTTGCCGCTGTAGAAGCCTTGTACTTAGCACATGCTATTTAACACATTTTGCAGTGTGTGGGATTAGAAGGCAACTATAGAAAACCGAATCATTTGAATCAAAAGCCCCAGATTGCATTATTTAATTTTGATGCATGAAATTTACAATGACATAGGTCTAGTAAGCAACACTCATGTTTGTTTGTTCATCAGGTTACACATATATACATATTCTCCATGTTTGGCTATGCAAGTCAAACATTATTACCCATGAGAGGAGCAATACATGGATGTTCTATCTATCACCATGGTTCTATAATAAGAATGTACCAATCCAGCTTTCTGAGTTACTATACTATTTTTTTTTACTATGACTTTAAGTATCTGCAAATACAGCTCTGGAAAAAAAAAAAAAAAGAGAGACCACTGCATTTTTTTTTCTGAAATCAGCATCTCTACATGTATTACAGCCATTCCATTCCAGCATCTGTTGAATTCCAACACAAACACAAAGCAAAGCTGAGCTACTTCAGTTCTTGCACCAGGAGTGGAATAAAGTCACCCAAGAACAATGTGAAAGACTTGTGGAGAGCATGCCAAGACGCATGAAAGCTGTGATTCAAAATAAGGGTTATTGCACCAAATATTGATTTCTGAACTCTTCTTAAAGGAGAATTAACGTTTTTTTTACAATCTGAGCCTTATTTTGGTAATAAAACAAGTTGTTTTACTCACCCATAGCACTTTGGTGTCATATGGAGCACTTCCAGAGATGTTTTAGATTTGCGATATATGCCCCGAGCATGTAATATATGCCCCGAGCAGTCTCCAAATAACACAAACTTTAGCACTTTTCAAATCATAGAAGCTCAATGTCTTAGTCTATGATTTCGTTTGAGTCAAAAGTGGCCTGTAATCCGAGATTTATCCATAGTTTCGAGTAGATGAGGAGGCCTGTGCGCATGTGTGGAGTCACAGTTTATTTCACTCTCAGCTCCCGGGACCCAAACATGAAACGCAAAGCTGTAAATTATGGATAAATCTCAGATTAGAGGCCACTTTTGACTCAAACGAAAGTGTAGACTAAGACATCGAGCTTCTATGATTTGAAAAGTGCTAAAGTTTGTGTTATTTGGAGACCGCTCGGGCATATATTATAGCTACGGCTATCGCTAATCTAAAACATCTCTGGAAGTGCTCCATATGACACCAAAGTGCTATGGGTGAGTAAAACAACTTGTTTTATTACCGAAATAAGGCTCAGATTGTAAAAAACGTTAATTCTCCTTTAAGTGTAAACATTAGTATTATGTTGTTTTAAAATGAATTTGATCTTGTTTCTTTGCATTGTTTGAGGTCTGAAAACATGTATCTTTTTTGTTATTTTGACCATTTGTCATTTTCTGCAAATAAATGCTCTAAACGATAATATTTTTATTTGGAATTTGGGGGAAATGTTGTCAGTAGTTTATAGACTCAAACAAAAATGTTCCTTTTGCCCAAACACATACCTGTAAGTAGTAAAATCAGAAAAACGGATCATTTTGCAGTGGTCTTTATTTTTTTCCAGAGCTGTACACCGTATTAACCAATACCAGTGTGGAGATGTAAAACACAAAACACAATTGATTTATTACACAAGAGATCCAAGTGTGGTACGCAACCGTTATTTATCCTTCATGACACCTTTATATGATTAAAAGCTCAAACATTTTGAGACGTTTTAATGGTCTCATTAGATCCAATTCAATGCCCAATCACAGTATCGGGTTAATTGATGGAACTGACACCCGATCCAGCTAATTTTTCAGTATTATTCCATGCCCGTATCGGTGTCGGTGCATCCCTAGAACTGGATAAGGCCCCCTCTGTCTTGTCGAACTTCTTGTATTTGGCTGACAAAGGTTGGATTTTTTTTTGGTTTGCGTTTTTTCCTCTATTTTGTCAACTTGAATTTTTGAATCATCAAAGCACCTAAAAGTTAGCCTGGCCACATGACACACTTTCAGGCCTAGAATGTCTCAGAATGTTTGAAAGTTAAGTTAGTTACTTGTGAGATAAATAGCAGCTACATAACACATTTGGATCTGTTTTGTCTTGATCTTATTTTTGTCTTGATCTTATTTTATTTTTGTTTAAAAGAAATAAATGCTGTTTTCACTCTCTGCACTGGTATCGGGTGATATTGGGTATCGGCAAAGCTATGTACCGTACTTTTTGTAATATAAAGCGCACCTGACTGTAAGCCGCACCAGCCAAATAATAAAAAAAAAGATTTGTACATATATAAGCCGCACCTGACTATAAGCCGCAGGTGTCCACATTGTAACTTGAGATATTTACACAGAAAGATGGTACACAAAAGGATTTTTTATTTTATTTTAATTAACGTAAATACCGGTACATGCTTTTTTCGAACAGTGCCTATGGCAGTAACACGGCAGTAAAACAACTGTAAAATGGCCAGCCTGTAGCCTCTGGAAGCCTTAAAATAAAGTTTCAAGTTTAACTTTAAGGGTAAACCCCCTGAACTCAATCTCACGGAACTGGTGATACCTGTAGGAGATTTTAAGTGGCTAAAACAAGCTTCATTAATCCATGAACTCTCCTGAACTTATTTACCGTAGGTATTTTCACCTATCAGAAGTGGAGCTCAGGTTATGTGCTACATTCGCTGTCTTGATAAAGAATTAATCCATACATAAATCCGGGTCCGAAGACCCTGCGGCTTATAGTCAGGTGCAGTAGTCAGGTAGTCAGGTGCGGTTTATGTGAGAAAAAAGTAGCGGCTTATAGTCCGAAAAGTACGGTAGATAGTATCGAAATCAAAAAAGAAAATGCTGGATCTCTAATATTTTCTCTTTTTGTCTCTATATCCTACACACTGCATGCTCAGGCTGTAGCTGTAGTAACGCTTTGGTCTAATGCTGTTTTTAGATGGCTTTGACACCAAACCATTCGTCCGCGGAACAAACAGCCGAAGCTTAAGTATGCGCTCCCCCACTATGTCCAAGGATTCACTGAGCAGGGTCCTACCACTCCGCTGGTCTTTGGCGTCTAAGGACCGCCTCAAGCCCCGCTCCCAGACCCCGCCTCCACCACCTCAGCCCGGCGAGCTCGTAGAGTATCTTGAATCTGGACGGAGGCCGCGATGCACCCAAGAGCCCATCGTGTCGCTGGTGGCTACCCCTCCTCTAAGAACCGCCCACGGGAGAATGCTCAGCTCTCCAAACGGTAGCATTCTTAGTGCTAGCATGGAGTCGCCACGGATTCCAGAAGGACAGAGGAGAACTTTTATTGATTACACATTGAGATCTTCCAAAAGGTTAGACCAAGGAAGGACTTTGGACTTTGCGCTTCCAAAACAAGTTCTGTTTGACAATGCTTTCAGCCAGAGCGCCCCAACGAGCCGCGATTCTACTCTCAGAAGGAACCGAATCCAAAATGGCGGCTCGACTAAGATGCAAAAAGACTTGTTGCACATGGTTCTCGATCCGGAGGACAAGAGCGGATTCAGCGTGCATGATAGAAACAGCCATGAGAATCTTTTGTCGTTTTTCAAACCCGGATTTAGAAAGAAAGATATTCCTGGATCTCCATTCCACAGTCGATTAAATGGTAAACCAGCTTCTACGGATTTGTCCAAGCTCTCTTATTCCATTGGGATGATCTACACGGACGATCGCAGGTCAAGCGGCGCTTTGAATGGGAGGTTGGTCAATGGAAGGACTGCGCTGGACAATGAACTGGTACACGCCCACAGCTCCTCAAACCTGCTCTCTGGGTACGGAAGGTGCGCTTCTCTGCAGAGGAACGGAGGAACCATGGGGTGCGCTCCGGCTCAACACTCCACCCTCACAGACAAGCCCGGATACAGCACCCTCCAGTGGGCCAGATACGGCAGCACGCCCTTGGGTATGCCTCTAAGGACAGGACACAAAACGGGGGGAACGTCACACGCAACACTCGCATTATGATTATGAATGGGAGTACAAACAAAAGACGTAATAATTAATGATAAAAGTACACAGTGAAGGTCCTGTACTATGCAAATCTAAGGCTACGTTCACACTGCAGCCTGAAGAGACCTAAATCCGATTTTTTCGCCTCTATGCGACCTGTATCTGATCTTCTAATGACAGTCTGAACGACACAGATCCGATTTTTTCAAATGCGATCCAGGCCACTTCAACCGACGTCTTCAACCGATACATATCCAATCTTTTGGCAGGCGACTTCAGTCTGAACGGCCAGGTCACATTCATCCGACTCGGGCGTGTTTCCTCCAGCGAGAGTGGTACAAGTAGGCGCTCACAAATGTACACAAAACGTTCTACTCGTCATGAGAAAATAGTATATGAACTCCGTGTCAGTGAAGCGGCGAAGCACGTAGCAATCCCACCACTCTTGTCTGCGACTCCGCACTGTCAGGGATTTTTCCTAATAAAAATCAACAAAGGGAACACATGAGAAAACAGACACAGAAGTATTATACTCGTTAACGAGGGAGAATGACTTGTAGCATGTGTTAAGCAGAGCCACCTCTGCTTTCGTCCCAGGCCACACTCAATTCTCAAAGGACACTTCCTCGTTGCTTCTTTTATTGTCAAACACATAGGCGTAACGGAAAATTCCCAGTTGAACCAGTTTCAACAAAGTTCATCTTTACCATACATACATCACTAATCAGCAGTTGCTTTGATTGTTTGTCTAAGCTAAGTTAATCAGTCTTTGTCCTTGTCCCATCCTATGGTTTCACAATAGGAGATGAACCAACGCAAGAAGAGTATAACACTTTGATAATTCGTTAAAGGCACTATTATACAATTTTCTTTAACACGCACCCACATGTTCATTTCTACAGACGTTGCTGCCACTGCACCACAAAACGCCGTGGCCAAACGCCGCCTTGTCCTTCTCTTTCTCCGTCTCCTCTTCAAAACAAATAAGCTGCACATGTTCTGGCTTCGGTACGCAGCAACTTTAGGTTACTTCCGTAAACAATGAGCACGTTCGCTGCGTGTGACGTCATCGTGTCCTCCAATGCGCATGCGGGACACTTTTGGGGCGTTTAACGTTCACACTGGAGATCACATACAAGTCGCATTTAATTGGAAACGTGAACGGCCTCGCAAAAAAATCGGATTCACAAAAAAGTCGGAATTGAGCATTAAGCCCTGCAGTCTGAACGTAGTCTGTTTTTTTGTTTGGAAACAACTTCAAAATGAAATATCAGACCATTATCAGATTTTTTTTTTTTTGGAAACAACTTCAAAATAAAATATCAGACCATTATAAGTTCATTTCAAGTGGCGGCAGGCGACTATTGATTTCCACTACCCTGTGTAGCACAATGACTCACAAACTCACATTCACTGTGTGACTTAGGCCTTGCCAGTGTCCAAAAACAGGGCAATAAAAGATGAATTTGTCTGGCATGAGTATTTCTCAGACCCTGCTAGTTACATTAACGTAATGCTAATAATATAAAAGCAGCGGTGCACAGGAGCACATTTAAATATGTGCCACAACTCCGCGTATGGGTATTTGAATAAAAAACAGCTCTTTGTAGAAAATGACCAAAAAATAAAAAATAAAAAGGCATGTAGTCTTTAAAATAAAGACACTAGAATCACGACTGAGCCTGTGTCGCCAGTGCCTTAACCTGCAGATAGTGAACACATCCAAGTTTGTCTCATTCTCAGTTTATGGACAGGCCTTATGTGGAAGTTCAGAACCTCCAGAATTCCCTCCCTGAGCTGCAGAGGCTGCACTAGCACTGACTCATGATTGTCTGCAGGTGCTGGGGTTTAGGTAGTGACCATTCAGATCAGAGAGAGGCATTTTAGGTTTAAACACTGGATTTTACTACTGAAACTGGCAACCCAAATCAGAAACTCCTGTGAGGCTCATTCTGTATTCTGATTGGACAACCAAAGAAATGGGTTGTTATGTCCTTGTTTTTTTTTGTAAGAATAAAATAAATATACATTAGAATTGCTTAGAATAGTTTATGAAATTCAAAAACAAAATCGTGCCTACAGTTCCTTTAAGGTTGTTGTGGAGGATATTGGACATCAGCTCATTAAATCAAGAAAATAAAACAGTAAAAATCGACAACAAAATACTATTAAGATTTATTTAGCCAGTACCTGAGTCGGGAGGTTCTTATTCAAGAAAAGTTTGGAAGGCACAGGTCTAAATTATTTAACTTTCCCAGTCGTAGTACTTTTTGTGATGCTGGACACTGTGTACCAGGCTAATTTAAACCCAGTGAACAAATGTAAGTGGCTGACACTAGGCGAGAGAAGGTAATAGGTGTGTGACTATAAAAAGTATGAATAATGCATTGTAAAGCCAGTGGGAGATCTTGAAAGGCGCTGTAAGAATCCAGTGCTTTATTCGCATTATTAAAGTGTCTGTACCTCACAATTTAAACCATGAGTCATTCATACATTTTTGAACTTTTAGCCCCTTTGCACCATGACCATAGAGCATAGAGCACCTAAATATAGGTGGACATAGCTAACTGCTGCTAATTTATTTTAATATCTGGTGGGGACAAGAACAACTAATGCAACTCCACTGATATTGCTTAAAATCTTATACAATATACCCCGTCGGGTTTTTCATGCAAATCGCACCCTGTAGCCTTTATATTAGGCCGTGGCTGATGAATAATTTGTTAGAAAATAATTCACTTTCTGCTCAAACGTTTTTCATGTTTATTCTCCCAATGATTAAAGTCATTACACAGGTAAATAGTCCCACTGAGGTTAATCAATACCACATTTACAAGTGCTGGCCAGGATGGCAGCATAGCGGATGAATAGAACACAAACTGATAGACATCACTTATGTACTCTTATTTATTTACTCTCACGCTTATCACTTATTACTCTTATTTACACTTAATTATTTATTATGAAGGATTAAATGATTAATGATGAATAAAATGATAAACAACTGATAAACAACGATAATGGAATTGGGTGATTGGTAAACTGATTAATGCCTTATAAACTAATTAAAAACTGACAAACCGATCATCTGAACAATTAACAAATTAACTACTTGGCAATTAACTAATAAACAATTATCAAACAAATCAACCCTGACTCCTCCAGGCCTCCATCATTTAAAAAACAGCTGCAGTAGCCAAGGTAATCATGGGCGGAGTAAAATCCCCACAGCGCTCCGTGTTGGCCATTGCTACAGCAGCCAGCCCCACAGTCTTTGAACAGTTGTCCTTATGACATGTCCTACGACATTTGCTGATGGAGTACGTCGTCCTGTACTCCTGCCGGTGGCCGACTGAAGGTTTGTTCCACCTTACCACCTCGTATCCGTTCGAGACATCTGTTCTTCCTCATTTGTAAAAGTGGTCACGTGTTTCTTTTCTAGAGTGGAGCTTCACTCACACCAAACGTCTGCAGCCAAACCTGTGTTCTGTCTGCTGAAGCCAAAGATCGTTCTCGCTAGCATTAGCAACATGTTTGATTGACAGTGTTGCTAAGCGCCAGCCCCCTGCCAAACCAGCTGTGCAGTGGGGAAAGGGGTGTTACTTTCAAAACCCTCTCTCCTGATTGGCTCTTGAGTTGTCATATGTGCACTTGAATTTCCAAATATAGATCTTGGTTCCAAATTAGCTTCTATTAACTGCTAGCCTCGATGAGCTTCATTTGACTGTAGCTGAGTGCTTTGGCTGACATAAAGAAGTGGACCACGGGAATGTGATATCAGACAGTGTTCGGCTCCAGTCAAATGAAGCTCATTGAAGTCGGCAGTTATAGTGGCAAAAATGGAGCCGAGTTCCATATTTGGAATTCTGACCATGAGTATCATAGCAACCACAGAGCGAATCCGAAATGAGGCTGTTGAATGTAACGCTCCTTCCCGCCCACACCACCGGTTTAGTAGAATGTGGGGGCTTAGCAATGTTGTCAATTAAACCTGTTGAAAACGCTAGTCTGTTTCCGGGCATGTCCCACTGGGAGGAGGCCCCGGGGAAGACCCAGGACACGCTGGAGGGGACTATGTCTCCCGGCTGGCCTGGGAACGCCTTGGGGTCCTCCTGGAGGAGCTGGAGGAAGTATCTGGGGTGAAGGAAGTCTGGGAGCCCCTGCTTATACTGTTGCCCCCCCAAACCACCCCCGGATAAGCGTAAAAAAATGATAAGATAAGACTTTATTAATCTCACACAGGAGAAATTCACTTGCCATATTAGCTCCAGGCAGTTTAGGGCAAAAGAAAGTTAGAACAAGAAAGTGCATGCAGACAAATAGTAATAATAAAATAAGTAAATAAAAGTATAGAAAATATTGCACATCTGGACTATACAGTGGAGTTATACAGTCTGGTGGCAGTGGGGATGAAGGATCTGCGGTAGCGCTCCTTCTTGCACTGGGGGTGCCTCAGTCGGCTGCTGAAGGAGCTGCTCAGCTCCTCTACAGTCCGGTGCAGAGGGTGAGAGGTGTCGTCCATGATGGACGTAAGTTTGCCCAGCACCCTCCTCTCAGCCACCTCCTCTACAGAGTCCAGAGGACAGCCCAGGACAGAGCTGGCCCTCCTGACCAGCTTATTAAGTCTCTTCCTGTTCTGCTCTGTGCTGCTCGGGGCCCAGCAGACGACAGCGTAGAGGAGAGCAGAGGCCACTACAGAGTCATAAAAAGTCTTGAGCAGAGGAAATGGATGGGATTGATAGATGGCTAAGGCTAGTGAGAGAGAAAAAAAGCACCTAATTTGTCTGTTATGTTCATATCGTGAATTACAGACAAAATAGTGAAATAAAACACCCTGGATCATATAGAGCGGGATAACACGAACATTTTAAGACAAAAATGACGAGTCTGACAGCAGCAGTTTCAGAGATAGGGGCAATGCTTTTCCTATACAAAGTGAACTGGAGCCAGAGTCGATCGAGCCGGAAGCACGTCCATGCTTATTTCCTATTTGGAATGTGGTGGTGGTTCGCTATGTCCATTTATATCCTATATATACAGTCTATGGTGACGTCACACTCCTTTAGTCTACTTCTTTATAAAGTTCATGACCATGACACAGAAACAGCAGTGTGACCCTCTTAAAAAACAGAAACAGAGATTCAAATGCCAAGGATAGTGTAAAGAACCATGATTCATAGCAACAATGTGCTTTATTTGACGGGAAAAGGTGCCTGAGAAAATGCTATCAAAAATGAATAGATTTATTTAGCAGCTTTCACCATATCTAGTAGCACATGATGTACAGTGCCGTGAAAAAGTATTTGCCCCCTTCCTGATTTCTGTGTTTTTTGCATATTTATCACTCAAAACATTGTCAGATCATCAAACCAATTTTAATATCACACAGAAACAACCCAAGGAAAGACAAAATTCAGTTTTTGAATGATGATTCCATTTATTAGTGCACAAAAAAAATCTAAACCTATCTGGCCCTATGTGAAAAAGTAATTGCCCCCCCTTGTTAAATCACAAACTAACTGTGACTAACCACAGTTTTGAGAAAACTTAGTTCAGTTCTACATGCCACACCCACACCTGATTGTCACCACCTGTGTTGAATCAAGAAATCACTTAAATAGTTCCTGTCAAACAAAGTGAAGTTGGCTACAACATCTCAAGAACAAACACATCATGCCACGATCCAAAGAAATTCAAGAACAAATGAGAAAAAAAGTGATAGAAGTCTATAATTCAGGAAAAGGTTACAAAGCCATTCCCAAAGCTCTGGGGCTCCAGCGAACCACTGTCAGAGCCATTATTCAAAAATGGAGGAAACTGGGAACAGTTGCAACCCTTCCCAGGAGTGGTCGACCAACTAAGATTACTCCAAGAGTGCGACGACGGCTCATTCAGGAAGTCACAAAAGAACCTAGACGCACATCGAAAGAACTACAGGCCTCGTTGGCCTCAGTTAAGGTCAGTGTTCATGACTCCACCATTAGAAAAACACTGGCCAAAAATGGCATCCATGGAAGAGTTCCCAGGAGAAAACCACTGCTTTCACAAAAGAACACAAAGGCTCGTCTCACCTTTGCCAAAAAGCACCTTGATGACCCTCAAGACTTTTGGAGAAACATTTTGTGGACCGATGAGTCTAAAATTGAACTTTTTGGAAGGTCTGCAGCCCGTTTCATCTGGCGTAAAAATGGCACAGCATTTGATAAAAAGAACATGGTGCCCACAGTAAAGCATGGTGGTGGCAGTGTGATGGTCTGGGCCTGCTTTGCTGCCTCAGGACCAGGACAACTTGCTGTGATTGACGGAAAAATGAATTCTGCTGTTTACCAGAAGATCCTGAAGGAGAATGTCCGGCCATCAGTTCATGCCCTCAAACTCAAGCGCTCTTGGATCATGCAACAGGACAATGATCCAAAACACACCAGCAAGTCCACCTCTGAATGGCTCAAAGAAAACAAAATTAAGGTTTTGGAGTGGCCAAGTCAAAGTCCGGATTTAAATCCGATTGAGATGCTGTGGTGTGACCTTAAACGGGCAGTTCATACAAGAAAACCCTCCAATATGGCAGAATTGAAACAATTCTGCATAGAAGAGTGGGCCAAAATCCCTCCCCAGCGGTGTGAAAGACTCATCACCAATTATCGCAAACGTTTGGTTACAGTTATTGCTGTCAAAGGAGGCTCAACTGGCTATTAGATTAAGGGGGCAATTACTTTTTCACATAGGGCCAGATAGGTTTAGATTTTTTTTGTGCACTAATAAATGGAATCATCATTCAAAAACTGAATTTTGTCTTTCCTTGGGTTGTTTCTGTGTGATATTAAAATTGGTTTGATGATCTGACAATGTTTTGAGTGATAAATATGCAAAAAACACAGAAATCAGGAAGGGGGCAAATACTTTTTCACGGCACTGTACCTTGACAAGAATACATTAAAATTAGACACAGACCCTTTAATTTGAAAATCTAGTGGTGTAATCGCCTCCGTAATGTCCTTCATGAAGAACTAAACGTCCCTGTGTATTCATTAGTTTCATCAGGTGCACTCTGTGACTATTTTGGTTAGAAGTGCGTCACCGCTTTGTTTCTATGGTTCTGTCATCGCTCCGCCTGGAATGTTCCAAAGTGTGACATTAAACAGCTCTACCTTACATTTATTCAGTTGGGTTTATTCAGTTGGTTCAGTTATTCGGTGGTTTTATAGCTCAAAAATACCAAGAAAAACAGGTATAGTGACTGAGCAGAGCTGACTTTTAACTTGGTCTAGTTTGGTCTCTGTAAAGATAGAAAGGTTTAATACCATACTGTGGAACATTTGAGACAAAGCAGTAACACTTCCATAGAGAAAAGCATTTGACGGACCCTCCACCAGAAAGGTTACACAGTACACCCTTAAAACAAATGTCACGATTCTCTCAAATGTTAAAATTCTGTGATTTGTAAAAAAAAAATAAATTAATGAATCAATTTATCAAAAAGTAAATTGTAGTTTTGGAGCTGTAGGTTGGCCTCTACCAGATTTTAATTAATTTTCATTAAGATAAATGCTCTTTACATCATCAAGAAAAGAAAAGAAAAAAAGAGACATTAATGTAATCTCTTTTTCTTTCTTGGGAAATCACTAATACAGAAGCTCCAGACAGGGTAACCTTTATTCACCTGGTTTTCGTCAGGTACATCATTATTAAGAAATATGGGCTATAACTGCCTGACACAATCCCAGACACTTGTTTCTGTCATGATGCATTTTCAACAGAGTGACATAAGAAAATGTGGGAAAACTGAAAAGGAAACTGCTGCCTGACACTATCCCAGACACTTGTTTCTGTGTCTTGGTGCAATATTACAGTGGCAGGAAGGATTCTTTATTTCTTTATTTTATTTTTTTTATTTCAGACGCAAATATTATTCGTTCCATAGTTAAAAAGAAAAACTGGATACAAAAATATACAAGGCGCCCAAAGTAGTTCATAAAGTTCTTTCAGAAGTGTGGAGTTTCTGTGCCCACAGCTTCCTCAGAGCAGAGGTGTAACGGCATGAGCTCGTTTGAGGATTGGTCAAAGTCTTTATGATGAATTTTTCAGACCCCTCCGAGTGCTGCATAAATGTTACATTAAATGTCTAAGCAGTGCCTGGCAGCTGTGCCACCTGGGCACCTGCTGCAGAAGCCTAAAGGAATCATTGTAGGCCACAGTGAGCCAGCAGAACGTCTCATGACCACAATTCCAGCACAGAGGATCTGAGTACAATAGGCTCGGAATAGAGAACATTTAACATGAGAACACATAATAAAAGGAGAAATTCAATTTGTCAACTGGACAAAGTTTGTTTGGTCGAAAATGTTTCGCCGCTCATCCGAGAGGCTTCGTCAGTTCTGGTTCTAGTGCTGGTTCGAGACTGCTTATATCTAGCTGCAGGGAGGAGCTCACTACACTGAAATAGTTCTGAAACTATCTCAACTAATTTGTTTCTTTTGTTTTTTGAATTTCTCTGGCATCTAGTTTAGCATACCTATTCACCCTAACGACCGTCTCCACACCTCTGGCCCTGACTTGTCTGCCCTAATGTTTCTTTTGTCTGTTTTGACTTGGTTTGAGAATCGAATTATAAATGGGAGACAAGTTATGTCTAACTCCCCCATTTCTGTTTAACGGTCCACTCCAATGTAGCGCCAATGTAGCGCTCACTGCAGTCTTCACTACACTGTCAGTGTAGTGAAGACTGCAGTGAGCGCTACATTGAAGAAACAAAACAGCCACTTCACAAGAGGATGTACCAACACAGACGGGCGTGCCAGAGTGGACCATCATCTGCCGTACATCTTCACCTAGAAGCCACGGGCCATTCTTTTGAGGACAGTGAGGTTCAGATCTTAGCCAGGGAAAAGAACTGGTTTGAGAGGGGAGTTAAAGAGGCTATTTTTGTCAAAAAAGAGAATCCTTCGTTAAACAGAAATGGGGGAGTTAGACATAAGTTGTCTCCCATTTATAATTCGATTCTCAAACCAAGTCAAAACAGACAAAAAAAATTAGGGCAGACAAGTCAGGGCCAGAGGTGTGGAGACGGTCGTTAGGGTGAATAGGGCTGAATAGGTATGCTAAACTACACGCCAGAGAAATTCGAAAAACAAAAGAAACAAATTAGTTGAGATAGTTTCAGAACTATTTCAGTGTAGTGAGCTCCTCCCTGCAGCTAGATATAAACAGTCTCGAACCAGCACTAGAACCAGAACTGACGAAGCCTCTCGGATGAGCGGCGAAACGTTTTCGACCAAACAAACTTTGTCCAGTTGACAAATTGAATTTCTCCTTTTATCATGGACTCTACCTGGACGACTGAGGGACTCTTCATGCATGAGAACAGATACTAAATTTCCTCAGCAGCATATTTACCTGGGCATACAGTATACAATACTGTCTCTTGATGTCTCTCACTGCGTGCACATGGTAGGATCGGATTGGATTTCTCCAAATCCGATCCCGTTACTCGGCGGGTGGTCTGTCCTGTAATCCCAGTGCACATGAAGCTCGTGTAATCGGATAATGGTCAGCGACCTGGCCGGCTCCGCTATGCTATGTGGCGCTGTAGTCCACCTACTTCCGGGTGATGGCTACTCAATAAAAACAAAACAAACTATGTGGCGGTATACAAAGATGGCGCTCGAGGAGTTTGACGGAGCAGCATTGGTGTACGTGTTGTGCATTCTTTCTTCGCAGCCATGATTTTGTCTGACTTTTCTGGCAACAATTGTTATTTATGACGGCGTCGGCGCCTCCTGTCACTTCCGGGTGAAATCCTTGGTGAAAATTCCCACACATGCGCAGTACACCAATCCGATCCGATATCGTGCACAAGGCGGCACCAAGCGGATTACTATTGGCCTAAGCCAGGGGTTCCAATCGGATTCGGGAAACCAATCCCTATATGATCCTTAGCCTGTGCACATGAATTCGATACGCTCCCAATCCGTTTGCAATTGGATTACAGTAATCCCTCGTTTATCGCGGGGGTTAGGTTCCAGAAATAGCCCGCAATAAGTGAAATCCGCGAAGTAGGACAATTTTATATTTTACAATTATTCTACATGTTTTAAGGCTGTAAATGCCTCACCACACACATTATACGTTTTTCTCAGACTAGAATTAACCTTTTCTCACATTTGTCTCTAGTTTAAACACTCAAACTTTCATAGATTTTCAACAAAATGTATTAATAGTGGCGCGTAGGTGGAGACACGGCCCCGGGAGCCCTGCCAGATGTGTGAGGAGCACTGCTACGTCCCGGGACGAGATGCGCACCAACCCCTTGGAGAAGTGCGCCACCCGTGCTGCTCTGTCAGATTTAACCACGATAAACCCCTCATCGTGGAAAAGGGATGAGGGATGAGGGATTATCTACATGGAGGTTAAAATCACAGAGTATCAAAACTCTCTCAAGTTTAATAATAGAAGACAAAAAGTCTGCGAAATCATCCAAGAAAGAACGTGCAGGACCAGGCGGCCGATAGATTAAGATACAATAAAATGAAACAATGTTCCCAACCTTAGTCATCTGCATCTCAAAGGAGTTGAACGCGACCGGATTCATTTGTCGTGTCCAGAAGCCATCCCGGTAAACGAGGCCGCCGCCTCGCCGTGCGGCCCGCGGGGTTCCAGTCACGGAGCAGTCCGGGACGCACAATTCATTAAGGTGGACAAAATCCTGTTCGCGTTGCCATGTCTCAGTCAGGAACATAAAATCCACGTGTTCGTTGACAAACAAGTCGCTCAGTATAAAGGATTTATTCATATGGAGCGTGCGTTAAGCAGGGCCATCCGGAGGGGCTGCGTGCGCGTTCGGACACTGACTACACTGATCGACTGGACGCTCCGGACAAGACTGGACACAACCTCCATCCTTGATACAAGTGACAGGGCGAACTACCCTTTCACGCCGCAGAGAAGTACAGGCGACTCGAGTGGGAAAGATCCGGTCACAGCTCCGTAGCGGCGGTGGCTCCGCATATTCGCTCTCCGACGCCCAGATAGGAACCGGTATCAGACACCGTTCGCTCCCCGCAGATCCAGTCCCGCTTGCTCGCTGTTTTCTCCGCCTGGTTTGGACACCTGCCCTGGATCCCCGCTTCCTTTTTCTTTTGCCCCGGCGCTTAGTTAGCAGCAGGTACTCCGACGATGACGTGGAGCATTCCAGTTTTGGAGGAAAAAACTGTGTACCTGGCCAGGTAACAGAAAAACTTTCCATATGTGCCTTGATGCGGAATAACGTATGTCTGTCATATTGAATAACAGCCGCGACATAGCCATTTGTTGACAGGGCTGACCATGCAAAATATAGCACAAGGAAAATCACAAAAATACGAGAAATAGTAGAGGTAGCAGAAGTACAGCCGACCATATGCGCCATCTTGCTCCTGTGATTCCTCTCAACCCGAGCCACAAACCGAACAAGCACAAACGAACGCAAAAGCCGCACGGAGTGATTTAATCCTGGTTTAGACCTGGTTTAGTTCTGGTCTAGACCTGATTTAGTCCAAGTTTAGTCCTGGTCTAGTCTCTTAGCCAATCAGGCCGCAGAACACATTGTTACACTATTTAAAAAAAAGTTACACTATAAAAAAAAAGAAAAAGTGAAAAAAAAAAATCCGCAAAACAGCGAGGCCGCGAAGAGTGAACCGCGATAGAGCGAGGGTTCACTGTACACTCGTCCATGTGCACGCACTGAGTGTCATCCTGCCAATCATCTGGCACAAAGTGACCAAAGTATTTGGTCTCTTAAGTGGACTCAAGAGGCTGATCACATCCTTTGAAGACAGGAAAGTTCATATTTTTATCCTCTTTACTCCTCACAATCACAATGTTACTCTTTGTGGGATTATACTTAATGTTATAATTTTTGCCATAGTCTGAACAGACTTTTAATAGCGCTGTAAGGACTGGTGATCACAAGCTCATCGGCATACATGAGGGGACTGATGTCCTTCGCTACAACAACACAGCCTGTTTTACAAATGTTCAACTCTGTAGACAGTTCATCAGTAGAAACATTAAATAAAAATGGGGAGAGTATCCCTCGAACACCGTTGCAAACATGAAAAGCCTCTGATCCAACACTGTCCCATTTCATTCTCATTAATTGCTTTGCATACCTGAACACTAAAATTTGAATCAAATATTTTGGCATACCTCTGTTGACTAATTTTCAATGAAGTGGACAGGGCTAAAAGTTTAAACTAAGACATGTTCCTGACTCATGTTTGAAATCACGTACAGGCGCTTTCATTTCATTATCAATAATATGCTCCATATTCTCTAAAACCACTAGACCGCTCATTGCCAATATGGACTGTTGCCCTACATTTAAAGAAGGCATAGTGCTCATATCTGCGAAATAGCTCAAATCTATGACACCCGTGGATCATTATGTTATAATTTGCACATTTTATTTCTTCTAAAACGACTTAATAAATGAAACAAATCCAATGTGCCTGTAAGAAAACTGTAGCGTCCAATGGGAGCTGACGTCGCTGTAACTGTCAGCTCCTCCTGTGAACAGCTGCACATCACACAAGCGAGTAGCGAATTATATTACTAAATACTAAATAAGTACAGAGCAGTGGGCATGTGCTGGTACAGGTGAAAAGAGGAGTTTACTGGCAATATGGCATCTTGAAAATAAGTGGTTAAAACCTCTAAAAAGTCGATTTTGCAGAATAGGTCTGCTTTAAGGATAACCGTACACTTTCACTATATAAATCTCTATGGGATTTTATAACAGTGCATGGGAGTTTGGGAGAACATTAGCATACCTAGTACTTTTGTTCAAATTAATTAATTAGTACAGAATCTTAGCAGAAGGAGCCAAGTATCAGGATGAAAAATCACTGACCCTGTGCCAAACTATGGGGCATGCGGACAGAATACAAAAGGGAGAAATAAGAAGTCCTGCTTTATTCCTGGTTTAGTCATGTTTTAGTCCCGCTTTAGACCTGATTCAGTCCAGGTTTAGTCCTGTTTTAGTCCAGGTTTAGTCCTGTTTTAGTCCTGCTTTAATCCAGGTTTAGTCCTGGTTTAGTTCTGGTTCAGTCCATGTTTAGTCCTGCTTTAGTCCTGGTTTAGTCCAGCTTTGTCCTGGTTTAGTCCTGGTTTAGTCCTGGTTTTGTCCTGGTTTAGTCCTGGTTCAGTCCAGGTTTAGTCCTGTTTTAGTCCTGTTTTAGTCCTGCTTTAGTCCTGCTTTAATCCTGGTTTAATCCTCGTTTAGTCCCGGTTTAGTTCTGGTTCAGTCCAGGTTTATTCCTGTTTTAGTCCAGGTTTAGTTCTGTTTTAGTCCTGGTTTAGTCCAGGTTTAGTCCTGTTTTAGTCCTGGTTTAGCCATGGTTTAGTCCTGTACACACACGTACATACACGGTAATGTTGACACAAGCTGCTGCTTTCACCTAATATCTCCATTTGATGCAGAAATAATATGATAATAATAATATGACTCAGCTCCGGAGAAATGGACGTGTCCTGAACCTGTCCCAAAGGTCCCCCGAACATGCCATGTGTCCAAGTAGAAGTTAAAAGTCAATTTTCCTGTTGTTTTTGTCTCGCAGTGCCGCGTCCATATTCAGTAGCTCCTCACAGCTGATAGGCGAACAGGGGAAACCCCCCTTCGGCGAGATTGGCGGGCACGCGAGCGTGGGAAAATATGTTGATTTATACACTCCCCGTTTCTTTCCGAAAAACAAGCCAATTTGAAATTAAAAATGTATGTTTTTAACGTCACTAATGCTGTTATCTGAAACATGGAGTGGGTTCTTCATGGTTTCAACTAGCACATTCTGCAAAAAAATGAAAATCACACATTTTGAAAAAAAAAAACACTAAAAAGTCGTTTATCTCGGATTCCCTAATCGTGACATGTGGACTAAATTGCCTTGGTGGGACAAAAATGACAATACGCCCTTGTGTTTTTACAATAAGTGTAGAAATGTGGAATTATTAAATTACCATAAAACTATTTTGTGTTTCTGTTATGTTATGTGTGATGGAAATGAGCAACGGAATGGACACATTTTTATGCTATGATTACGACCCAAGACAGACCCAGATTACATGCCTGGCAAATCCAGAATCTCTCTTTATTCTTTCTTCAAATCAATCTGGTCCCCATGTCCTCAAGCCAGAAACAAACATGATCGTACAATCGGATTAGTTTTTTCAGTGACGCGTGTGAAACAAAGGAGCTTCGACCGCTGATTCTGCAGAAAGATACAATGTATTCCCGTTCCTGTAATATTTTTTCCCTTCTTTTGTCCTTGTAAGCAGCCATATCTGAACTGTGACCAGACTCGTATTTTTGTATTGCAGATTAATTTATTCTAGATTCCAGGCAACCAAATGAAACACACACCAAAGATTTTGTTTGGTAACTTCAAGAAAAAGTGGTCAGCAACAATTTAAAAACATTTTAGAAAGTAGACGCCTAGAAAACATCAAAAATTGATCACGTTAACATTTTTTGGAGGAGAGCGCCATAACAAACGGATTACAGTTTGCCTAAAGATGTCTCAAACTGCAATAACACTAACTTATTTCCGTCTTGGCGCAAACAGGCTACTAAATGTATGGCTTAAGTGCTAACATGCTAACATGCTAACAGCCTTTTACTTGCTAGCAGTTCATTCATTTTGTGTTTAGCGACTTAGCATATTAGCAGTTACGTTCCTGTTTTTGTTTATTGATGTTTTTTTCTGCGGTTACAGGCAGTGGACAAAAGCGACACTAGTGAGCACACATAAAGACAGATTAGAAATGTACGTTATTGAAAATGTGATTAAAAATATTGTGATTTATGTGTGCTATTTGGGCATTAAACAACTACTTATGGATATTAGTTAGCATGTAGCTGGTTAGCCTGTACAATGTTTTTGAACTCTTAAAGGGTCTAGATTACGCAAAATTGACTCTTGTGAGCTTTTTAGCCATGTTAGCAATGTTAACAGCATTATAACGGTAACACTGGCTTACCACTGACAGTCTCGTCTCAGCCCGGTTCTGCTCGGGTTCTGGAGCTCACGTAAGTAGGTCCGGTAAGTTCGCAGGGACAGGAAATAGTGTGCCAAATATTTTGGCACACCTCTGTTGACTAATTTTCAATGAAGTGGACAGGGCTAAAAGTTTAAACTAAGACATGTTCCTGACTCATGTTTGAAGTCACGTACAGTCACTTTCATTTCATTATCAATAATATGCTCCATATTCTCTAAAACCACTAGACCGCTCATTGCCAATATGGACTCAGTTGCCCTACATTTTAAGAAGGCATAGTGCTCATGTCTGCAAAATAGCTCAAATCTATGACACCCGTGGATCATTATGTTATAATTTGCACATTTTATTTCTTCTAAAACGACTTAATAAATGAAACAAATCCAATGTGCCTGTAAGAAAACTGTAGCGTCCAATGGGAGCTGATGTCGCTGTAACTGTCAGCTCCTCCTGTGAACAGTTGCACATCACACAAGCGAGTAGCGAATTATATTACTAAATACTAAATAAGTACAGAGCAGTGGGCATGTGCCGGTGCAGGTGAAAAGAGGAGTTTACTGGCAATATGGCATCTTGAAAATAAGTGGTTAAAACCTCTAAAAAGTCGATTTTGCAGAATATGTCTGCTTTAAGGATAACCGTACACTTTCACTATATAAATCTCTATGGGATTTTATTACAGTGCATGGGAGTTTGGGAGAACATTAGCATACCTAGTACTTTTGTTCCAATTAATTAATTAGTACAGAATCTTAGCAGAAGGAGCCAAGTATCAGGATGAAAAATCACTGACCCTGTGCCAAACTATGGGGCATGCGGACAGAATACAAAAGGGAGAAATAAGAAGTCCTGCTTTATTCCTGGTTTAGTCATGTTTTAGTCCCGCTTTAGACCTGATTCAGTCCAGGTTTAGTCCTGTTTTAGTCCAGGTTTAGTCCTGTTTTAGTCCTGCTTTAATCCAGGTTTAGTCCTGGTTTAGTTCTGGTTCAGTCCATGTTTAGTCCTGCTTTAGTCCTGGTTTAGTCCAGCTTTGTCCTGGTTTAGTCCTGGTTTAGTCCTGGTTTTGTCCTGGTTTAGTCCTGGTTTTGTCCTGTTTTAGTCCTGCTTTAGTCCTGCTTTAATCCTGGTTTAATCCTCGTTTAGTCCTGGTTTAGTTCTGGTTCAGTCCAGGTTTATTCCTGTTTTAGTCCAGGTTTAGTTCTGTTTTAGTCCTGGTTTAGTCCAGGTTTAGTCCTGTTTTAGTCCTGGTTTAGCCATGGTTTAGTCCTGTACACACACGTACATACACGGTAATGTTGACACAAGCTGCTGCTTTCACCTAATATCTCCATTTGATGCAGAAATAATATGATAATAATAATATGACTCAGCTCCGGAGAAATGGACGTGTCCTGAACCTATCCCAAAGGTCCCCCGAACATGCCATGTGTCCAAGTAGAAGTTAAAAGTCAATTTTCCTGTTTTTGTCTCGCAGTGCCGCGTCCATATTCAGTAGCTCCTTACAGCTGATAGGCGAACAGGGGAAACCTCCCTTCGGCGAGATTGGCGGGCGCGCGAGTGTGGGAAAATATGTTGATTTATACACTCCCTGTTTCTTTCCGAAAAACAAGCCAATTTGAAATTAAAAATGTATGTTTTTAACGTCACTAATGCTGTTATCTGAAACATGGAGTGGGTTCTTCATGGTTTCAACTAGACATTCTGCAAAAAAATGAAAATCACACATTTTGAAAAAAAACAAAAAACACTAAAAAGTCATTTATCTCGGATTCCCTAATCGTGACATGTGGACTAAATTGCCTTGGTGGGACAAAAATGACAATACGGCCTTGTGTTTTTTTACAATAAGTGTAGAAATGTGGAATTATTAAATTACCATAAAACTATTTTATGTTTCTGTTATGTTATGTGTGATGGAAATGAGCAACGGAATGGGCACATTTTTATGCTATGATTACGACCCAAGACAGACCCAGATTACATGCCTGGCAAATCCAGAATCTCTTTATTCTTTCTACAGATTCATATCAGTCTGGTCCCCATGTCCTCAAGCCAGAAACAAACATGATCGTACAATCGGATTAGTTTTTTCAGTGACGCGTGTGAAACAAAGGAGCTTCGACCGCTGATTCTGCAGAAAGATACAATGTATTCCCGTTCCTGTAATATTTTTTCCCTTCTTTTGTCCTTGTAAGCAGCCATATCTGAACTGTGACCAGACTCGTATTTTTGCATTGCAGATGAATTTATTCTAGATTCCAGGCAACCAAATGAAACACACACCAGAGATTTTGTTTGGTAACTTCAAGAAAAAGTGGTTAGCAACAATTAAAAAACATTTTAGAAAGTAGACGCCTAGAAAACATCAAAAATTGATCACGTTAACATTTTTTGGAGGAGAGCGCAATAACAAACGGATTACAGTTTGCCTAAAGATGTCTCAAACTGCAATAACACTAACTTATTTCCGTCTTAGCGCAAACAGGCTACTAAATGTATGGCTTAAGTGCTAACATGCTAACATGCTAACAGCCTTTTACTTGCTAGCAGTTCATTCATTTTGTGTTTAGCGACAGCATATTAGCAGTTACGTTCCTGTTTTTGTTTATTGATGTTTTTTTCTGCGGTTACAGGCAGTGGACAAAAGCGACACTAGTGAGCACACAAAGACAGATTAGAAATGTACGTTATTGAAAATGTGATTAAAAATCTTGTGATTTATGTGTGCTATTTGGGCATTAAACAACTACTTATGGATATTAGTTAGCATGTAGCTGGTTAGCCTGTACAATGTTTTTGAACTCTTAAAGGGTCTAGATTACGCAAAATTGACTCTTGTGAGCTTTTTAGCCATGTTAGCAATGTTAACAGCATTATAACGGTAACACTGGCTTACCACTGACAGTCTCGTCTCAGCCCGGCTCTGCTCGGGTTCTGGAGCTCACGTAAGTAGGTCCGGTAAGTTCGCAGGGACAGGAAATAAAGCTTGTTTTTCTTCGCAAAACAACATTTGTTCAAAAAGTGATACAATGGTACCCCACCTTACAAATTTAATTCGTTCCAGAAGTGGTTTCGTAATGTGAATTTTTCTTAAGTTGAGTAGCTATTTCAATGGAAAAAGCCTGATTCGTTCCAAGGCCCCGTTCCAAGTTTCTGTTTATTGTGTAACTTTTTTTTTTATAGTGTAACACTGTGTTCTGGGTCCTGATTGGCTAAGAGACTGTAGACCCAGGACTAAACGTGGACTAAACCAGGTCTAAACAAGGTCTATACCTGGACTGGACCAGGACTAAACCTGGACTAAACCAGGACTAGACCAGGTGGATTAAAGCGCCGTGTGCGGGTCTATTTTCTGGTTTCTCACGAGTCACAGTTGAGGCGAGCAGCGAGGAGGGGACCGCACGCAGTCCGAGCGCATGAACGAACGCAGGTAAGAGCCGCAGTGGTTTAATCCTGGTTTAGACCTGGTTTAGACCTGGTTTAGACCTGGTTTAATCCTGGTTTAGAGGAGGCACGGGTCTCTTGCTCACAGCCCCGCGCCGGGTCATGCTGCGCTATCACACGTGTCCCCGCGCACACTTCTCCACCCTCCTCCTTCCCCCCACGCTTCACTATTAATACATTTTGTTGAAAATCTATGAAAGTTTGAGTGTTTAAACAGAGACAAATGTGAGAAAAGTTTAAATCCAGTCTGAGAAAAGCATATGTGTGTGGCTGAGCGTGTGGCTGAGCGCTCATTATTTGAATTTTTGAGATTTTGCGTTTCGTAACTTGAATTTTCTTTCGTATCTAGAGACCAAAATTTAACGTGAAGGCGTTTCGTAACTTGGAATTTCCGTTTGTTGGGTCTTTCGTAAGGTGAGGTACCACTGTATATATTTCCGTCACAGACAGTTGTCTGAAAAAATTCAGCAGCCTATTTTCTCTAATTCGCATGGTTCCCTTTTCTCTCAGAGTTGTATCACTGCGCACGTAGCCTAGCCCTAGCCTATAGCCTGTTCACTTGTAAACATCCGCCGTCGCCATACCGCATCTGCCGTACACTTCTGCTAAAAGTTAGCAGGCTAATACAGCTAACATTGGCGGAGTGATACGAATCTAGAGAAAATATGCGAATGCGAATTAGGCAGCTGGATTTTTTCGGACAACTGTCTGTGACGGAAATATATACAGTCATACCTCACCTTACGAAAAACCCAAATAACGAATAATCCAAGTTACGAAACGCCTTTACGTAAAATTTTTGTCTCTGAATACAAAAGAAAATTCAAGTTACGAAACGCGAAATCTCAAAAATTAAAATAATGCGCGCTCGGCCTCGCAGCCGCCCGAATCCCCCGAAACGTAAATACACTCTCCAACAGGGTTTAGGGGGGTATTGGGGGCCTTGGAACGAATCAAGCTTTTTACATTGCGACTCTACTTACGAAAAAAATCACGTTACGAAACCACTTCTGGAACGAATTAATTTCGTAAGGTGAGGTGTTACTGTATCACTTTTTGGACAAATGTTTTGCGAAGAAAAACAAGCTTTATTACCCTTCCCCGCGAACTTACTGGACCTACTTACGTGAGCTCCAGAACCCGAGCAGAACCGAGCTGAGACGAGACTGTCAACGGTAAGCCAGTGTTACTGCACAACACTTTTAGAAGAAAACCCATACAGAGTAAAATACAGTTTAAGTAAAAATACCATGACCAGTTCATCAAATAACTTTACTTGAGAAAACAGAACAGCAGTCTCCACATTATCCTTAAAAAAAAGTATGAGATGACCATTTTTATTAGTGGGCAATCCAATATGCAACTTTTTGGACCCAAAACAAATGAAGTATGGGGCAGTTTAAAAGTTTAAATTAGGCTAAAAATAGCTGTTATTAGCAAGGCGTCACTGTACTGGCAGCATCTGAGCCCTGGGCCACACAAATTAGATGGTGTACGCACAGTTTTGAAGAACAATTTGGATTTTTCAGAGAGGACATTGTCAAAATATGCAGAAATATTAGTTTGAAGGAAGCCAAAATACAACCCCGTTGTAAACATGTTTTTGATTAGGGAACAATTCTGAAACATCACAGCAAGCTTTGCATAATATGGGACCAAGAAACAAACAAAAATATCCAATTAAATAGTTTTAGCAATAGCTAGCTTTCATTTTCTCTAACTGGTTGACAGTTTCCCTACATTAAAAGGTGCGCTATGTAACTTTTCTGTTAGGGGTAGCTACCTACTCGTCTCCGTGGATGAGTTACTGCTTTGCCTGTTGCTCCACGTATGGCATTAAACTGTAGGACAAAGTTACTGGTCAGACCCGTGGACAGGCAAGCCCGCTCGCAGTAACAATGCGTACAATAAAAGATACTCATGAGCAATAAAAACACCTGTAATGTAAAACTACATATTGATATTGATTCTTTGCAGTGGCGCGCACTGGGGTTGTTCTACATCTTTATTGGCAGAATCTTCAGCAGTTACCGTGGCGACACAATGCACACATGAGCAATAACTATCAAAAAGTTTTAAGATACTCTGAAAATTCAAAAAAATGTCTATACAATTGATTTAACCAGCTAATTTACAGCAAAAGTTGAGAGTGACTAACTGAAAAACTGTTGGCTAATGCTAACTAGCGTATGACTAGTGTTTGAGACTTGAGCTCTTTCTGGTCAGATTGTGTTAAAACAAACCCCAGATTAAAGTCTAATTTATAGATGGCAAACAGAGAAATTCAATTTGTCAAATGGACAAAAGTTTATTGTATTATAAACTTTATTTATAACTTTATTATAAACTTTATAACTTTATTATAAACTATAACTTTATTACAAACCATAACTTTACTATAAACTATTATAAACTTTTGTCCAGTTGACAAAATGAATTTCTCCTTTTGCCATGGATTCTACCTGGACGACTGAGGGATTCTACAAACTGACAGAGCAGTGCCTCCAGTTAGCTTCACACTCCCAGGGACTGTTGATGACATCAGCTGTGAAATATCAATACAGAAATAGGCTTGAAACGAATTTCAATCACAATGATGGTAAAACTCAT
The DNA here is from genome assembly GCA_036785185.1 of Paratrypauchen microcephalus. Lineage (NCBI taxonomy): Eukaryota > Metazoa > Chordata > Actinopteri > Gobiiformes > Gobiidae > Paratrypauchen > Paratrypauchen microcephalus. Next base: position 697,565 of record JAVJIX010000212.1, on the reverse strand, counting down.
ATTCTAGACAACTGGATTAAAATCTTTGACAAATAATAATAATAATAAATAATTTTCTAAAACTGATCAGGAAAGGAAATGAGTAATCACAGAGCTGGTTTCTGACCAAAGGTGAAGCGCCCAAATGAACCAAAACACATGGCTACACCAAAAGATGTACTTCAGCCTATTTCAGTGAAAATACAGACCATTTCGTTTGTTAAACAAAAAAACCCCAAAAAAACGTGCTGAAGGGAAGCGCTTTGTGCTTTTGCGGTCAGGGAAGATGCCTGTGCTTTTTTCTCAATTGGACATAACAAAAGTTTGAGTCTCTATTGTTTTCAATTGCTTTGCTTTAAAGGGATAGTGCGTTTTTGTTTTGTTTTTTGTTTTAATGTTAATCTGTATCGGTTCCCCTCTAATAGTGTCGTGCATTAACACTGGCTTACCGCTCACCGCGTCGTCTGAGCCCGGTTCTGCTACTGTTCTGGAGCTCAGGAACGTAGGTCATTCAATAAAGCTTGTTTTCCTTCTCAAAACAACAACGGGGTTGTTTAATAAAGTATTTCGCATCGTATTTCGCAAGTATTTCGCATCGTATTTCGCATTTGCATATTTTCTCTCTCGATTCGTATCAATGCGCCCACGTTAGCTCTATTAGCCTGTTCACTTGTAAACTTCCGCTTTCACATCCGCTAAAAGTTAACGGGCAGTTAATAGAGCTAACGTGGGTGCATTGATACGCCCACGTTAGCTCTATTACGTTAGCTCTATTGGTTTAAAAGCACAGGCATCTTCCCTGTCCGCATATTTTCTCTCTCGATTCGCATTGATACGAATCGAGAGAGAAAATGTGCAAATGCGAAATACGATGCTGTCTGGGACGCAAATTTACTTTATTAAACGACCCCGCGAACTTACAGGAACTACGTTTACAAGCTACGTTACCGGAGGATAACCGGGGTCACATCGCGCTGTGATGGGTAAAACAGTGTTAATCTCAGGACACTGTTGAAGGGGAAGCCATACAGATTATCATTAAAAAAAAAACCAAAAAAACGCACTATCCCTTTAAGCGAAAGCCGTTCCAGATTGATAATGTGTAGAACTCACTTAGTATTGATCAGTATTTCATTGTTGACAGTGTTGGGCATGAACCTTTAAAAAGGTAATTAGCTATAGTTACTTGTTACTTCTCCCCAAACATAATTGCGTGAGTGATGACAGTAACTATTAAATTAAGACTTCCAGCTGCTATTTCTAGTAAAACCGAGCTACAATTGGGTTTATTTACGAAATCACCAAATGCACCCAGAGCCAGTGTTAAGCTCTTGCCATCCACAGAGCTTAAAAAGCCTGAAACAAACTCACTACTGTACCGTAACAACAGCTCAACCCAGTGCCGCCAATCACTGTCTCTAATCCCTCGCTTTGGTCTTGTTTACTTCCCAAAAACAAAGGGAAAAAAAACTTCACAGCTCCTCTAAATGAGACGAGAGAGCGCAGTCTGATGTGTCACCGCTGCTGAAAATAACGGCGGTACAGCGGAGGAAAGGTTCATTAGTTTGATTTCTCATTACTAGTAAAACAGTAACACCTTTATACTTCTAAGGCTTCATTTTGAAACCGTGATTGTGAATACTTTTGACAACCCTAATAGGCTCTAGACGTTTGGAAATATGAGCATGACGACTTCTGGTGTAGTTCCCGACACTGGGAATGTGATAAAACGGTGGATTCAGTAGCAGCGTTTTCACAACCTGCCAAAGCTTCCCATGGAGGACAGGACTCTAATCGCGTCTTCGATGTCACAGACAGCTGATTGTAACGGTTGATCTGTCGAACATAACCGAACGCTACAATTACATCTTTTTATTTAAGATAGACAAATTATAAAACACAAATGAACAAGCAATTTATGAAAGGAAAAAAGAATACAATGACAGCTAGATGAAAAAAACCAGGCAATTTTCTCGGTTTTCACAGATTTTGCCAACAAAGCTCGCCGGAAGTTGTTATCCGCGTATTTCCAAACGTCGTAAGCGTGCCTTAAGCGTGAATAGAGCCTATACCGTGGAACATTCAAGGCAAAGCAATAGCATCTCAATGGAAACAAGCAGGAGGTGGACCGATGGCAAAAACGTTACATTACGCACCTTTAAATGACACATAAAAATACTCATATTTTCTAAAATCTTGACTCCTGACACCTCATGACCATCTGCATAACCAACCGCACCATAACGCACGTCAAACGGGATTCGAAACGGCTCCACGAACCTGTTACGTTTGACTAATGTTCTCCTTGTGTCTCCATATTTAGTGCCCACGTGAGCCAGGAGAGAAGCCTGGGAGCGGCAAAGTGGCTGGATCCAGCGAAGAGCTCCCCCTACGGGCCTACTATGGAAGTCCCACCCACGTGTCTTATATTTTATCTATGCAGGCCTCCGTAGACAAGGACGGATTCGGCTGTTACCGTCTCCTATGGGCGGGCGACTGATTGTTGACGTGGTAATGTTTTTGTAAATGGTGGAAATAGTGTGTTTCACGTGACGTCATAATCCGGAAGTCGGCCATGTTGGAGATATTAGAAACAAAACAAACATTGCACTTATGCCGCCAAATGGTCAACTTGGTGTCATAATAGCTCGGACAGAGAAGAACACCTGCAGTTCTATCGTTTATCTAAAGTAGTGACCGACCAGGGTGAACAGAGCTTTATCAAAGGATTATGAAAGGAAAGAAAACCAGGACTAAACCAGGACTAAACCAGGACCAAACCAGGGTGAACAGATAGAGCGATTATCAAAGGAAAGGAGGCGACAGAGGCGGAAAGACGATGTTCATATTTTAATCTTTGCAAAACCTGAATAATAAAAAGCGATATACTCGTACTTAAACATGTTACACATATAATACAAGTATGCCGCCTTTGCCATCACAATGTTTGTCTCCAATTTTCTGCACTTTACGCTCTCGTACCAGCCACAAACAAACTGGTTGTTGCCTCCAGACCTTTAGAGGGGAGAATCAGACTTGGGGACTTGGGGGAGAATCAGAAAGACTTTTATTGCCATTGTCAAGTGAACACAATTCACAAAACTAGGAACTTGTCTCTGTGATAAGGTGCGAACATAAAACACAAAATAATAATAACTAGAATATAGACACTAAATAATAACTCAAATATAGCTATAATATAGTAAAAAATAAACAATCCAAATTTTAAAAAAGGGTTCAGAGGAGCAGCATCAGAACAGTAGTGCAAACATGACTTAATTAAAGTGACTGGCGATAAAGTGTCCAACTTTGTACAGATGTTATGAATTGTTCATGAGTCCAATGAAAGAGTCCAGGGAAAGAAATTGTTCTTGTGACGAGAGGTTCTGGTCCCGGGAGGGAAGTGGCTCAAATAGTCCATGTCCAGGGTGAGAAGTGTCAGCTGCTCTCCGGCCTGCTTGCCCCCGAGTCCTGGAGACATATAGGTCCTGGATAGATGGAAGGCTGCAGCCAATCACCTTCTCGGCAGAGCGCACAATGCGACCAGGTAGTGACAATATCGGGATCTCTTACAGCAGCAGAATCGACAAATCGCCACTGTCACTGAACAAACTCGAATCCATCTCATATGGATCTTCTCACCCAATTAATTTAAAGGAAAAGTAACGTTTTTTTTACAATCTGAGCCTTCTTTCGGCAATAAAACAAGTAGTTTTACTCACCCATAGCAGTTTGGTGTCATTTTGAGCAGTTTCGTAGAAGTTATGTTGTAGCGTATCCGTTAACTTGAGTTCTTGGGGCATTACTTTGCGGTCTCCAAATAACACAAACTTTAGCACTTTTCAAATCATAGAAGCCTGATATCTTAATCTACGATTTCGTTTGAAGCAAAAGTGGCCTGTAATCCGAGATTTAGCCATAGTTTCGAGTAGATGAGGAGGCCAGTGCGCATGTGCGGACTGTGCTCTCAGCTCCCGGGACCCAAACATGAAACGCAAAGCTGTAAACTATGGATAAATCTCGGATTACAGGCCACTTTTGCTTCAAATGCAATCGTAGACTAAGATATCGGGCTTCTATGATTTGAAAAGTGCTAAAGTTTGTGCTATTTGGAGCCCGCACGGGGCATATTACATGCTTGGGGAATATATTATATGCCCCGAGCTATGGCTAGAAGTTGCGCTAGGCTAACCGCAAATCTAAAACATCTCTGGAAGTATTCCATATGACACCAAAGTGCTATGGGTGAGTAAAACAACTTGTTTTATTACCGAAAGAAGGCTCAGATTGTAAAAAAAACGTTACTTTTCCTTTAAGTTTGTTCATATAACGCTTCTTTTCTTTGGCATCCAACTTATCTCTATACAACTGGTCAACTGTATCAGAAGTTTTGGATTCCGATGTGGAAGGTTTATCGCGAAATTTTTATTTTTTTCTGCACGGTTGCTTTATAAGTGTGTTTAATTTGAGTGAGCAATATCTCCAACATGGCCGCACATCTGGGTTATGGTCGGATTTTTCGAGTCTGTGAAAACACCCTTTAGGAAGATGTGTGTGTTTTATGTCTAGAAGTATTTATTTATTAATATGCAAGAAGAATACAATGGGGGTATATTTAGAGTACACACACACAATGGGTCAAAATCACTTACAGTTGCGTATGTTTTGCAGTACAAGTAATTTATCATGTGTTGAAAAGAAGCCATCCATTTGCTGTGTTTGGTTTGAGATTGTAAAAGTTCAATTTTTTTTATTTAAAGGGAGTGTGTTTTACGTCTAAGGGGCATTGATTGCTAACACATAACATATTTAGATCACCGTGTTACTTTTTATTGCTTTGGAAAGGCTATATTTGAAAAAAAATAAATGCTTGTCTCCATGGTGATGTTACTGCTCTGCTTGGAATGTCCAACAGTATGGCATTAAATGTAATTCTTAAACATTAAAACTGCTAAAAATCTTTAATATTTTTTCCCAAATTGACATTTTTTAGGTTTCAAATTTAACCTCGGGAATACTGTTGCTGTAACGAAGTGGTACAGTAGGCCAGAAATCCTTGAATGTACACAGAAAGTATGATTTAACAATTACAAATGAAGAAAACACCTTTATTTTTTTGAAACACGGTTTAAAATATTGGAGAAAATGCGTTTCTTTTGTAAATTGTGCCAAATTTCTAGATAGAAATTTGTGATGTCATCAATATTCTACTTCCTGTAATTTTCATATTTTTTTTCCAACTTTTTTTCAACTTTTCCTCACAAAAAATGCTTCTTGATCAGTGTAAAACTATAATTTACAACAGGTTTTATTCAACCAATATTAAGTCCAAATTTTGGAATAATCAGAACCTCTCATGTGGACTTTAAACGTATTCAAATGCAGGCGTTTTAGAGCAAAAGAAAGGACTGCCTCTCCGCAGATCTGAACTGTAACTTTGGGAGATACACATGTTTAACGCTATACTGTGATGCAGTATGTGTCCAGGTGATGGGGCCGCCTACCAGAAAATATAACTTTAATACGTACAGAAAGTTTTGTTTATTATTTATTATTCAGTCTCTCCACCGTCACGTCTTTTTGATATTGCGATACCTGGAATGTTCCACAGAATGGCATTAAAACGTAGATATTTCTAGGGTTGGGGCGTACATTATGGGTACAAGGCTCACCCATCAGCTGGTTGATGTTTGTTGATGTTGAATTCTATTTTTTTCTCTTTTCTTTTATTATTATTTTTCTTTTTGCAAGGACACATTTTAAGTAAAAAAAAAAGAAGAAATGGATCGCAAGGTTGCAAGTGTGCCATAAAGTGTACAAGGCTGAAGTAAGGAGCTAAGGAGCCGATGTTATGCTAGTTTACTTACATTACTTACGTACAGTATTTGATACAATTTGTGGCTAAACATAAACTTTTGGAAGATAATAGCCTCAGTGAATGAAAAGAAAAGCAAAAAAATCAGCTGTGAAGTTCCCAGATGGGGAAATGTGTCGAACTTGGAAATTCTTATTTACTGAAATTATTAGAATCTGTCCTGCAATACCCTACATAAATATAAACGTCTGTGATATGAATAAAATATGCTACATAAAGGGAAAGTGTACTGAATGTGGCCTATTGTATTTATGCTATTTTCTGATCTATGTTCTAATGTTGTTTCCTAGTGCTGTCAGGCGATTAAAAAAATAATCTATTTAATCCCGTGGACCCACCACCCGCGGGAGGATTCATGGGGGCTGGTGCATTGCGCTCTGGGCAGCAGATCTACATGGACTGCTGCTCCCGCAACCCAGAAATGGAAAAGCGGAAGAAGATGGATGGATGGATAATTACAGGATTTGTAATTAATTAATCTAATTAATCGCATTTTAATCTCCTGAGAGAGAGATGCTTTGATCATTCGTTTCCCAAATTCTGCATCCATCAGGCTGGAGCAGCTTCGGTGATCGGAAAACTCTACAAAAGCTCCAAATCACGGCGTCCTTCTTGATAGTCCTGTCTTCGTTCTTTTTATAAATAAACTCACCGTTCAAAGGCCCTGCAGCGATTCGCTCCTCGCTTCCTGAGTCAAGTCCATGTCAGTTTCCTCCAGACTTTATTTGTTTGATTATCGACGCAGGTGCAGAACTGAAGTGGCAGCTTGGATGAGCTGTGAAACGTATTCAACCAAATAAACTTTAATTTTTCCTTTTGTGATGCAGGTGGAAATGACGCCACTGCCAAGTCGACTAGAGGTCCTTCAATGGGACAAATTTAAAATGTGCATTGACTTGCTACTCATAATTAATTGTGTTAATTTTTATAACGTGTTAATTTGCAGTGTAATTAATGAATCTAATTAAAGAGTTAAACTGAAAGCCCTAGTTTCCTTGTCACAAACAGACCTGCAGTTGTGTTTTGTTTCATTCACACATGTTTAACACACAAACCCTGCATATTTAGTAATACTAATTCATAGCATTTCTATAGCACCTTTCATGACACCCAAAGCACTTTACAGTTCATTGTTCATTCACTCCACACTTGGTGGTGGTAAACTACTTTTGTAGCCACAGCTGCCCTGGGGCAGACTGACGGAAGCGAGGCTGCCAATCTGCGCCATCGACCCCTCCGACCACCTCCAACACTCACGCACACTCCACTTTCATATGAGCCAATGTGGGTGAAGTGTCTTGCCTAAGGACACAATGACAGTTTTTTGCGACTGGCGCCCCACTGTGGCACCTGGAATTCCCAGCGGTCTCCCATCCAAATACTAACCAGGCCCTGCCTTGCTGAGCTTCTGAGATCTGACGAGATCAGGCTTTGACAAGCAGGTATGGCCAGTATGAGTTCTTCTCTGAAACAGAAAATACTCCCTTGTTTTTACACTCCACACATCTTCACTAGAATCATTTGGATAATTTCAGCCCTGGAATTGCCGATCTCTACTGAACTAAAGGTAAAATGTAGCTGTTAAATTAAATGACATCACAAGGTGGAAGTTAAGAGCATTTTGAGCTTTTGAGACTAATAATGGAGGATTACTCAATGCATGAATGAAACAAAACACAACTCCGGGTAGTTTCTGAGGAGGTAACAACATTCTAACACGTCTGGAAGCTCACAAGATTCAATTTAGTGTAATGTAGGAGCTGTAAAACGCTGACTTTTCCTCCTGAATTACAAACGCACAAACATCTTGACATTGCCTGCAGAGTTGAGGACGGCACATTTACTCTTCTGCTTCTACAAAAGACCTGTGCATGGAACGGGAATACAAATGAAGGTCTGATATTGTGCAACACAACACAGAATGAAGGCATGCACAGAGGAATGTTTAAGGATGTGTCTAAAGGATAGTTTCTGAATAGATGTTTTGAAAATAGGCAAAGGTACAGTAGTGAATAGATGTGTAGTTGTTAGCAAGAACAGGTGAAGTGTGATGCTTGGAGCGCACAAGGTGATTTTTCTCAACGTTTTCTTTACAAACTTTAAAGGTCCCATGACATGGTACTTCTTGATGCTTTTATATGGCGCCTTAATGGTTCCCTAATACTGTAAATGAATCCTTCTTCAAAATCAACATTCAGTGCATGAGAAAGACACATGTACACAGTCAGAGTCAGAATATCTCTCTGAACAACTCATTCTGGGCCTTGTTGCTTGAATGCAAATGAGAAGGACACAGATAGGGTTAGAGGAGCGGGTGGGTGGGGGGCCCAAATGCACCGCTGGAGCGCTGCTCTCTGCGCTGTCTCCCACTTCCGCGTTTTAAGCGCGAAGGTAGAAAGAAGAGGCATTTCAATGAAAAAAACACATTTTCACTGAAAATAAAATTAAACCACTGCTGTTTCAGAGGTCCAGAGGGTCGGGTAAAGGACTTCCGAGCCTAGAAACACTTGCACGTGCCTCCAAATAAAAATAAAAAATAAAATAAAAAAACGCATTTCGCATTGCGTAGCTCCTTCGCGGTCCAAACTCTCTGGGCGTGATTTACAGAGACGGGGTGGAGATCCAGACGGTGGTGGAACTGCATTTGCATTTCTTTTTTCGATGTTACGTAACAAAGTTGCCTTGTTCAGAATCGCCTGTTTGAGCTGTGTTTTTTTCAAACGCAGAAAAGGATCGCAAATGCTCAGTTTAGACATTTCGCAACTTTTAGCCATTGGGGGGGCCTAAACAGGGTAGGGGAGCTCACATTAACGTTCAAAAACCTCAGAAAGTGAAAATTTCATGCCATGGGACCTTTAAAGTTAATTATAAGTTAGTATAAGTTAGTATAGAGGTGGCATTCCAAGAAAAGTAAGCAGTAGAGAAGTAAAACTGACTTAAACAAATGAAAAAATATTTAAATGGGAACTATGAAGTCTGCCGTTTTTCTCGTTCTCAATATATACACATGTCACAGCTCAGGAACCTCCAGAATTCACTCACTGAGCTGCAGAGGCTGCACTGGCACTGATTCTGCTGGGGTTTAGGTAGAACAGAGAGGCATTTTAGGTTTAAACCAACTGGATTTAAACTAAAATAGACTCACATGAGGCTCATTCTGCTTTCTGATTGGATAATCGTCTTGATAACATTATAACATAAACAATTTGGCCGTTATGTTTTTGTAATTCATAACGGCAGCCATGACAAGAGATACAAGGCCAGTCACGTCGCCCGGATTAGCGACGTGGGGCCGTCCTCCCGTGGACCCACCACCTGCGGGAGGATCCATAGTGGGACATTTGGGAGGCAGTCGAAGACACGGGCCTCGACGACTGGATCTCCGAACATGGAGACTAGCTCTGGAAGTGGCTTGGGCATCTTTTCCGGATGCCTCCTAGACGCCTCCCTCAGAAGTTGTTCTGGGCATGTCCCACGAGGAGGAGGCACTGGGGAAGACCCAGGAAACACTGGAGGGACTATGTCTCCTGGCTGGCCTGGGAACACCTTGGGGTCCCCGGGAGGAGCTGGAGGAAGTGTGTCTGGGGTGAGGGAAGTCTGGGAGTCCCTGCTTAGACTGTTGCCCCTTCCTGGATAAGAGGAAGAAAATGGATGGATGGAAGTTGGCAAGAAAAGTACAAAAATACAAGAAGTACTGCAATTTAGGTGCAAGGAAGGCATTTTTCTGACAGTTTAAACCTTCATTTAACAAAATAAATATGTTATATTCTTGTATTAGTCTAATCTAATAGATAATAAATAACTTTTGTGTAATTTAGACAAGTTTTGACCATTGTTAATGTTATGGTTGCTAGGAAACGGTTATGGAGTTACTTCTTATCTGCTGTCTATGTCCAACCAGGAAGTCAAATTATAAACCACCCTAATAACAAACAAACTAGGCAAGATTTCAATTAGAATCTTAAATATAATTACATTAAAAGACCCATATAATGCTTTTTTTTCTGATATTATCATGTTGTTTCCTCAAAACCTAATAATAGATGGATTATTCAAACGTGGGAGTGAAACAAAACACAACTCCAGGTCTGTTTTTGACGAGGTAATAACATTATAACATGATTTAAAGCTCACAAGAGTCAATTTTGTGTAATATAGGACCTTTAACTGTATGAATTTAACTAATGAATGGTTTTGTAATTAAGGATAAATCAGCATTACAGTTATCAGTAAAAAAAATATTTGATTTGAACAAGTCTGAGGACACAGATTCTGAAATTTGAAATACAAATCTTACAAACTGTTACATACTTGAAGGTTTATTGGGATATTGTGCAAAATTGACTCATGTGAGCGTTAAGCCACGGTATAATGCTGTTCATCAAAAACATACCTGGAGTTGTGTTTTGTTTCATTCACACATGTTTGAGTAACCCTGCATTATTAGTTTCAGAGAAGAACAGCCTAAATCTGCAGGGTTTGTGTGTTAAACATGTGTGAACGAAACAAAACACAAAACACAACTCCAGGTATGTTTTTGATGAGGAAACACATTACAACATAGACCAGAAAACAACATAAAATGGGCTCTTTAAAATGGTACAGTTGAAAAACACATACAGTTGTCTATCCACTATTGAAATGATTCGTTAATGATTTGGTTGACTTCAAAACATTTATAGAGATTCTGTATTCTATAGCAGCACATTCAGGTCGTTTTCACACCTGCCTTGTTTGGTTCGTTTAAAAAGAACCAGAGTTTGTTTGCTCCTTTGATTCGGACCTTTTGGGCTGGTGTGAATAAAAAACAAAAATCTCGATCCGGAGCAAACAAGCGAACCGAGACCACCTAAAAAGCTTAGTCTCGGCATGGTTCCATTCGAATCCTGGTGCGGTTCGTTTGAGGTGAGAATTGTTACGTGTGCAGTTAGCCAATGCCCAACACAAAGGTATAAAAACAGTCTCCGTTTATCTGAGGTACAAAACTACACACACACACACAAAAACAAAACAGAATAAAGTTCACATAATTATCCCACAGTCCTGCACCACCGGCGGGCGCACGTGAATCGGCCGTCCTCCCACCAGTCCAACTGCCCGTCGTCTCCAAAAGTCCATAGAATGCGCGGAATCCTCTCTGGTGGCAGCCTCGAGGCGGAAGGTCAGCAGAAAAACGTGTAATCCAAAGTGATGGAGCAGCACCAAAACAAAAAGACGAGCTCAGGGCACCGCCCCATGCCGGCCGTGCGAAGCTTCGTCTTGCTTGTGAAGGACACCAGAAGGACAAGGACACCAGAAGGACAAGGACACCAGAAGGACAAGGACACAAACAAAAGACGAGCTCAAGGGCACCGCCCCACGTCGGCCGTGCGGAGCTTCTTCTTCTTGCTTGTGAAGGACACCAGAAGGACAAGGACACCAGAAGGACAAGGACACACACAAAAGACGAGGACACAAACAAAAGACGAGCTCAAGGGCACCAACCCACGTCGGCCGTGCGGAGCTTCTTCTTCTTGCTACGTGTACCAACATGGTGTCCGAGTCCTCTCTCTCAGTGAGATCTGAGCTGTGGTGTTTATATACCAGACAAGATCAAGGATAAAAGATCAAAGAATAAAGCATTAAAGTGGGCCAAATATGGTCATGCTTCCTGGACATCAAGTGAACCAATCGGAAAACACTTCCTGCACATCGGGGCAGGACAGGAAGTGTACGAAAACTCATAAGATGGCTGCCCACATACATGGAACTCACAAAATGGCGGCACACTTAGAAAACACACAGAAATGGCTCATGTAATACAACATATTTACATATACCAACTAAAATACAACAAATAAAATAAAATAAACAAAACGCTTGTCCGTCACAGAATGCAGACCGGACTCGATCCGACACAAGTTGGCTTTTTGTACTTAACGAGCTCCCGTCGTAGGTCGAGCGTTATGGGAAACCGAGGCTGACGAAACGAAACTAAACAAAACGAAAGGCTTACTTACGTTTTGTGTGAAGAGCAAGAGTCACAACTTGATGTACACATGAGCGCTGTCCTCCGTAGTCGTCTTGCCCTGTGTCTTCGTCGTTTGGAAATTGATTGTAAAATAGTGTAAACCTCACGATGCTGCTCAAACATTTGTGCGAACTGTAAAAACTGAGCAAACCATATCGCTAAGGCTAGATTGAAAACAGCACGTAACACCATGATTCTCCTCCTTCCGTGTTTGGACACGGCTCATTTCTGTCCAATGGCTGAGCGACCTCAGCACACGTGCTTTTGTTTATAGATGTTGGTCCGCTTGGGGGAAAAACTGCAATGTGAAAGCGAACCGCACCAAAAAAAAAAAAATAATAAAAATAAAATAAATTGGTCCGGACTTTCCTGGTGTGAAAACGACCTCAGACACTGTGATTTAGATGTTCAAAGGTTGAGACTGTTAAAATACCAGAATTCAATGTCAAATTTCAGAAACAAATATTACTCTATAACAGGGGTCTTCAACGTTTTTCAGGCCAGGGACCCCCAAACAGATGGCGAACTGGGCCAGGGACCCCCTACTATATATATATATATGGCATAGAATTGTGTTTTATATTAAATTGAGCTTAGTGTCATGTATAAACATTGCTACTCTGTTATGGTACATCCAATACAAGGAAATAATACACAGGTTAATACTGTATTTTACACTATAAAATATAAAATTATATTATTTTAAAGTGAAATCAAAAGATTTCGCGACCCCCCTGCAGTACCTCCGTGACCCCCCTAGGGGTTGCGACCCCCCTGTTGAAGACCTCTGCTCTATAACAATGTCACTTATAGATCTGTTTCACTGCATTATTTATTCACTCTGCATCCAATAGTGTATAGCTTTTGTAAACTTATGAACTACTGTAGCCACGACTGACAAAAAACATCACATTCATACACGGGGGTAAAATGCATACAACATCGACATGCACTGGTCCAGTTCAGAATGAAACTACTGACCTTTGAATTAGACAAGAACGACAGAAAAGAACTCTCCAAACCCACTAATGTAGATTCAGAATATGTTTTTGTTTTGTTTTATTTTGTTTTGCACAAACTCAGACTAATGGTTTAGAGCTGATGTGAGTGAATAATGCATTTTAAAAAGAAGGTTTTCAATATATTTACATATATTAAACAAGCTCAAAACATTTCCATTTCTTTAAACTTTAAAGAACACATATTATGCATTCTTGTGGCTTTCATTCTCTTTTGAACAGAACATCTTTAGGTCACTTTGGGAAGACTATTTCACATTTTCTCACTTAAAGTAATGTCTACATCAATGGTTCCCATTCTTTTTTGGCCTGAGACCCCATTTTGACATTACACAATTCTGGCGACCCCATAGTAAAATCAATTTCCAAACGACGAAGACACAGGGTAAGACGGCTATGGAGGACAGCGTTCATGATCAAGCACATCAAGTTGTGACTCTTGCTCTTCACGCAAAACGTAAGTAAGCCTCGTTTTGTTTAGTCTTGTTTCATTTTGTTTCATTTCGTCAGCCTCGGTTTCCCATAATGCTCAATACGCGACGGGAGCTCGTTAAGTACAAAAAGCCAACTTGTGTCGGATCGAGTCCGGTCTGCATTCTCACCTCAAACGAACCGCACCAGAGTTCGAATGGAACCGTGCCAAGACCGAGCTTTTTAGGTGGTCTTGGTTCGCTTGTTTGCTCCGGATCGAGATTTTTGTTTTTTATTCACACCAGCCCAAAAGGTCCGAATCAAAGGAGCAAACGAACTCTGGTTCATTTTAAACGAACCAAACAAGGCAAGTGTGAAAACGACCTGTGTGTGTCTCTGTCTCTCTCTCTTTGTCTCACTCTGTTCCTCTCTCTCTCTCTCTGTCTCTTTGTGTACGTCTCTCTCTCTTTGTCCTTCTGTGTGTCTCTGTCTCTCTGTCTCTCTCTTTGTGTTGTCTGTCTGTCTGTCTGTCTCTGTCTCTCTCTCTGTCTCTGTCTCTGTCTCTCTTTCTCTGTGTCTCTCTCTTTGTCTATGTGTATGTCTCTGTCTCTCTGTGTGTGTCTCTCTCTCTGTCTCTCTTTCTGTGTCTCTCTCTTTGTCTTTGTGTCTGTGTGTGTTTCCCTCTGTCACTGTGTCTCTGTCTACCTCTCTCTTTGTGTGTGTCTGTATGTCTGTCTCTCCCTCTCTTTGTGTCTGTCTCTCTGTGTCTGTGTGTCTGTCTCTCTCTTTGTGTCTGTGTGTCTGTCTCTCCCTCTCTTTCCCTCTCCCTCTCTCTCTGTGTGCATCTCTCTCTCTCTGTGTGTCACAGTCTCTCTCTGTCTGTGTGTGTGTGTCTGTCTCTCTTTCTCAGTGTGTCACAGTCTGTCTCTGTCTGTGTGGGTGTGTGTGTGTCTTCCTCTCTCTTTGCGTCTGTCTCTGTCTGTATGTCTCTGTCTCTTCCTCTGTGTGTGTGTGTGTGTGCGTGTCTCTCCATGTCTCTCTCTGTGTCTCTCTCCATGTCTCTCTGTGTCTCTCTCTCTTTGTCTCTTGCTCTGTCTTTCTCTCTGTGTCTCTCTGCCTGTCTCTGTCTCTCTCTTTGTCTCTCTTTCTCTGTCTGTCCCCTCTCTCTGTCTCTATGTCTCTCTATATTTTTGTCTCTTGCTCTGTCTTTCTGTGTGTCTCTCTGCGAGTCTGTCTCTCTCTTTTCCTCTTGCTCTCTCTTTCTGTGTGTGTCTGTCTCTCTCTCTGTCTCTCTCTTTGTCTCCTGCTCTGTCTCTTTGTCTTTTTTTGTACCTGTAACTGTAAAATAAGTCTCAGATGTCATGTCAAATACCAGTACATTATTAAAACAAGGGATTTCAAACTTAAAGGTACAGTGTGTAGGATTCGTGGCACATAGGTGGTGTAGGTACCATGCACTTCCTCTTTTGGCTACGGTAGACCTCAAGGGTCACCCGGGCGCGCCGTAACGCGGACAGCTCGCGTACCCGCGCGCACCCGGCGCTGTGCGAGCTCTCGCCGACAACTACGGTATAAATAAAACGCTGTCCCGTTCAGTTTTTTTTTTTCTTTTCGCATTTAAACACACATTCCCGATCGTGTACCATGACAATCTACACATCAAATAAAACCTTACAGTCTCCTCTTTTTGACTATGCAATTCATTTCCCGGCACCACAATCACTCCCCGAGCACATGGGGCTTTTATACGGAAAAGCACAAAACAAGGTTTGTCACTTAGCTTACCTTTGAAGGGTCTGGACAGCTCAAACTCTGTATTTCACCATAAGCTTGGTCTCAGTCTGTCCGTAAGGATCCAGCGAATAAAGTCCAGTAAAACAATTTAGTCCAAAACACGTGTTAGATCCATTACGACGTGTGATCCGGCAACATGCTTGTCGTTGTTTACCCAAAACCACGAGCCTTGCCGAAGGCGGAGCCCAAATGTCCTTCTGCGGCTCTCGTAATCAAAATGGCTGCCTCTATATGGGGTCAATCCCCCTTTTATGTGACTATATCTAAGTCCAACAGAATACTTTGATTTCATGATGGAAGTGAAAAGGCTTGGAAAACAATGTATTTTTGAATGGGTATCTTCAATTTCGGTAATTAACGGGTAAAAATCTTACACACTGTCCCTTTAACTACTTTTCATGTTCATGTTTTTTCAGTTTTTTACCTTTTATTCTTGGTTTTAAAACTAAACTTACTTTCCACCATTTGATATCAGTGTGGTGATTTCTAACTGTTCTAACTATGTATGGTACGTAATATTTTTATTCTCATGATGCAGTTTCAGACAGGAGCGTATTTACTGATGTTTTTTTAAAGCTTATTTTGTGGGATGTTAAAATCCTCATTTCTTTGTCATGATTTATTTCATAACTAGAGCTCGACTGATATGGGTTTTTCCATGGCCAATACCATTCGTTCGAGAAACAGATGGCCGAAAAGCTCTGCCGATATTTTTGGGTTGATATTTTCATTGTAGTGTGGGAATTCATTCTTTGATATAAATGAGTATGTGTGTTCTCATATCTCTGTATTTAAGTATTCTGTGGAAACTGTGTTAAGCAACCTAAGCGTACAAACTGTATACGTTCCCATAGGCTATGTTTGTTACATCCACCTGTTCCTATCCTTCTACTATTGGCTAACTTTGGGTGCTACTCAGTTGATCCCTTAAAAGGCAGTGAAACTATATGTTAAACTTAGAGGCTGCATGTCCATTTATGTACCAGCATATCAGAATCCTGTATATATGTAGCTGCCTGTACTCAGTTCAGTGTGAGACGAGGTGACACGATGGTGAAAAGAGCAAGATGGGTAACCATGTGTCTTGTATTTCGCTTAAAAGGATAGTGCTGTTTTTAAAAAAAAAAGTTAATCTGTATGGCTTCCCCTTCAACGGTGTTGTGAGATTAACACAGATTTACCCATGACAGTGTGATCTGGTCCCGGTTCTCCTCCGGTAACGTAGCTCATGAACGTAGTTCCGGTAAGTTAGCCAGGACAGTTAATAAAGCTTGTTTTTCTTCTCAAAACAAAACATTTGCCCAAAATGTGATATATTTGCATCCCAAACAGTTGTCCACGAAAAATCCAGCATCGTATTTCGCATATTGTCTCTCTAGATTCGTATCAATGCGCCCACGTTAGCTCTATTAGCAGGGCTCTCAAGTCTCACGCTTTGAGTGTGTGACACACGCAATTCAACGTGTTCACACGCTCACACATGGCATTTCTCACGCAAATTTAGTTACGCAATTCAAGCGCAGTGCACAGCGCTTCTGTGCCCAGAAAATCAGCTAGATAATGGAGGCACCACGCATTTTCAGTGAAAAAATTGCTCACTCGCACCCGTCCCCACACCCCCCGTTCCTCGAAGATTACGCAGTCTCACTTGAGAGCCCTGATACAGATTAACAAAATAAAAAATAAAAAAAACACTATTCCTTTAAGTCAAGATTAAAGTGCCTAATAAGTTCACTTCCAGCCTAAGCCCGTTTCTGATGCCTTTTTGTGATGCTGACAGTAGTTAGCTCCTCCCTTCAGGCAAATATAGGCAGTGTCCACCAAATAAACTTTTGTCCAGTTGACAAATTCAATTTCTCCTTTTGCCGTGATCATTTTAGTTTTCTCCTTGAACGCTCTTCGAACACTGTCGTTTTAAACTGGGCTCATAATAGGACGTCTTCAAAGTGTACCAAAATGGAACAAACTCACACTGTGTGATTGAACCTCTTATGAGCAGAGCCTGAGCTCACAGGTGGTGCGCAAACTGTACAGGGTGGTGTTCTGCTACAGCAAACTGCTCACACTGTACGACTTCCACGCTCTGAGGTTTGTCACACTGACAAACCTCACAGAGCTGAAAAACAACACATTGCACAGCCATGTTCTGCATGGATGACTCGGACAAATGACACGATGTATATGGACACACGCGTGACTTGAATGTGAAGGCAGTTCTGACTGTCCATTTTGCAAAGTGGAATCTTCATTTCTATCTGCAAAGTAAAATATTGTAAACCTTTGAAGATCATTTTGATTTAAGGCTCCCACTGCTGCGATAGGGCCTTTTCACTACAGAAATAATCGAGAATCCACAGTGAACCCTGTCAGCTGATAAGGTGTGATCTATTTCAGACTACAGTGGAGTGCATGCTCCCAAGAACATAGAAGAAATATTGTAAGTATTGCAATTTCCATAATTCAGGTAACAGTTTGTTACAGTGTCAGATGGTTTGCAGATTGTATAAATTCTCTTGGCAGTATCTTGGTACAGTTCTTAAACTTGTTATTTTGCCCAGCCTCAGCTAAGCCCCTCATGTCCCTGTGTGTTCTTTGATGACCAGGACACAGGACTGACTCTGGGCTCAGCAGACTCTTCAGCCCCCCTGAGGCTCCTGCCACCCAGAGCTGGTCACGTGAGGTGAATATACTGTCGACCATAGACTGGCTCGCCCATGGGTGGCCTTTGCTGCTGCCCAGTGGAATAGAGGACATCACTGCCCTAAAGCTACAGTATATACCCACTGCTGAGACACTGGAGCAGGTTGGACAGGACTTGGCAAAGTGACCAACAGTCCAGAGTTTGTAAAGTGTGTGGGTGCTCTGCCATATCCACATACAGGCACAGCAGGTGGGCCGCTCCCTTCCCAGTGTAAGCGAGCGGTAAGGCCCCACTTAGTTTTTGTTTGTGTAGCAGGTAAATCTGACAGAATAAAAATCACTCATGTAAAAAAAATATTTATAGATAATTTATTTAACTTGTTTAAAAATGCAAAATCCTGGAATACAATAAAGTGCTATAGTCAAATGGGATAAAGTGCATTAGTTTGAGTGACACTTGGAGAAATCACTGGGTTAAGGTGCGTTTGTTAGGTTCACAATTACAGCACACAGTTAGTAATTCACTCCACATGGTAACCCCAAATGGATTGGCTAGCACTTCTAATTTTTTCAACAAAGAGCACAGTATTGAACACAAAAACTAAGAGAGAGCACAATTGTCCGACAGTGGTCTGCTGTTAAACAAACAAACAAACAAAAATAAGCAGACTGACCCGAGAGCAGCTTCACTCCAGTGCTGTTTAATGTGGAGGCATGCAGTCAAGTTACCTTAGCGCTTTAATATCACCATCCCAACAGGGCCCCGGGTGCAGCCAGACAGGGCCGGACAGCACAAACACCCCCTCCAGTACCCTGGCGCAGATAAAACACAACATCACCACTGTGCTACACATTACACAACATTGTAGACGAAATGAACAAAGGAGCACTTACACGGAGTTGCACCCGTCTCAGCCACAGCCCCGAATGAACGAGCAGCCCCGGTGAGCACACCTTAAACGAATCCAGTAATCAGCAACTGGAACTAACGACTGCTTGAAACCCTCATTTTAGGGGCCGTTTAGACGAGGACGATTGCGACTGAAAACGACAAAATATTCTATCGGAAGTGTCTTTCGTTTACACGGCGGCGGCGCCGTCGGGCTCTGAAACCGCAAAAATCTGAAGACTCCTTCCAGAGTGTGGAGTTTTGAAGATGGCCCGGGTCGCGTCTCCGTCTAAACGGCAAGAAGCGCAAAACATGTTCATGCCGCATACACCTGACTGGATGCGCCAAGCCGGTAAAAACAATAACAATACGTCGCAGGTGACAGAGGCGAGTTTGGACAAGACCGGGCAGAACCAGTCAGCGGTGGGACAATTTTGAGAATGGATTAGTTGATGACAGTGCTTGGGTGGAAAACTTCAGAATGACTAAACAAGCTCTTGTTGGCACTTCTGGGCAGTTCGGCGCACTTCTGTGCTGGCATATTGTGAACTAAAGTCATAACTGATGCTGGGTTAGCGCTGGCTCTTTGGGCATTATTCTGCGCAGTTATCTGGCATATTGTGGAAACACACACCCGCGCGCACGCGCAACACACACACACACAGCTCTGATAAAACTGCAGGCATATTCCCATACTTTCCTCTGTCCGAGCACCACCAAGTGCGCTTGTCTGTGTTCTGTGTTTCTCATAGTGCTTTAGCACTTTAGCAGTTTAAGTTGTGTTACCACCGACTACCGAGGTGCTCTTCTTGTACATTTTATGCTGTGTGGCTTTGTGCTGGTTGACATGACTGAGATACGCATTACGTGCCTGTCCGTGTATAATGTAGCCTATAGGCTATGCATTATGTTCGACCAAACATTTCGGTGACATCCTCTTGCGATTGTGGCCCCCCCTGGTTCAAATGCGTTCCCCGGTCTATGCTCTTGTTGTATTAAGCGAAGAGCTCCGACCCTACATCGAGGGTGAAACAACCGTGATGAGAGCCCCTGTGGTGTCCTGAAAAAGGTAGCTCTGACATTATATTAGCGGCCTGGCATGCATATTCAATCGAATTCGCCCACTTTTGCGTCTTTGTATAAACAAACATTTCCTGTTGAGAACGCTTGTCTAAACGATTGAAGACGAGACGCCACTTTTGCGTCTTCTGTTTTGATCGTCGCCGTATAAACGTAGCCTACAACATCGCTACCCGGTTACACCAGAATATTCTACTTCAGGGGACTGCAAACTTTTAACCTTTACCAACTGTTGATTTCTTAAGCCTTCACAGTATGGTTCAGGTCAAATTTGACCTGGACCAAGTGGCTATACCAAATTTTGAACTACATATTAGGGATTCACGATATAACATCGGCATTAACATCGGTATAGGCCGATATTGCCAAATTTTTAACATAGCAGTCTCGGCCCGATGTGTAAAAGTGGGCCGATATTAACGACCAATATTTGTCAGTACAGTAATCCCTCGAATTGACGTTTTCTCACATTTCTCTCTTGTTTAAACACTCAAACCTTTGTAGATTTTCAACAAAATGTATTAATAGTGAAGCGTGGAGAAGGGGGGGGGGTGCGCGCGGACACGTGCGCTCATCGTGCTCAAAGCCGTGATAGAGCAGCATGACCGGCGCAAGACCTCGCGTCCCACCCAGGGCGGCGAGCACGAGACCCGTGCCCAACCGTCCACGGTCCTGATTAGGAGGCACGCAGTCCCAGCACATCAAACCTCGACAGGAACGAACGCAAGAGCCACACGAAACCAAGCAAAGACCCGCACACGGTGGCTTAATCCTGGCTTAGACCTGGTCCAGTCCTGGTTTAGTCCAGGTTTAGTCCAGGTTTAGACCTGGTTTAGACCTGGTCAAGACCTGGTTTAGTCCGCGTTTAGTCCAGGTCTAGTCCCGCCCCCCCGCGTCCCCCATCTATAACATCAATCGGCAAAGGTCCCTTAGCCAATCAGGACGCAGAACACAATTTTACACTATAAAAAAAAAAAAAAAGTAAATAAATAAAATATTAGACTATAAAAAAATTAACATGTTTTGAAAATAAAAGACATTCAAAAATTAATTTTGCATGATTTTCAGTCTGTATAAAATGTTATTACAGAATTTAAAAAAAAAAAAAAAAAAAAAAAAAAAAAAAATCGGTATCGGCTAATATCGGTATCGGCCGATAACAGCAACATTAATATCGGTATCGTCTAAATTTTTTGCATTGGTGCACCCCTACTACATATCTATTTAAAATGTCTAATATCTAATGTCTAGACTATCCCACATCATGTAACGTAATGTTTCAGAGAGCAGGAAGAGCATATTTTTTTTAAAGTTTTACAACACTCGTTTTTGAAGAAAAACATCTACTATCACATAGTATCAGGTCCTGTTTTACATAACACATAAAAACATTAAAGCCATTTTGATTTATAAATATATATTTTCATGTCATTTGAAAATGACATGAATATTTTGGATCTGTTGGAATTTATAATATAACCATGTTAATCCACTGCAAACATTATGTGTTGCCCACATTTGCAGCAGGTTTGTGATCATTTTTCTCATCTTGGAAGATCAGATCAAGGGCCTGTTGCACAGTAATTCTTGCTGCCATGATGTCAGTCCCTAAAATGGCAGCTCAGGTACGTTTATACCCCACCCGCTCCCCTCCCGCCATCACCCTCCCAACCCAAATTCATTCAAATGTTTTATTATTTTGTTACAAAACAGTGAACTCTTGAACTCTGTCACCACTGTCCCATCAAAAATACACACAAACATCGCCTGTAGAGTTTCACAGTAAAAAATGTAGCATCTGTACAAAAATATTTTCATTTTTGTGTATTTTGGCAAATTTCAGGAAAAGCTGAAACCTTTGAGTGTGCCTCCACTACCGGCTAGCCAAGTGCTCGGTGCAAATATGACACTAAAGTTTTTTTTATTTTTTTTAATATTGCTGATTTGGTGCTTTTATTAAGAGTTTCTATTGTGCTTGCCCAACAATTTCATGACATTTTAGCATCTTTGCATATCCAAACAAAATGTGTGCCACAGTTACAAACTTTGTTAGTGCAAAAATACCAAAAACAATCCAATGTTCAAGATGAAAGCGAATCCAATTCCCTTTCAGTCTTACTCAAGAAAAGCAAGAAACAGCCTGTCATGAAAAATAAAACACTTTGCAGAGTGGAATGAATTGTAAGACTTGACAATAGGATGAGAAAACATTCAGTGAGATCCATGAGATTGCTTTTCTTTGCTTTTCTTTGTGATTTGTGTATTATATTTGGCTTGTGTCACAGTTACAAACGCAGACACCATTAAACAGCTGCAAAAGGGAGAGATTGCGCTTTTCATAGTGAGAATCTTTATCCGCATCGATAAGTAGAGACAAATACAGACAGGAGGGCCATTACAATGTTATGTAGACAGGAAATCTTGTCAGGAAGAGACGACCAACCTGAAAAGACCCTGGCTGTACACACTGAAATACTGAGAAATCAAAATCACATATACATCACATTTAAAGAGGGACTGTTGCACTTCTATGGGGTATTAACTGCTAACGCATAACATATTTTAATCACAATGTTACCTTTTATTGTTTTGAAAATGCTGTATTTTACGGAAGTCGACAGAGGCCATATTCATAAGCAATATTTTTTCTTCCTTGTTATCCCGAGATAATTAATTCGAGATCTCGAGAAAACAACACAATTATTCCGTGATCTCGAGAAAATAACGGAAACATCTACCGCCACGTTGTGACAGTCTGACTTCGGGGCTATTTCTCATTCTGAATAGTAGGGGTGGGTATTGGCAAGAAGTCACGATTCAATTCGAATCACGATTCATATGCCACGATGCGATACTATCACGATGCATCACGATACTTGAATTATTGCGATGCATTGCAATATATTCGACATACTTCAGTGAAAATGTACCAAAAAAAAGAGGATAACTTAAAGCCCCAGTGTGTAGGATTCGTGGCGCATAGGTGGATGGTGCTATTGCACTTTCTGTTTTAGCTACGGCCGACCTCGAGGGTCACCCGGGCACGCCGTAACGCGGACAGCTCTCGTACCCGCGCACGAGCCGTGCGCCCCTACTGTATAAATAAAACGCGGTCCCGTTTTTTGTTTTTTTTTCCTTTTCTCATGAAAACACACATTCCCGATCATGTACCATGACACTCTACACATCAAATGAAACCTTACAGTCTCCTCTTTTTGACTATGCAATTCATTTCCCTGCAAAACAATCACTCCCCGAGCACATGGGGCTTTTATACGGAAAAGCACAAAACGAGGTTAGCTTACCTTAGAATGCTTTGCACAGGTCAAACTCTGTATTTCACCATAAACTTGCTCTCAATCTGTCCGTAAGGATCCAGCGAATAAAATCCAGTAAAACAATTTAGTCCAAAACACGTGTTAGATCCATTACGACGTCTGATCCGGCAGCATGCTTGTGTTGTTTACCCAAAACCACGAGCCTTGCCAAAGGCGAAGGCGGAGCCCAAATGTCCTTCTGCGGCTCTCATATTCAAAATGGCTGCCTCTGCATGGGGAAGATCCCCCTTTTATGTGACTATATCTAAGTCCAAAAGAATACTTTGATTTCATGATGGAAGTGAAAAGGCTTGGAAAACAATGTATTTTTGAATGGGTATCTTCAATTTCAGTAATTAACGGGTAAAAATCTTACACACTGTCCCTTTAAATATCAGAGGCTGTGTATCTGGGTCGTGTCTTCAATTGATACATAACTCTGAGCAACTCAATTCATAACTGAATTTATTGAATAAGAAAAACAAATAAACCAAACCAATAACCAAAAAAGTGCAGAGGATTTTTTCTAAAACAAAAAATGATGTTCAAACATTTGCCATTTTGGAGGTAGCTACCATCATAACAAACAATACCCTTTCAAAAAGTGAAAAAAGTGCATAGGATTTATTTAAAAAAAACAACAACTAATAATTCATTTATGTATTTATTAATAATTATTAAATAAATTATTCATTAATAAAAATCGATTTTTGGCATCAAGAATCGATGCAGTATATTGTGAACGTTAGTATCGCGATGCATTGTCATGACGATTATTTTGCACACCCCTACTGAATAGACAGGTTTTTGGTCATTAGAATGTCTGGAATAATAATCGATCAGCTGATAAGGCAATATTTTGACACAGGGGGAGATTGCGTTACGTCTTTTAATTCGGGATAATTTCAAGATTAGGCGCGGCACCTCCGCAGAAGACTGGCCCGGCTTCGTCTTTACCGACGGAGATACAGTGATCCAGCTGTAACACAATTAATTCGAGATCTTGAAATAATTGTGTCGTTTTCTCGAGATCTCGAGTTAATTTTCTCGTTATTAAGGTGGAAAATAATCATTACGAACATGGCCTCTGTCGGCTTCCGTAGTATTTGCCTTCCCATGTTAAGTCATCCCCCTTCTTAACACCATCGGCGTGCATCCCGCTAATGAAACTACAGCACATCACATTGCATCAGGTTTGTGAAGTTATGCACAGTTTTATATCACGTTTTTGTATATTTATCCTCCTGAGACCCGCACATTCATTTGTGTCCTTTATAGTGGACATTGAGTTAACCAGTCTGTCAAAAATAATATATAAAAATAACAATAAATAAATTAAACTAAAATAAATAAATAGAAAATAAATAATATATATATATATACAAAAATAAAATAAATAAATAAATCAAAATCAATGGAAAATGAATATATAAAAAAAAAAAAAACTAAAATAAATACAAATTAATAAATAGAAAATAATACAGTACATAAAAATAATAAAAAAAATACTAAAATAAATACATAAATATAAATAAATAAATGAATACAAAATAAATAATACATAAAAATAAATTTAAAAATACTAAAATAAATAAATACATAAATAAGAAATTAAAAGGGAGACTAAAAACTATTTGACGTGACTGTAGAAGCTTGTCAGAGATGTTGGTCATCAAAAAGAAAATAGTTTTTGTGAGGTTGTTAACTTCACGTGGATTTAACACCAAAATGTCCCTGACGTCCTTTACGCAGGACGCGTTACGAATATTATTATGAATACAAATAAAATTAACAAAATGTAAATGCTAAGGTGTTCATTTACCTCCAAATAGAAAATTAAAATACACTCAACAAAAATATAAACGCAACACTTTTGTTTTTGCTCCCATTTTTCCTGAGATGGACCCAAAGATCCAAAATTCACTCCAGATACACAACACTACCATTTCTCTCAAACATTGTTCACAAATCTGTCCAAATGTGTGACAGCGAGCACCTCTGCCCCGCCGAGACAATCCACCCCACCTCACAGGCGCCACATCAAGATGCCGATCCGACATCATGACCAGTGCACAGGTGTACCTTAGACTGCCCACAATAAAAGGCCACCCTGAAATGTGCATTTTTTTTCTTTTTTTTTTTCTTTATTGGGTGTCTGGGGACTCAGAACCAGTCAGTATCTGGTGTGACCACCATTTGCCTCATGCAGTGCAACACGTCTTCTTCGCATAGAGTTTATCAGATTGTCAATTGTGGCCTGTGGAATATTGGTCCACTCCTCTTCAAAGGCTGTTATGGACGAAGAACACAGGTGCATTTTATTGATGGCATTTTGAATGCACAGAGATACCGTGATGAGATCCTGAGGCCCATTGTTGTGCCATACATCCATGAACATCACCTCATGTTTCAGCAAGATAATGCACGGCCCCATGTTGCAAGGATCTGTACACAATTCTTGGAAGCTGAAAATGTCCCAGTTCTTGCATGGCCAGCATACTCACCGGACATGTCACCCATTGAGCATGTTTGGGATGTGCTTGACCGGCGTATACGACAGCGTGTACCAGCTCCCACTAATATCCAGCAACTTCGCACAGCCATTGAAGAGGAGTGGACCAACATTCCACAGGCCACAATTGACAATCTGATAAACTCTATGTGAAGAAGATGTGTTGCACTGCATGAGGCAAATGGTGGTCACACCAGATACTGACTGGTTCTGAGTCCCCAGACCCCAAATAAAGCAAAAAAAAAAATGCACATTTCGGGGTGGCCTTTTATTGTGGGCAGTCTGGGGCACACATGTGCACTGGTCATGATGTCGGATCAGCATCTTGATGTGGCGCACCTGTGAGGTGGGGTGGATTGTCTCGGCGGGGCAGAGGTGCTCGCTGTCACACATTTGGACAGATTTGTGAACAACGTTTGAGAGAAATGGTAATATTGTGTATCTGGAGTGAATTTTGGAAAATGGGAGCAAAAACAAAAGTGTTGCGTTTATATTTTTGTTGAGTATAATAATAATAATAATAATTTAGATACACTTTTTTTCTTCAGGTCCCAGGAGGATAGGGAGAATGATCGTGCGGGAGCAGGGGTGATGTAGGCTCATGGGCAGAACATTGGACTTAATCTTACTGCTAACCATGAGGAGCTTCAAATAGGGCCCAGGAGAGTTTGCTAAATTACTAATACATGCACGAATTACATCACAAACCTCTTCAGGCATAGTTTTCCAAGACGGAACAATGTTATAACAAGCTAGAAAGCTAAAAACAAGTTATCATTAAGAAAATCCTCCAAGCAAGTGGAGAACTTTGACACCAGTTGCACATAGGCCCATGCATGAGGCCTGCAGTAACAGCAGAGGGGATGCTTTCTGAGGGAAGAGGTAGATCTTTGCACAATCCTTCTGTTCCAGGTGTGTGTGGAACTCACCATGGGTCTTTTTGGCACTTTGGGCTGTTGTTGTGGCTGTGTTTTGAACCAAGTACGCAGCTCTGAGCCTGAAAGCATCCATGTTCCTACATTTAAATTCTCATCTTAACATGGAAAGCGTGGGCCTGATCCCATGGGTGCCACAGGCCCAGAGCACCCAGGTGTATTTCTCCAATCTAATATTGACTTGGCTCAGTGAGTGCACATTTACCTTAGGCTTTCTGTCTCTCACTCACTTCTCTCTCTCTCTCTGCTGTCGGACTTTTCACTGTAACAAAGGTTTAATCCTCGACTCTGTGCAAGCAGGGAATCAAAAACAAAACTCGAGCCTATAGAGCTAAACCAAAGCTGTTCACTAAACCGCAGAATGTACTTTTGGGACATTGGAAAGACAGCGGGCGACAGGCAAAGCGAGACAAGGACGTGACAAAGTCTGAACAGACGCACAACCAAGTGATAAACTCTACCAGAGCTGTAAAAAAAACAGAGCTGACAGACAGAGGGAGGACAGGGAGGACAGGAAACAGAGAGAGGACAGGGGACAGAGGGAGGACAGGACAGACAGAGGGAGGACAGGGGACAGAGGGAGGACAGGACAGACAGAGGGAGGACAGGGAGCAGAGGGAGGACAGGGAACAGGACAGACAGAGGGAGGACAGGGAGCAGAGGGAGGACAGGGAATGGACAGGCAGAGGGAGGACAGGGAGCAGAAGGAGGACAGGGAGCAGAGTGAGTACAGGGAATGGACAGGCAGAGGGAGGACAGGGAGCAGAGAGAGGACAGGGAGCAGAGAGAGGACAGGGAGTAGAGGGAGGACAGGGAACAGAGGGAGGACAGGGAACAGAGGGAGGACAGGGAACAGAGGGAGGACAGGGAACAGAGGGAGGACAGGCAGAGGAAGGACAGGGAGCAGAGGGAGGACAGGGAACAGAGGGAGGACAGGGAGCAGAGGGAGGACAGGGAGCAGAGGGAGGACAGGGAACAGAGGGAGGACAGGGAGCAGAGGGAGGACAGGGAACAGAGGGAGGACAGGGAGTAGAGGGAGGACAGGGAGCAGAGGGAGGACAGGACAGACAGAGGGAGGACAGGGAGGAGAGGGACGACAGGGAGTAGAGGGAGGACAGGAAGCAGAGGGAGGACAGGACAGACAGAGGGAGGACAGGGCAGACAGAGGGAGGACAGGGAGCAGAGGGAGGACAGGGAGCAGAGGGAGGACAGGGAGCAGAGGGAGGACAGGGAATGGACAGGCAGAGGGAGGACAGGGAACAGAGGGAAGACAGAGAGTAGAGGGAGGACAGGGAGTAGAGGGAGGACAGGGAACAGAGGGAAGACAGAGAGTAGAGGGAGGACAGGGAACAGAGGGAGGACAGGGAACAGAGGGAGGACAGGGAGTGGACAGACAGAGGGAGGACAGGAAGTGGACAGACAGAGGGAGGACAGGGAGCAGAGGGAGGACATGGAGTGGAGGGAGGACAGGGAGTGGACAGACAGAGGTAGGACAGGGAGCAGAGGGAGGACAGGGAGTGGACAGACGGAGGGAGGACAGGGAGTAGAGGGAGGACAGGAAGTGGACAGACAGAGGGAGGACAGGGAGCAGGGGGAGGACAGGGAACAGAGGGAGGACAGGGAGTGGACAGACAGAGGGAGGACAGGGAACAGAGGTAGGACAGGGAGCAGAGGGAGGACAGGGAGTGGACAGGCACAGCAGGGAAGAGGATAGTCTAAGGATCTGGGGACACAGGCGTCTGCTTCTCTGCTCTATAGTTCTAATCTATGTCACCTGTGAATCATTTTGTTATAATTTGAACATTTAAAATCACAATTTTCATCTTAAACTTAATAAAAGAAACAAAAGCAGCTGATTTCTCCTTCGGAAAACTGTGGTGCCCGATTGGAGATGACGTCGCCGTAAACGACATCACAACAAAGAGCCATGAAGTTGTTGAAGCTGTTCAGATCATATTCGTGAGCAGCAGATTTGATTTCGTACAGTATCAAAATAACTATGTGACACTGATCAATTCTGCATGTATCACTGATTAAGAAAACTGGAGGACGAGTAACTGGACAGTTGCCCTTGCGACCCGGCCCCGGATAAGCGGAAGAAAATGGATGGACGGAGTAACTACAGATCTGGGGGTGTACGCCGTGGTTGATTGGCATTATGGCGTCTAAGAGAGTAAATAAGGAGGGGAAACAACTAAAACACGGTTAAAAAAAGTAATGTAAAAAGTTTGTTCTTTCTTTTCCCATCTGCAAACATAAAAATTAAGTAACTGATACAAAAACTGGCACGTATTTATTGAAAACATCATGCCGTACCAGAGAGTCTGATAGCCTGGGTATTTTATGCCAATATATTTTTATCAGTGAAATGTCTTTTATAGTGACACAGAGGAACAGAGGTGTAAAATACAGAACTCAAAACACCATCCATGTTACTAGGGTTGCAAAGGGGCGGAAAAATTTCCATGGAAACTTTGGCGTGGGAATTTTGGGAATTTTCAAATTGGTAACTTTGCACAGAAGTTTTGGGAATTTATGGGAATTATTGTGAGTCATATACCAACATAAATATAAACATTTTATTTTGTCATCAGCAGCATTATTGTAAAAGGAGACAATGAAAACACATGACTCACATGATTTATTTGTAAGAAGAACTTTATCAATGCGCATCTTCTTCACTCAAAACATGAACATTGGCTAAAATGTGTCTTATACAGTAATCCCTCGTTTATCGCGGGGGTTAGGTTCCAGAAATAACCCGCAATAAGAGAAATCCGTGAAGTAGGACAACTTTATATTTTACAATTATTCTACATGTTTTAAGGCTGTAAATGCCTCACCACACACATTATACGCCTTTCTCAGACTGGAATTAACCTTTTCTCACATTTGATCTCATTTCAACACTCAAACTTTGATAGATTTTCAACAAAATGTATAAATAGTGACGCGTGGGGGGAGACACGGCTCCGGAAGCTCCGCCGGACGTGCGAGGAGCACCGCCACGTCCCGGGACGCGATGCGACGCGCACCAACCCCTTGGAGAAGCTCCACACGTGCACCCGTCATCGTGGACAAATCCGTGACAGAGAAACGTGACCGG
This sequence comes from Paratrypauchen microcephalus, assembly GCA_036785185.1. Classification (NCBI taxonomy): domain Eukaryota; kingdom Metazoa; phylum Chordata; class Actinopteri; order Gobiiformes; family Gobiidae; genus Paratrypauchen; species Paratrypauchen microcephalus. The sequence goes on along the minus strand of JAVJIX010000212.1, from coordinate 667,998 downwards.
CGCGACACCGCGCATACACCGGGGCTGCGAGCAAGAGATAGAACCGCCATGCCCGGACCGCGTGTTCTCAGCCCGAGCCACAAACCAGCTGCACGAAACCAGCAAAGAGCGGTTTAATCCTGGTTTAGACCTGGTCGAGTCCCGGTTTAGTCCAGGGCCAGTCCAGGTTTAGACCTGGTCTAGACCTGGTTTAGTTCTGGTCTAGACCTGGTTTAGTCCACGTTTAGTCCTGGTCTAGTCTCTTAGCCAATCAGGGCTCAGAACACAATGTTACACTATTAAAAAAAATGTTACACTATAAAAAAAAATTGGAAAAAAAATCCGAGAAACAGCGAGGGCGCGAACAGTGAACCTCGATAGAGTGAGGGATCACTGTAATTCAAAATTTAAAATGAAAGGAACTCTCCTCCCAGGGCTCTCAAGTTTTGAGCGTGGTCGTGCGTGAGACTGCGTAATTTCCGAGGAGTGGGGGGGTGAACAATTTTTCCCGAGGAGCGGGAATTGTGTGAGAAATGCCATGTGAGCGTGTGAACGCGTCAAACTGTCTCTGAGACTTGAGAGCCCTGCTGTAAATGTTTGTCTAAAGAGCAAACTTAAACTACAAAGCAACTAATGAGAGTTATATAAATTAAGTTATTACCTGATGGTTCTTAGTTTGTTTTATCATCACCGCAGTGTGCACTTAGCAGCTGAAACTACACTCTACAGTCTGCCCAACAACAGAACAATCTATTTTCTGATTGGCTGATTTTTTTTCCGGGGAGGGGGACAGGGAGGAGGGGGAGAGTTTTTTTCGCTGAAAACACGCGGTGCCTGCATAAACTGAGCCACACAGACCGATTTTCTGAGCACAAAATAAAAAAAAAATCAGCGTGAGAAATGCCATGTGTGGCGTGTGAGCGTGTGAACACGTCGAATTGCGTGTGTCACACTCTCAATGCGTGAGACTTGAGAGCCCTGTCTCTTGTCCAAAAACTTTAATTCAAAATGTAAAATGAAAGCAGCTTTCCCCTCTGAAAAGTCTTGAATGTCAAATAAAGTCTTTTGTCAATCAAAATATTTACCTAAAGCTTCTCAAGCCTGGTTTTTGAATGTTCTCCATTTTGCCAAATACTTTCAAGCTTCTTCCTCAATGCCCACAGTGTTCACTTCCTCAACATCTGACTCCTCATCTTCTTCAGTGTCTGTGTCCAATCTTGTGGAGGATGGTTCTGTGTCAGGCTCAAAGAGCCTGAGGTTTGCACGTTTGGCCACTAATTTCTCCACTCGCTCATTCGTGAGCCTGTTCCGAACTTTTGAGTGTGTGTTCCCATTGTGTGTGTGTGTGTTCTGTATTTGCTGTGAGCTCAGAAAAGTACCTTTAGCTCTTCAGAATTCTAGAAGTTATTGTGCGTGTGATAAAGGAATGCAAAATGCATGTAGAGGCTGTGGCTCGATGGCTCTGCACAAAATAGTGTCCTACTTTATTCACAGAAATTTGATTATTTTAGCCAAGATTATGCTACAATATTTTTTCTACCAACTATATTGATGCCCCTAACCTTCAACTTTGATAATTCCCAGTTTATTCCCATTAATTCCCATTAATTCCCGTTAATTCCCGAAAATTCCCATTAATTCCCATGGAAAGTTTCCAACTTAGAAAATTCCCAGAATTTTGCAACCCTACATGTTACAATAAATTACATTAAATTAGACTCCATCAGCATAACTGTATAAGGGCAAGTGGGAGTAAAAAATAAACAAGAAGTCGCATTCAGTGTAAAACTATAACTCGAACAAAGTATTTCAAGTTTTTGGACGTAAAGAGAATTATTATAACATAAAAACATTCACAAAAATATCGATAGGCATTAACTGTATTTCTCTTCTTGCACGATAACCTGAGTTTTAGCGATCTCTCCGACATAAAAACACTATCAACCCTCACTCGAGTCTTTAGCGTACTCAAGTGGCTCCCAGGCTTTTCTCTCCAAGTACCTCCGGAGAAAAGGGCTACTGATTGTAACACAAGAGCAAATCTTTGGTCTAAGAGTCTGTTCCTCTTAGGGAAAAGTCCAGCTTACCCAGACTAAATGGTCTGTGTGGATACACTTGAGGCAGTGGTTGTATTAAAGCATATTGAAACTAAAAAAAACAATAAGTGAAAATCCTCTTAAGGTGTCCAGTTACTTTAATGCAAACCATTCTTACAGCCTTCTGGAGACATTTTCACGGCAGCCTTTCTATTCTCAACTTAAAGGGATAGTGTGTGTTTTTTTTTAAATGTTAATCTGTATGGGTTTCCTTCTAAAAGTTACGTGTGTTGACACCGGCTTACCTCTGACAGTCTCAGCTGATCCCGGTTCGGCTCGCTTTCTGGAGCCCACGTAAGTAGGTCTGGTTACTTCCCTGGAACATGAAATAAAGCTTGTTTTTCTTCTCAAAACAAAACATTTGTCCGAAAGGTGATATATTTGCGTCCCAAACAGTTGTCCACGAAACATCCAGCAGCGAAGATTGTCTCAACTCGTATCACTGCGCTCATATTAGCTGTATTAGCCTGTTCACTTGTAAACTTCCTTACGGCGGACCGCATCTGCCGTACACTTCCGCTAAAGGTTAACAGGCTAATACAGCTGATATGCGCGCAGTGATACGAATCAGGAGAGGCAATACGCGAACGCGAACTACGCAGCTGGATGTTTCGTGGAAAACTGTTTGGGATGCAAATATATCACCTTTCGGACAAATGTTTTGTTTTGAGAAGAAAAAACAAACTTTATTTCATGTTCCAGGGAAGTTACCGGACCTACTTACGTGGGCTCCAGGAAAGCGAGCCGAACCGGGATCAGCTGAGACTGTCAGAGGAAAGCCGGTGTCAACACACGTAACTTTTAGAAGGAAACCCATACAGATTAACTTTTTTTTTTAAAAACGCACTATCCTTTTAAGGTGTCCAGTTGCTGTAATGCAAACCTGAAATAGTCGCACTCTTACAGCCTTCTGGAGAAATTTTCACAGCAGCCTTTTGATTCTCAAGTTAAGTGTTCAGAAAACAAAGTCATTCAGCTTTCCTAATGCAGTTCTACAGATAAGTTTTATTGCAGGGCCATTGTCTAGTGTTGTCACGTCTGAGAGGTAAGGCGTTTCTGTGGGGCTCACAGGAGCAGGGTGACCATTGTCTTTTCTCAAGGAATGCAGGTTCACTTGAAAAACCCGGAAACAGACACAAGGCTCAACTCAGCTTTAAGGCTTTTATTGAATTTTTCCAGCTTCTTCTTTAGCAGTAGTAGTAGTTGCAGTAGTAGTGCAGTGGTAAAGGTAGGGGTATTAGTGGCAGTAGTAGTAGAGGTAGGTTTAGTGCTGTAGCAGGTCGAAAACCTTTAAAGTAAACAAATATAATGAAATCACCTTTACATTTTAGTAGTATTAGTATATACATTGTATAATTATTTATGCATAGTATTTTAATCTATCTGCATTTTAATTAATCTATTTTAATTATATTATTCATATACATTTTACATAGGCTTAATTAGGCTAATTTTAAATTACATTTTAACGGTTAATATTTTAACCTTTTAACATTTTTTATCGTTTTAAATGACTAGATATGATCCAAATTGAATATATTATTGTATATAATATTTCCATGAATTACCAATTAGTGCTCCTTTAACTTGGTTACACGGCTACATTTTACACCAAGTTGGAATATATTTACCCAATCAATTACCAAACAGAGTAAACTATTAATTATGTCCTTTAACATTTTCACTACTTAAATTCAGAAAATAGTAATTTAATTCATCAGCTCACTGTCAACCCAAATTTGGTCATTTCCCAAATTAAAATCAGCCAATTGTATTTACATTTAACTAAGGTTTCTCATTATGCTTTTAATTATACTTAAATTAAACAAAATGTTCGTTTGAATGAATTAACCATACTGAAAAACTAATTTTACAGGTAAATTTACTCACTGGTAGTGTCTCTGTATTTCCCTGTTGCATTCCTGGTTTGGTTTGTGCACCTGGACCTAATGAAATGGGTGCAGCGACATTACCGGCTTACCTGGATTTTTTATGGCGCCATCTACTGGCCAGACTAGGAACAAGATATTAAGAGGTAAAGAGAAGAGAAGACAATGAGCAGAGGGGCTTACCTGATGTAAAATAAATACTTACCACAGGTGCTATCCCACCAACATGAAAACCTGTCACATACACATTTAAATTTATGATTAAATTTAAATGTGTATTAAATGTGTGAATTATTGTGGATTATTTTCACCATACTTTCTATGTATTTCTATGTATTCTCGCCTCCAGATCTGTTGTTCAGAACAGCTTTTTTCCTTTGTGGACTGCCGCAGTGCAAAAACAACTTTGATATTTCTTCAAAGTTTTCTCTGTTATTTTGAAATAATGTTCCACAACTGCTGTGTTTTATTGATGAACAAGAACGCTGTAAGAAATGAGCAAAATATATATTTTTTTTAAAATCACCTGTAGACTGTTTGCAGCTGTTCATACAGATCATTGAGACATTAAGATGCAACCAGTACAACAACTTCACTTAGACCAGGAGTGTCAAACTCATTTTGGTCCGGGGGCCGTACCCAACCTACTTTGATCCCAAAGGGGCCGAATGGGTAAATATACCCCAAAAATAGAAATAAGTCCAAATATTTGTGCAGAGAACCATAAATCTATTACAGACTGCTGTTTCTTTAGTCCCAGCAATAATTTGTTTATCTTCTGTCTTCTCAATTCTCCGTTCAAGTTCTTGTATTGTTCGAAATGCCGTGTCTCGTAGTGGCGTTTAAGATTATATTCCTTGAGCACTGCCACTTGTTGCAAACACACCGAGTGTACAGTTTTCCCATTCACCTCCGAGAACAAATAGGAATTAGTCCATTTTTCTTGGAAAATCCTGCACTCTGTGTCCACTTTTCTCATTTTTGACATTTTGCTGATGAGGGTGTCACGGTCAACAGTCAAAACGATGGTCCTTTAAGAGCGTTTGGAAAAAGGCGAGTCTTCATTTGTGCTGCTCTGGTGGGAGGGGCCACGCACAGAGGCGCTGGAGATGCTGCTATGCTAAACTGCGCAGAAAAGAGGCGCAGAAAATTACCAATATTTTAATAGAAAATTTAAATATAATTTAAATATATTAATAGAGAATGGGCCAAGGCCAGATTAAAGGTCTTGGAGGGCTGGATGTTTGACACCCCTGACTTAGACTTAGACGAACTTTATTGTTTCAGATGTCTGTGGTCCCTGAAAAATTTTCACTGCACAACCAGCCTTATCAAGGTATTAAGCTTATGCACAGACTGAAACTTCACAAACGGCAGATTGTCCCACAGCTATATTTAAGAATGCTCTTTATTTGGTTCCTGGATTTGAGCGTGGTACTCTGCAGATGAAGCCTTATCAACTCACACCATACACCCATTGATACGACTACTTCAAGCTGTCTTCTTCTTAAAAAAAAAATCCAGTATGTTTTGTGCCACTTAAACAGAAGTGTTGTCTCACACTCAGAGGAGAAGTTGTGCTGTTGTTGTCCTCTTTGCCTTTGAAAGCTGCTCACATGAGTCCACAGAGTGTTTTGTGTCCTGACCGTTCACAAGTGTACTTCTGGAGACAGCTGCTCTGGTTTGAACTCTTGGCGTGTTGTGGTTTCTGTCTTCTCCTCCTCTGAACCTCAGTTGTGCTTGGAAAAGAGAAATGGATGTATGGACCCCCCACCAGTGATGTGAGTCGGCTCTTTCGTTAGCATGAACCGTTGGAACCAGATCTAGTTTGTTTTAAAAGAACTGAATCTTTCTTTTTCAAATTTGTATGTGACAGTAAACAGTTGCCTTGGTCATTTCTCTCTGTTTTTTTTACAAATGGTCTCTCATAGGGATGCACGATATATCGGCATTAACATCGGTATTGGCCGATATTGCCAAATTTTAACATATCGGTACCGATGTGTAAAAGTGGCCGATATTAACGACCGATATTTGTCAGTACAGTAATCCCTCGAATTAACGTTTTCTCACATTTCTCTCTTGTTTAAACACTCAAACTTTCGTAGATTTTCAACAAAATGTATTAATAGTGAAGTGTGGGGGGAGACGTGTGCGCACGGGCACGTGCGCTTATCGTACTCAAATCTGTGATAACGCAGCATGACCGGCGCGAGACCGCGCGTCCCACCTGTGGCTGCAAACACGAGACCCGTGTCCAAACACATCAAACCTCGACATGAACGAACCAGGCCAAGAGCCGCACGCGGTGGTTTAATCCTGGTTTAGACCTGGTCTAGTCCTGGTCCAGTCCAGGTTTAGACCTTGTTTAGACCTGGTCTAGACCTGGTTTGGTCTGCATTTAGTCCTGGTCTAGTTCCAGTCTGGTTTCGGTCCCCTTGTGTCCCCCATCTATAACATCAATCGGCAAAGGTCCCTTAGCCAATCAGAAAGCAGAACACAGTGTTACCCTATATATATATAAAAAAAAGTTACACTATAAAAAAAATTGAAATTGAAAAAAAAAAAAAAGGAGTCAAAACACGTTTTGAAAATAAAAGACATTCAAAAATTAATTTCACATGATTTTCAGTCTGCATAAAATGTTATCGCAGAATTAAAAATAAATAAACATCGGTATCGGCTAATATCGGCATCGGCCGATAACAGCAACATTAATATCGGTATCAGCTAAAATTTTCACGTCGGTGCATCCCTAGTCTCTCACATTGTCTTTTGAATGGCTCTTCCCATAAAAGAGTCGATAAGCCCCATGGCGACCCGGCACATTACACCCCAGCATTTATCTTTTACCCATTTTTGCTAGTTTAAACTTACTGTTGGGATACATAGGTTTTATTCTCATGGGGCTAGTTTTTGTAATTCATTGTTTTCATCTAATACATCATTATAGTATTTTAAATGTATTTTGTTTTATTGGTCGCATCATCTTCCAACTTTGTCAGGACATACAGCTCTGGAAAAACAGCTCTGCATTTTTTCCTGAAATCAGCATCTCTACATGTATTACAGCCAGTGTTGGGTAAGTTACTTTATAAATGTAATCCGTTACAGTTACAAGTTACCTTGATTAAAATGTAATTGTACTGTAACTTTTTGGATTACTTTTACAAAGTAATGTAACTGATTACTTTTGGATTACTTTTGGATTACTTAAGTTTAAATGAGCATTAAACCCATGTTCAACATTTTATTTGTGAGAACTGACAGTGGTACCTCCCCTTACGAAAGACCCTACATACGAAAAATCCAAGTTACGAAATGCCTTCACGTAAAATTTTGGTCTCTAGATACGAAAGAAAATTCAAGTTACGAAAAGCGGAATCTCATACAAAATTGTAGCAATTAATGCGCGCTCAGATGGTCACGCCTCAAAACGTAAATACACTTTATCAATCACACACAGGAGAAGTTGTTTCTATATTTGACCCGGGGACCATCCCCATGATTTGTTTTGTTATTTATGCTTTGGTCAGGCCCTAAGCTGGAGGATTTTACCTATGGCGCATGTTTAGGTTTCACACACTTTGTATTTTGCAATTGTTCTACATGTTTTAGGGCTGTAAATGCCTCACCACACACATTCTACACTTTTCTTAGACTGGAGTTGGGCTTTTCTCACATTTCTCTCTCGTTTGAACACTCGAACTTTCATAGATTTTCAACAGAATGTGTTGATAGTGAAGCGTGGAGGGAGACACGGCTCAATAGTGCTGAACGTGCGATGGGAGCGTTCAGCACGCGTTCAGCACGCCCAATAAACGGCCGTTGGCAATCGCTAACCACACCTCCGCTACAGGATTTTTCGAAGCGAGTTTCCAGACCCATATCTCACTTGTGATATGGTCAGGTGTTAACCAGACTACATCTCTACATGTATTACAGCCATTCCATTCCAGCGTCTGTTGAATTCCAACACAAACACAAAGCTGAGCTACTTCAGTTCTTGCACCAGGAGTGGAATAAAGTCACCCAAGAACAATGTGAAAGACTTGTGGAGAGCATGCCAAGACGCATGAAAGCTGTGATTAAAAATAAGGGTTATTGCACCAAATATTGATTTCTGAACTCTTCTTAACTCTTGAAAACATGTATCTTTTTTTGTTATTTTGACGATTTGTCAGTTTCTGCAAATAAATGCTCTAAACGATAATATTTTTATTTGGAATTTGGGGGAAATGTTGTCAGTAGTTTATAGACTCAAACAAAAATGTTCCTTTTGTCCAAACACAAACCTATAAGTAGTAAAATCAGAAAAACTGATCATTTTGCAGTGGTCTCTTATTTTTGTTCCAGAACTCTAGCTATATTTTATTGTCCAGAGATTAAGTTTGCGATAATCAACAGCCTTAAGTCACCATTTTCCGAGTCTGGCCTTATCAAACAATGAGGTCTGTGACATAGTTTTTGCCATTTTCACTACTCTGCTTCTTTTTTCTTTTTTTCTTTTTTTTTGGTGGTTTTCAATCAATCAGTCAGACATTATTCATAAAGCACTTTTCATACAAAAAATGTAAAACAAAGCGCCTTACAGTGATTATTCCTGACACTCACAGAGAGCCAATGCAGTGATTTTAAAACCGGTGTAATGTCGTCCCGCCCTCTGGTCCTAGTCAGGGCACGTGCTGCTGAATTTTGTAATAATTGCAAACCTGAAATACTCTTTTTGGGAAGGCCAGAGAGCAGGGCATTACAGTAGTCTATACGGCTGGTGACAGAAGCATGAATTTCAAAAGTTTTGAAGTTCATCACGGACAGACTTGGGAATTCTGCTATAATTGCTTTGTGCAGCGTGATCACAATAAGCCCTCATGGATAGAAACATCTTTATTAGTTGTGCCGTGCTATTGGAGGACAGTTCCTAATTCATACTAGGCACAGGATTCACTCATCAAAATCATACCCAGAGTTATGGTTTGTTTCAGTAACCCTTTATTATTAGTCTGTCTACATCTCCAAAGCTCAAAATGCTCTGTTCCACCTTGTGATGCAATGAAATGGTAGTAACAGCTGCCTTTTAACTTTAGTTTGGTAGAAATGGTCAGTTCCAATGCTGATATTATCCAAATGATTCTAGTGAAGGTGTATGGAGTTTAAAGACACACTGAAGCACTGAATATATGTGTGTGTAGAATCCCTCAGTCGTCCAGGTAGAATCCACGGCAAATGGAGAAATTCAATTTGTCACCTGGAAAAAGTTTATTTGGTCGAATATGTTTCTCAGCTCATCCAAGCTGCTTCTTCAGTTCTGGTCAGACGCTGGTGGACACTGCCTATATCTGTTTCAAAGTAATTTCATTGTAGTTAGTGCCCCCTTCAGGCAGATATAGGCAGTGTCCACCAGCGTCTGACCAGAACTGAAGAACCAGCTTGGATGAGCTGCGAAACGTTTCTGACCAAAGCCCTCTCTGTTTGTGGATATCCTAAATCGGCTTTCAACAAAACCAAGAGAGACAGACCTCAGAGAGAGGTAATTGATTTGCCTGTAATTGATTTTGATCATGAAGTTTACTCAGTCCAGGTTGTGACCCTTGTTAAAGGTCCCATGGCATGAAATTTTCACTTTCTGAGGTTTTTGAACGTTAATGTGAGCTCCCCTACCCTGTTTAGGCCCCCCCCCCATGGTTAAAAGTTGCGAAATGTCTAAACTGAGCATTTGCGATCCTTTTCTGCGTTACAAAAAATCTGAGCTCAAACGGGCGATTTTGAACAAGGCACCTTATTGACGTCAGATCGAAAAAAGAAATGCAAATGCAGTTCCACCCCCGTCTGTCTGTACTCAGCGTCTCTGTAAATCACGCCCAGAGAGTTTGGACTGCGAATGCGCTAGGCAATGCGAAATGCGTTTTTTTATTTGCCTGGAGGCACGTCCGAGTGTTTTTAGGCTCGGAAGTCCTTTATCTGAGCCTCTGGACCTTTGAACAGCAGTGGTTTAATTTTATTTTCTGTGGAAATGTGTTTATTTTTCAATGGAAAGCTTCAAATCTCTCCCCCCCGTGCAAAAACACGGAAATGGATCAGCTGAGAGCTCAGAGCCGAGAGCGGAGAGTTTGGCCAGGCCCCCACCCTCTACTATAGGCCAGCTCTTTTCTCCTCATTTGCATTCAAGCAACAACGCCCATTATGGAGTGTTCAGAGAGAGAAAAATGACTCTTTCTCATCTTATCTCTGTTTCTCATGCACTGAGTGTTGATTTTGAAGAAGGATTCATTTACAGTATTAGGGAACCATTAAGGAGCCATATAAAAGCATCAAGAGTGGCCCTCTCACTCCAAAAGACCTGAGTCTCCTCAAGAAGTACCATGTCATGGGATCTTTAACGTTATGGTTGCTATGTAACAATGGTCATATTTGCTCCTGTGTCCAACCAGGAAGCAAAATTATAAAATTTATAAAAGGCGAAATTAGTAAAAAGAACAAACACTTTATGACATCAAGGATTTCCTGTACAGTTATTTCTTTTCCCCCTGATCTATTACACACCTGAAGCTGTACCTTTATAAATTATTTCGTATTCCATCATACTGACTTTAGCCCCAGCTGAATACTTTTATTACTGAATATCAAAAGGCCTACTTAAAGAGCAGAACTTATTTATAGGCCAATTAAAATTAATATCTCAAGCTCCCCCACTGTACTGCAGCTTCAGGACATGACACTCACTGTGAGATTAGGTGATGTTTTACCTCATGGTTTTCGAAAGAGTGTTTTTCTACTAGTATTCATGAGGCCTGTAAAGAGACTCTAGAAGATTGATTGGAGGACAGTTGGAGTTTGTGTTAAAAAGGTGAATTTTGTAGTCTTTCCGCTGGAAGGCCCGTCAAACGCTTTTCTCCGTGGAGATGTGATTGCTTTGTCTGGGATGTTTCACAGTTTGGCTAAGTTACAGGTCAGATCTGTGGAGAGGTGACCCCGCTCAGAGTCAGAATGGCTGTTTTTGGAGCTATAAAACCACCTGTAATTGAACAAATGTAAAGTAGAGCTGTTTAATGTCATACTGTGGAACATTCCAGGCAGAGCAATGACAAATCCATATGTAACCCTGTTAATTTTGCCCCAATAAAACCCTAACAGAATCTAATATCAGTGCTTGTAAAACCAAATTTAAGTGCAATCACCAAATTCTTTAGAACAGGGGTGCCCAACCAGTCGATCGCAATCTACCAGTCGATCGCGTATGGCTACGTTCACACTTGGCTTAAAGCTCAATTCCGATTTTTTTGTGAAATCCGATTTTTTTGCGAGGTTGTTCACATTTCCAATTAAATACAACTTGTATGTGATCTCCAGTGTGAATTTTAAAAACCCCCGCATGCGCCTTGGAGGACACGACGAGGTCACGTGCAGCGAGTGTGCTCAGTGTTTACGGAAGTCGCCTAAAGTTGCTGTCGTACCAGAACATGTACAGCTTATTTGTTTTAAGGAGGAGACAGAGAAGGAGAAGGACAAGGTTTTTGGCCACGGGTTTTTTTCGGGGCAGTGGCAGCAACATCGGTAGAAATGAACGTGTTGGTGCGGAGTTGCAGCCAAGAATGGTGGGATTGCTAAGTGCTTCGCCGCTTCACTGACACGGAGTTCATATACTATTTTTGCATGACGAGAAGAATGTTTGTGTACATTTGTGAGCGCCTACTTGTACCACTCTCGCTGGAGGAAACACGCCCAGGTCGGATGGATGCGACTTGGCCGTTCAGACTGAAGTCGCATGCCAAAAGATCGGATATGTATCGGTTTTAGGACCAAATTCACACTGCAGCCTGAAGTGACCCAAATCTGATTTTTTTTCGCCCCTATGCAACTTTAAAAATAATCTCACTCCAAAAGCCCATATTTGCCATGTCTAACAGGTCATTCTAAAATGATTTAGAATGATCTAGATTCCAGACCTTGGTAGATCTTGGCACAGCATCAACCTCAAAAGTAGATCTCGGTTAAAAAAAAGGCTGAGCACCCCTGCTATAGAATTTTCTTCTTCGCTGTGTTCTTCCTCTTGCTAAACAGAGCACTAATAATAACTAATAATAATAATAATAATAATAATAATAATAATAAAACAACTAATAATGATATCCCAAAGGTCCTGTAAATATTTGAACTGTGTTGGAACCTAGAAGTGAATATTGAAAAGTACCTGGTTATCCCGGTGAGTCATGACCACATTTTCTGTTGTGTTACTTTACTATAGTCACCGAGAAACAAACTGTAAATCATTATACATTTGTTATGAACCCTGTTGTTGATAAAACCAGTCAGGGTGAATTGTTAAAGGAAAAGTAACGTTTTTACAATCTGGACCTTATTTCGGTGATAAAACAATGTCATTTACTCACCCATTGTACTTTGGTGTCATTTTAGCGTATTTCCGGAGATTTTGGAGTTTAGCGATATCCGTTTAACGTGAGTTGTCGGGGCAGACTGTTGCTCAAAATGACACCAAAGTACAATGGGTGAGTAAATGACGTTTTATTACCGAAATAAGGTCCAGATTGTAAAAACGTTAATTTTCCTTTAATGCTATCCTGATAATTATTCATGGAGTGAATTTCAATTTGGAGTAAATTAAGCAATGTGTAGTCTTTAAAGAGGATCTTTTTTATTTTTTGTATGATGAATGCTGAATTTTGTTTAATTCAAAGTTTAGAAGCTTACAGTTAATTTGAAAAAATGGACAATTGTAGGGATTTCCTGTACGTCTTGTAGACTGTTTTTTGAGTGGGTCTGGTCCTGATTCTTGGTCTCATTCTATTCCTGGTTCTACCGACACTGAATTCCTCTTCGTTCACCCTGGTGCCTAGTTCCCTGGTCCACATACGAGGATCTCTGACTATCGAGGCATCGCACGTGTATTTAAATTTCATGATTCTCTCTTGTTTTCTATATTGCGTGACAAGCTGGTCGCAGGCGCAAAACAGCCTTAAAGCCGCTTGAATCAATCTATAAAAGCGCTCTAAAGATTCACGACAAGAAATCCAGACAGTATCACCACTGTCATATTCTTTCTAAACATGATTTTCTAACCTTCGAAGACCAAATAATGTATGCAAACATCTGCCTATTTTTTTAAATTATTCATGGAATTGCTGCTCCTCCTCTGAGAAGGTTCGTCACACTGAGCTCTGAAAAAACGACGAGTCACTAGAGGAGCAGCACCTCTAGAGGAGAGTGCAGCGCTCCAAAATGTAGGACCTCTTTTAGTAAAACTGCCTTCTCTTTTATTGCCATGAGTCAGTGGAATAATTTGCCAAATGAGATTATAACATGTACAAGTTTTCAAACGTTTGCACATCAAACAAAGAAATGGCTAATATCAAAGCAAATTTGCACTCATTAGTGATGGTTGTGTGTGAGTGAGGCTATGACTGGTGAGTGTGTGTATGGATGTATAAAGATGAATTTTTAAAAATGTTTTTTCGAAATGGCATAGTGAGGGTCAGAATTTTATCTGATATGTATGCAAGAATGAGAACTTCGCACTTCAATCTCTTCAAACGGGTGCGTTGGAGGCGAGGGAGCAGACCCAGAACACACGAAGAGAAAACAATCCTGCACTCCGTCTTACTTGCAAAATGTGAAATTTATTTAGATATGGTAAAAGGAGAAATTCAATTTGTCAACTGGACAAAGTTTGTTTGGTCAAAAACATTTCGCCGCTCATCCGAGAGGCTTTGTCAGTTCTGGTTCGAGTGCTGGTTAGACACTGCTTATATCTAGCTGCAGGGAGGAGCTCACTCCCCTGAAATCTTCTGAAACTATCTCAACTATTCATTTTTGCGTTTCTTTCTTTTGTTATACCAATTTCTCTGGCGTCTAGTTTAGCATACCTATTCAACACCTAACGACTGTCTCCACGCCACGACCTGTCTGCCCTATTGTTTATTTTGTCTGTTTTGACTTCGGTTTGAGAATGGAATTATAAATGGGAGACAAGTTATGTCTGACTCCCTCAAACCAGAACTGACGAAGCCTCTCGGATGAGCGGCGAAACGTTTTCGACCAAACTTTGTCCAGTTGACAAATTGAATTTCTCCTTTTATCATGGATTTTACCTGGACGACTGAGGGACTCTTCACAGTTATTTAGACATGCAACGTTTTGGCCCTTGGCCCTTTTGCCTGATGAAGGCTTAGGGCCGAAACATTGCATGTCTAAATAAATTTCACATTTTGCAAGACAGTGTGGGATTGTTTTCTCCTCATCTGATATATATGCACATGTGATTATTCTTATGCACTGGTCCATTACCCATTTACAATCTCATTCTACAATCTCTTAATTAACATCAACCTGTCATGGGACTACAGGTGGAAATTAGCATTTTTGCTATAACCTGGCACCTGCATCTTTCTTATGTTTATTTCAAAGGTCAATGAAATGTTGTGCACTGTCCCTGTGCAAATAAATAAACCATACCTCCTCGCCTAACAGCTCTGCAACAGGTTCACCGGGCAAACGTACATGATGCCGAGTATTAAGAAGACGGTAGGACAAATTTCTAATTGAGTGCACTCAAAGCTCATTTTGATTTGGACTGAACAATATTTTATTCTTTTTATTCCCCGAGATCACAGAGGTCATTTTATCCAGTGCGTCAAGATATTTTATGTTATTGTAAATGACTGTGAATGAACAAATATCATTGAACTTGACCAATAATTATCCATTCTGCATTTAATCATAAATTCATTGCAGTGTGCTTCTTTGGGAGTGGAATCTACCGGTCTATTAACTGTTTGATCAATTTCCAACCAACCTCCTCATTGAGCCTAGAATTGGATAACCCTCAATTTAGACATTTAGAGATATTACTAGCAGTCCTACCAACGAAGGGTTACACATAGAAACAAGAGGGTGACCAAGCAAAGTTACATAAGTAAAACAATTAATATAAATACCAAATAACACGCCATACCAAATTCACGCAATACCAAATAAGGTTAAGATATTGAGGAGCATCAAAGTAGATTCGAATTATTGAAGAAACCATGCATGAAATTGGTCCATAACTTCAGCCTCACATTATGGCTTGGGTAACAGCCTATATGTCCTATTCTCTTTACAGCTGCTCCTGACACAGCACTTTTTGCTCAAATGTCTCACGCCGTTTCACTTAAGTACATGCAGCACCACTCTGTCCTCATGAGTGGCATCCCATCTTTCTGAATCAGCAAACTTTCTATTAGAACTGACTTTGCCCAGCTGCCAAGCCTGCGAATCCTAGAGGAAAGATCATTTTGAGCACTGAGCTACCAGCAGTGCCCGTCTTATAACCACAGTGCTGGTGCTTGGTGCTTGGTGCGACCGTTGATTTAAGCAAAACAGTTCTAACATTTCCAGCTCTCAGCAGCCCTCATGTCTGTGGTGATCAGTAGTCTTTGTAAAATGAAGCTTTCTGAAGCAATGAAGTGTTTGGCCAAAAGTGCATCAAACAGTTCTACTCGAAGCGTCATTCAGGTCACATGACACGAGAAAAAAAAGATAAATAACTCAACTAATTATTATATTTTTATTAGTGCTGTCAGTCAGTTAAAAATATTTTATTGTGATTAATCTCATAAATGTGATTGAACTCATGATTAATCACAAATTAATTGCACATTTTTGTCCCTGGAATCATCATTTTAATACTCTTATCAACATAGAAAAGTGGATAGGCGCTGCGTCAGTGTGAGTGAAGTGTTCTGCGTCAGTGTGAGTGAAGTGCTTCTGCGTCAGTGTGAGTAAAGTGCTTCTGCGTCAGTGTGAGTGAAGTGTTCTGCGTCAGTGTGAGTGAAGTGTTCTGCGTCAGTGTGAGTGAAGTGCTTCTGCGTCAGTGTGAGTGAAGTGTTCTGCGTCAGTGTGAGTGAAGTGCTTCTGCGTCAGTGTGAGTGAAGTGCTTCTGCGTCAGTGTGAGTGAAGTGTTCTGCGTCAGTGTGAGTGAAGTGTTCTGCATCAGTGTGAGTGAAGTGCTTCTGCATCAGTGTGAGTGAAGTGTTCTGCGTCAGTGTGAGTGAAGTGCTTCTGCGTCAGTGTGAGTGAAGTGTTCTGCGTCAGTGTGAGTGAAGTGTTCTGCATCAGTGTGAGTGAAGTGCTTCTGCATCAGTGTGAGTGAAGTGTTCTGCGTCAGTGTGAGTGTTCTGCGTCAGTGTGAGTGAATTGCTTCTGCGTCAGTGTGAGTGAAGTGCTTCTGCATCAGTGTGAGTGAAGTGTTCTGCATCAGTGTGAGTGAAGTGCTTCTCTTCTGTCTTCATAAAACTCAAAGTGACTGAGGTTCCCACTGTGGGTGAAATAATGTGACCCTGAGTTAGTTCCATTACCAAGGGACGTCCAGTGATCTCCAGTTAGTGCCACTGTGTTTGTCCCAGAGCGGCTGTACTAGGGGCTGGGACTTTTGGGCTGTGCCGTGCTCGGGTGTGGTTGTCTGGGGTTCTGTGGCCCAGGTTTGCACCTGAGCAGCTGAGCCGTCGCTGATGGCATCATTGCATGGTGCATGTCACACAGTGGAGCTGGTGCTTTTGGCGGAGAGGGTGGGTCCAGCGGCATGGGGAGTCTGTTAAGTGGTGGGACCGATGTGGGTCCTGCGGCAGTGCACGCTCCTCAGTGGGTTTGTGGATGTGGTGGCGGCGTGGGGGAGGCTGTGGGGCTTCTGTCGCTGTCCGTGGTCCTTGTTGGAGGTGAGCACAGATTCACCATATGTTTTGGAGTGGACTTTGTTTGACGTTTCCCTCGTGTGAGTGGCACCCTTGCGCACATAGGGCTTGTGTGGTGAAGTCGTGCTTTGGACCACCTTTGGACCATCGGGACTTCTCAGATTCGTACAAATTGTTTTCCTTCCTGTTTACAACCGGATCATGTAGTTTTAGAAGTGGCCACAGCTCATGAAAAAACTACTTCACTAGGTCAGAAAGGGTGTTAATCTCGCGATTTAAAAAATGAACGGTGTTAAAATTGTTTTGCGTTAACATGTTAATAGCGTAATATTTTTGACACAAATTTTTATTCATATACAGTATATTTTTTATTTTCATATTCAGATCCTTAAAGTAGCCACTCTTTGCTTTGTCGAAATTGTAATTCCATACATCTTGATTCATATGGGCTATTTAATGTCTTTGAATGAATCTAAAAAAACAACAGAATAAGATGGCATGTCCAACCTTTTTACTGGTAGCATACGTCACTGATTCAAACGCTGATTCGAGGTTTCAAAGAGGCAAAGCAGAGACTGAGAAGAAAATGCCAATATGATAGAGCCTGGTGGAGAGCGCGAAGGTTGAGAAATGTGGAAATACTTTAATAATATACCTGACACCATGTTTAATTAAGATGCAAGACTTCACCTTTACATTTAGAAGATGCTAATGGAGATAAGGTGTCCAGTACTTTTTAATTTTGTCTCTCATGTTTCATAATTTTCCTCAGGTCCAGTGCTTGATTTGCTTGGATGAACTGACATATAACTAAACATTCTCGATACTGAGACACTGCCCCCTGAACCACCCTGCGGCAGAGGAACCATTTTAACCATTCACTTTAAACTCAAGGCTTGGACCTGCAATGTGTTCTGCAAAATTATCACTTAGACTTATATTTGTCTTTTGAAGCTAACTTTGTATTAAACTACAGACCTTTTTATTTGTATGTTTTTGTGCGTGCTCTGTCCACTATTATCCACTGTTTGCTTATGGGGAGGATTACTAGGTGAATATCTTTGGTGACATGTAGTGTTCGTGTATTATAAAAGATTTAGTATTCTTTTTTTTGCTCTACAGATCTCACAAAGGAGACTGGACGCAAGGCTAGTTGATATTATAATCAAAGTCTGCTGGCCATTTCAGTAGTGGAGGGTGTGGGCTTCAGGGAGTTTGTAAAGCAGCTCCAACTTAGGCTATGTTCAGACTGCAGGGCTTAAAGCTCCGAGCTGAAATCCGATTTTTTTGCGATGTCGTTCACATTTCCAGTTAAATGCGACTTGTATGTGATCTCCAGTGTGAACTTTAAACGCCCCCAAAGTGTCCCACATCGGCACTGGAGGACACGATGACGTCACATGCTGCGAGTGTGCTCAGTGTTTACGGAAGTCGCCTCAACATGGACATGAGCAATGAGCACCTGGAGATTTTAAAGTTGCTGTCGTACCAGAGCCAGAACATGTACAACTTATGTTTTAAGGAAGAGAAAGAGAAGGACAAGGTTTTTGGCCTTGGAGTTTTGTGGGGCAGTGGCAGCAACGTCCGTAGAAATGAACATGTTGGTGCTGAGAGTGGTGGGATTGCTTTTGCTTTGCTGCTTCACTGACATGGACTTGATATGCAATTTTTGTATGTGCCTATTTGTACCACTCTCGCTTGTTGATGGTCAGATGAATGCGACCTGGCCGTTCAATGCGCCGCTGGTTCCTTGTTTTAGCGGGGCGCTGTGCGCTGTCTCCCACTTCCGCGTTTTAAGCGCGGAGGAAGAAAGGAGAGGCGTTTCAATGAAAAAAACACATTTTCACAGAAAATAAAATTAAAACACTGCTGTTTCAGATGTCCAGAGGCTCAGATAAAGGACTTCCGAGCCTAGAAACACTGTGTCCAAACACGGAAGGAGGAGAATAATGGTGTTATGTGCTGTTTTCAATCTACAATGTACACTATTGTACAATCATTTTCCAAATGACGAAGATACAGGGCAAGACGACTACGGAGGACAGCGCTCATGTGTGCATCAAGTTCTGACTCTTGCTCTTCACGCAAAACATAAGTAAGTCTCGTTTAGTTTAGTTTCGTTTAATTTCGTTTCATCAGCCTCGGTTTCCCAAAATGCTCGACATACGACGGGAGCTCGTTAAGTACAAAAAGCCAACTTGTGTCAGATCGAGTCCGGTCTGCATTCTCACCTCAAACGAACCGCACCAGTATTCGAATGGAACCGTGCCGAGACCGAGCTTTTTAGGTGGTCTCGGTTCGCTTGTTTGCTCCGGATTAAGATTTTTGTTTTTTATTCACACCAGCCCAAAAGGTCCGAATCAAAGGAGCAAATGAACTCTGGTTCGTTTTAAACGAACCAAACAAGGCAGGTGTGAAAACGACCTAAAAGATCAGATACAGGTCGCATAGAGGCAAAAAAATCCAATTTGGGTCACTTCAGGCTGCAGTCTGAACGTAGCCTTATACTCTCCCTTCAAGGTTGTCGTTAAAGATCCCATGACATGGTACTTTTTGATGCTTTTATATGGTGCCTTAATGGTTCCCCAGTACTGTAAATGAATCCTGCTCCAAAATCAAGACTCAGTGCATGAGAAAGACACATGTACACAGTCAGCTTTTCAGGGTAGGGGAGCTCACATTAACGTGCAAAAACCTCAGAAAGTGAAAATTTCATGCCATGGGACCTTTAAAACAGTGGACATGAGGTATTTGGAAGAGAAGGAGAAGGCCATGGCCAATGTGAGTGACCTGTGTGGACCTCGCAGCGGGCAGTTTCACACCACACATGTACCTCTCTGCACAAAGAGGCTTTTTTTTGGCAGTGGCATGGCATTATGTAACAGTATGGTGTCTCTGTTTTACTGGGAGTGGCTCACACACTGCTCTTAATATGCATCTATGAAGAGCTCTCTTATGGAAGACTGGGTATAAAAGAGAAGGTCAGATGGGCTGTACCAGATGGAGAGTCTAATATGATTGATTATGGCAGTACATTGCAGATGCGTCACACAGTTTACATGAGCTCAGACTTGTGTAGAAAGTGACCACAGAGGCTTTGGACAAACAGGTGTCAGATTGGAAAAGGGTGAGAAGAGCAACAGCGAGTGCAACAGTGGACGTGCAAAGATCCATCAGTGAAAGATCAGTGAAAATCCCCTTCCATACTGGGTACACAAAAAAGACCTGTACCCCCATTTGTATGAGCTGACACTCAAATATCTGTATCACCTCCACCCAAAGTAAAAAAAATGAAGTATTGTGCTGAATGATGAATTAAATGTGTATTACCATTGTAAATGTGTCATTCTGATTCCTTATACATGGATAATGGTTTATGTTTCATAGGCATCTAACTGTTCTCCATCTAAGTCTTACCTTGGTTCTTATATTTACTCTATTTCTTGCTCTGAAGAAGCTCTCTGGTATTTTCATTTTGTAAATGTAGCTCACTGTAGGAAAAAGGTTGGACCTCCATAATCTGACCCAGAATGCTCACAGATTCATATGTACACCTGATAAAAAGCAGAGATAGAAAGAGCTTGAAGCTTTCCATTAACAGAGGCCTATTGAGGGCTCCGTCCGCTGCCATATAAACATGTAGGCTACTGTACAAAGAATGCAAAGTGCTACTGTGTCATACACACAGATAAAAGACAGACATTGTGTTTGGATAATGTAAAGAATTATTTATATTTAGGCCTATACTTGTGTTATGCATAATGCATTCCGTGTATGAAATGTATGAATCTTTTCTAACAACAAGCTCCAGTATGACACTATGTTCTTTTATAAACTATCCCAGTCCAAGAGCACCACAGATCATGATCAGCACTTTGCTGAAGCACCTCTCTGAAGTTCCCCTCCCACCTCTGCTTCCTGCTTCCTGACGTCGCTCATTGTAAATTACACCATTTGAGAGGTGCTTCATCAAACAGGACCTGGAAAAGCAACAAACATGCGGAAGCCTCGCTTCATTTCACCCATCACTGATGGTCTGTGTGCGTCATGGCCAAGCTGGTGTCTAACTGACCATGGCTGTGAGGTTTAAAGCTCCGTGTTGAAGCAGGAGAATGGAATACTTTAACCAGCTATAGACTAAATGTCACTTAAGTCTCTTTTTGTTCCTTCCTGCCCTGATATGAAACTGAACTTTACAAAGTAAACCTTGTAAAACCATATATACAGATTTCACACACAGGATTTGAAATTGTAGCACCCCTAGGCTCACAGTGAACATAAAACATCTGATAAACAAGACAATAAACACAATGACTAAAAACATCACATATACCCATAGCAAAAGTACAAAAGGCTTGTATATAACACAAATAAGTAAATAAGTAAAAACACATAATGTGTAGTGTTCAGTCCAGTTAATTTGTTCAGTTTATTTACTTTTCTGGATTAAAATCAGTTGTGTTGCTTGGTTTATTTGTATCTTATTATAATTTAGTTTTATTTGCTAAATCACCCACTTATGTCACACATACATACACATACCAGGATGAGGATGGCTCAGAGTTAGCAGCCCAAACATGTCATAATCATACATCGCACTAATAAGCTGTCTGATTAAATTGGGTATTTTTGGTTATTCAGTTTTA
The DNA here is from genome assembly GCA_036785185.1 of Paratrypauchen microcephalus. NCBI lineage: Eukaryota > Metazoa > Chordata > Actinopteri > Gobiiformes > Gobiidae > Paratrypauchen > Paratrypauchen microcephalus. The sequence continues at coordinate 646,702 of JAVJIX010000212.1, read as the reverse complement.
TCCAAGTGGCTTAACCAATCCAGGCTCATCCTGAAATCCTGAGCTAAAAGTAGCTCCATCTCCAGCTTAAGCCTCAACTCGTTCCATGACAGAAATAAGCCTAAGAAGTCTCAGGGCTGAAGTTTAAGCTGCACTTCGTGTGCGCTCGCGGTGACTCTGGGAAGGTCAGATCAGTGGAGCAACGACATCACAGAAAATGGACCAAAAATTTGATGTTTTTTATGATCTGATTAAACCAGAGAGGAGCCACAGTGCACACCCACAGTTTCATTTGGGCGACAGAACTTTCTGATCTGAGGAGGGAGATGAAAGACACAACTCCCCCTCATCTCCCGGTCGTTCCCTGGACAGAGGAGGCTGTGGAGTGCAGAGCCTGGTTAATACGTCTGGGGAATGAAGTTGCCTGACCTGATGCGATGGTACGACATGTGGAGCTTAAAGGAAAATTAACGTTTTTTTTTACAATCTGAGCCTTCTTTCTGCAATAAAACAAGTAGTTTTACTCACCCATAGCAGTTTGGTGTCAATTGGAGCAGTATCGCAGAACTTATGTTGAGCCGCTCTGTTCTACTAATGATCCCGTATCCGTTAGCGTGAGTGCTCGGGCCATTACTTTGCGGTGTCCAAATAACACAAACTTTAGCACTTTTCAAATCACAGAAGATCGCTGTGTCAGGGTAGACTTTTAGTGGATTCCAAAACGGCCGGAAACCCGATATCCAGCTATAGTTTCATTTGATGACGTCATCAGAGAGGACAGTGTGCATGCGTGAACTCAGCTGTTTTGTAAACACCGCTAGTCCGAAAGAAGCTACCACCGCTCTGAACTTTACTTTTCTGTTGCGATATCGGGTTTCCGGCCGTTTTGGAATCTACTAAAAGTCTACCCTGACACAGCGATCTTCTGTGATTTGAAAAGTGCTAAAGTTTGTGTTATTTGGACACCGCAAATCAGTGCCCCGAGCACTCACGCTAACGGATACGGGATCATTAGTAGAACAGAACGGCTCAACATAAGTTCTGCGATACTGCTCCAATTGACACCAAACTGCTATGGGTGAGTAAAACTACTTGTTTTATTGCCGAAAGAAAGCTCAGATTGTAAAAAAAACGTTACTTTTCCTTTAAGTTCCGCTGTGCGCAAAAGTAACCAAACTGTAAAGGTGTAACGGACCTCTTCACATGTTCCCTAACAATAAACAATAAAATCTGCACCAAGGTGTTTGCAGTTTGACAGGAGCGAGAGATGAGGGAATGAGAAGAGAGACAGACAGATGTGATGAAGAAGCTTTCAGACAGAACCCACTGTCATCCTCAGAGTCCGCCCTCACAACAGCCACATGTGCGAGATCATTTTACTGAAATAACGGCTGTGGCAATCAAAAGTAATACATATTCACAAAAATAACTGTGCTCAAACTTAGGCATAAGCAACAGAAATGAACAAAACTAAGGAAAAACCCACGTGTGCACGGCTACACTGATGACACCTCCCGAAAGGCTGAGCTGACCTGCTTTTATAGATAACTCCCCCAGGAAGCTCCTCCCTCCAGGTGAGTCCACAATCTCAGCAGGTTGGATGTGCGGCAACTTTACTTTTATCTAAGTTCCTCTGTTAATTTACTGAAAGGGCCTAAGTCCCCCTTTAAACAAAAGTGCTGAACATCATCTATAAACACTAAAACATCAAAATCAAATATACAAAACCTAACAAACAAAAAGAACTGAAACCAACTCTCCCCCTCCACATGGTCTGGCCCAAAACCTCCCTTCAGAGGCTCTAAATATGGCAGTCTCAGGGCACGCCCCCTCGTTTGTCTCCAGACCATGTGGAGTAACAGGTAAGCAGGTAAGTGAGGTGTTTGACCAAATGTACCAAATTTAACCAAATAAAATCATGTAAAGTAGTGATGGTGAGATGAAGCCTCATGAGGCATTGAACCACTTGAGCCAATTGGTTCGAGAAAAGGTTCATTTCTCAAAGCTTCATGTGCGCATGAAACCCCCTATTGGCCAAGTGTGTAATCACAGGCAGCTGTATTTGAACCACAATGTGTGACGCATTGAATTTTTGTGTCTGTTGGGAATGACTATTAATTACAAAACCTGTATGACCAAATAATTTCTATACATATATTATCTCATGTGTATAATACATTTTGGATGTATTCTGTGTGTGTAAATTTTCCCAAAATGATCATATATGACAGGTTAAAGGACTACAGATGGAAATTAGATTTCAAGGTATAATCTGATACAAGCATCTCTGCCTTTGGCATTATGTGGCTGTATATTGTCCTGTTAAATAAATAAAATAAAATAAAATGAAATGAAATGTTAAGCTGTTTTTCTGAAAATGGCAAGGACATAATCAGGCAGAGGAGTGAAAGTGCTTGTGGAACTAGGAAAAGGACACAGATTATGCTTGTGTAACTTGGACAATGATGTAAAGGACGGGGGAATTTTTTTTATTCAGAAACAAGAGTTTCTCATCAGGTTTTGGTTTGGTTTCAGATCAAAGTGTTCCCACACAGGGGAAGACCTCCTCTTCCTCACTGGCTCCATCCTATCACCTATCCTACTCTTCCTAAACTTTCCAAAATATCTCCAAACTATCTCCAAACTATATAAACGCTATGAAACTCTAGTATCCAGACTCTCCAAACTCTATCCAAACTCTCAACTGATGCAGCTCTCCTTCAAATCCCCACATTTTGAATGGAGCCTGAGGGGTTTATACAGCTGGAAAATCTTGCGGCAAAATCTGTACCGCTTCCCGAAGTAGTCACGTGGTACAGGCGGGCAGCGAGGCTTCGAACGTCATCATTTTGGCTCCTCCCCCAAATGAAGCGAGCCTCGAATTGCGCTTCGGGGACACGCCCCCTTCATTACTCGGCACACGCTTCGCCGCCTCGGCCCATCTCGTAACATCACTAAAATGTACCAAATTTGACCAAATAAAATCATGTAAAGTAATTTGCGTGTGTGGTGATTAACTAAACAAAACTAAATAAATACAACTATCCTGGGTTTGTTTTAACAGTTTAGTTGAATATGGAAAAATTTATATGAAAATAATACAAAATACAGGGACAAAGGCGTTTTTTGTCACAATCGCCAAAGGCTTTTCTGTGGTTTGTGCCTTTTTGACGTCGTCCACAGACACAGACCGTCCTGTAGGAGCGTACGGCCTCAAGTCTCAAGTGACACACGACTATAAAAATCACTTTTTCAACTGTATCAGACAGAGAATACTCCCCTGGTGTGTTTGTGATGAAGAAACGACATGACATCGATCAGAAAATGACGTAATATGGACCATTTTAGGACTGCATTTGAGACGGTGGTAGAGGAATCGGGTTTGTATTGTAGCAAACGTGCTATGTTTATCACAGGCTCCTGCTCATTGATGATCTGATTGAACAGTGCGTCTGTCACTCCCGGTCTGTGAGATTAATCATGTTTCTTTGTGCCACAGAAGCAGCTGCGTACTGACTAAAGCCTGTTAATGGAAATGTGACAGAGCCAAGTGGACTCAGTGAGATTTATAACTCTATTCTAGGAGGAAATTTAGATCAAAACTATGGCATCCGTCATTAGAATATTCTGAATCATTATTTACTATTTTAGGAGCAAGTTTAGTTATACATTTAATCTCAGAAATAGTATTTATAGGGCCCATATTACACTATTTTCTGATCTGTTATGTTTCTTCATCACAAACAGATCTGGAGTTGTGTTTTGTTTCATTCACACATGTTTAACACACAAACCTGCAGATTTAGGCTGAGAAAACACTCTGTTCCTCCTTGTGATGTCATGTGGTACTACAGGAACTGCTCCACTGTGTTTTTAAACTCCATACACCTTCACTACATTCATTTGGATAATTTTGGTCCTGGAATGGCCGAGCTCTACAGAACAAAAGTCAAAAGGAGCTGATAACTTGAAAACTACCACTTTGTGACATCACAAGGTGGAACAGAGCACTTTAAAGGGATAGTGCGTTTTTTTTGTTTTTTTTTGATCATCTGTATGGGTTTCCTTCTAAAAGTTACGTGTGTTGACACCGGCTTACCTCTGACACTCTCAGCTGATCCCAGTTCTGCTAGCTTTCTGGAGCTCAGGTAATTAGGTCCGGTAGCTTCTCTAGAACATTAAATAAAGCTTGTTTTTCTTCTCAAAACAAAACATTTGTCCGAAAGGTGATATAGTTGCGTCCGAAACGGTTGTCAAGGAAACATCCAGCAGCGAACTAAGCGATCGCGTATTGTGTCTGACGACTGAACGTTAGCGTATCAGCCTGTTCACTTGTAAACTTCCGCTTGCGGCGGAACGCATCTGCCGAACACTTCCGCTAAAGGTGATCAGGCTAATACAGCTGATATGCGCGCTGTGATACAAGTCTTTAGACACAATACGCGATCGCTTAGTTCGCTGCTGGATGTTTCCTTGACAACCATTTCGGACGCAACTATATCACCTTTTGGACAAATGTTTTGTTTTGAGAAGGAAAAACAAGCTTTATTTAATGTTCCAGAGAAGCTACCGGACCTAATTACCTGAGCTCCAGAAAGTGAGCCGAACCGGGATCAGCTGAGACTGTCAGAGGTAAGCCGGTGTCAACACACGTAACTTTTAGAAGGAAACCCATACAGATAAACATTAAAAAAACCGCACTATCCCTTTAAGCTTTGGAGATGTAGACAGACTGATGATAAAAGATAATCCCTCTCCACATCACTCCTCCTTCAGAGCACCATCCCAACACCATCAGCGCGCAGCCCACTAATGAAACTACTGCACATCGCATCAGGATTGTGAAGTTGTAGTGTATTTTTTTGTGTCGTTTTGTATGTTTATGGGGAATTGTCGTGTGGGTGACGTGGGTTTGTGGACAAAATCTTACAGCTAACCGTAAGGAGGGTTTGAATAGGGCCTGTGAGAGATCGCTAAATTACTCAAACATGCATGGATGACATCTAAAACCTCTTCATGCACGTTTTTGACGAGAGAAAGAAGATACAAATCTAGAAAGCAAAACGATATATAATACTACCCCATCTTTAATGCCATAGTGTGGAACTTTCTGAATAAATAACAAATAGGTGGCAAAAACCCCGCTAGAAAAATTACATAGTGCTTCTTTAAAAAGGTCACTTTTCTGGTGGAGGATCCCTCAAAGACTTTTCTCCATGGAGATGTCATTGCTTTGTCTGGAATGTTTCACAGTATGGCATTAAACCTTTCTGTCTTCATGGAGACCAAACCAGACGGAGTTACAGGTCAGATCTGTGGAGAGGCGACCCCGCTCACAGACTGAACGCCTGTTTTTCTAGATATTTTTGAGCTATAAAACCACCTGTAATTGAATAAACGTGTCGGACCTCCAAAAAGTGACATCGTGTACTTCTTCAAGTCATTTTTACCGCTCTATCCACCCCTGCTGGTTTGTTCCTTCAGTCTGCAGTAGAGGGCGCTGCACACATACGTTTCAATCAGCGATAATGGGCTAATGTACTGTATTTGTAATTAGCCGATTCTGGTTTATGGACGTCAAGCGCCTTGTCTTATCCCAGCGGTGCACCTCTCGTTCTCGTAATAAAGCCCCCCAGAGTGATTATGTTTCAGATGTGCATGCGCTTTCTCTTTTCTAATTAGGCTAATTGCATAAGTGAATACACCGACTGTTGCTTTTCTCACAACGGACATAGACTTTTTATTTTGATCAAATTTTTTGTACTTTTTAATTGGCTTGTTATTGCTGGTTAATTATATTGCAGCAGGTATCAGAAAAAGTACTCAGTCACAGCTGTCAGCAGACATGCATATGGTCATAAATTACTCTCAAGTTAGAATAATTAAATGAACGCTCCAGCACAGAGTATGAAAAGGTATGTAAATGTTAAATCAGTTCAATTTTATGTAAAACATTTCCACCTGTACATCAGGAAACAACTCACTCATCCACATTCATACATCGGAGTACAGTTCAAACAGGGCAGCCCCGGGCATTTCAAGGCCCGGGGGCCAAATATGGAAAGGTTGCTTGGAATTAAGAAAATAAAACCTACTTTTAAAATTGTACATAATGCATTTGTACTGATGATCATCTGTCGGACGTGCTTCACATCTCCACCTCAAACATGAACCTGACTTTGATGCACTTGTTAAAGCTCAACAGAGGCTAGATTTCTCTCACTGATCAAGGAAAAAAACACTAAACATGCTAACTTTGACTTTTTTTCTACACAGTTTGGCAGTTGGACAAAAAAAATGTTTTGACATATCTTGTATTACAGGGGGTCCTCGGGTTACGACGTTGATCCGTTCTTAAGACGCGTCGTAACCCGAATTTCGTCGTAAGTCGGATTTTGCCTTTGATCTTCCAACCAAAGCACCAATAACCTTTCCATCTCAATAATTAGACCACTACGCTGCTTGGTTATCACTGCCGCTTTCATAGGAGCAGATCAGAGCCCACATCAGGTACTTCCGCCCACATTGGACACGCACACGAGGCCGTCTTCTTTGCCCTACAACCACAACAAAGTGTATTCTGCCGCCGTGCGCCGCGCGCCGTTCGCGTTTGTTTACATCTCTTACCACGCTTAATGGGGGCGTGTTCGTAACCACGAAACGTCGTAAACCGAGACCGTCGTAACCCGAGGACCCCCTGTATATTATTTGGCAAACAAAGACATTGTGGTGTCTTAATAGAAAGTTTAAGTTAAACTCAGAAAGCATTGTGGGGTTAATGCGACTGAAAAAGAGTTACAAATGTTTCATGTTTACCATTGTTTTGAATTATCTTACTGAATAAATTCAGTTGTTGTAAAACCTCACTCTCTCATTATTTAATAATAACACAGAACTTACCAGCGTCTGTAAACAATGCCATTTACTGATTTCAACGTAGAAATAAAATTAACAACCAGAGTTGGCCCCTGAGGAAAAATAATTGCCACCCCTGAAACAGGGAGTGTTATAATAATAATAATAATTATTATTATTATTATTATTTAATTATTATTAATTATTATAATTAAATAATTATTATATTTAATTATATTTAATTATTATAATTATTAGTTCATTGTTCATTCACTCCACACTTGGTGGTGGTAAGCTACTTTCTGTAGCCACAGCTGCCCTGGGGCAGACTGACGGAAGCAAGGCTGCCAATCTGCGCCATCGGCCCCTCCGACCACCTCCAACACTCACGCACACTCCACTTTCATACTAGGCAAATGTGGGTAAAGTATCTTGCCTAAGGACACAGCGACAGTTTTTTTGCAACTGGCGCCCCATGCAAAAATCGCCTCAAATTCCTCATCAAAAACAGGTCTGAATAGGTGTTATGTCATCTTTACATGTTTTGATTAATTTAGCGATCTCTCCCGGGCCCTCCTTACAAGTTATCAATAAGATTCTATCCAATGCTTAGCCCACGCTTAGCCTACGACCCATGCTCCCTACAACTGTACAACAATTCACCTTTATGTGACAGATAATACTCCCTACAACCGTACAACAACTCAGTCTTATGTAACGGGTAACCTTATGTCCTGTCAATCATATCATTCCACTGCCTTTCACTGGTTTCTTGTCTTGTCTCCTGAGACCCGGCCCATTCATTTGTGTCCTTTATAGTGGACATTGAGTTAACCGGTTTATGTTTTGAGATAGACTCTAGTTTGTGGCTGCACTAATAATAATAATGAAGAAGAAGAAGAAGAAGAAGAAGAAGAAGAAGAAGAAGAAGAAGAAATTAAAAGGGAGTCTAAAAACTTTCTGAGGTGACTGTAAAAGCTTGTCAGAGATGTTGGTCATAAAAAATTTTTTTTTGTTAGGTTGTTAACTTCACATGGATTTAACACGATTACAGTCCATTACAGAACAAAAATAAAATTAAAATGTCAACACTAAGATGTTCATTTACCTCCAAATAGAAAATCATAAATAAAAATAAAAATAAATACATTGAAATATACTTTTTTCTTTGGGTCCCAGGAGGGTATAGCTGTGATTTTATATATTATTACTTATTTTTCTGTTTTATTTTGACTTGTACATACACATTTCTCATTTGACACCTGTCTCTTTATTTAGAATTTATTATTGCCATTTATTTTTTACTCTTTATTATTGTGATGATTGAGCTAATAATAATAATAATAATAATAATAATAATAATAATTATTATTATTATTATTATTATTATTATTATTATTATTATTATTATTATTATTATTATTACTATAATACACAAAACACTACAACCGTATGTGATGTGCTGGAGTTTCATTAATGATAGCGCTCTAAAGGGGGAGTGATTTAGGGTGGAGAGTAAAGGGAGGAGGACTCAAGAGTGTTGAAGCTGTAACTCTAAATCTGAAACAATAAAAAGGTACCGTGATCTAAATGGTCACATTTTACATAACACTTTTCCACTTAGGAACCGCTCACCCACTCACAGGTGTATGCAGAGGGTTCAGGGTTTTGCCCAAGAACACAACAACAGCATCTGATCTGAGCACTCAGCCAACGATGTTTATGTTAAAAACACTCCAAACACTCTGAGCTACTGTTGCCCAATGTCTTAATCAGACCCCCCAGGATTTCGCGGGCATTTTTTATGATTGTTGCGGGCTAAAATGCCTGAATTTGCGGGAGCTTTTCCAAAAAGTTGTGATGAAAGTTGCGGTGCTTTTAAGGTTTTTGTTGCGATTTTGTTGCGGGAGGAAGTGAATGTTGCGATAAATAGTTGCGATTTTCCCTTTTTGTAATTAAAATTGAGTAATATTTTGAATACTGAGTTATTACTGACAAAGAATAATACAAAGACACAGAGATCACAGATATGGTCCTAAAACAACCTTACCAACATCGAAAATAAATTACTACTAGGAGGGGAACTGTTTCGCCCGGTCTTTTGCTGTTATTTTTGTGGGCAAATGGCGCCGCAGACATGTTTCTTTGCCATTAGAAGCCGTGTCCCAATTCCCAGAGCGCGCGGCTCGGAGCGTGGCCCGAAGGGCATGTGCGTCACACATTTTGCCAGAACACCGGCGCGACGACTGCTGTCCCACTTCTTTTTTGTCCCATGTGCAGTTAACACGGTTGTTAAGCGGTCCGCGGACTGCAGTCGGGGCTGAGCAAGTGTGCACTGCCTTGACTGCAGTCTGAGCCCCCTTCGGGCCGCGCTCCGAGCTGTGCGCTCTGGGAACTGGGGACACGGCCGCAGTTTCGTTTTGTCACACGGAAGTAAGGCAGAAGGAAGTTGGTCGGCGTTCAATATGTCGCCGATGATTGGTCAAAATTGTAAAAAAAAAATAGTAAAATTTGCGGAAAAGTTGCGGTGATTGGTCAAAATTGCAACACCGCCCTGAATTCGCGGGGATTGGCTGAAGTTGGGTTGAAGTTGCAAATCGCAACATCGCGAATTCCTGGAGGGTCTGCTTAATGCCCCAAGGAGATGTAATTCCTCCTCTTTAAGTGTCATGCCCAAGGACACAATGACCGTATCCACTCGTAGGTGCAGACACTGAACTGCCAGTCTGTGAATCAGGAGCTCTGACCACTCCACCAGTAACGTGGAGCAGGATTTGAAGTGCCAACCTTTGGATCAGAGAACGATCACTCTACCCCGCTGTGAAACTACTAAGGCCCCATTTACATGTACACAGGTATTAAAAAAAAAAACGGAGACATTTCCCTTCATCTGTACCCATCTTTTACACGAAAACGGCAAATTCGCCTCTGAAAACGAATCTTTCTAAAAATTCCGGCTAGTTTTTAGAAAGATTCCACCACAATTAGATGCCTCCCACTTACATCTCATTTAAATTCCAGTTAAAGAAATGGTTCATTGAGAATCAGTCCGATGCCCTTGCCATTTGTGTGTTACTGTTGTGTGACTTTTTTAGGTGTTTGTATGTGTCTGTATGTGACTGCACACAACGGTATGTGGTGTATGTGGTGTTTGTGGCTGAAAATGAACGTATGTGCCTGAATGTGGCTTTATGCCTGTATATAACTGCATGGAGCTGTATGCGACTGTATGTAAGAATGATTTTAGAGTGTAAATAATAACCTTGTTTTTATTCTATTAGTTTTTGCTTCCTGCAGGTTGACATTTTACACCTGTCCAGGGACTAGAGATGAAAAATAGCCCTCGGGATAATTCTCATATTTACATGCAAAAGTTTATTCATGTGTATTGTCTCTGAAACAAATAAATAAACTAAAAACTCATTTGTACACTGTGGCCTTTGCCTCTTAGCTCTTTTTTTATCTCTATCTTTTATCCTGTCTTTTATTTCATCTTATGTATACTTGTTGTGCCATGTCAAATGTTCTTATGTATTTTATGCTGCCGTATTATTAATTATTTAATTTTAGCCAACTATGGTTTTGTGTTTGCATGTAAACTGAGTTTTAGACAGCTGACACGCCAAAAGTCTGATTCTGATTGGCTTGCCGAGCGTTCTTCTTCCTACACTTCCGCCCACAGGCTTGGCGTAGTTATGATGGCGCTTGATGGCGAATTTATGTGGGTTGGTAAACGATAAAATTTTTGAAAACGATGCTATGTGCACAATGTTATTTTGGAAAATGGAGGGAGAGAAATATTTGTTTCTCAAAACAAGAATCTTGAATAGTAATGCTCAAAAATGTGGAAGTAAAAAAGCCAAAAACTAAATATGTGTTGACATAATTAAACTTCTTAAACTTCTTGCAAGTAATCAAAATCTTGACTAGTGTTATAGGGGTAGTGTTACTTGTGTTATTTCTTGATATTATACACAACATCGACACTCCAAACACCCCAAAAAATAAAATAAAATAAAAAAGATCCACACACTTGCAAACTCCACGCTCTCCGGGAACTGAAAGAGGAACCTTCTTGCCATAGCTCTATGCCACTAGACTGCCTACGGAATAACTTTTAAAAAATTCCATGTTTATTTCATAATCTGAAAAACAAATAATGGAATAATAATAATAATGTGCCTAGTTGTGATTCAGCAGCTGCACAAACATTGGCACAGGCTCTTTCGACAGATCCAGGTCTGTTCAGAGTTTAATTATTAAATATTGAGTATGTCAAGAGGGAAACAATAAAGCTTAACACTGAGCTGGGACTTTTTCAGTTTTAGGGGGAAAAAAACCATCAGTAAGAATTTAATGGGTTGTTTGGGTTCAAATGATACAAGTTTCTAGAATGGTTAATATCTGTAACTACTGAGTCTATTCAAACAAACAAAAACTCGAAGGTCCACACTATAGACTGTATGAAGAAGAGGACTAAGCAAGTATGACATCACCCATAGCGTTCATTCATTCATTTTTTTTTCCATTTTCTGGGTCGCGGGGGCAGCAGTCCAAGCAGTGTTCTGCTGCCCAGAACACAATGCACCAGCCCCCATGAATCCTCCCGCAGGTGGTGGGTCCACAGGAGGACGGCTCACGTCACAACAGGCCTTGATGTATCTTCTGCCATGGGGGCTACCAGTGTCCACAGACACTCAGGATGAGGTGGGGTTAAGTGTCTTGCCCAAGGACACAACGGCAGCGCTCATCTGTGGGAGCTGGGATCAACCGCTCCCACCGCGGTCAACCGTCAAGAGCAGGATTCGAACCGCCAACCCCTGGATGACTAGACAAGTGCTCTACCAACTGAGCTACTGCCACCCCAACCCATAGCGTTCAGCTCCAGTCAAATGAAGCTCAACGAGGCTTGCAGTTATAGGAGCAAATTTACTTGCGTACAAAATAGCAAAATAAAAATGCCATGGTCATGTAGAGCGGGTTCATACGAACTTTTTAAGACCAAAATGAGGCTCGCAGTGTTAGGGCTACGCAGGTCTGGACCCAAATAATTGACTCAAGGTGACAAAAATGCAAAAAGTAACAAAGATTTATTTCCCAAGGAAGATAGGAAGTTTGTATGGGAGGAGCTGGCAGCCGGTATGCTGGAATCTTCAACAGGGGTTCTAGGAACAAAAGAGGTGATAAGTAAAAAGGACTCCAAGGCAGGAGAGAGCAAAATCACTGTCTAGTAGAGTGAACGATCTGGCAGAGTCTGGCCGGAGTGCTGGCCCTTTGTAGCAGAGGCTTGATTGAAGATAGCGTGCGCGTGCTGCCAGCAGACTCCGCCCACACGTCACTCAGGAGACTCCAGTCACAGGCAGGGGCGTGACACACAGCAGCAGTTATAGGCTACGTTTATATGACGACGGTCTGAACAGAAGACGCAAAAGTGAAATCACGTCTTCACTTTTTATTTCGCATTTAGACGAGCGTTTTCAGGAGGAAATGGGTGTACATACGGTGATGCAAAAGTGAGTGGAATTCAATTGGGTATGCATGCTAGGTGGCTAGGTAGCGCTGTGATACATTATCACTAGGTCTGCGTGCAGGGCCGGCCCAAGGCATAAGCGAACCCCCCACGCCACCAGGGGGCCCCCAAGACCAGTTGGGGGGCCCCAACCCCAACCTCCCCGATCGTCGGGAAAAAATTAGTCACTTGCAACTTCCCCACCCCCCCGGTCCTCGGGAAAAAAATTGTAACTCGCACCCCCCGGTCCTCGGGAAAAAATAGTGACTAGGGGGCCCCCAAATCAAATTCTGCTTAGGGCCCCATAAAGGCTTGTCTGCGTGCATGCGTAGAATGTTCCTTCTTCTCGTCTGCTCTGCGAAAAGCAAAACAAAACATGGCTACCGGTAACAAAAAAATAAAAAATTGGTGTGGTCAGACGAAGAAGTTCAACTATTGCTTCAGACCACGTTAGACTACAAAGCAACGAAGGCGCAACAAGGTGTGGACTGGGAGTCTTGCCAAACAAAGTACACTGATATGGACCGATGTGACGTAAACGCGTACGCGACATCAGCAGATTTGACCAGAGTTCTGAGTCTTGGGCAGTGTAGACGCAAACGCTACGGTGGAGTGTATTCAAGTTTTCCACTTTGGAGGGCGGTTTCAGTTTTTTGCGTCTAAACGAAAGGCACTTCCGTTAAAATCTTTTGTCGTTTTTACCCGTTCTCGTGTAAACAGGCCCATAGAGAGAGAGGTGATAGTATTCAAATATAAAGTTAATTGGAAGCAAAGTCGAGGGAGCTGAAAGTGCCCCCATGCTCACTTTTTGCTGTGTCCACATATATATACATCCAGTGGTCCAGAGAGAGCTGAGATTAGTCGAATCCACACAGATATTCTCTCTAAAGTGTATGCCATCCACACAGAGAGAGGCTTCTGAAAATCTTTGAAAATAACATGTTTTGAAGCCAGCTCCCAGAGACAAAAATCCCAGAACACTTTCAGGTATGTCCATAACGACGTCACAGCACCAGCACTGCGTTTATTCTGTATAATTCGCTGACCTTGATGCAAAGATAGTCCCCATTAAAAGTCTGTTTTTTTAATGAGTGTTCTGGTGCTTTATCATTATATTCCACAGAGATCTGGAGCACATGGACCAGAATAAACATCACTTAAAGGCACATTGTGTACATTTTTGGTTACTGTCACCTGCTTGTTTCTATGGATATGCCATTGCTCTGCCTGGAATCTCCCACAGTATGACATTGAACTTTACATTTATTTAATTACAGGTGGTTTTATAGCTCAAAAATACCTAGAAAAACAGGCATTCTGACTGTGAGCAGGGATGTCTCTCCACAGATCTGAGCTGTATCTCCATGAAGATAGAAACGTTTAATGCCATATATTAGGTGAAAGCAGCGGCCATGTGTCAACATTAGCCTGTGCGCTAAACCGGGGCTAAACCAGGACTAAAACAGAACTAAAGCAGGACTAGACCAGGTCTAAACCTGGGCTAGACCAGGACTAGACCAGGACTTGACCAGGACTAGACCAGGACTAAACCTGGACTAAACCAGGACTTAACCTGGACTAGACCTGCACTAGACCAGGACTAAACCTGGACTAGACCAGGACTAGATCAGGACTAAACCAGGACTAGACTAGGACTAGACCAGGACTAGACCAGGACTAGACCAGGACTAAACCTGGACTAGACCTGCACTAGACCAGGACTATACCAGGACTAGACCAGGAATAAACCTGGACTAGACCAGGACAAGACCAGGACTAAACCTGGACTTGACCAGGACTAGACCAGGACTAGACCAGGACTAAACCTGGACTTGACCAGGACTAGACCAGGACTAGACCAGGACTAAACCTGGACTTGACCAGGACTAAACCTGGACTAAACCAGGACTAAACCTGGACTAGACCTGCACTAGACCAGGACTATACCAGGACTAGACCAGGACTAGACCAGGACTAAACCTGGACTTGACCGGGACTAAACCAGGACTAGACCAGGACTTAACCTGGACTTGACCAGGACTAGACCAGGACTAGACCAGGACTAAACCTGGACTAGACCAGGACTAAACCAGGACTAAACCAGGACGAGTGCTAATCTTGGTGCTAATCAAACAGTTTGTTCTCCTTTTTTCCCCAAATTAGAATCGATAAGAGAATCGATAAAGAATCGAATCGTTAAGCAGTATTGATAAGATAAGATAAGACTTTATTAATCTCACGCAGGAGAAATTTACTTGTCACAGTAGCTCCAGGTAGGGACAGTTTGAACAAGAAAGAAAAGTGCATGCAGGCAAGAATGGCATAAAAATAAGTAATAATAATAGAATAAGTAATAATAATAAATAATAATAAAGTAATAATGGAATCGGAATCGTAAAAATCGTATCATTTCCCGTCCCTAATCTCCATGCAGAATAGCATTTCGCGGGCCCTCCACCAGAAAAGGTATACAATGCACCTTTAAAGTGACTTCAGTACATATTATTTGTACAATAAGTGGTTCTAACTATGGTTACCGAGCGCAGCATATGGACAGATTAAAAAAAATAAAGAGCAGGTAAAATCACTTGGGAGAAAAGCACGTAGTACCAAAATTGTAACTTGATCTTTTACTTTGGAACACTGGTACTTTGTGGATTTGTGTGGTCAAGAGGCAAAATAAAGCTGATTTATCGGAAAAAAAACTATGTAAAGTCCCCATATTACACTATTTTTTGATCGATGCTACGTTGTTTGCTCATCACAAACACACCTGGAGTTGTTTTGTTTCATTTCATTCACACATTCACACAAATCCTGCATATTTAGGTGGAGTTCTTCTCTCAAACAGGAAACACTCTGTTCCACCCTGTGATGTCATGTAGTAAAAAAAAAAAAATCTAAACATAAATAATAAAAGCTAAATACAGTGGTACCTCACCTTACGAATGACCCAATAAACGAAAATTTCAAGTTACGAAACGCCTTCACGTCAAATTTTGGTCTCTAGATACGAATGAAATTTCAAGTTACGAAACGCGAAATCTCTAATCCAATCCAATCCAACTTTATTTATAAAGCACTTTAAAAACAACAAATCTCAAAAATTCAATTAATGCGCGCTCAGATGCACGCCCCGAAACGTAAATACACTTTATCAACACACACGGGGTTAGGTTCCGCGGTGCTAAGAGGTCCACGAGGTAGGACAACTTTGTACTGTATTTTGCAATTGTTCTTCATGTTTTAGGGCTGTAAATGCCTCACCACACATTCTACACTTTTCTCGTATTTCTCTCTCGTTTAAACACTCGAACTTTCATGCATAACGGGGGGGGGGGGGGGGGGGGGTGCACGGCTCAATATAGGGGAGCGGAGACACAACACATCATCAGTATGGTCAAACTCACCTGTCTCACGACGGTCTAAACCCAGCTCACGTTCCCTTAGTGAGTGAACAATCCAACGCTTGGTGAATTCTGCTTCACAATGATAGGAAGAGCCAACATCGAAGGATCAAAAAGCGACACGGCGCGGCTCACAGCTCACAGTGTCAGCCTCCCCGCTCTGGAAGTCACATAGAAGCAGAGCCCGCCCCGCTCTTATTCCCGCTGAAAGAGCGTCTTTCTTTAGGTAAATCTTCTAGCTGAGGTCCTGACCAAACTGAAGCAAGAAGCATCTCATGGAGATGGTCCCCAGGCGCAGTAATGTGCTGCTCACGGCTCCTAATAACAGGATGGGTTAAATGCAGAACTGGAATTTCCCCACTGTGGGACTAATAAAGGCATAGCTTTCTTTCTTTCTTTCTCGGCCTCTTAGCTCTAGCGCGGAACGTGCAAGGAGACACGAGCAACGCGCTCCTCCAACGGCACTGCCATGTCCCGGGATAATCCTGGTTTAGTCCAGGTCCAGTCCAGGTTTAGACCTGGTTTAGTTCTGGTCTGGACCTGGTTTATTCCAATCAGGACACAGAACACAAATGTTACACTATTAAAAAAAGTTACACTATAAAAAAAACAACAACCTTGGAACGGATCAGGCCTTTTCCATTGAAATAGCTACTCAACTTACGAATTTTTCACGTTACGAAACCACTTCTGGAACGAATTAATTTCGTAAGGTGAGGTACCACTGTATCTTATTTTGAATGACATGTTTAGGCAAAGCTCTCAATCCTGCCCTCACCTATGGTCATGAGCTCTGGGTAATGACCGAAAGGACGAGATCGCGGATACAAGCGGCCGAAATGAGTTTCCTCTGCAGAGTGGCTGGGTGCACCCTTAGAGATAGAGTGAGGAGCTCAGCCACACGGGAGGAGCTTGGAGTACGTCGAGAGGAGCAGCTGAGGTGGCTCGGGCGTCTGTTCCGGACGCCTCCTGGACGCCTCCCTCAGGAGGTGTTCCGGGCATGTCCCACCGGGAGGAGGCCCTGGGGAAGACCAAGGACACTGAATGGACTATGTCTCTTGGCTGGCCTGGGAACGCCTTAGAGTCCCCGCGGAGGAGCTGGGGGAAGTGTCCTGAGTGAAGGAAGTCTGGGAGTCCCTGTTTAAAGATCCCATGACATGGTACTTCTTGATGCTTTTATATGGCTCCTTAATGGTTCCCTAATACTGTAAATGAATCCTTCTTCAAAATCAACACTCAGTGCATGAGAAACAGAGATAAGATGAGAAAGTCATAAATATCTCTCTCAAACACTTTATTCTGGGCGTTGTTGCTTGAATGCAAATGAGGAGAAAAGAGCTGGCCTATAGTAGAGGGTGGGGGCGTGGCCAAACTCTCCGCTCTCCGCTGTCAGCTCTCAGCTGATCCAGTTCCGTGTTTTTGCACGGGGGGAGAGATTTGAAGCGTTCTATTGAAAAATAAACACATTTCCACAGAAAATAAAATTAAACCACTGCTGTTCAAAGGTCCAGAGGCTCAGATAAAGGACTTCCGAGCCTAGAAACACTCGGACGTGCCTCCAGGCAAATAAAAAAACGCATTTCGCATTGCCTAGCGCATTCGCAGTCCAAACTCTCTGGGCGTGATTTACAGAGACGCTGAGTACAGACAGACGGGGGTGGAACTGCATCTGCATTTCTTTTTTCGATCTGACGTCAATAAGGTGCCTTGTTCAAAATCGCCCGTTTGAGCTCCGATTTTTTGTAACGCAGAAAAGGATCACAAATGCTCAGTTTAGACATTTCGCAACTTTTAACCATGGGGGGGGGGGGGGGGGGGCTAAACAGGGTAGGGGAGCTCACATTAATGTTCAAAAACCTCAGAAAGTGAAAATTTCATGCCATGGGACCTTTAAACTGTTGTCCCCACGGCCCGGCTTCGGATAAGAAGAAGAAAATGGATGGATGGATGTTTAGGCGGTAGCACCTCCACCTTCGTCAGAGGTGCGACTGCTGTGGCGTGTCTCTTATCAAGCATTCCCAGGTGTGCACAGTTTGATCAGTCTGATAGATCTGGCAGATCTATCAGACTGAGTCCCAAAGTAAAAGCCCCCTTGCCTCTATTGATGGTCCGTGCACCCTGCTTCCTCATTTCAATAGCCGTCGAACCTCACAAAGTTTCTATATAATAAAAAGACAAAATTACTTAACTAAATATAATTAGTTTTGAGCTTAGATTTAAACATTGTCAAAGTAGAGGCCTGTTTCACAATTTCAGGAAGACTGTTACAGGTTTTATCTGCATAAAACTGAAATACCGAATGTAAGAACCATCTTTGCAGTCTATCACTCAAGGCAACGGAAAAGGGGACGAAAACTACACGCCGTGTGATGTTTGATGGACCAGACGAGGTCTGAGGGTGATTGAGGCCGGACCTGATATCAGAAGGCTGATAGTTTGGGGGATGCAGGAGAAAATGAATTTGGTTGGAACCTGAAAATGGCCAACAGGAGGTTTAGCCGGATTGCCACAGGGTCTGCCAGCATGTTGTCTCAACACCAAAAGAGATAAACTGCAAGCTGCATAGCTCCACAGCAGTACACTCAGCTGGTTTATTTTATTTATTTATTTATTTATTTCAGGGACAGTGCACATTAATAAACATTTGCATGTAAATATGCCAGAATTAGCCTGAGGGCTATTTTTCATCTGTTGTCCCGGACAGGTGTAACATGTCAAACCTACAAGAAGTAAAATAGAATAAAATAAAATAAAAACAGGGTTAATATTTACAGTCTAAAATCCTTCATACATACAGTCACATACAGCTCCATGCAATTCTATACAGACATAAAACCACATTCCGCCACATACATTCATTTCCAGCCACAAACACTATAAACCATTAAGAGCATCACATACACATACATACAGACTCATACAATCACAGTCAAACAGTAACACACAAGAGGCAGGATAGCGACAGGGGCATCGGGAGGTGGATGTTAGTGGTGACAGGATTGACTCTCAATTAACCATTTCTTTAAGTGTAATTTAAATGAGGTGTAAGTGGGGAGGTTTCTGATTGTGGTGGGGGTGGTGTTCCAGTCATGGGCAGCTTGCGCAGAGAAGGAGGTTTGGCCAAAGAGACTTTTTCTGAGGGGGATGATACAGTCCCCTCTCGATGCCCCTCTGGTTCTGCTGTGTTCTGACGTCCTGATGTGAATAAACTGTGTGAGTGGAGGAGATGACAAGCTATGAATGATTTTATATGTGAGACACAGATGAGCAAATTTGACCAGGTTTTCCCAGTTAAGCAGATTGTGTTTTTGCAGGATTGGACAGTGGTGATAAGAGTGGGGTTTCCGGTCCAGAGTTTTGATGGTGCGTTTATAAAGAGAGTGGATGGGTTTTAAAGCTGTAGCAGTTGAGTGAGACCAGACAGTTAGACAGTAAGTGATGTGAGACAGTATCATGGAGTGCATAAACATTTTAGCTGACTGTATGGACATCTGAGGTCGAATATGTCCAAAGTTGCTGAGATTGAATTTGATACGATTACTGACCATTTTTATGTGGGATTTGAAAGAGAGTTTTGAATCAAGGATGACACCGAGATATTTATATTCATGGACCACCTGGAGCTGTTCACCGCACACACGGACATCCGGATCTATGGAGGAGCTGTTATGAGATTTGGTAAAGAACATTGCAACTGTTTTGGATGTATTTAACTGTAGACATGAGTGCTGTAACCAGTTAGTGATGTGAACAAGGGCCTGTGTGAGCTTAAGAGATACAGTGAAGAGTGGTGAGGAGAAGCTCAAAGATATGAAGAGCTGTGTGACCTGGAGGCTGATAAAAGGAAAAAGTGTTAATGAAGTGTGGTCCTGCTCCCAAACTTAAGATAAGGCTTTAAAAAATGTGAAATACTTATCTCAAGACGTATAAGAGGAAATTAAAGTAATGAGAATGCATAATGTGCTCTTTAAGTTTAATATAAAGAGGGAGTATTATGCTTTTTTTTTTTCTATCAAGTTACAATTACCAACTACCAACCCTCATTAAAAACATGCCTCAAGAGGTTTTAGTTGTCATCGATATGTCTGAGTAATTTAACGATTTCTCGTGGGCCCTATTCAAAACCTCGTTAAAGTTACTGTAAGATTCTGTCCAATGCTCCACCCACAAGCCTACGTCACCTACGCTCCCACGCGATAATTCTCCATAAATATACAAAAACATGATACAAAACTGTAGACAGCAACTTCACAAACCTGATGCGATGTGACGGCAAGGAAAGAGGAGACTCAATCATCAAAATCAAAAAGATCAAAAATGAGAATGAAACTCATAAAAAATGCTATTCATATATTGTTTCGGCGACATGGTCATGAGCTCTGGGTAATGACCAAAAGGACGAGATCGCGGATACAAGCGATCGAAATGAGTTTCCTCCACAGAGTGGCTGGGCGCTCCCTTAGAGATAGGGTGAGGATCTCAGTCACACGGGAGGGGCTCGGAGTAGAACTGCTGCTCCTCCGCGTCGAGAGGAGCAGCTGAGGTGGCTGGTTCTGGATGCCTCCTGATGCCTCGGGAGGTGTTCCGGGCATGTCCCACCGGGAGGAGGCCCCGGGGAAGACCCAGGACACGCTGGAGGGACTATGTCTCCCGGCTGGCCTGGGAACGCCTTGGGGTCTCCCCAGAGGAGCTGGAGGAAGTGTCTGGGGTGAAAGAAATCCGTGAGTCCCTGCTTAGACTGTTGTCCCTGCGACCTGGACCCGGATAAGCGGAAGAAAATGGATGGATGTTTTGGTGAACATAGCACTTTGAATTACTTTGCGTACGAATTGTGCTATACAAATAAACTTGCCTTGCCTAACATTTTTAAACCAATAAAAGGTAACACGATGATCTAAAGATGTTTTTGAGTGAGCAGTTAATACCCTGTAGTAAAAAAATGTCCCCTCTTTAATTCTTTTTTTTCTTTTTTTTCTTTGAGAGGCCTTCAGGAGGTTTTGATTAGATAAATATTTCTTTGGAATGTTATATTTTATTGCTTTCACAAAGAATGTCTGTAGCCCTGAGCCTAGGTCGTCTTCGTGAAAATGGAGCTTTTGAACAAATGTATCCTCAATAGTCTCTTCAAGGCAGGGGTCATTTCATTAAATTTCACTCTCACAACATTGAACATGAATCGTGCATTTATTTCTATGGCGTATTAGCTGCTAACACACAACAACCGTGTCACCTTTTATTATTTCAAAAAAGTTCTATTCGCTGAAAACAATGAATTGACATGTTTCATAGGTTTCACATTTGGCTTTAATGCTCTGAGTCTACCCTCTCTTTGCTCTCTGCGCTAAGTCACTCCCCCTTCAGGACACTACAACAACAGAAACAACGTACATCCCGCAAATGACACTACCGCACAACGCGTCAGGTTTGTGAAGTCGTTGTGAACAGTTTTGCATCATGCTGTGGGTGATGTAGAGGTATAATTACTGAAACATGCATTGATGTGCTTTTTTTAAATTTTGTTTTGTGAGTATTACATATTATTCCAGAGCCATCAGAAATATCTTAATGCTGCAATGTGTAACTTTTCAGGTCGAGGGTCTATCACTTGCTTTTTTCTATGGATATGTCACTGCTCTGCCTGGAATGTCCCACAGTGTGACATTAAGCATCTCTACTTTACATTTGTTCAATTACAGGTGGTTTTATAGCTCAAAAATACCTTGAAAAACAGACATTTTAACTGACTGACCTGTAACTTGGTCTGGTTTGGTCTCCATGAAAATAGAAAGTGAAACATTCCAGTCAAAGCGATAACATCTCCACGGAGAAAAGCGTTTAACGGACGCTACACTAGAAAAGTTACCCAATGCACCTTTATGCCAGAGAACTACTGCTACTAACGTCTCTCAAACGATTTATATGATTCGCAAGGCCAATCTGTGGTTGTCGAGAAGAAAAAAACAGCGATAATAAAGAATTGCTCATATGAAATAGCTGAATAGATGTTTCACAGCTTATAGAGTGTACTTTTTAATTTGTAACCTTGTAAGAGATGTGTTTGCTTTGTATCTTTCACGGATGTGTGATTAATCCTTCAATTTACAAAACCTTCATTCTATGTAGCCCGACAAAGACATGGTATGAACACCAGCATCCTCACAAACTTCTACAGGCGCACCATCGAGAGCCTGCTGACGGGCTGCATCACAGTGTGGTATGGGAACTGCACCGCTCAGAGCCGCAAAGCGCTACAGAGGGTGGTGCGAGCGGAAGAGGACATCACTGGCAGCAGTCTCCCCTCCATCCAGGACATTTACCACAGCAGGGGTCTGCGTAAGGCACGCAGCATCACTAAGGACCATACTCATCCGGCACAAGGACTCTTCCATCTGCTACCCTCTGGTAGACGATACAGGAGCCTGCCAGCACGCACAAAAACACTCAAAGACAGCTATTACCCCCAAGCTGTCAGACTACTGAACTCTGGATAATACTCTAAATCAGAGGTCTTCAACAGGGGGGTCGCGGAGGTACTG
Organism: Paratrypauchen microcephalus; assembly: GCA_036785185.1. Lineage (NCBI taxonomy): Eukaryota > Metazoa > Chordata > Actinopteri > Gobiiformes > Gobiidae > Paratrypauchen > Paratrypauchen microcephalus. The sequence continues at coordinate 624,416 of JAVJIX010000212.1, read as the reverse complement.
CAGGGGGGTCGTGAAATCTTTTGATTTCACTTTAAAATAATATAATTTTATATTTTAATATTTTTAAAAACAATATATTTTTTCATTTTTCAATTTCTCCCTTTTCCCTCCACCCTCTTTGATGTCTTAAAATGAAAAAAGATATGTTATGTGCAACTCATCAGGGTCAGACATCTCACTGAAGTGGGAATTCACAGATGGCTTGGGGGTTCACTGTCCCCTGTATGTTCATGTATGTTCACAGTTTAACTTGATGTGTTATGATCAAAGCTTAACTTGATTTGTGTTAATTGTTCATTATTTGAATAGCTTTGTACTTGAGCAAGATGTATGTGTAAATGGCAGAAGCACAGCCACTCTCTCCCTTGCACTTGTTTTTTGGTTGAATCAGTGAACGATCTTAATAGGCCTGTGTTATATGCAAGTTGTGTTTAAAAACTGCAGTAGCACATCCACCCCGTAGGGCCTATCTGGCCCATCTTTAAAATAAAAAAACATGAAAATACAGTATTAACCTGTGTATTATTTCCTTGTATTGGATGTATCATAACAGAGTAGCAATGTTTATACATGACACTAAGCTCAATTTAATATAAAACACAATTCTATGCCGTATATATAGTAGGGGGTCCCTGGCCCAGTTCGCCATCTGTTTGGGGGTCCCTGGCCTGAAAAACATTGAAGACCCCTGCTCTAAATAATACTGAACTCTCAATAATACTGCACTAAACTACTTTTCATTATGCATAATATGTTTACTGCTGCTGCTCTATATGAATGTATCATGTTTGTCACTACCTCACTGTAAAACTGTAAGATTCAAGATTTTCAAGATTGTTTATTTGTCATATGCAGAATCAACACAGGGTCAACAATGCAATGAAATGCTTAGGATCAGAAGAACCGTTGACTCGCTAAGATAGTCAGAAGTACTAATAACAGCAATAATAATACATGGTAAAAAAGTGTTGCAAAAGTGCAGGGGAAGAAGTAAACAGTATAATAAAAATATGTAATAAAATGTAATAAAAATACAAGGTACAATGTACAAAGGTGCAGGTAGGATTAAATAAGGTGTAAGTAGAGTATTTCACAGATTGCACATAATATGATGTAGTATGATGTAAGTATTGCACGTGGGTATTGCACACATTATTGCACAGGTAACAGTAGTTTACAGTGAGGTAGTGACAAACATGATACAGTCATATCGAGCAGCAGCAGTAAACATATTATGCATAATTTATATTTAAAAAATAAACTTAAATAAATAAATAAAGATTTTTATTTTGTTTCATTTACATGTTTGAGTAACCCTGGTTTATTAGTCTGTCTGCATCCAAAGCTCAAAATGCTCTGTTCAACGTTATGATGTCAAGTAGGAGTTTTCAAGTTAACAGCTCATTTTTCCTTTTTATTCAGTAGAGATTGAACATTCCAAGGCTGAAATCATCCAAATGATTCTAGTGAAGGTGTACGGAGTTTGTGATGAGGAAACTACATTAAATCATAGATCAGAAAATAGTGTAAAATGCGCTCTTTTAAATACACACCGTAAGCACAGGCGTCTCTCTACGTATGTCCCCATGTTGCATCACAGTGCACCTTCAGTGTCAAATTTGGTTCCTTCATCATTTTTTCCTTCATCATCAAAGCTTTATTTCAGACACTTGCACGATCCATAGAACAAAAAGGAGATCACGCCGATAATGTGATACTTTTACTCTGTTTCAGTGCAGACAGCATGAAGAAATAACAGTTAATAATAAGCACCCAACTCTTTGGATTATGACATTTCGCACTAAAGTCTTTTGAAGGCAGCTTAAAAGGAAAAAGTAGCATTTGTGTAATTCTGTTAAGGAGTAACTTAGTTCTACGGGGTGTTAACTGCTAACACATAACATATTTAGATCATAATATTGTTCCAAAATGCTATATTCACCAATGTGTGTTGATAAGTTTCACTTTTGTTTTTGATGCTCCCTTCAGTCCCCCTTCAGAGCACAACACAATCATCATGGACTGCTGCACATCACATCATGTAGTATATTGTTTTGTATTATGTTTGTGTTAGGGCTGGGAATATTAACGCGTTAATCGTGATTAGATTAATGTAAGTTATGATCGCGAACAATTTTTAAAATCGCGATCAGAGTTTGCCAGCATTTTCCGCAATTCTACCATCCATATGCAGCTCATTTGGTTGTATTAATTAAACTCATTGTCGGTTAAACGTGCTATTTTGAGTTTGCTAGTATTTTGTTCCTTCTACGCATCCGTAGGCAGCTCGAGCGGGCTTCAATCATTTATTTACAATTTCTCAAAGTAAGCACTATTACTGGTTCATTGTTACTTTTTCCTTTCTCTGCACTTTTTTGAAATAAAAAAAAATGGTGAGAAATACTTTGCATTGTGAGTTTAACTTTAGATTCGAACGGTCTTACTGCAAGATATCAATTTTAAACATGCAAAATAAATCACGATTAAACGTGATTAACTATGAAATTTCTGAGATTAGTTGCGATCAAGAAATTAATTGTTTGACAGCCCTAGTTTTTGTATATTAAAGGAGAACTGTCATGTGGGAGCAGGGGTGACGTAGGCTTGTGGGCGGAGCATTGGACAGAATCTTACAGCCAACCGTAAGGAGGGTTTGAATAGGGCCCAGGAGAGATCGCTAGATTACTCATGAACGACATCTAAAGCCTTTGTGGCATGTTTCAATGAGGGACTAATGTTGTAACATGGTAGACAGCTAAACAAATATAAATATCATACTGTGATATGTCATAACATCTGTGAGTCCATGTTCGACAATGACATTGACATAAAAACATAAACATAAAGCGCTAATATCCCCCAAACACTCCTGACATCAAGCTGTATGTAAATCAGCGGACGAGCCTGACGAGATGGTGAATGACGAACGTGTCAGTCAATGGGAACCATATGGTATTCATCACTGAGTTGCCATGGCGATGCGTGAAAGCGCCCATGTTATCCTAATGCCAAAACTTCTAAATCTCTTAAAATTTCAAAGTAATAAAACAACTGTTTCATTAGAGAAGGTCAAAGTCATATTTTGCACGTTGTTAAGATAAGGTAAGATAAGACTTTATTGATCTCACATAGGAGAAATTTACTTGCCACAGTAGCTCCAGGCAGAGACAGTTTGAACAAGAAAGAAAAGTGCATGCAGGCATGAAAAAAATAAAAATACGTCATAATAAAATAAGTAATAATAATAAAACAGTAACTAGGAGAGTATGGAAAAAAAATATTGCACGTTTGGACTATACAGTGGAGTTATACAGTCAGTTATACACCATGTTGCCATGGTGATGAAGCTTGATAGAAATTTCCGGTGTCTGTTTAATGAAAAGTACAGCCTAAAGCGGCAATAACAGAGACAAGTGTCTTGGCAGAGTGCGAAGCTGATCAATGCTGCTTGTGGCTTTAATTTAGTTGATGCATCATCATCATGATCATTTTCCAGAAGAAAAGATCATTTGTACCAGATTTATCCACTGCTACTTTCCATCTGCGGTTCCTGAGCAGGGCACAGTTACATAAGACTGTTCATCATTAACATTAGCAGTAAAATACAATAAAATGTCACCATTTCCAATACACTGTGTTTCCTACAGTCCATACAAGTATTTTTTATTTATTTTATTGGTTTATTTGACAGGGACAGTGTACATTAATTAACATATCTGTAAATGTACCAGAATTAGACAAAAGGCAATTTTTCATCTGTTGTCCCTGGACAGATCTTAAAATGGTCTCCCTAAAAACAATGATAACAAAATAAAATTACACAGTGAACAATATACAATTATTAACAAGTAGTCAAATTTGAGCTAAAACTATAAATCCAATTGATAAATACAGTGTACACAAAACTTTAAAATGATCGACAGTTAAAAAATCCCACACACATCACAACAAGACCGCAAGAGACAGCACAGTGGAGTTTGAGGAAAGAAAATAATAAACATTAGTGATGACAGGTCTGATGTGTTATGAACCAGTTTTTTAGATGTTTTTTTATACAGGTTGTATGTGGACAGTTCTCTGATGTTTGAGGGGATAGAGTTCCACTCCTGGGCGGCTGTAAAAAATCATTATGTGCAAGTTTTTACAGCCCCCGGCACTGCAATCAAGCCTTAGCTCAGCAGCAGTGAAGGATGGGTCAAATGCAGGTCAAAAGAGAGGGCCTACCTTACCCTTATCTTACAGAACCTGGCCTTTTTGTTAGTTTTTTGTTAGGCTGCATCTAAAAAAATCTATTTTTCAACAACATTGTTTTTGTTTTGTGGGTGGCAGTAGCTCAGTTGGTAGAGCATATGTCTCGTGATCCAGGGGTTAGCGGTTCGATTCCCGCTCTTGACGGGTTGACCGCATATAATCCCAGCTCCCACAGATGAGCGCTGCCATTGTGTCCTTGGGCAAGACACTTAACCCCACCTTGCCCCCAGTGTCTGTGGACACTGGTAGCCCCCCTGTTGTGACGTGAGCTGTCCTCCTGTGGACCCACCACCCGCGGAAGGATTCATGGGGGCTGGTGCATTGTGTTCTGGGCAGCAGAACACTACTTGGACTGCTACCCCCGTGACCCGGAAAGCGGAAGAAAATTAATTAATGAATGTTTTTGTGATGCTGTCGGAGTGTCACATGATATGTTTTTCATGGGGGATAACATTATGACATAGTAGGAAGATCCAAAAAGTTGATTTTTAAGCTTAATTTTTAAGATTATTCTACATAATCTTTAATATTTTGATGACAAAGTACGTTTATTAGCGCTTTTCACAACTTTCTGATATTTCTGGGTCTGTGAACAACAAAACTGTTTTATAATTATATGCTGAATTCTTCTCTCAAACAGAAAACACTCCTTTCCATGTCATGTTGTAATGCAGGAAGTGCTTCACTGTGTTTTTAAACTTCACAGACCTTCACTAGAATCATTTGGATTCTTTCAGACCTGGAATGGCTTATCTATGCTGAACAAAATGTAAAAGGTAGCTGTTAACTACTGCTTGATGACGTCACAAGGTGGAGCAGTGCATTTTGAGAGATTTTGTAATAATAAAGGAATTACTGAAACATGTTAATGAAATAAAAGACTCCAGGTTTGTTTCTGATGAGTAAAAACAACATAATGAAATTGCTCAAAGAGTCCATTTTGTGCAGTTAATTCTTGTAACTTTAAGCATTAAGACAAACTAGAATATTCAAAAGATCAAATTGAATTAAGAAAAACCTTGAATGTGTATTTAATTTCTTTGTCTCAGCTGCAGTTTTGCTTCATTTCTCCTTCCTCGTTCCGTCTCGCGCCGATGAATGAATCAGTGAATGCGCTGAATGTATTTTGGCAGTAAAAAACAAAACAAAACAAAAGATTGGGGCTGGTGCCAGAAAATGAACGGCAGATCATTTTTCTTCTTTTCACAGAAGCTTCACACCTCATTATCATAAAGAAAGACTTAGTGTCACTTCAGAAAACAAGCTAAATAAAATGTATCCACGCACCAGGTTTCTGTCCACACTCCAGTTCAGACGGAGCTTGCCTTATTTGTAACTCTAAGTCGGTGTTTTTCAACCTTCAGGTCGCGACCCCACGTGGGATCGCCTAGAATTCAAATGGGGTCGCCTGAAATGTCCGGAGCAGTGCAGTCACAATAACTAGTGATGGGCAAATGAGACGGAGCTCCGGAGCACGTCTCGTTCTTTCTGAAACTGTCTCGCAGCAGCCGCTCACGTGACCAAAGTGTCGAAGTGTCGGTCCCTCCCCCCGCTGCTTCGCTCTGCGTGTCAATCGCTTCAGTGTATCGAAGCGTTTCATTGGCTCAGCGAATGTTCTGCTCTGCGATTGGTTCAGAGTGCTTCAGAGTGTTCAACGCACTTCCTTGGTTTGACAATCACTAAACTGCTACAGTATAAAAGATGCACCAATATTTCTTAAAAATGTTTAGTAGTGAGGAGTATTGTGTGACGTTAGTGGTGATTTCGGTGACTTCCGGTGACTTTTGGCGACTTTTGGCATTTGTTTCATTTTCGATGGCATCTACAAGTGGAAAAAAGCGATCCATTCCCATCCATCCATTTGGGAACTTCCCAAATCATGGGTTGTGTGTTGGTTTGCAATGGTTAAATTTGTCCACTAGAGGTCAGTGTTTCTCCGAGGCCTCAGACACGTCGAACCATTTGACACAATATTGCGACTGAGGCTGAGACTGAAACAGGATCGAAGAAAAAAAAAAAGGCTATGGGGTCGCCAGAAATGTGTGATGACAAAATGGGGTCACAAGCCAAAAAAGGTTGGGAACCACTGCTCTAAGTACATTTGTTTTGAAGTTTAACCAGACAACCAGGCATTGTGTAACTTTTCTGGTGGAGCGTCTTTGGAGAGGCGATCCTGCTCTGTTTTTTTCGGTATTTTCTCGGTGCTATAAAAGCACCTGTAATTGAATAAATGTAAAGTAGAGCTGTTTCATGCCATACTGTGGAGCATTCCAGACAAATCAGTGAAGTAAAGCATTTAACAGACCCTTCACCAGAAAAGTTGCACAATTCCACTGTTACATATTGAAGATGCAGCTCAGGTAGCAAAAATACACAGATTTGATAAGAAAATAAATAAATAAAAAGATGGGTAGGCAGTCTTAGTAATAAGGTGATTTGTGATTTAAAAGGTCATTGGAATATTTTCAGAGTCTGCCTCCTGCTTAAGACCCAATTGGCCAGCTTCCCGACAATACAGTTTATAAAGTGTAAAGTAAAGTGAAGTCAAAGTCAGCTTTATTGTCAAAAAACATATGTACAGGATTTGAAATTGCAGCGCCCCCTAGGCCCACAGTGAACATAAAACATGTGATAAACAAGACAATAAAACATAATGGCTAAAACATAACTTATACACGTAGCAATAAGTACAACAGGCTTGTGTATAATACAAATAAGTAAAACACACAATGTAAAGCTCAAATGGTGTCATTTAAGCAGCAGGGTCGTGAGGGGAGGGAGGGCAGTAAAGATGTGGAGATGGGAAGATAGGAGGCATAAAAATGTGAAAGTAAGTAATAGAGCGTAAAAACATGGCTAGAATATAAAATCCAAGCTAAAAATAGAAATACGAGCTAAAATTGCTTAAAAACAATGCATCAGGCTACAAAAAGCAAACAAAAAAACAAACAAACAATGGGGTAATCAGCAGCTATCAGCCCATTGTGTCTGTCTACGGCCCATATCTGAGAACGCCAACCACCATCACGCAACCAGTGTCAGGCCTCTTCCTCCACGCAGAGGAAGAGGAGCGTTTGTGATTACTTCATGTACTTACAGTAGTACTTAGATGCCCTGCCGTTGCTTGTATTCTGTTTGTGGTGCTCTTCTGGATCATCCTTGCCTTGATTTATTTATTTATTTATTTTGTTTATTTAAAGAGGACGGTGCACATTAATGAACACTTTGTACATTTTCATGACATTGTGTAAATATGCCGGATTTAGCTAGAAGATACTCCGTAGTCCTCCAAAATTTAAAGACAACAACATGACAAACAATAACAAAAAGCATTTATAATATATATACAGAACCATACATGGACCGGCTGGTGTCCTGGTGCAGCAGCAACAACCTGGACCTCAACCACCAGAAGACAGTGGAGATGATCGTGGACTTCAGAAAAGTCACAGCCCCCCTGCCTCCTCTCTCCCTGACAGACTGCGCCATCACCACAGTGGACTCCTTCCGGTTCCTGGGCACCTGCATCACACAGGACCTCAGGTGGGAGCCAACCATCAACTCCCTCATCAAGAAGGCCCAGCAGAGGCTGTACTTCCTGCGGCAGCTAAGGAAAGCCAAGCTGCCAGTCCAGATGATGGTGCAGTTCTACACGGCCATCATTGAGTCCATCCTCACCTCTTCCATCACTGTGTGGTGCTGGAGCCACTGTCAGGGACAAACAGAGACTGCAGCGCATTGTGCGCTCTGCCGAGAAGGTGATTGGCTGCAGCCTTCCATCTATCCAGGACCTGTACGTCTCCAGGACTCGGGGGCGAGCAGGCCGGATAGCAGCTGACACTTCTCACCCTGGACATGGACTATTTGAGCCACTTCCCTCTGGCAGGAGGCTACGGTCCATCGGGACCAGAACCTCCCGTCACAAGAACAGTTTCTTCCCCTCTGCTGTTGGACTCATGAACAATTCATAACATCTGCACAAAGCTGGACACTTTATATCACCAGGCACTTTAATTAAGTCATGTTTGCACTACTGTTCTGATGCTGCTCATCTGGACCTTTTTGTTATTTGGATTGTTGTTGTTTTTTTTTACTATATTATAGCTATATTTTAGTTATTATTATTATTTAGTGTCTATACTCTAGTTATTACTATTATTATTTAGTGTTTTATGTTTGCAAATTATCACTGAGACAAGTTCCTAGTTTTGTGAACTCTGTTCACTTGACAATGGCAATAAAAATCGTTCTGATTCTGATTCTGATACATTACATGGTACACATTGAACCTCACCTATGTTGACAGGTTTGGTTGGTTTTGAGCCATTTTTTGAGTTCTTTTTTATAAGGGTAGAACTCTCTCGTATAGTTGTTGGAAGACTATTCCAATTCATACAACCCTTAACAGAAATGGTGTTTTGTCCTGTAGCAGTTCGTCTAAATGTCCCCTCACAGTCCCCTCTGGAAGCAGATCTAGTCCTGAGGTTGTTTTCTCTACGTTTAATAAATTCCTTCAGGGGAGGAGAGGCTAGGTCATTAAGGGATTTATAGATGAGGCAAGCAAGTTTAAAAGTTTTAAAATTTTCAAAACTTAAAAGCTGGTATTTCTCTAATATCTCACAGTGATGAGTTGAATATGACTTTTTGGCAAACACCTTGATGGATTATAAAGTTGCTCTAAAGGTTTTAATACTGTGGTTCCTGTAAATGACCATATTATACAACAATATTTAAGGTGAGACAGGATCATACAATGAAGGTATGATTTAGCAGCATCAGTTGAAATAAAAGGCGTTGATTTTTAAAGGTAAGATTAGAGTCCAACACGATTCCCAGGTACTTGAATTTGGATATTGTTTCAAGTACCTCACCTCCTATAGACACATTAAGGCTGTTCTGCTTTACTGGTCTCGATGCCTTGTTCTGTTTCATCCTCGCACTGCTGCCTCCCTTACACTCCATGGCTCCATCTCCTCTTCATCACCCTCATTCTTTAAGTCCGCTGCCTCTGGCTGACCCCATCCTGGAACCAGTCTCCAGCTTGCCCATCTCGCTGGCGGCGTCTCTCTCGTGCACTCTCCTTTACAGGCTTTACATGCAATAAAATAGAAAATGTGCAAATCATGAAACCATAACAAAGAAAATATTAAAACTTGATTTAAAAGTTCATCGCCAAAATTGTTCCCTCTGACATCTGACACACTGTATCTTCGGTCCCAGCACACAGTGGGTTTCAGACAAGGACAGAGCCAAACTGTAGGTGAATGTATCAACTTTACTCTTCTTCTGTGAGTGTTGTGTGCTACCTTGGCCTCGGTCGGTCTCCATCGTTCCCAGTCACGTCCCTCCTCAGCATCCTCATCCACAGATGTCACAGTTTTGTCTGTTGTTTACACGTCCCCAGTCCAGCTACATTTCTTAGCCTGATCCAGTCCATCATTCGCTTCCTCCTTGTTTTTCATGCAGCTGCCGCTCATTCTCACCCCAGGGTCATCTAGACTATATAAACTCCCTCTGCCCACTTACTCCTGGCTAGATTATTGACCAGTCTAGAGACTCTCGAGATCTGTATCTGAATTGTTTGCAATTTGTGCAATTCTGCATTTTTCCCTGTTTGAAGAATCTGTTTGACTTATTCCCAGACTGTTTCCTAATTAGAGTATTTCCCAGTTTTGGAGGATATTTTAGTTCACATAATATAATCATATCTTCCATCCATTTTCTTCCACTTTTCCGTTTCCGGGTCGTGGGAGTAGCAGTCCAAACAGATCTGCTGCCCAGATCTCAGTGCACCAGCCCCCGTGGATCCTCCCGCGGGGGGTGGGTCCACGGGAGGACGGCCCCACGTCGCTTCACGCAACAGGCCTTGATGTATTTTCTGTCACGGGGGCTACCAGAGTACACAGACACTGGGCGGTAAGGTGGGGTTAATTGTCTTGCCCAAAGACAACGGCAGCATTCATCTGTGAGTTAGGGATCGCACCGCCAACCCGCAGGTCAGTAGATCCGACCGCTCAACCAACGATGCATTGTTGAAAGCGGGATTCGAACCGCCAACCGATGGATCTGGATCAGCAGACAAACACTGACCAACTGAGCTACTGCTGCCCCATCATATCTTCCTTTGTTTATCAGCCTGGTTTGTCAGTTTAAGGGTCATTCCAGAATTGGAGGACATTTTACGTCCAACTCATCAAATATTAAATAATCCACATACAAAATACTAAAACATACAGTTTCTGAGTGAATTTACTTGTCCTGAGACCAAATCTAAAAATACTAAGAGAAAAGAATGCTTGAAAATAGTTTTTAAAAATACCTAATAAGTCTGGAGTAACCCCCAAAATGCCATTTTCCTCTTGTCCCACCCCTCTAATGACCAAACTGAATCTCAAATAAAACAGTTAAAATTAAATTGAAATTTCTTGGTTTTTTTTGTATAATTTGTTTCATTCATCTCTTGTAACTGTGGGAACATTTGTTTTAATAGACATGATATTTCAAATAATAATTATTATTCATGGAACATGTGTCCAACAACATGCGCGCAACCCTGTTACCAGAACATTTTTAGCCTGGTAGAAGAAGAAGAAAGCAGAACCACATGATCCCCTGGACTTGACATCATCAAATAGTTTTCCAAAAGAATGGGCAGAGCAAAGGTTTGTCTTCTCTTCTATTTTTCATATTTTTATAAAACAGTTAGCCTTGATTGAATGTCTCATTCTACCTCATGCAACCCTGTTATGCAAATGATCAGAATAAGACAATTATTATTATTTTTTTCCTTTACTTATTTGTATAAATAAGTTTTTTCCTCTTGATTAGCAGCAACAGCTAAACAGCTTCTACTCCTGAGATAAAGTGAACATTAGTGCAGATTTGCAACCCTGTTACCTGCAACCCTGTTACTGAGATTACAGTAAATAAATTAATAAACCAAATAAATCATCTAATAAAAATTGTACCACTGACCGTAAGCTGAGCTAATCAAGCATTTGATAGTTTATTACCTATTATTGATGAATACGTAGCAGAAAATCAGAAAAGTGAAGGTTTATTTTTCAAGAATTTTTAAAGCCAAAATGTCCTCCAATTCTGGAATGACCCTTAAGCTTTACCCATTGAAGGATACTTTCTGTTGAACTGAACTGAGGTTTTGCATTTGGCCCCATTCTTTTGTGTTGCATTTGAGTCCAAGTTGCCTGCGTGATAACAGAGCCTCTCTACTCATGTACTCTGCTGTTGAAGAGTGTCCTTCGGGAACACTTCCCTTGAACTCGTCTTATAGCAAGCGTAGAAACTCATCTCCGAGTGTGCTCCTGGCCTCCTATTCTCTCATGCAGACCATTCCACGCTCAGCTCTCTGCCCTCCACCTCGCACAACCCCGTTTCCTCTTCCGCCTTTCTTCTCTCTATGCCTCTTGTCCTCCACCTTTTGTTACTTTTATGACGGTGCCTTGTTAACAACCACCAATAGTGTTCCCAGTACCCAGTCTGTTGTATATTGAAAGCAAACACCACAGCGAGTGTCAATCAAACCCTTACTCACACCACAAGTAAAACAAATGTGTGCAAGTGTGGAAAGCTCAGTGTGGACCCATGCCAGTGACACTAGCACAGATTCAGGCTTGGCTGCAGGTGCAGATCAGAGAAAGACATTTTAGGTTTAAACCAACTGGATTTCAGCTTGTTATGTGAGGCCCATTCTGCTTCCTGATTGGATAATTATCTTGAGAATAAATAAATAAATTGAACATACAGTGGTCCCTCGTTTATCGCAGGGGTTACGTTCTAAAAATAACCCGCAATAAGTGAAATCCGCAAAGTAGGACAACTTTATATTTTACAATTATTCTACATGTTTTAAGGCTGTAAACGCCTCACCACACACATTATACACTTTTCTCAGACTGGCAACATTTTCTCACATTTCTCTCTCGTTTAAACACTCAAACTTTAGTAGATTTTCAACAAAATGTATTAATAGTGAAGTGTGTGGGGGGAAGGGGGGGCACGAGCCAAGCCAGGGGTGCGGAGACACGAGCCACTGGATCTGTAGGCAGCACCGCGCATCCCACCTGGGGCCGCGAGCACGAGACCGTGCCCCCCCTCGGGACCGCGTCCTCGGCCAACGACGCAGCCCGAGCCACAAAGCAAACACGCACAAACCTCGACACGAAAGCAAGAGCCGCACAAAACCAGGCAAAGAGCCGCATGCGGTGGTTTAATCCTGGTTTAGACCTGGTCTAGTCCTGGTTTAGTCCAGGTCTAGACTTGGTTCAGTCCTGGTTTAGCCTGGTCCAGTCCAAGTTTAGACCTGGTTTAGATCTGGTCTAGACCTGGTCTAGTCCACGTTTAGTCCTGGTCTAGTCCTGGTCTAGTTCCAGTCTGGTCCTCATGGGTTAGTCCTGGTCTAATGCCGGTCTGGTCCCGGTCTAGTCTCGGTCTGGTCCCAGTCTGGTCCTCATGTCTTAGTCCTGGTCTAGTCCTGGTCTGGTCTTGGTCTAGTTCCAGTCTGGTCCTGGTCTGGTCCCAGTCTGGTCCTCATGTCTTAGTCCTGGTCTAGTCCTGGTCTGGTCTTGGTCTAGTTCCAGTCTGGTCCCGGTCTGGTCCCAGTCTGGTCCTCATGTCTTAGTCCTGGTCTAGTCCTGGTCTGGTCTTGGTCTAGTTCCAGTCTGGTCCTCATGTCTTAGTCCCCGTCTGAACCGCGATATAGTGAGGGACCACTGTGATGTTTAATGTTTGTAATTCTAATTCATTGTTATCAATACAAGCTATATTTGATTTAATTATGTTTACCTCGTACCTGGGTACACAGATAGTCATGATTATTATTATTTTATTTTTTTTAAGTGCATTGTATAACTTTTCAGGTGGAGGGTCTGTCAAATGCTTGTCTCCATGAAAATGTTATTGTTTTGTCTGGAATGTTTCACAGTATGGCATTAAACCCTTCTATCTTCATGGAGACCAAACCAGATCAATTTACAGATGTGATCAGATCAGATCTGTTGAGAGGCGACCCCGCTCACAGTCAGAATGCCTGTTTTTCAAGGTATTTTTGAGCTATAAAACCACTTGTAATTCAATAAATGTAAGGTAAAGCTGTTTAAAATCATACTGTGGAACCTTCCAGATAGAGCAATGACCACCAGAAGTTACACAATGCTCCTGAATTAAATTAACAAAATAACATATTATTGCAGATTTGGGGTCTAAAAACCAAGACAGTTTGATGCTGCATGTCTTTGAAAACACTCTGGGACATTTACGGTTAATACTTTGAGTACATGGAGTCCAGCCTGTTCTGACGGTGGTTAATTAGTACTTTACATTCCCAACTCCAACTACATTTTAGATTGGACACAGAAAACCTCAGCCCCAACTGCATCTCAAATATTTCCTTGCATGTCTGCGGCTGACTTGACCCAAGGCCGTGCACTAATAGAACCAGGGTTACGTTCCGTACATTGAGTTTTTTAATGTGCAAGGTTTTGCCAGAATAAATGCGTAAGAGGTACTAGAAGTCCTTGTTCCTTGGAGACTCCCCAAATGATCTCCTTTGCTGGCTTTTTTTCCCTTTTTCATGGCATTTGTGTTTTTTCCCCCTCTCCTCCCACCTATGGTCCCAAGTACCTCCCCTTGGAACATTGCCCAGCTATAGGTTTATGTTATCCTGATATTTCTTACTGCAGTTCATTTCTCACTTGATTTAAAGCAGACTTATTCTCTAAAATTGACTTTTTACAGCTTGTTATAGTCATTTCCCCTCACCATTTCCGCACTTTTCCACAGCTGTATTTGGAGCGCATGCTCGAACAATTTCGCTTCTTTTCAAGATGCCATTTTTGCTGCCACTGCTCTGCCCTCCACTTTTCTTAATCGGTGAAAGACGGAGTCATTTTGCTGCTGCTCGCTTGTGTGTTCTACAGCGCCAGGTGATGGAGGTGCTGACTCTTTGTTGTGATGAAAATGTGTTAATTCTAACATAATGATCCACCGGTTTTATAGATTATAACTATCGAGCAAACACAAGCGCTATATGTCTGCTTTAAAGATCCCATGACATGGTACTTCTTGATGCTTTTATATGGCTCCTTAATGGTTCCCTAATACTGTAAATGAATCCTTCTTCAAAATCAACACTCAGTGCATGAGAAACAGATAAGCTGAGAAAGAGTAATTTTTCTCACTCTGAACACTCTATAATGGGTGTTGTTGCTTGAATGCAAATGAGGAGAAAAGAGCTGGCCAATAGTAGAGGGTGGGGGCGTGGCCAAACGTCCATTTCCTTGTTTTTGCACGGGGGGAGAGATTTGAAGCGTTCCATTGAAAAATAAACACATTTCCACATAGAATAAAATAAAACCACTGCTGTTCAAAGGTCCAGAGGCTCAGATAAAGGACTTCCGAGCCTAGAAACACTCGGACGTGTCTCCAGGCAAATAAAAAAATGCATTTCGCATTGCCTAGCGCATTCGCAGTCCCAACTCTCTGGGCGTGATTTACAGAGACGCTGAGTACAGACAGACGGGGGTGGAACTGCATTTGCATTTCTTTTTTCAATCTGATCGTCAATAAGGTGCCTTGTTCAAAATCGCCCGTTTGAGCTCCGATTTTTTGTAACGCAGAAAAGGATCGCAAATGCTCAATTTAGACATTTCGCAACTTTTAACCATGGCGGGGGGGCCTAAACAGGGTAGGGGAGCTCACATTAACGTTCAAAAACCTCAGAAAGTGAAAATTTCATGCCATGGGACCTTTAAAGGGATAGTGTGTTTTTTTTATGCTAATCTGTATGGGTTTCCTTCTAAAAGTTTTGTGCGGTAAGACTGGTTTACCTCTGACAGTCTCCGCTCAGCCCGGTTCTGCTTGGGTTCTGGAGCTCACGTAAGTAGTTCCGGTAAGTTTGCGGGGACTGTTAATAAAGCTTGATTTTCTTCTCAAAACAAAACATTTGTCCGAAAGGTGATATATTTGCGTCCCAAACAGTTGTCCACGAAAAATCCAGCAGCATTGTTAGCTTTTGCATATCTCGTCTCGATTCGTATCACTGCACACCTATTACTTATTATTAGCCTGTTAACCTTTAGCGGAAGTGTACGGCGGACGCGGTACGGCGACATCCCCTGTAAACAAATGTTTACAAGTGAACAGGCAGTAGAGCTATTGTGGGTGCATTGATACGAATCTAGAGAGACAATATGCACATATCCTGTTTGTGGATATCCTAAATGGGCTTTCAACCAAGAGAGACAAGGACAAGAAACAAGACAACAGAGAATCCGAACCCAGGAGGAAAGGTGTAGCGATTCCTTACCTGGCCGGTGTTTCTGAAAAACTACAGAGGATTTTCAGATATGAAGTGATAGTGTTTGTGGGTTTGAAATCCCAGTTTATTTCAAACCCACAAACACTTTAAGACAAAAACTAGTCCACCCAAAGGACAAAACATCGAGCCACAAACAAAGCAATGTGGTCTACTCCATTCAGTGTAGTGAAGACTGCAGTGAGCGCTACACTGGAGAAACAAAACAGCCACTTCACAAGAGGATGTACAAACATCGACGGGCGCGCCAGAGTGGACCATCATCTGCCGTACATTTCCACCTAGAAGCCACAGGCCACTCCTTTGAGGACAGTGAGGTTCAGATCTTAGCCAGGGAAAAGAACTAGTTTGAGAGGGGAGTTAAAGAGGCTATTTTTGTCAAAAAAGAGAATCCTTCTTTAAACAGGAATGGGGGAGTCAGACATAATTTGTCTCCCATTTATAATTCCATTCTCAAATCAAAACAAACAAAGGAAACAATAGGGGCTAGCCAGATCAGGTCCAGAAGTGTGAAAACAGCCATTAGGGTTTTGAATGGGTATGCTAAACTAGACGCCAGAGAGAAACTGGAAAACAAAAGACAGAAAGCTGAAAACAAATAATTTCAGTGTAGTTAGCTCCTCCCTGCAGCTAGATATTAGCAGTGTCCATCAGCACTGTAACCAGAACTGACGAAGCAACTCAGATGAGCTGCGAAACGTTTTTGACCAAATAAAGTTGAGCTTCCCCTTGTTGTACTTCATATATCTGCATAACACCAGTTCCTCTGGGAAAGTTTCCTAAACAGACAAACTTAGCGCTGCATGGAATCCATTTAGAGTCAAACACAGTATCAGAGCTCTCAAGTTTTGAGCGGGATCGTGCGTGAGACTGTAATTTCCGAGGACGGGGGGTGCAAGTGAACAATTTTCACGGGGGGGGGGGGGGGCGCTTGAATTGCGTGAGAAATGCTGTGTGAGCGTGTGAACATGTCGAATTGCGTGTTGAGAGCTACAAAGCAACTAATAAGAGTTATATAAATGAAGTTATTACCGGATGGTTCTCAGTTTGTTTTATCATCACCGCACTTTGTCAGTGCGCGCTGAGAGGGGCGGGGAGGAGGGACCGGGGCGGGACATTTTTAACGGATTCATGTAAGAGTCTGGTTAATGCACTGGGCCCACGTCTCACCGCGTCTCACCATGGGCAGTTCGGCTCTGGGCCGCGCGTATTCCGCGCGTAAGCCGTCAGGGAAGACACGTTACGCACAGACGGAGACACCGGGACTGGAGTCGGTGCGTCTCAGAGGAGACGTGGCACCGGGACTGAGGCTCAGGACGTGCCCGGGGGACGGCGCGTCTGCTCCGGCCTCCGCTCGGACCGTGCGCCCGGCGCAGGGGGAGTTTTTTTTCGCTGAAAACGCGCGGAGCCTGCATAAACTAAGCCACACAGACCGATTTTCTGGGCACAAAAAAAAAAAAAAAAAAAAGAAATCAGCGTGAGAAATGCCATGTGTGGCGTGTGAGCGTGTGAACACGTCGGGTTGCGTGTGTCACACTCTCAATGCGTGAGACTTGAGAGCCCTGCAGTATAGTTTAAACTTTTCTGTATATGCGCAAATATCTGTGGTTTTGCGAGCGGCGATGACATATTTTAGTTGTTAAATCTTTGCAAAATGTGGCAAGAAATGAAGGAACGATCAGGAAAATTGACCCTAAATATCTATAGCATTTCACGACCAAATCCCACTGCCAAAACATATGACGTCTGCGGAAGGATGGCTGCCCAAGACATGCCTGTAAAGATCAAAGATCAAAGTCAGCGTTATTGTTTAATGCTGACTTTGAACGGCAAAGGAGGCCGACACTAATCCTTAGCACAGTCAAGAACAGATAAATACAATGCAATGACTCACTCTCAATTACACAAATCACACGAACACTTACTTGCACAAGATGCGAAACAAAGCACACAATCAGGGTACAGCAAATGTGACAGGCAGGTATTTAAAAAACACATATTATGCATTCTTGTGGCTTTAATCCTAATTGAAAAATGCTCTTGGTCACACCTCCTGTTTCTCCATGAATGTTATGCTAATAGAGCTTTTTATTGTGAACTTAATAGCCCAAAATCAAACAGAGCATTTTTAAGTTAAAGTGTGAATGAAACAAAATACAACTCCAGGTATGTTTTTGATTAGGAGGTAACAGTATAATCAGACTTGCCAAACGAACATAACCTCAGTCATCTCACTGACTTAAAGGACAAGTAACGTTTTTCTAGTCTGGACCTTATTTCGGTGATAAAACAACATCATTTACTCACTCATTGTACCTTGGTGTCATTTGGAGTATTTCCGGAGATTTCGTAGTTGGGCGATATCCGTTTAACGTGAGTGGTCGGGCCACAATGTTGCAGTCACCAAATAACACAATCTTTATCACTTTTCAAATGACAAAAGTTCAATGTGTTAGTTTACACTTTCATTTGAGTTTCAGAACATGAAAAAATGTTCCTATTACACCACGGTTCATCATGGCATGAATATCCTCCAGAGTTGACAGACACAGATTTCTGTTATCATCACCCAGACCCCACTCGAGACAGCAAAGGCATTCTTCCTCTGTTGCCATCGACATACAACGTCCACATAAACACCACCAGGTACTGTCTTTTCGTAGACGGGCCGTTGCTCGCTGTTCTCTGATACGCTGCTCCTCAAACTGTCTGCACTTCCTTCTTTCTAATACCTCCTCATCCGTATACTCAGGCTCAAAACGATAGGGACGGCCATCATACTCAAATAACTCCTCTTCAGTCTCCAAGTCCGAATCTTCAGCCATGTCTCGCTCGCAACAGAAAAGTTCTGAGCGTCTTCTAAGCAAAGTAGCGGAATGAATTAATGAATGTGCGCGGTCGTCGTTGATGACGTCATCCAATCGGAACCATGACTGGATCTCTGGTTACAGGCCACTTTGGACTCAAACGAAAGTGTAAACTAACTCCGAAACCTCCGGAAATACTCCAAATGACACCAAAGTACAGTAAGAGTAAATGACATTGTTTTATCACCGAAATAAGGTCCAGATTGTAAAAACGTTACTTGTTCTTTAAGTTTAGTGTAGGCTTTTCCCGAATACTTTGAAAAACGTAATTATGCTGTGAGGCTAATTACATTTACCAGACCAAGGTAGGGCAGATCTGTGGAGAAACAATGAGGTTTACAGTAAAAATTAAGTTTTCTAAGATTTTTAAGCAACAAACTTATGCAAAATAGATACCTTTGCTGCCGTATTTTGGAGCAGTCCAGACTAATGTACCAAAACTATACAATTTTATATTTAACATTGGGCCCAGTGGTTTTATGGTATTTTTTATTCTGTAATTACATGTATTTTATTGTACGTTGCTCATTTTTATTTTGGGTTTATTGAGGCTGCACAGTCTCGTAGTGTAATGGGAGTACACGTTGAACCATGGTCTGCAGCAGCCAATCAACTACAGGATTAACCCCCCGACCAGCCCTGACCTGCAGAGAGAAGACAGCACTGCAGGGTGTGGTGCGCAGGGAGTTTCTAAACAATCGTTGCTTTCATGTTCGCCAAGAAATGTGAATTCATAGGTACATGCAATAAGATGTGAGATTTTACATGCTTGTGATGTGAAGAGCGTCCATGTGCGTGCCTTACAAACATGGGTGAAAGTAAAGCGGTGCGCACCGGAACGCAGCACCGGTATAAAATTCACAGCCGGTACGCATCACCGCTAAGAGAATATGGTTAATGGTGGCCAAAACCCACATTTGAAAAAAAAGTAAGGTGCACTATTTAAGTAGAAAACACAAACAACCACACTATGCCATTGGAGAATAACTGAAAGCTACCCGAAACTCTCGTGCAGAGATGTCTGCAGTCTGTTAAGCAAGGATTGTCAAAACGTATCTGACTGTAGCCGTGAAAGTAGCCTAAACCATTGCGAGGCGGTGCTGCGCACTGGTAGAAGATTTAAGGCTGGCGCGCTGCCTACACCTGTAGGCCCACAAAAATATGAAATAATTAAGTATATTTAGTTATTAAGTTATTTATCTATGAAAAAGGTGTAAAATGTAAAAAAAACAAAACAAAAAAAAACTGTAAAGTGATGCACTGGACATTATAGCACCTGTAAGAAATGAAAACTACTTTTATCACTGCTTACAAATGATGCGGCTCATAAACGGTAAATAACTTTTCCACCCTTCAAGGCAATCAAAGCTCTTTACATCAAGAAATCACTCAGCCATTCACACAGCAGTGTACGCAGACATTAGGGGAAAGCCAGCCAACCTGTAGGTCAGTGAATCTGACTGCTCAACCAATGATTATGTCGAGAGCAGGATTTGAGCCACCAACCTTCTGATCAGTGGACAAACTGTCTTATCAACTGAGCAACTGTCGGCCTAGTACGTAGCTTCCATAAGGCCTACCTTACAAAAGCACCAAAAACATGAACCCAGATCTCCACGAGGTTTGGACTGGAGTTTTTCAGAAGCCACTGTCTACACTGCAGTGAGTATCCCACTCAAGTAAAAAGATTCAAATATTGACCAAGTACAGGCTAGTCCTGTTACTCTTAAGTATGTTAACAATACTAGAAGAGTTAAAAACCAGTAGTAATACAGGAGTCTGCTACAAGAAATAGTGGACTGCTACAAGTACCTCGGTGTCCATGTGGATAACAGGCTGGACTGGAGGGGCAACTGTAATGCTTCTACAAGAAGAACATGAGCAGACTCTACCTCCTGAGGAAGCTCAGGTCTTTCAATGTGTGCAGTAAGTTACTGGAGATCTTCTACCAGTCTGTGGAGGCCAGCGCCCTGGACTTTGCTGTGGTCTGCTGGGGGAGCAGCACCGGTAAAAGGGACGTTAGACGGATTGACAAAGCTGGTGTAGTAGGTATTGGGCCGGAACAATCACCACTATCAGTTAAAAATATTTAGGTGGGGAAAGACTGGCTCTGAAAATACTCAAAGTGACACAGACACGTTATTTCAGCTTGGCTTCGGCTTGCTGCTACTGCTGGTTAACTTTAACTGTACATAAGCACAATATGACAATTACATTTATAATTAAAATTACATTTGACATACATGTCTTATTATAATATTCTTTCTTTGTTTCTGGTTCAAATTTACATCATCCTTGGTCAATAAAACCACAAATCAATGAATAATGTTCATTTCCTAACAATCTAA
Source organism: Paratrypauchen microcephalus (assembly GCA_036785185.1). Classification (NCBI taxonomy): domain Eukaryota; kingdom Metazoa; phylum Chordata; class Actinopteri; order Gobiiformes; family Gobiidae; genus Paratrypauchen; species Paratrypauchen microcephalus. The sequence continues at coordinate 603,618 of JAVJIX010000212.1, read as the reverse complement.
AATTTACAATTTAAATTGAAAAATATATCATAAAATGACTAACAGGATAGCATTACTTGCTTACTTAAAGGGACAGTGTGTAAGATTTTTACCCGTTAATTACTGAAATTGAAGATACCCATTCAAAAATACATTGTTTTCCAAGCCTTTTCACTTCCATCATGAAATCAAAGTATTCTTTTGGACTTAGATATAGTCACATAAAAGGGGGATCTTCCCCATGCAGAGGCAGCCATTTTGAATACGAGAGCCACAGAAGGACATTTGGGCTCCGCCTTCGCCTTCGGCAAGGCTCGTGGTTTTGGGTAAACAACACAAGCATGCTGCCGGATCAGACGTCGTAATGGATCTAACACGTGTTTTGGACTAAATTGTTTTACTGGATTTTATTCACTGGATCCTTACGGACAAATTGAGAGCAAGTTTATGGTGAAATACAGAGTTTGACCTGTGCAAAGCATTCTAAGGTAAGCTAACCTCGTTTTGTGCTTTTCCGTATAAAAGCCCCATGTGCTCGGGGAGTGATTGTTTTGCAGGGAAATGAATTGCATAGTCAAAAAGAGGAGACTGTAAGGTTTCATTTGATGTGTAGAGTGTCATGGTACATGATCGGGAATGTGTGTTTTCATGAGAAAAGAAAAAAAAAAAAAAAGGGTTTTATTTATACAGTAGCGGCGCGCGGGTCCCTTGAGGTCTGCCGTAGCTAAAACAGAAAGTGCAATAGCACCATCCACCTATGTGCCACGAATCCTACACACTGGGGCTTTAATTATTTTTCCCCAGGGGCCAAATGAGAAGCAGAAAATATTGTGGAGGGCCGGGCCAAAAGTTTGAAGTCTACTCTGGTTATTAATTTTATTTCTACGTTGAAATAGCATTAAGTAAATGGAAGTAAATGGCATTGTTTACAGAAGCTGGTAAGTTCTGTGTTATTATTAAGTAATGAGAGAGTGAGGTTTTACAAAAACTGAATTTATTCAGTAAAATAATTCAAAACAATGGTAAATATGAAACATTTGTAACTCTTTTTCAGTCACATTAACCCCACAATGCTTTCTGAGTTTAACTTTCTTAACTTTGTATAAGACGCCACAATGTCTTTGTTTGCCAAATAATATAATACAAGATATGGCCAAACTGTGTAGAAAAAAAGTCAAAGTTTGCATGTTTAGTGTTTTTTTCTTGATCGGTGAGAGAAATCTCGCCTCTGTTGAGCTTTAACAAGTGCATCAAAGTCAGGTTCATGTTTGAGGTGGAGATGTGAAGCACGTCCGGCAGATGATCATCAGTACAAATGCATCAGTACAAATACATTCTGTACAATTTTGAAAGTAGGTTTTAATTTCTTAATACCAAGCAACCTTTCGCGGGCCGGTCAGAGTCGGCTCGCGGGCCGTATTTGGCCTTGAAATGCCCGGGGCTGCTATAGAGGGACAGAGGAGCTCATTCTCCAACAGGCTCTTACAGCTCCGCTCAAACAGTGACAGATACAGGACTACATTCATACTATAATACTCCCTACAACTGTACAACAACTCGTTCTTTTCTCCTGTATATAGCTGTGATTTTATATTCATTATTTATTTTGACTTGACACCTGTCTCTTGCTATCTTTTTTTTGCTATACCATCTATTTTTGTTACTCTCTGTTATATATTATATTGTGATGTTTGAGCTACTGTGTCCAAATCATTTCCCTTGTGGATTAATCAAGTTTGTCTAAGTCTTATTTATAGACCGCAAAAAAACTATAGGGCTACCAGCTCATTCTTAAACTAATGCCCCAACAGTGTGCTGATCCCAGTCCTCCCCAGACTCCATTTACTGTGTTTTTGCATTTAATGAAGTAAAACCATAACCACGTTTCGACCTCCAAAGTATTAGTTAATTAACTTTCTGAAATACTTGAGGCTAAAGGAAATTGAATTCATTCCCCCAGACCCCATTTCTGTCCATAATAGTTCCACTTGTGTTCAAATCAATTATATTATATAACGTCAATTACAGACACGTTCTTGGGTAAAATTCACACTTTTCAGCCAAATAATTTACTTTACAGTAACATCCAAGTGTAATAACAGAAGCAGAATTTTGAGCACAGTTGGCATTTCATCACGCACCAGGATGGAAGCACTCTGAGTCAGTTTTTTATGGCCTATTCGCCGCTGGATTGAAATGCACTTGAAATAAAACTAGCCAAAACTCCGCTTTCACAGCATCCAGGTGAAACGATCAAACTTCAATTACACGAAGAGCTATTATGTGTTAGAAGCTCTGGTATGAGATCTATTTCACGCTATTCCGATGTCAAAACCTGTCTCGGCTGTTTAATCTAAAAAGTTGCAACGTTATTATAAAAGTTGACAGATTGAAAATACAGTTTTTAAAGACATACGCCATACAAATTCACAAACGGGAATTTTTGTAGATTTGTAATAAAATGCGTGAAGAGTCCCTCAGTCGTCCAGGTAGAATCCATGATAAAAGAAGAAATTCAATTTGAGTTTTACAGTTCATTGGTCATTCACTCCACACTTGGTGGTGGTAAGCTACTTTCTGTAGCCACAGCTGCCCTGGGGCAGACTGACGGAAGTGTCTGCCAATCTGCGCCATCGGCCCTTCGACCACCTCCAACACTCACGCACACTCCACTTTCATACTAGGCAATGTGGGTGAAGTGCAGTGTTGTATAAAGTACTGGAAAATCAAACTCAAGTAAAAGTATAGGTTCCCCTCCCAAAAATGACTTTGGTAAAAGTCGAAGTCACTGACTGAAATGTTACTTTAGTAAAAGTCTTAAAGTATCTGGAACTTCTTGTACTTAAGTATGACAAGTAATGTAAAAATAAATGTACTCAAGTAATGTAATTAAAAGTACAAGTAAAAGTATCAAGCAAAGGCAGTCTGAATTTAATATTTTTTAATGTTCGCCCCCCCAAACCTTTGTTTTTTTAAATAACAGTGCTGAAAATAAGGCATACATAACACCAGTGAAGGAGTGTTTTTGGAGGAAGAGGGTTTTTTGCAATTGGGCCCTTAATTCTACTGTAAAACACCATGTTCGGCTCTCCCATGGTAGTTTTGTGTCATATGGAGCACTGTCGAAGATATTGGGTTTGGTGATATCCATGAAACGCCGTCCTATGAGCAAGTAAATGCAGGCACAAAATACAAAATCCTTCATACGAATATGAATCCTTCATATCAGCGTAAGAGAACATTGTGTTTAAGTACGGCCAGGGATGCTCATCGTCAGGTCCCCCTTCATTTGTAGCCGACGTGGATGCTGTCTCCTCTTCCATCAGGGATGCTGATTGATTAAACTAGCTGCATGAAACCAACAGGTGTAGGCTGATTGTCACGCGCAAGTAGCGAACAAGCCCAGGCACGTCCTGACTTCCTTCAGTCAGTAGAGTTTTTTTTTTTTTTTTGTAACAAGTAACTAAACGGCACATTGAAAATGTATCGGAGTAAAAGTATGCAATTAAATTCAGAAATGTAGTGAAGTAAAAGTGATAATTTTTTTAAAAACTCAAGTAAAGTACAAAGTCTCCCAAAATGTACTTAAGTACAGTAGTGAAGTATTATTACTTCGTTACTATACAACACTGGTGAAGTGTCTTGCCTAAGGACACAACAACAGTTTTTTTTTGCAATTGGCGCCCCCCTGTGGCACCTGGAATTCCCACTGGTCTTCCAACCAAGTACTAACCAGGCCCTGCCTTGCTGAGCTTCTGAGATCTGACGGGATCAGGCTTTGACAAGCAGGTATGGCTTTTGCAGCGTATGGGCTGGTTTGATCCTGTTGTAAGGCTTTGTTCCAGCAAATCCAGGGCTAAAATGATCCGATTCTTGTGAAGGTGTGTGGACTTTCTGTATTACAACATGACATCACAAGTGTTTTCTATTTGAGGGAAGAACTAACCCTAAATACTGTATGTAGGATTTGAGTACTAGAAACAAAACACAACTCCAGGTCTGTTTGTGATGAGGAAACAACATAACACAGATCAGAATATAGTGTAATATGGGCCCTTTAAAAGAGGGGTTATTAAAATGAACTCTTGATAATACTCTGAAGGGAGAGTGACAGAGAGCAAAGGGAGGAGAGACTCAGTGTCAGAAACGAATCCCTAAACCCCCAAATCCCACACTGTTTAGAGGATTATATAGTGCACTCATTCATAGAGCGATCCCGACATGCAGCTCACTACATTCAGTGAGCTGTCTAAGTGACAAACAGTCTGCTAAACTCCGATAAAAATTTGATTTCTGTCATAAATAATGATCACATCAGACTGGCGCACATACAAGCTTCTGTCACACTAGATATCACGTAAACGGATATTATCTTTAAGAGTGTTTAGTCAGAATCACAATAAACAGAGCCATAAACCAGTGCTTTTATCTGCTTCATTCACAAGTGCTGTGTCCAGTTAAACACCTGTCGCTCTTATTGTTTTCCCGACTTTCCCAGTGCATTGTGGTGTGGAATTGGTTTGAGAGGGGAGTTAAAGAGGCTATTTTTGTCAAGAAAGAGAATCCTTCCTTGAACAGAAATGGAGGTCTCAGACATCATCTGTCTCCCATCTATAACTCTATCCTCAAACCTAAATCAAAACAAAGAAAACAATATGGCAGCAGGTCAGGTCCAGAGGTGTGGCCCTGAATGGTTCTGCTAACAAAACCCACACTCCACTCCCACTGCAGATCTAATAGGCCCACCTAACTAACACAAAAGCCGTTTCCCAATTCAGTGAGTTCACAGTTCGGAGTGTGGTCTCAGCCTGCAGTCGAGGCGGCGCATACTCACTCAGCCCTGAGGTCCCGCCTCAGCTCAATGAGTCGGGTGGTCTGCTCCTTGTTCCCTAAAGACAACAATATTATTCTATTGCGACTAGTAATACTTCGAACTGGGACATGGCTACACTGTAGAATATCCAGCATTACAACAGCAAAGGAACTATAGAAGTGTAAGGGAAAAAGTATGTGAACGGTAATACAGGTGCTGTGAACTATGCCGTTACGGCTACCGTCACACATGATTAGCGTAGTTTATGAAGAGTTTCATGTAGCATAGTTGTAGGTGAGGTGAACCAGTACACACATTTTATAGTGAAGTCGCAAATGTCACATGGCGATTTTGCTGGCGAGTCCATCTTTGTAGTCATATATCCTGCCGCGCTGTGCATGCTGGGTGGGGCTTTTAAGTGTACGAAGTGTGCATGTTTGCACGCTTGGTCCACGCCCCGATTTCCATGGAAACGACTGCGCTGTTCGGACCGCGCGTTAACTGTGCATGGGACAAAAACGAAATGGAACAGCAGTTGTCGCGCTGGATATGACGCACATCCCCCTCCAAGCACGCTCCGAACCGTGCACTTGCTGAATTGGGAAACGGCTAAACTGTAAACAAGTAGGTGTGGTAGTTTCAAAGTAGTTTCATTATAGTTAGCACCCCCTTCGGCAGATATAGGCAGTGTCCACCAGCGTCTGACCAGACCTGAAGAAGCAGCTTGGATGAGCTGAGAAACGTATTCGACCAAATAAACGTTTGTCCACTTGACAATTGAATTTCTCCGTTTGCCATTGTGGTCTATATTTACCAGTCTAGTGACCACCAATGCCCACTCACTACTTTTCAAGGTACACTGTGCAGTACTTTTTCACCAACTGGTCATTCGGACACCCCTGAAAACAGTCTGACCACTAAATAGTGTCCTAAGTAGGGAATAGTGGTGATCTAAATATCTTACGTGGTAGCAGTTGATATCCCATAGAAGTAAAATACTCTTAAAATCTTTGATATATTATATCAATCAGAAATTCTACTACTGTCGTACTCAGTTATTTACAGGATAGGTAAATATACACAACAACCCCATTAGAATCCTGACAAAAAGAAAATATAAATGGTTTAACGAAGACATATTGTGCTTGTGTCTGCTATACAGTTATGACACCCATGGCTCATTATATTATAATTTGTCCATTTTAAATTGCAATATTAATCTAAAATGACTTAATAAAAGAAACAAGTCTGCTGACTCTCCTCCTCGCCTTTCCTCTTGACAATCTTTTAAGAATGTGTGTAGAATCCCTCAGTCGTCCAGGTAGAATCCATGGCAAAAGGAGAATTTCAATTTTTCAACTGGACAAACGTTTATTTGGTGGAAGTTTTGCAGCTCATCCAAGCTGCTTCTTCAGTTCGTGAAAGAGCTGAAGAACTGAAGAAGCAGCTTGGATGAGCTGCGAAACGTCATCGACTAAATAAACTTTTGTCCAGTTGACAAATTGAAATTCTCCTTTTTCCACAGCTTTTAAGAACTTTTAAGAAGTACTGAAAAATCCTGCTCTCCATCACCGTGTAGTAAAGAGAAGGAATATTAGGCAAACTGGACTTTTTGGCACTTTCTTCCCTTTTTCCCTTCCTTCATCAAAAACATGACTTTGATTTCATCCATGCATATTTGAGTAATCCAGTGATCTCTTCCAGGCTCTATTTGAACTTTCCTTTCAGTTTGATGAATGATTCTTTCCAACACTCATTTCGCATTTTTGCTAAATTTCGCCCATTTAGAATTAGAAGGTTCTGACATTTGTCAAAATTATTTGACAGTTATTCATATTTTCTTGTTCTTGGGTTCCTACTGAATACTACCAACATTTTAAGGAGCTTGGGGCTTTTGAGAGGATTTTATAAGCAAAACTGCACGTAATTTTGAAGATTCACTTAGTGTTATCAGGTTTTAGCTGCTTGAACCAATCAGAACACAGAATAAATTAAAAAAGACCAATAACAGTGAACTGCTTTGGAACGCTGCTGTTCCATTCTTGTTCTTTAAAAAAAACATTGATTCTGTTTTTGTCTAAAAAGGACATTTCATCCCAAATGTGAGTGCAGCGCGCTGACTCACTAGTCTTGAGCCTCGAAAGTTCCTTCAGACGCGGCACGTAACAAGAAAATAAAGAGTCTTGAATCCAAGGTTTGTCTTTTCTATCTTTACTAGAGTGACAATCATACAGAACAAAAAGGAACAACCAAAGGAAACAAAGGGAATTTCTAGAGCTTGTAGTTTTCCTACATGACGTCCTACGTGACGTCCTACGTGATGTCCTACATGACGTCCCTACGTGTCCTTCTTACGTGCTACGTGACGGTCAAAAGACTGTCTAGCTTCTGTAGCTCGAGGCTTCCTCTCTCTTCTTCACCATCTATCCTACACCTTAAGTTAGGTGAAAATAGATCAAAGAATTAATGATCAACGATTAAAGTGACAAGATCAAAAAATCAAAGTACAACATATTAACTTAAAGGGATATGCCACCCCCAGGTCAAATTTGGGCATCTCCCCACAGTCCAGAGACTAAAATAAGTGGTGGAAAGCGTTTTCCTGCTCACCCAGCCATTGTCCGAGTCTGTCGCCACTGACCGCCGCGGTATCTGGTGCTCCTCCGCCTTAGACTGGAGTCTAACGTCGCCAGAGAAAGATTTCGGCCAAAAGGAATTAATTTGCTCGATGCGTTTCCCAATTACTTTGTGTGTAGTGCGCATTCATATCGAGTGCAAATAAATGTGCAAATCAACACGGAGAGCTTGACTTGGTCATTTTGGGTGGGAACTATTTTCCAGTGCGTAAGAATACAGCCGTATCACGCACCACGTTGTGCAACAGGGGAACTCCCTTCCCGGTGCGTAACTGGGATTCCCCTGGCAGCGTGCTGCGTGATACGGCTGTATTCTTCCGCACTGGAAAATGACCAAGGCAAGCTCTCCGTGTTGATTTGCACATTTATTTGCACTCGATATGAATGCGCACTACACACAAAGTAATTGGGAAACGCATCGAGCAAATTAATTCCTTTTGGCCGAAATCTTTCTCTGGCTACGTTAGACTCCAGTCTAAGGCGGAGGAGCACCAGATACCGCGGCGGTCAGTGGCGACAGACTCGGACAATGGCTGGGTGAGCAGGAAAACGCTTTCCACCACTTATTTTAGTCTCTGGACTGTGGGGAGATGCCCAAATTTGACCTGGGGGTGGCATATCCCTTTAAACTAACATAGAAAATGGCTCTAACACCAAATTTCAGACATATTTTGATGTATTTTGAGTCATTACAAATTACTGTAGAGCCTAGAAAAAAACGGAAACAAAAATAAACAAATTCATATTCAATCATCTTTATTTATGACCAAATAGCAAAAGTTTATTTCAGAATTATTTGAATAAAATGTACCTCTTTCATAAACTATGTTTATGATCGTACACGCTGCTTAATCATTTAAAATGTACTAGTTAAACGTCAAAATGTTTCATATTTGAGTATTCTCTAAAACAATGATTTGATTTAAATAAGTTAACCACTGCAACATTCATTTTTCATTTCATTCATTTATTTATTCATTTCGAGCAGGTCAACACAAGGAAATAAATACAGGTAACCAATATACAGTCAAATACTTTTTTTTTTGCTCGAAAAGGAGGGGGAAGAAGAAAAATCCCTTATTAAATCCCACCCCTGTCTTCCAAAACATAATTTATATTATTAATTAGCTTCCTTATCAGCTCAGTTGAAACACAAAAACAAAGGCATATTCCATTCTTGCACAAATAGATACAGTAAAGTGCTATTTGACGATTCATTCAAACTCGTCTGTATTCAGACCAGACCATGTCTTTATACAAGAACTTAATTTTGTGAATATTTTGGCAGAGCTTTTGCTGTAAATCCATAACTTTCCACATTTTTACCACACACAGTCACACAGAAACTTTCACGAGTGGTTTTAACATTAGGCAAAATTAAGTTTCCTATCAAAACCAACCAAATTATAAATGTTCTCTTTAAGAGCATGAACATGAGTTGTTTTTGACCTTTTTTGTAGATAGAACTTTGTAATTCCAAATGAATCATGTACTTTCAGAATTACAAGGTTCGACCTGTGAAAGAGCACTTTCCAGAACATCCACATTCACAAATGTCACAAGTAAAATCCTCCAGCTGAGGTCCTGACCAAACCGAAGCAAGAAGATCATATAGATGGTCCCCGGGCGCAGTAATGTGCTGCCCACTGCTCCTAATAACAGGATGGGTTAAATGCAGAGAAGAATTTCTCCAGTGTGAGATCAATAAAGTTGCTTCTTCTTCTTCTTCAGTTTAGACCAGGGGTCGACAACCCACGGCTCTGGAGCCACATGCGGCTCTTTGATCCCTCTGATGCGGCTCAGTACAGCGGTCCCTCGTTTATCACGGGGGTTACGTTCTAAAAATAACCCACGATAAGCAAAATCCACAAAGTCGTCAGCTTTATATTTTACAATTATTCTCCATGTTTTAAGGCTGTAAACGCCTCACCACACACATTCTACACTTTTCATAGACTGGAATTAACGTTTTCTCACATTTCTCTCTTGTTTAAACACTCAGACTTTCGTAGATTTTCAACAAAAAAGCACAGTATTATAGAACGAAACCAAAGTGTATTTCGTGTGTATTTCACAGTTCTTATGACCGAGCCTCTTCGTCCTGGCACCGCTTCACTGTTGCAGGTTTTGTCGGGGAGAAAACTTGCAAACATACAGCACTTCAGAGTCACACTGAGATCGAACATTTATATAAATTTGGCAAACTGAACACATTCTGTACAGGAGACACGGAGGAGAATGACTGACGAATCGGCAAAGGTCTACAGTCCCTCAGCCAATCAGGACGCAGAAATGCACGTTGATACACTATTAAAAAAAAAGGAATAAAAATCAGCGAAACAGCGAGGCCACGAAAAGTGAACCACGATATAGCGAGGGACCATTGTATTTAATTTTAGTTCATTCATTTTCAAAATGTAATTCTATGGCACAAAGGCAAAAAAAAGACGTTATATGCAGTGTTATTTCATTTTAAATTTCGAAAGGGTTTTGTGGCTCCCAGTGTTTTCTTTACCGTGTGAAACGGGTCCAAATGGCTCTTTGAGTGGTAAAGGTTGCCGATTAGACTCTCCTGACGTTGACCTTGCCTCCCGTGTATCAGACAAGTTCTCCTGTACACATGCTCAAAACTTTAAACCTAAATATCTCACAAGTACACAGAACACAGATAGAACCTTCTAATTCTAAAACGACGATTTGAGTGGTATCGGATCTGTGATTTGGTTTCAGTACTCGCCAATACCAATATCTGAAAAATGTGCTGTATCGGAACAATCCTTCAGTTTAGTAGTGAAAAAAGTGGATTTAGTGTTAAGTTCTGCAGTTTTGTAAAGGCATTGAGTTTCTTATGAGGCCAACTCGGTTTCGACAGTCGCATGGGCGAGTATTGTCAAGTCTTTTCTCAAGGAATGCAGGTTCACTTGAAAAACCCGGAAACGGACACAAGGCTCAACTCAGCTTTAAGACTTTTATTGAATTTTTCCAGCTTCTTCTTTAGCGGTAGTAGTAGTTGCAGTAGTAGTGCAGTGGTAAAGGTAGGGGTATTAGTGGCAGTAGTAGTAGAGGTAGGTTTAGTGGTGTAGCAGTAGGTGTAGCAGTAGAAGGTCAAAAATCTTTAAAGTAAACAAATATAATTACCTTTACATTTTAGTAGTATTAGTATCTATTTATTTATTTATTTTATTTTTTTCCACGCTAGCTGCCGTGAGGAGCAGACATACTTTCTTCTTCCTCCCTAAACCTTGCTCTGTCTAATGATTTATTTCTCTCGTCTCGTCATTTTTCTCCTGTTGGAACAGATTTTCAAACCCTAAATCATGAATTGGAGTTGGTCCCTACGTAGTTTGTATATTTTCACGGAGCAGGGCCGGTCCGGGAGAGCTGGAGAGTCCCAAGGGAATGTGCTGCCTGATACACGAGGGACACGTCGTGCACCTGGCACCACTGTTACTGGAGGACACGGAGCGATTACTATTGGAATTTTGATGGCAGGACATCCAGATTGGCCTGGATGTTTTCTGACCCATCACTAATTGGTGCCGAGCAGATAAAAAGAGTCCCGATCCGCCGGACAGTACGGGGAACTGCAAACTCTGGGGGGGAAACACAGATGAACTGTTTCATCCCATCTGTGGAATCCACCTGGCGCTAGATAACATCGCGGAAATGGATATGGAACTGTGGGAACAGCGGCGCAGTCCGTATTCATTATCATACGTGCCAGGGGGAGGATTGCGAGTCGCAGAATTTGCCAGATCGCAGAAACCTGGGATCTGGCAAATTGCCTGTTCGCCTGGGTTCTAAAATGTATCGATTATTAAATTTCCCTTTCGTAATCAATTCTCCTGGAAATGTGATCCAACTGAACTGGACTCTTTGTTTTGACTGCATCTTCTGCACAAACACGTCCAAGGCCGACAGCTGCCGCTTATCTCACGAACTCTACAAAAACATTGGCACACACTATTGGACTCACACGCACATGTATTAAGTAATACTGCCCTGTCTATTTTTATAATGTCTGCTTCTACTTCAGTTTTCAATCAGTTTCATTGATTTCTGATCTGTTCCCTTGCCCCACCCTTCCTTCTTGTCGCCAAAGAAAAAAACACTGTATGTTACCTCTCCAATTGTGTTTCTGTCATTACATGTTGTGAATAATTGTCACTGATTGTATTGCATCTTTTCCACTCTGCATCTCCCTATCACTGTCCTGCCTGGTTAGTGGGGAAACGAAATTTCGAATTCACTCTATGTACATGAACATATGGTTGTTTTTCAACAATAAAGCAAACTATGACTGACTGAACTATGACTATATATATACTCAACAAAAATATAAACGCAACACTTTTGTTTTTGTTCCCATTTTTCCTGAGATGGACCCAAAGATCCAAAATTCACTCCAGATACACAACACTACCATTTCTCTCAAACATTGTTCAAAAATCTGTCCAAATGTGCCCCGCCGAGACAATCCACCCCACCTCACAGGTGCGCCACATCAAGATGCCGATCCGACATCATGACCAGTGCACAGGTGTGCCCCAGACTGCCCACAATAAAAGGCCACCCCGAAATGTGTATTTTTTTTTTTTTTTTGCTTTAATGGGGGTCTGGGGACTCAGAACCAGTCAGTATCTGGTGTGACCACCATTTGCCTCATGCAGTGCAACACATCTTCTTCGCATAGAGTTTATCAGATTGTCAATTGTGGCCTGTGGAATGTTGGTCCACTCCTCTTCAATGGCTGTGCGAAGTTGCTGGATATTAGTGGGAGCTGGTACACGCTGTCGTATACGCCGGTCAAGCACATCCCAAACATGCTCAATGGGTGACATGTCTGGTGAGTATGCTGGCCATGCAAGAACTGGGACATTCTCAGCTTCCAAGAATTGTGTACAGATCCTTGCAACATGGGGCCGTGCATTACCTTGCTGAAACATAAGGTGATGTTCATGGATGTATGGCACAGCAATGGGCCTCAGGATCTCATCACGGTATCTCTGTGCATTCAAAATGCCATCAATAAAATGCACCTGTGTTCTTCGTCCATAACAGCCTTTGAAGACCAACTGTCACTGTCAACCCAAATTTGGACGTTTCCCAAATTAAATCAGCCAATTGTATTTACAATTTAACTAAGGTTTCTCATTATGCTTTTAATTATACTTAAATTAAACAAAATGTTCATTTGTAGGCGTTTCCCAATTCAGAGAGTGCACGGTTCGGAGTGTGGTTTGAAGGGAATGTGTGTCATATCCCACGCGACGACTGCTGTCCCATTTCGTTTTTGTTATCACGCAGTCCGAACACCACAGTGGTTTCCATGGAAATCGGGGCGTGGACCAAGCGTGCAAAAATGCATGATTCGGACACTTAAAAGCCCCAGCATGCACAGCGCGGCAGAATATATGACTACAATGATGGACTCGCCAGCGACATCGCCATGTGACAGTTGCGACTTCACTATAAAATATACGTACTGGTTCACCTCACCTACAACTATCCTACATGAAACTCTTCATAAACTACGCTAACCATGTGTGACGGTAGCTGTAACGGCACAGTTCACGGCACCTGTTTTACCGTTCACATGCTTTTCCCCTTACACTTCTATATTTCCTTTGCTGTTGTAAAGCTGGATATTCTACAGTATGGCCATGTCCCAATTCGAAGTATTACTAGTAGTAATAGAATAATATTTTTGTCTTTAGGGAACAAGGAGCAGACCACCCGGCTCATTGAGCTGAGGCGGGACCTGTTCCATTTCGCAGACGGCCATGTGATCCCCAGACTGCACTCAGGGCTCAGCGAGTATGCACCGTCTCGACTGCAGACTGAGACCACACTCCAAACCGTGCGGTCGCTGAATTGGGAAACGGCTTCTGAATTGGGAAACGGCTTCTGAATTGGGAAACGGCTTGTGTTTCCCCTTTGCATTCCTGGTTTGGTTTGTGTGCCTGCGCACCTGGACCTAATGAAATGGGTGCAGCGCCATTTTTGGCGCCATCTACTGGCCAGACTAGTAATAAGATATTAAGAGGGAAAGAGAAGAGAAGATGATGAGCACAGGGGCTGGTTTTTTTTGACTTGACAAGTATAGAATAGTAAGTATAGTAAGTCTTTAAAATGAAAATGAAAATAAAATGATACAAAATGTACTTTTATGATATTTGAATGAAGGTCTTCTGTGACTCATTTAGAACCACACCCATTTCCAGTACTTTCTGTAGTGATGAGGTCTCCATTAAAGCTTAGAAGAGAGCAGGAAATGAAGTAAAAGATGAAATGGATTCAAAACAGGTTCCTTTTGGGAGATGTGTTATGAATTGTCAAAAAGCACTGCAAAGCCAATTTACTTTATTCTGTCAGTAAAAAAAAGAGACTGATTAGAGACTGATTTCTAGCTTTTTCAGGGAAAGAATAAAAATAAAAGCAGTTCCTGGAGAGAAGTGTGCGTCTTTGTTGAGCATGATTCTGAATATAATGTGCACATATTTACTTCGTTCCAAGCATGTGTCTGGGAAATCTGGGTTTGGGTCTCGTCTGTGCCAAATTGAAAAGGTCATAGAGGCGTTGGTATTGAGAAGGCTGGTTCTCTAGCTAAAAAAGACAAGTTTATTTTGAGAATTTGGTTTGGAAGGCTTGTGTAGCTCCACAGCAAGCAGCAGTGGCAGAAGCAAGAGGAGTCTGTGCAATATTTTCTGATCTACAGTTGTATGAAAAAGTTTGGGCGCCCCTCTGATTCTAGCATAATAATTGACTCCATCTTCACAGAAAATTATCACAGTGGCATGTCATTCATTTTCTCATAAAAACAGAGGAGTGGGTGGTTTTCCAGACACAGATTTTAAGTTTAGTCATATTCATTTGTATGAAATTAAATCAAATGTGGAGAGTAGGCTGTGCAAAAAGGCTGTTGTCATTTTGTTGCTTCGAATCCCTGTAACTAATCAACACAGAGTAATTGGAACACAAAATTGGTTTGATGAGCTCATTAAGCCTTGAACTTCATAGACAGGTGCATCCAGTCATGACAAATGGTATTCAAGGCAGCCGAGTAGGATAGAATAGAATGCCTTTTATTGTCACTATTCATATGTACAATTTACATCATACGTACTCATGAGATTGAAAGAATCTCACTTCACTGCAGACATTTAAGTAGGATATTTACAACACAATATAGTGAAAAAAGTGCAAAAAGATTAAAATAGTGTAAAAAAGAAAATTTGTGCAAAAATAAGTCCTCCATGAGCTGGTACAACACATTGGTTACCCAGGTTATTGCATGTCAAGTCTTTCTTAAAGGTCCCATGGCATGAAATTTTCACTTTCTGAGGTTTTTGAACGTTAATGTGAGCTCCCCTACCCTGTTTAGCCCCCCCCCCCCCATGGTTAAAAGTTGTGAAATGTCTAAACTGAGCATTTACGATCCTTTTCTGCGTTACAAAAAATCAGAGCTCAAACGGGCGATTTTGAACAAGGCACCTTATTGACGTCAGATCGAAAAAAGAAATGCAAATGCAGTTCCACCCCTGTCTGTCTGTACTCAGCGTCTCTGTAAATCACGCCCAGAGAGTTTGGACTGCGAATGCGCTAGGCAATGCGAAATGCGTTTTTTTATTTGCCTGGAGGCACGTCCGAGTGTTTCTAGGCTCGGAAGTCCTTTATCTGAGCCTCTGGACCTTTGAACAGCAGTGGTTTAATTTTATTTTCTGTGGAAATGTGTTTATTTTATCAATGGAACGCTTCAAATCTCTCCCCCCATGCAAAAACACGGAAATGGATCAGCTGAGAGCTCAGAGCCGAGAGCCGAGTTTGGCCACGCCCCCACCCTCTACTATAGGCCAGCTCTTTTCTCCTCATTTGCATTCAAGCAACAACGCCCATAATGGCCTGTTCAGAGTGTTGACTGAGTGTTGATTTTGAAGAAGGATTCATTTACAGTATTAGGGAACCATTAAGGAGCCATATAAAAGCATCAAGAAGTACCATGTCATGGGATCTTTAAGGAATGCAGGTTCACTTGAAAAACCCAGAAACAGACACAAGGCTCAACTCAGCTTGAAAACTTTCATTGAATTTTTCCATCTTTCCATTTTTCATCTTTAGCTGTAGTAGTAGTTACAGTAGTAGTGCAGTGGTAAAGGTAGGGTTATTAGTGGTAGCAGTAGCAGTAGCAGTAGGTAGTTGTAGCAGCAGTTATAATTGTAGCAGGTCGAAAACCTTTAAAGTAAACAAATATAATGAAATTACCTTTACATATTTGTAGGATTAGTATTTGTATATATTGTATATTTATTTATGCATAGTATTTTAATCTATTTGCATTTTAATTAATCTATTTTAATTATAATATTTATTCATATGCATTTTACATAATAACTTAATTAGGCCAATTTTAAATTTTAAGTTAATTAATATTTTACCCTTTAATGCAACTTATTTTCCAACAATTTTAAATTACTAGATGATCCAAATTTAATATTTCATATAATATTTCCATGAATTACCAAATAACGTAATTGCTAAACGATGTACACTTTTTAAATTAGTGCTCCTTTAACTTGGTTACACAGCTACATTTTACACCAAGTTGGAATATATTTACCCAATCAATTACCAAACAGAGTAAACTATTAATTACGTCCTTTAACATTTTCACAACTTAAATTCAGAAAATAGTAATTTAATTCATCAGCTCACTGTCAACCTAAATTTGGTCATTTCCCAAATTAAATCAGCCAATTGTATTTACAGTTTAACTAAGGTTTCTCATTATGCTTTTGATTATACTTAAATTAAACAAAATGTTCATTTGAATGAATTAACCATACTGAAAAACTAATTTTACAGGTAAATTTACTCACCGGTAGTGTCTTTGTGTTTCCCTGTTGCATTCCTGGTTTGGTTTGTGCACCTGGACCTAATGAAATGGGTGCAGCGACACTACCGGCTTACCTGTGTTTTTTGGTGCCATCTACTGGCCAGACTAGGAATAAGATATTAAGAGGGAAAGAGAAGAGAAGACGATGCAAGTCTTGCTCATATATTGCAGTAGGGGTGACACATACAATCATATACACACACTTGAGAGTCTCTACATTGCAGAGGGAGACGTTTCACGCATGTCAAGTCTTTCTTAAAGCCCCAGTGTGTAGGATTCGTGGCGCATAGGTGGATGGTGCTATTGCACTTTCTGTTTTAGCTACGGCAAACCTCGAGGGTCACCCGGGCGCGCCGTAACGCGGACAGCTCTTGTACCCGCGCACGAGCCGCGCGCCGCTACTGTATAAATAAAACGCGGTCCCGTTTTTTTTTTTTTTTTTCTCATGAAAACACACATTCCCGATCATGTACCATGACACTCTACACATCAAATGAAACCTTACAGTCTCCTCTTTTTGACTATGCAATTCATTTCCCTGCAAAACAATCACTCCCCGAGCACATGGGGCTTTTATACGGAAAAGCACAAAACAAGGTTAGCTTACCTTAGAATGCTTTGCACAGGTCAAACTCTGTATTTCACCATAAACTTGCTCTCAATTTGTCCGTAAGGATCCAGCGAATAAAATCCAGTAAAACAATTTAGTCCAAAACACGTGTTAGATCCATTACAACGTCTGATCCGGCAGCATGCTTGTCGTTGTTTACCCAAAACCACGAGCCTTACCGAAGGCGAAGGCGGAGCCCAAATGTCCTTCTGCGGCTCTCGTATTCAAAATGGCTGCCTCTAATATGGGGAAGATCCCCCTTTTATGTGACTATATCTAAGTCCAAAAGAATACTTTGATTTCATGATGGAAGTGAAAAGGCTTGGAAAACAATGTATTTTTGAATGGGTATCTTCAATTTCAGTAATTAACGGGTAAAAATCTTACACACTGTCCCTTTAAGTGTTATCAACAAGCTATAGCACAGTTAAGTATTGCACCACAGGATATTGCACTGTAATTAGTTATTGCACAACAACAGGTGGATATGCTACAAAAACTCAGTTTAAGATATTACACAGTATGGTAAAGGGAGAAATTCAATTTGTCAACTGGACAAAGTTTATTTGGTCGAAGCTCATCCGCGCTGCTTCGTCAGTTCTGGCTAGAGTGCTGGTGGACACTGCTTATAACTGCCTGAAGGGAGGAGCTAACTACAATGAAATTACTATGAAACTATCACACCTGTTTGTTTTCGGTTTCTGTCTTTTGTTTTCAGTTTCTGCCTGGGGTCTTGTTTAGCATACCCATTCGTAGTAATTTATAATTTATGATTTATATTCATATTAATTTCATTGTAGTTAGCTCCGCCCTTCAGGCAGATATAAGCAGTGTCCATCAGCACTCTAGCCAGAACTGACGAAGCAGCTTGGATGAGCCGCGAAACGTCTTCAACCAAATAAACTTTATCCAGTTGACAAATTAAATTTCTCCCTTTACCATGGATTCTACCTGGACGACTGAGGGATTCTTCACATATTACACTGTAATTATTGTCCACAATATTGAACTGTGTTAAGTAACTGCACAACGGGTGGATGGAGGAGAGTGGGGGACAGGAATGGGGTGAGTCAGTGCATGTGAGTGTTCAAGGTGGTTATGGCTCTTGGGAAGAAGCTGTTTTTGAGTCGGTTAATCCTTGCTTTAATGCACCTGTGATGCCTTCAGCAAGGCAGCAAGTCATAGAACTGAGAGCCAAGGTGCAAGTTGTTCTTCTTCTCTTTGACTCTCCTCTGAAGAGTGGCAACATGGGGGCCTCAAAACAACTCTCAAATAACCTGAAAACAAAGATTTTTCAGCATCATGGTTTAGGGGAAGGCTACAAAAATCTATCTCAAAGTTTTCAGCTGTCAGTCTCCACTGTGAGGAACATAGTGAGGAAATGCCACAGGCAAAGTTCTTTTAAGGCCAATCCACTTTATTTATATAGCACGTTTCATAAACTAAAAGCGTTTCCAAAGTGCTGCACAGAAACATCATTTAAAATAAACAAATAATCACAGAAACAAGTGTGCATACAAATAAATATACCATAAAATAATAAAAACAATATAGAATATAAATAAATAAATAAATAAATAAATAAATAAATAAATAAATAAATACAAATAAAAACGCTAAAAAATAAATAAATGAATACTCTAAGAACAATAAAATAATTAAAAAAAAACATAAAATACAATAAAAGACAACAGAGGACCACACAACTCAGGCAGTGTTAAAAGCCAGAGAATAAAAGTGGGTCTTAAGACGAGACTTAAAACTCTCCACTGAGGGAGCTGCTCGGACGTGGGGGGGCAGGGCGTTCCAGAGCTTAGGACCAACCACAGAAAAAGCTCTGTCCCCTCTGGATTTAAAGGAAAATTTACATTTTTTTTTTACAATCTGAGCCTTCTTTCGACAATAAAACAAGTAGTTTTACTCACCCATAGCAGTTTGGTGTCAATTGGAGCAGTATCGCAGAACTTATGTTGAGCCGTTCTGTTCTACTAATGATCCCGTATCCGTTAGCGTGAGTGCTCGGGGCACTGATTTGGGGTGTCCAAATAACACAAACTTTAGCACTTTTCAAATCACAGAAGATCGCTGTGTCAGGGTAGACTTTTAGTAGATTCCAAAACGGCCTGAAACCCGATATCGCAACAGAAAAGTAAAGTTCAGAGCGGTGTTAGCTTCTTTCGGACTAGCGGTGTTTACAAAACAGCTGAGTTCACGCATGCGCACTGTCCTCTCTGATGACGTCATCAAATGAAACTATAGCTGCATATCGGGTTTCAGGCCGTTTTGGAATCCACTGAAAGTCTACCCTGACACTGCGATCTTCTGTGATTTGAAAAGTGCTAAAGTTTGTGTTATTTGGAGAGCGCAAAGTAATGCCCCGAGCATATGATACGAGCACCATGTTAACGGATACGGGATCATTAGTAGAACAGAACGGCTCCAACATAAGTTCTGCGATACTGCTCCAATTGACACCAAACTGCTATGGGTGAGTAAAACTACTTGTTTTATTGCCGAAAGAAGGCTCAGATTGTTAAAAAAAACTTTACTTTTCCTTTAAGTCTGGTCTTAGGCACCACCAGCTGGAACTGGCCCTCAGACCTCAGAGCGCGCGCCGGAGTGTAAATTTGGATGAGGTCCGAGATGTAATCCGGGGCCAGTCCATTCAAAGCTTTAAAAACAAACATTAACATTTTAAAATCAATTCTAAAATGAACAGGAAGCCAGTGCAAAGACGCAAGAATTGGGTGTCATGCCGCGGAGTTCTGGACTAACTGTAGGCGTGAAAGAGCATTTTGTGATATGCCAGTATAAAGAGCATTACAGTAGTCCAGACGCGAAGAAATAAAAGCCTGAACGACTTGTTCAAAATGCTTAAAACTTAAAAACGGTTTAACTTTGGATAAAAGACGAAGATGATAAAAGCCTGATTTAACGACTGTGTTGATCTGCTTGCTGAGTTTAAAATCACTGTCCATGGTGACGCCAAGGTTGGTGGCGAAGGGATGAACATTATCTTTAAAGGCCAGAAAAATATCAGTGAGGTGCAGACGACGGATGATCAGAATGGTCAAAAACAACCCACAGGCCACCTCCCTTTTTCATAAAAAACTGACCTGAAGTTGTGTTTTGTTTCATTCACACATGTTTAACACTCACATATTTAGGCTGAGTTCTTCTCTCAAATAGAAAACACCCTGTTCCACCTTGTGATGTCATATGTTTTCCCATGACAGCGTGATCTGGTCCAAATCAGGAAGTGCTTTACTGGGTTTTTAAACTTTTTTTTAAAGGGATATGCCACCCCCAGGTCAAACTTGGGCATCTCCCCACAGTCCAGAGACTAAAATAAGTGGTGGAAAGCGTTTTTCTGCTCACCCAGCCATTGTCCGAGTCTGTCAGCACTGACTGCCGCGGTATCTGCAGCTACTCCGCGTTAGACTGGAGTCTAAAGTCGCCAGAGAAAGATTTCGGCCAAAAGGAATTAATTTGCTCGATGCTTTTCCCAATTACTTTCTGTGTAGTGCGCATTCATATCGAGTGCAAATAAATGAGCAAATCAACACGGAGAGCTTGACTTGGTCATTTTGGGTGGGAACTATTTTTCAGTGCGGAAAAACACAGCCGAAGCACACACCACGCTGCGTAACAGGGGAACTGCCTTCCTGGTGCGTAACTGGGCGTCAGCGTGGTGTGTGCTTCGGCTGTGTTTTTCCGCACTGAAAAATAGTTCCCACCCAAAATGACCAAGTCAAGCTCTCCGTGTTGATTTGCACATTTATTTCCACTCGATATGAATGCGCACTACACAGTTTTGGAGGTAAAAACATTCTAACATGGCTTAAAACTCACAAGAGTCAATTTTGAATGATATAGCAGCTGAAATCTTTGTCTGGATTGTCGATGAGAGCATAGCAGAAATGAAGAGGAAAAGCCTAGGATCAATTTGAACACTTCACAAGCCCAAAAACAGCCAATCACACAGAGTCCTGGTTTTAGACTCAGAAATCTGCTAGCTGTTGTGTTCCAAACAGGAAGTGAGCGTGGGTGCGAAGTAGTTCCTTAGAGGTTTGGTTCCAGTTGACTGATTGTTTTTTCTGTCACTGATGCTGTCAGGCTCAAAATGTTTGTTTTAACCTGTTCTACGTGATACTAAGGTTTTTTTAAAGTTTGCTATTCTGTTCGTAATTAATATACAGTATAAACATTAAATTTGCACTTAATAACTTTTTGGGTGGGAGTCTGTCACCTGCTTGTTTCTATAGATATGTTTTGCTCTACTTGGATGCAAAAATAATCAAATAAATCTCCAAAAAAGCTAGAAAAACAGGCATTCTGACTGTGAGGGGGTTGTCTCTCCACAGATCTGACCTGTAACTTGGTTTGGTTTGGATTCCATGAAGATAGAAAGGTTTAAAGCCATACTGTGAAACATTCCAGACAAAGCAATAACATCTACACAGAGAAAAGCATTTGACAGACCCCCCACAAATCACAAATCATGTCTGTATTGTACGACATTGGCCCTTTTATGTCTGATTTGCAATGATATAAAAGTGTTTGGATGAGATGAAGAAAGAAGAGCGATAATGGGTTCAATCTCACTCCTTCCTACTCCATTTTGAGCTCCTATTCTTCCTTTCAACCTGAAAAGACTCAAGACAAACACGAAAGGAAAGTGTTCGTAAGCTTTCTTGGGTGAACTTTTCAGATAAGATACCGGCAGAAGACATGCGATGATGGAAGTGGACCGGATGTGGTAGAGGTGAGGCCGAGGAGAGTGAAGGGGATGATGAGACGAAGAGTGTTGGAGAGGAGTTGGGGCGCTGCACAAGCTCAAGTGGCAGAGCAACTACAAAGGGGGAGGTTTAACATGGGCAGACTGATTGGAAAGAGAGAATGGGAATGAGATGAAGAAGGCTAAGGAGCAGGTAAACTCTAGAGAGGTGCTGAGGTAGACGTGAGCGGGGTTGGCTGCCCCTATTCCAAATCCAATTTCTAAAGCACATTTTATTTATATTTATAATTAGTACATCTATTTTAAAAGTAGCAAAAGATCTCTGGCTCATGCAGCGCTGACTGGAGATTATACAAAATGGTGGGCAAAGAGGGGACTCTAACATAAAAACCCAGAGAAGGACCAGTAATAAGAAAATGAACGAAAGACCGGTCAGGGTGAAAACGTTAAAGATCCCATGACATGGTACTTCTTGATGCTTTTATATGGCGCCTTAATGGTTCCCTAATACTGTAAATGAATCCTTCTTCAAAATGAAGCCTCAGTGCATGAGAAAGCCTCATGAAGACAGTCAGAGTCATAAATATGTCTCTGAAACGCTTTATTCTGGGCGTTGTTGCTTGAATGCAAATGAGGAGGACAGAGACAGGCCAGTGCAGCGGGTGGGGGTGTGGCCAAATACGCCGCTGTTTCCTGGATTAGCGGTGTGATGTGCGCTGTCACCCACTTCCGCGTTTTAAGCGCAGAGGAGGATATGAGACGCTTTCCATTAAAGGTCCCATGGCATGAAATTTTCACTTTCTGAGGTTTTTGAACGTTAATGTGACCTCCCCTACCCTGTTTAGGCCCCCCCCCCCATGGCTAAAAGTTGCGAAATGTCTAAACTGAGCATTTGTGGTCCTTTTCTGCGTTAGAAAAAATCAGAGCTCAAACGGGCGATTCTGAACTTATTGACGTCAGCTCGAAAAAAGAAATGCAAATGCAGTTCCACCCCCGTCTGTCTGTACTCAGTGTCTCTGTAAATCACGCCCAGAGAGTTTGGACTGCGGAGGAGCTACGCAATGCGAAATGCGTTTTTTTATTTGCCTGGAGGAACTTGCGAGTGTTTCTAGGCTCGGAAGTCCTTTATCTGAGCCTGTGGATATCTGAAACAGCAGTGGTCTAATTTTATTTTCTGTGGAAATGTGTTTATTTTTCAATGGAATGCTTCTCATCTCTCCCTCCGCGCAAAAACGCGGAAATGGGTCACAGCGCACAGTGCACAGCTGAAAAGGAAAGAGCGGAGAGTTTGGCCACGCCCCCACCCGCTACTATAGGTCATCTCTGTCCTCCTCATTTGCATTCAAGCAACAACGCCCATAATGGACTGTTCCAGAGTGATATTTTTGACTCTTTCTCATCTTATCTCTCTTTCTCATGCACTGAGTCTTGATTTTGAAGAAGGATTCATTTACAGTATTAGGGAACCATTAAGGAGCCATATAAAAGCATCAAGAAGTACCATGTCATGGGACCTTTAAAAATAAACACATTTCCACAGAAAATAAAATTAAACCACTGCTGTTTCAGAGGTTTGGAGGCTCGGATAAAGGACATCCGAGCCTAGAAACACTCTCACGTGCCTCCAGGCAAATAAAAAACACATCTCGCATTTCGTAGCTCGTTTGCGGTCCAAATTCTCTGAGAGTGATTTCCAGAGACGGTGGGTAGACAACCAGACGGGGGGTGGAAACCTTTCCGCGAGTGTGAAGTCAGAAATTTCCCTTGTTCAGAATCGCCCGTTTGGTCTGTCTTTTTTTCAAACACGGAAAAGGATCGCAAATGCTCAGTTTACACATTTGTGTCTAACCGCAGGAAAACCAATACCAAGTCGTCACGGAGGCGTTTTGAGTTATTCACAGATTCTGAAAGTACAGGTTCTAAGCTTTCCAATCATGTCTTACATGTGAAAATCTGACAATATTTTTTTAAAAGTTCTCTCCATTTGAAAGCAGCCATAGCAGATCCCAGAAATTCCAGAAACAGCCGCTCTGTCACGGATAACGGAAGAACCCAAGAGCAGACACAGGTCAAATGAGAATAGTTGGTATTTATTACAGATTTTATCCAGGAATATGATGGAGAGCAGGACTCCGGAGCAGGGCAGGTCGGAGCTGGAGACTGGAGCAGGTGACTGGAGAACAGAGATCTGAGGCAGATGAACAAAAGATTAAGTATAGAGGTCGTGGGTAGGCAAACATATGTAGCAAGATCATAGCACTAACAGACGAAGTACTACTATACAGTAGATCTGGCACCGCTGAGCTGGCTTGACTGGCTCTTAAACCCTGTTGATTGGAGAGTTGGTTCAGCTGAGTCTGGCTCCGGCACACCTGTCTCCACTCCTGGAACACCAGAAGGGGAGGGGAAGGAGGTGGCCACTGAGGGAGTGGCAGATGAGGTCAGAGGGGCTGTGACACTCTCAAAGTTTGGTCTTTTCAGCCTTCCTTGCCTAACAAGCATTTTTGAAATTTTAGATAACGTCACTAATGCTGTTATCTGAAACATGGAGAGGCTTCATCATGATCTCAACTAGCACATTATGCAAAAAAAACGAAAATCACAAATTTTGAAAAACAAAACAAAAAAAACACAAAAAAACGCATTTCCTGAGAATCTGTAATGCCGACATGTGCCCTCAGCTTCCGTAGTGGGACACATTTCGCAAATTTAGCCATGGGGGGAAGGGCCTAAACAGGGTAGGAGAGCTCACATTAACGTTCAAAAACCTCAGAAAGTGAAAATTTCATGCCATCGGACCTTTAATAGTAGTGGACAAATTAAATCTTGGAGCCATGATGGGCCCCTCAGGCTGGGACTGAGTGACGGGGGTGTGCATTGTTGCACTCGCTGCAGATTTGGAGAAAGGCACAGTTAGGGTAGGAGCACACACCCTCATTAAAATGATTACAAATGGGTTTGTTATTAAATACTACGATGGGCACAGCGAGATGGAGTGATCACCAGAGCCACATGAGCAGTAAGCGATGGCCTGAGTTAGCATGATGTGAACGTCTATATTGAGGGTGAATCAATCCAGCCTCAGATTGGATTGGCTGAGGACAGCCGCACATTTGGAAGCAAAAGCTTTGTGTTACCGTTTGAAGACATTGCGCCCGTATTTTAAATTGAGGTCACTGATCAGGGTGAGATAAACATCAAGCTCTGCTCTGCATTTGGGAAAAGCTGAACAGATAAGCCCTGGAAGCCACTAAGAACTCCCTGATGGAGAGGTCCTGGGAGAGGTGGGGGTAGGAGGATTTGAACACTGCCATGAAGACAGCAAAGCATGCGATCTCTGCGAAATGAGTTCTCTTTCAGGCCGGATGGGCTGGATGTGAGCAAGAGCCCTCATCAAACAGCGAGAAGGGGCCGGTGTGGTCATCACAATCAAAATCAGACATAGTAACACATAGTACCTGCGAGGCACAAACTGAAGTGACAGAGCAACTGCAGAAGCAGTTTAAATTAGGCTGACTGGGCTCTGATTGGCAAGATAGGAGGTGCGGCAAGCAGTGGGGAAGGGTAATGGGAGTGACATGATGAAGGCTGATGAGCAAGTAAACGCTGTTCTGCCATGACATGCACCTGAAAAGAAAGATTAGAATTCTAATAAAGATTATAATTCTAGTGGCATCACACTGAGAGTTCTGCATGTATGTCTATGGTGGAATGGAATCCACGTGTTAAACAGCACTGCATTTTAATCTCATTTGTTTGAACTTTACAGAAACGGTTAAGGCAAGAGCTCATGATTGTTTTTGTCTCAAACGGACTTTGTCTTTTTGTGACGGATATGGTACTTAATAGGGTGTTCATGAAAAGAGTCTGGTACTCTCACTGGGTTTCTTACTGTATAATTAAAGATAAATGAGAATAAATAATTTTACCATTGTACTTTTACGTTCTGTAGTTCTCGAAAGCATGTGAAGGTGCTTTGATCTCACCACATCACGGGGCCTACATAGTGGTGTCATGATTACCGGACCAGCCAGAACCACACAGTCTGACAAAACTTTACAAAGATGAGTAGATCTGGAGCTGTATCCTGTCTCCTTGAGTTCAGAGGGCGTGACTGAGTTCCAGCCCCTTCAGGATTTGAACAGAACCTTGCTCATCTTAAATCAGGGCTCTCAAGTTTTGAGCGGGGTCGTGCGTGAGACTGCGTAATTTCCGAGGAGCGGGGGGGGGGTTGCTTGAATTGCGTGAGAAATGCCGTGTGAGCGTGTGAACATGTATTGCGTTTAATTTGTCTAAAGAGCAAACTTAAACTACAAAGCAACTAATGAGAGTTATATAAATGAAGTTATTACCTGATGGTTCTCAGTTTGTTTTATCATCACCGTCAGTCGCTGTGTGCGCTTAGCAGCTGAAACTAGTCTGCCCAACAACAGAACAATCTATTTTCTGATTGGCTGAAACTGAGATTTTTTTCCGGGGAGCGGGGCAGGGGAGGAGGGGGGAGTTTTTTTCGCTGAAAACGCACGGTGCCTGCATAAACTGAGCCACACAGACCGATTTTTTGGGCACAAAAAAAAAATAAAAAAAATTCAGCGTGAGAAATGCCATGTGTGTGTGAATTGCGTGTATCACACTCTCAATGCGTGAGACTTGAGAGCCCTGTCTTAAATACACCTGCTATTTCAGTACCATTTATAATAGAAACATCAGAAGCTATATCAAAATATATCAAAGCGTGAAACTAAAAGCCAGGTTGAGACTGGGGCTTTGTGGGTCTGCTGTTTGATCAAAAATAACTGGTAGACCACGTATTGGGCTGTGTATGTGCGGGGAGTTACAAATTGTGCATCAAACTCTGAGTTGTCTGATCTAACTTAACCACAGTGAGTAAGCGGTACATAGTTTATAAAATGATGCCTCCTGCTGCAGAGACATAGGCCACAGTCATCAGCAGGGGGCAGAAAGTGTCACTTTTATTGTATGAGGCCTGTGGAAGTTCATTCAAAGAAAAAGTTGAGATATTTGCACAGAAGGAGAGGAGGCGGATTTAATTTGGGTTCAACAAACACAGTACTGTTCACAGGGCTTTGGAAACGTTCAGGAGCCTTGTGCAGCCAAAGAAAGGCTATTGTCTAAATGTAAAAACCAAGCAAGTTGTGAATAGTTGTGTAACGTTTACTTACGTGTATTCAGAAGTTCAAGGCTCTGTGCATAGCTTCCAGGTGCTAATAACAGCAGGAATATTCAACGATTCCAAAAAAAAAAAAGAAGGTTTACTGCACACTTGTTTGACTTTATTCTTTATCCTTTATTAGGTTAGAGTGAACAATGCGTTTCGCTTCTACAGCGTCATCAGGTTTCAGGTACCAATCAATGTGCACCACACGTTTAGGTGGGTTAGGTTATGTGTTGTACTGATATTTTTGATTGTATTGCTGAGGCGTTGAATTTTATGTATTTATTTTTCCTTAAATGGGGTTTCTTTCTTTTCTTATGACTGTTATTGTTCATTTTTCCACTTGAGCTCACCCCGTCCCAAACGCCATAAATCAGTGTAACGCTCTAAATGATGAATCACCGCTGTATCATTATTGTAATAAACGGGCTGTTCATTACTGTATAAATGCATATTCACACATTCATTCACTTTGCACTCCACTTTTATAGCACATCATTTGTACACATTTGTATTGTTTTAAAGGGATAGTGCAGTTTTTGTTTTTATGTTAATCTGTACGTTGAGCCAACCAGATGAACCAGTTTTTTTCATTGCTGGTGGTCTTGGGCCAGCTGCTCGGTGGCCTCCACGGGGCTTGCCTCGTGGTCGTTGCCAGCCTGCTGCCTTTGGATCAAACTGGAGGATGGCTCTCGTGGGATGGTCAGCAGGAAGGCGGAGGACATGACCGGTGGGTCAGTGGGTGCGGCGTTGCGCAGCCAGGCAAGATGCTCTGGGCTGGCGTGTGCGAGCTCTGAGCACCTCATAGGTCATAGTTGCTTTATTGTCGAAAAACAATCATATGTACATGTACATAGAATGAATTCGAAATTTAGTTTCCCCACTAACCAGGCAGGACAGTATAGAGTGGCTAGGGGAGGGGCCGCTGCACTTGCGCGCGCCGCCGACTGGGAGATGCAGAGCAGAAAAGATGCAATACAATCAATCAGTGACAATTTTACAACATGTAATGACAGAAAAACAATTGGAAATATAACATGTGGTGATCTTTTTCGTTGGTAACAGAAGGAAGGGTGTGGGGGGATCAGATTGGAAATCAATGAAATTGATTGAACCGAGAGCAGAGATCAGACCTAAAGACAGGGATTTTCTACTCATTCATTTCTAGTGCCAGTGTCAGTGAGTGTGTGCCATGTTCACCTGATTGGAAACTCGCTGGGGCCACCTGATATTTTCGATGGTGCGAAGAGCTCTGCTATCGAAGCCATCTACTCTGGCAGCCAGAGACTTATTCAGGGGCCATGTCATGATGGAGAGTACGGCGGAATTATATATCCGGAGCTTTTGAGATAGTAGAATGCCGCCAGAGTGGTTTCCAGAGGGACTGCAGGGCTGATGCTGTCAGGGCTCTTCTGTGGTTGATCTCTGGATTTAGGTCTCCATTGTCGGTCACTATGGACCCCAGGTACACACAGGTTCTACAATGTCATTGCCAAGCTGCAGGGGGGGTGGATCCAGCCCATCGCCGACATACATAAAATTGGTCTTAGCCCAGCTCACTTGGAGGCCAAGTTTCCCTGCCTCTTCACTGTATATGCCCAGTGCGTCTCTCAGCTGGCTGTAGGATGTGCTGAGCAGAATGGTGTCGTCAGCGTTCTCGCCAAAGGACACTCCGCACCCACTGTACCTTCACAATAAAACCACTCTAAAATGTTTTTTTCAGAACTTTGACATAATTACTTCAAAGAGATTAACTTTGGCCATTCAGTATTATTTCCAAATAAAGGTTCCTTTTCACAAACCAGTGTCGTAAACCACGTGAGACACATTTCTAAATCGGGCCTGGAGAAGGACTTGTGTGAGGTAAGCACGCAGGTTTGTGCTCAGGGCTAAACAAAGAAACACATCCATGTATGTTTTAGATACAACATAACACCACTGAAGGTTCAAAATGGTCAAATTCACTTCATATTTCTAGGTTTCAAATGACATCACAGCTAAAATGAATATCGTTAAACTGCTTTTTTTTAGTCTAGAGAGTTGTTTCATCAAGTCAGTCGTAGGAATTACCAGGTTCAACATTTGTGCATTTACATTGTGGATGTTTAATGGCAAAGTACACTGAAAATCTGGTTGTTGCATCGCATCTGGGAGTGCAATCTTGAATGTGAAATCCATCAAATCGTCCCTTCTGTTCCCAATGGCGTAATGGACTGTGTAGGCGGATACAATGAATGGATATATTGCATTTTGTTGACAGCACGTTAAATCAGAATTAAAATACTGTCTCTGAATATTAAATTTGGGGTTGAAAACACAAAAACACATTATCTCAGTCCTCCGGGTCTCCATATCTTCACAGTTTCTTTTGAAGTGTTAAAAACGACCTCAAAGTTTCTCATTCAAACTCGATGTTTCAAAGCACTGCCTGTTTGCTCAAACGCATTCATAAAACAGACACGCTTTCAGATGCCATCACGTGTTTTTCTATGAGAGGAAGAAGCATTTTTTCAAACGGTGCACAGATAATAAGACAGATTTTATGATTGGCGTAAAGAGCAAGTTGTGAGGCTCAAGCGATGTATTAGAAGTCTGAGCAAAACCAAGCAAAATCTCCCATCTCTCCAAAAGAATTATCAACATTTATTTCACACACAAAAAAAACCTCTTTGTTCCTTATCTCACTCTGATGCAATAAAAACATTTAAATATGTGGCCGACCCCTGTGTCTATTGCCTCCTTATGGCTTTTGTCATAGAAAATCTCATGTAGGATGTAAGAGGAGATATTTTGCAAAATCAACTATTATTATTATTATTATTATTATTATTATTATTATTATTATTATTATTATTATTAAAGATCCCATGACATGGTACTTCTTGATGCTTTTATATGGCTCCTTAATGGTTCCCTAATACTGTAAATGAATCCTTCTTCAAAATCAACACTCAGTGCATGAGAAACAGAGATAAGATGAGAAAGAGTATTGTTTTTCTCTCTGAACACTACATAATGGGCGTTGTTGCTTGAATGCAAATGAGGAGAAAAGAGATGGCCAATAGTAGAGGGTGGGGTGTGGCCAAACGCTCCGCTCTCTGTTCAGAGCCCTCAGCTGATCCATTTCCGTGTTTTTGCACGGGGGAGAGATTTGAAAAATAAACACATTTCCACATAAAATAAAATTAAACCACTGCTGTTCAAAGGTCCAGAGGCTCAGATAAAGGACTTCCGAGCCTAGAAACACTCGGACGTGCCTCCAGGCAAATAAAAAAAACGCATTTCGCATTGCCTAGCGCATTCGCAGTCCAAACTCTCTGGCTGTGATTTACAGAGACGCTGAGTACAGACAGACGGGGGTGGAACTGCATTTGCATTTCTTTTTTCGATCTGACGTCGATAAGGTGCCTTGTTCAAAATCGCCCGTTTGAGCTCCGATTTTTTGTAACGCAGAAAAGGATCGTAAATGCTCAGTTTAGACATTTCACAACTTTTAACCATGGGGGGGGCTAAACAGGGTAGGGGAGCTCACATTAACGTTCAAAAACCTCAGAAAGTGAAAATTTCATGCCATGGGACCTTTAAAAATGACGGACTTCACAATCTTTTGTCAGAATAAAAAGTAAAGATGTAAAAGTGAGGTACAAGCCCTTTGAAAGTACAATATAATCTGCCCTGTTACTGTCCTTAAAAAAAGAACCACACAATCATAACAGAACACAAGTTCACACATCCAAGTCTGTCTCATCCTCAGTTTCTGGACAGGCTCACGTGACGCTCAGAACCTCCAGAATTCCCTCACTGAGCTGCAGAGGCTGCACTAGCACTGACTCATGACTGGCAGAGACATTTTAGGTTCAAACCAACTGGATTTCAGCAACGAAATAGTTCAAACCAAACCAAGTGAGGCTCATACTGATTGGAGAATCAAAACATCGGATTATAACAGCCAACTTGGTCCATGTTTTTGTAATTAAGAATAAATCAGCATCAGAATTATAATCAGTAAAAGTATTTGATTTTAACATACAGTATTTGCTTCATATCTTCTAACACTGGAAGTCCATGTTTCTGAAATTTTAAATCAAAAGCTTCCATACATTCCCTTTAATCCTCTTATCAAAGTCTTAACAAAGGCCTTTTTTCTTCTCATGCATGTGCAGTGTAATTATCAAGGCGTTTTAAACTAATTAGCACAGTCTCATTATGCTGGTCGGAGCATAGCAGATCGGTTATCCACGTGGATAACCCAGAGTTATGAAGGAACGTGGTCAGAACATGTGAGCCCTGCACACTGTTCTTCTGTCAAGTTAAAGACACGTGTTCAGAGTTGTGCAAATACGAACAGAATATACCAATGACAAACACACTGGTTCACTTCGAATAAATGGTCAAAACATTATTATCATTTGGTAGAATCCCTGAGCTTATCTGTATTAGCTATGGGACTTTCGGCTCCTTTGTGGGATCCGAATCTTTTAAATCTGTTTATTTCAAAGACTGGCTCTTTTTTTTTTATTATTCATATGACAGAAGGCAATGTGAGAACTAGTTTATCTACAAACTAATCACCGCGAAATGGCCCAGGCTTAGATTTGTTTAAAGGTCCTATGGCATGAAATTTTCACTTTCTGAGGTTTTTGAACGTTAATGTGAGCTCCCCTACCCTGTTTAGCCCCCCCATGGTTAAAAGTTGTGAAATGTCTAAACTGAGCATTTGCGATCCTTTTCTGCATTACAAAAAATCGGAGCTCAAACGGGCGATTTTGAACAAGGCACCTTATTGACGTCAGATCGAAAAAAAAGAAATGCAAATGCAGTTCCACCCCCGTCTGTCTGTACTCAGCGTCTCTGTAAATCACGCCCAGAGAGTTTGGACTGCGAATGCGCTAGGCAATGCGAAATGCGTTTTTTTATTTGCCTGGAGGCACGTCCGAGTGTTTCTAGACTCGGAAGTCCTTTATCTGAGCCTCTGGACCTTTGAACAGCAGTGGTTTAATTTTATTTTCTGTGGAAATGTGTTTATTTTTCAATGGAACGCTTCAAATCTCTCCCCCCGTGCAAAAACAAGGAAATGGATCAGCTGTGGGCTGACAGCGGAGAGTTTGGCCACGTCCCCACCCTCTACTATAGGCCAGCTCTTTTCTCCTCATTTGCATTCAAGCAACAACGCCCAGAATAAAGAGTTTGAGAGAGATATTTATGACTCTTTCTTATCTTATCTCTGTTTCTCATGCACTGAGTGTTGATTTTGAAGGATGATTCATTTACAGTATTAGGGAACCATTAAGGAGCCATATAAAAGCATCAAGAAGTACCATGTCATGGGATCTTTAAAATGGTTCAAACTGGTGGTGTGTTTGAAATTATGAAATGAAATGTTGCACTACAATGATCTCCCTGGTGTCATCAACTCTGCTTCTGTGCTGATTATCGTTTTGATTCAGTATTAATGAATCCAGATCCAACCATTTATGTTAAGGGACCTTTCAAAAGAGTCGTCTCGATCACAGATATAGTCTATATAGTGTTAGCAGTGGCTGCGGATAGAGAGATCACTCACAAACCTAAAGCTGGAGACACACTACATCAATAATCCAAAAGTCTATAAGAATCATAAAGCAAACTCTTTCTGAAGACAAAGAGAAATCTGAGCATCGAGTAGTTACCAGTTTGTTTGTTGTTTTTTTTTAGCACATTTTAATGGTTTATTTATTTGTAGAAAACACTTATAAGATAAGATAAGACTTTATTGATCTCACACAGGAGAAATTCACTTGCCACATTAGCTCCAGGCAGTTTAGTGCAAAAGGAAGTTTGAGCAAGAAAGTGCATACAGACAAAAATAAAATAAGTAATAATAAATACAGTAATAAATACAGTAATAATAAAACAGTAACTGAGGGAATATGGAAAAATATTGCACATCTGGACTATACAGTGGAGTTATACAGTCTGGTGGTGGTGGGGATGAAGGATCTGCGGTAGCGCTCCTTCTTGCACTGCGGGTGCCTCAGTCGGCTGCTGAAGGAGCTGCTCAGCTCCTCTACAGTCCGGTGTCATCCATGATGGACGTGAATTTGGCCAGCACCCTCCTCTCAGCCACCTCCTCTAGTCTCAGACTCCAGAGTTTTTTTTGTTTGTTTGTTTTTTTCCATGAATTCAACTGCCTTTAATGTATCTTCACAAATGTATAAATTCATGAACTTGCCACCTTCTTTTCTTTGTAAGTAGCCATCATCTTTTTGATCTCTGCAATGGCCTTTCCTGGGTTGGGAGTCCCTTTGGGCATGTTTTGGTGCAGTTAATGATAGTGTGACAGCCATACAGAGAGAAGGGGTCCTGCAGTTTAGCCAGCCGCTCCTCGGTGAACTCAATCATCCAACGGTAAGCCTGCATGAGGACCAGCTTATTGAGTCTCTTCCTGTCCCGTTCTGTGCTGCTTGGGGCCCAGCAGACGACAGCGTAGAGGAGAGCTGAGGCCACCACAGAGTCATAAAAAGTCTTGAGCAGAGGCCTGCGCACTCCAAAGGACCTCAGTCTCCTCAGGAGTTGGAGGCGACTTTGGCCCTTCTTGTACAGGGCGTCAGTGTTGTGGGACCAGTCCAGTTTATTGTTGAGGTGAACATAGTGAGTGAATATAACGTGGTACAAGCTGGACAGTGGCTGATTTACTTGTTCTTGTGTTTATTAGTATATTGGTGTACGAGTATTTTATTGGTAGTAGGACTGGGTGTGTATTTTTCAGACCTTTCATTGGTTCAACAGTGTCATGTGACCCCTGCCCGAAAAGTTGGACATGTTGTTTTGTATCAGAAGAGCCCCTGTGTCATTTGGAGCCCTATCCAAACAGATAAAGTAGATGTCAGATGAGGCGAGGGAAAGTGAAGCGGCGCTAATGCAGTGTGTAATGTTTGTGATGATGAGTTCTGCTCTATTTAGTACAGTAGTGAAGTACATGTGCCCTCTCTGTACCATTAACCTGATGTTTGGGCTGTAATAATGGGCACACGAGTCACAGTGGACAATGTTTGTGCATTTATCACTTCTGAAACGATGAAAACAGAATGATGCAGCATTTTCGTTTTTGTCTCCTCTGCACCTTTTCACCGTGTGCTGGGCTCAGTGTGGCGTTCTACCAAAGCATGCCTGAAGTCTGATTCATTTGTGCAACCTGACTCACAGCAGATTGGTATGTGCAGCACTGTGAATCAATCTGGAACGGCTCTCGCTGAAAACTATAGGGAGAATGCAAAACATGATTTGATTGGTTGTGACAGCAGAACAAATTTTTGTAATTCAGTCGAGATGAAAGTGCAGACATACTTCCCTGTCTGGCAAATTTTTACAAACAAAACAAAAAATAGTCTGTTTTTTTCCACTAAAACTGGCTGAAGGACACCTGTTGTGGGCCACAGCTCTTTTGTGACATAACCTTCTGCTCCCGTGTTCTCTTTGTGCAAATTCTGTTGCTGAGTCTTGGATTCTGATTAGCGATTCGATCTACGCAGGGACTCTGGGTGGCCGTTGTTGCTACTGCTCAGGGTTGGACTCTTGGGAGTTCCACCTGAGTGGGCACATCCTTTATAACAGCCTGTTTGCCTCCAGCTCGGGGCAGATGGGGTGACTCTGTTGCCCGCTCAACACCTGTTTCGTTCTGTCTTTTAGTTTGTTACTTTAGGAAGCTGCAGTGACTTTTCTATAATTTTTGTTGTGATTCTGGGCTACTGTTATTACAAACGTAGTAAAAATTTAAAATATTAAAGTCCAATTTAGTTAAAGGAGCAATGTGTAACTTTTCAGCTGCTTCTCTCCACGGCGATACTGCTTGGAATGTTCCACAGTATGGCATTACACTAATTCTTCTCTGTGGAGACAGCAGGTGACGCCACAGGGCCAGGTTTCATGTCAGAATTAAAGAAGTCAAGAATGCAAGTTTCTAGGTCAATAAAAAGCCATGTTATTGAGTAAAATGAAAAACCGATACATTAATGCCACACCAGAACATTCCAGATGAAGAAATAAAATCTCCATGGAGACAAGCAAGCACCGGAAAAGTTACACTTTTAAGCTTGGACTATTTGTCAATTAATTTAATTTAATTTAATTTAATTTAATTTAATTTAATTTAATTTAATTTAATTTAATTTAATTTAATTAATTTAATTTAATTTAATTTAATTTATTTAATTTTATTTAATTTTATTTAATTTTATTTAATTTAAATTGAATTGAATTGAATTGAATTTAATTGAATTTAATTTAATTTAATAATTTAATTTAATTTAATTTAATTTAATTTAATTTAATTTATTATTTTTTATTTTATTTAATTTTATTGTTTTTATTCACTCCTTTATAAAATGTTGCTTTTTATTTGTGGAAAATATTTCACAAAAGTTTTGGTAAACAGCTTTTTTTTCTTTTCTTTTTTTTTTAACAAATTAAAGGTAATATGGTGTTTTTCAAGGTATTTTTTAAAGCGTAAACACTTGCTGGATCAATGCTGGATCGATACTGTATGTTTAATTAGCCTATACTTGATTTTTTCCCATGGGTTTGAGCTAAATTTGGTCAGTCTTGAGGTCAGAGGAAGTCAGCTGTGTCTAAATCTAACTAGAAAACATTTTATTGCCAATAAAATAGTGAGCAAAACTGAGATGGTCTCTGAAAGTTCTGAAAAGTACTTATAAACTTCTGGTGAATAATTAGGACGCTCTGAATGTTTTAGGAAAGTGAAAAATCATTTGGAACACTGCAAAGTGTTTTTAACTTTCAAGACAGTAAAAATCAGGTAAACATTTTTTAATACGTTGCTGTGGAAGAAAAAAAAAAACTCCCTAAAAACATTTAAGTGCTGGACATCCATCAGGAAAGTTAGGCACTGGATCTTTATGACATCTTTTCCCCCAAGTCGTTGCACAGTAGAGTTTGGTAATGTCTTTTTTTTTTCTTTTTTTTTTGCTGCCACTTAAGCAGCTGGTGGAGAAGCTGGCTCAGAGCTCCAATTATTCTAATGTGGTTACATTACTGTGCACATCAGTCAAGTAAATTGGATCTTTTTTTTTTTTTACCTCACCTAAATTGACCTCACTGCACATTGAGAAGTGGGAGGGGAAGAGGGTGAACTATAAACATTACATTAAAGAGATACATAAATCATGACTGAACCACTTCACGTAGACATTTAACATTATTTTATCTTTAAAAATAGAAAATAAATATTTTATTTGAATCAACTAGTGATGACTCCCCGTCATCACTAGTTGAAGGCATGGTGACAAACATGACTGGACTGAACTATTACTCTGAAACTAACACACCTACTGTAATTTCCGGACTACTGAGCGCACCTGAATATAAGCCGCATCAACTAAATTTTCAAAGAATTTTGTACATATAGATTGCACCTTCAAGAACGTTTTCACATTCAGAGTATCTGCTTGTATTGCCTCTGAAAGCTTTTGTCGTCTTTTTGCATTGAGTCAGTTCGTCACGCTGCCGTCGCCAACGTCTCACCATCGACTCATCGATGCCGAGTTCACGTGCAGGAGCTCTAGTTCCTTCTTCAACAGACAGATTGATTGGCTTTAACTTCAAAGCTGCATCATAACGATTTCTTCAGGTGTTTTCCATGAGGAGGGTGTGTGTATGAAGCGCAAAATAACTGTTCAAAACAAAATCAAACAAGCATTTTCCTCGGCTCATCGTCTCTTCACCCGTCTGTCTCGCTCTTGCACCCGTCACTTCTCGCTCTACTGTCAGTGTCTCCTGCAGATGTCCTGTTGAGGATCGTGTCGGTGTCTGGGATCATGTCGGTGTCTGGGATCATGTCGGTGTCCGGGATCATGTCGGTGTCCAGGATCATGTCAGTGTCTGGGATCATGGGATAATGTCGGTGTCTGGGATCATGTCGGTGTCTGGGATCATGTGCGTGTCTGGGATCGTGTCGGTGTCTGTGATCGTGTTGGTGTCCGGGATCGTGTCGGTGTCTGGGATCGTGTCCGTGTCCGGGATCGTGTCGGTGTCCGGGATCGTGTCGGTGTCCAGGATCGTGTCGGTGTCCGGGATCGTGTCGGTGTCCGGGATTGTGTCGTGTCTGTGATCGTGTTGGTGTCCGGGATCGTGTCAGTGTCTGTGATCGTGTTGGTGTCCGGGATCGCGTCGGTGTCCAGGATCGTGTCGGTGTCCGGGATTGTGTCGTGTCTGGGATCGTGTTGTGTCTGGGATCGTGTCGGTGTCCGGGATCGTGTCGGTGTCCGGGATCATGTCGGTGTCTGGGATCGTGTCGGTGTCTGGGATCATGTCGGTGTCTGGGATCATGTGCGTGTCTGGGATCGTGTCGGTGTCTGTGATCGTGTTGGTGTCCGGGATCGTGTCGGTGTCTGGGATCGTGTCGGTGTCCGGGATCGTGTCGGTGTCCGGGATTGTGTCGGTGTCCGGGATCGTGTCGGTGTCCGGGATTGTGTCGTGTCTGTGATCGTGTTGGTGTCCGGGATCGTGTCGGTGTCTGTGATCGTCTTGGTGTCCGGTATCATGTCGGTGTCCGGGATCGTGTCGGTGTCCGGGATCGTGTCGGTGTCCGGGATTGTGTCGTGTCTGGGATCGTGTTGTGTCTGGGATCATGTCGGTGTCTGGGATCATGTCAGTGTCTGGGATCATCGGATCAGCTCTCCCAGAGGCGGGGATAGGTGTATCAATCAGGTATGAGTGGATGTGCGGCTATTGTAGTTTGAGATGTTTCTTCTCGTAATTTAGGCACTTACCTGCATTTAAAGCATATTATGGGCCATTAAGACGTATCCCACTCACTAATGTTCATTTAGCATCAGAACTTATTTTATCACATGTTGATAAACTGTTTTAGTGCCGACAACAGCGCTCGCTCGTGTCGTAACTCCACGTTCACCGCACACACAGCGGCGCTTTCTGCACTCAGGCTACACACACATCTGCTGTGTCCATAAACAAAAAATCCATCCATACATTAGCTGCGTTGTAAAAACGCAGGGTTCAAGGTGTGAGAAAAAAGTAGCACAAATTACTATACTTGTTCAGTTTCTGTTTGTTGGCTAGGTCTAGCTCTCTCTTATTTACAATACCAAGCTCAAAACTTTGGCTTAGGTATGAAGAAGTAAACAACAGTGAGCCTGAATGATTCTGGGGCCTGAATGATTCTGGGGCCTGAATGATTCTGGGACCCGAATGATTCTGGGGCCCGAATGATTCTGGGGCCTGTATGATTCTGGGGCCTGAATGATTCTGGGGCCTGTATGATTCTGGGGCCTGATTGATTCTGGGACCTGAATGATTCTGGGGCCTGAATGATTCTGGGGCCTGAATGATTCTGGGGCCATGATTCTGGAGCCTGAATGATTCTGGGGCCTGAATGATTCTGGAGCCTGAATGATTCTGGAGCCTGAATGATTCTGGAGCCTGAATGATTCTGGGGCCTGAATGATTCTGGGGCCTGATTGATTCTGGGACCTGTATGATTCTGCTCATATGAATCAGGCACAGTGCCCACTTAGTGCAGTTCAATAGACCGAGCTAAACAGAAACTGTAAACAGGTGAGTCTGGGTCTGTCTGCGCAGGTGAGTCGAGTGTGTGGTGTCAAAAAGCATTTTCTCCCTCACCACCAGCGCGTCCAAGCCTTGCCACATGTGAGGAAAAAGAACAGTGTTAGGGGAGGCGTGTGGACAAGGTTCTGCGTTGTCGCTGAAATAAGTTCGGTGATCAGCTCATGGACTCTCACGTGGCTCATGATGCATGTTTAAGGTGAATCAATCAACCAATCAAACATTATTTATAAAGCGCTTTTCATGCAAAAAAAAAAAAAAAGTAACACAAAGCGCCTTACAGTGATTAAAAACAATCCCACATTTCCTTCCACCCACCCAACCAGCTGCCCGACACCACGCAACCAAACAACCCAAACAGAAACGCACACACACATGCTAAAATACTAAGATACATGCTACTACTACTACTACTACTACTACTACTAGTACTACTACTACTACTACCACTGATACTACCACCTCCACTACTACAGCTATCCCTAAATTTAATACTATCACTGCATCGCAAGTATGACTGCTGTATACTGCTAACAAGTAGTATAATTTCTACCTTACCACCACTAATAATGATAATTACTACCACACTAGAACTGCATACTATTGATAGTAATGGTACGATATACCTAAAATCAATCAATCAATCAAAACTTTATTTATAAAGCACTAATCATACAAAAGTGATTTACAGTGATTAAAAACAACCCACATTTCCCACAGCTGCCCGACACCACACAACCAAACAACCCAAACAGTAGCACACGCACACACACCATTTTTTAATTTTTTTTTTTTTTTTAATCAAAAAATCCAAAAGTAAAATAAACAAAATGAAATCTAGTGCCACAGGAGTGGATCCAGGGAGCTCATGAACATGTGCGAAGGAACAGGAACATCTTATTTAAAGGGATTTTTTTTTTTTTTTAATGTGACTCTGTACGGCGTCCCCTTCAGCAGTGCCGTGCATTAACACTGACTTACCCCTGACAGTGTCCTCTGAGCCGAGTTCTGCCCCCGTTCTGGCGCTGACGAAAGTAGGTCCGGCAAGTTAGCGGAGACATTTAATAAAGCTTGTAAACATCGCCACTTACAAGTGAACAGGCTAATATAATAATAGACGCGCAGTGATACGACTCGAGAGAAAATCCGGTCAATCTTCTAATCCTTGACCACTGTAAGGCGCTTTGTGTTACAATTTTGTATGAAAACCGCCTTATAAATATTGTTTGATTGATTTGATTGAAAATAGCACCAAGTGATTTAGACTTTAGACTTTTTCGTGGGCAACTGTTTTGTGACGCAAATATATAACTTTTTGGACAAATATTGTTTTGAGAAGAAAAACAAGCTTTATTAACTGTCCCCGCTAACTTGCCGGACCTACTTTCATCAGCGCCAGAACCGGGGCAGAAACTCAGCTCAGAGGACACTGTCAGCGATAAGTCAGTGTTAAAGGAAAAGTAACGTTTTTTACAATCTGAGCTTTATTTCGGTAATAAAACAAATTGTTTTACTCACCCATAGCACTTTGGTGTCATATGGAGCACTTCCAGAGATGTTTTAGATTTGCGACATTTAGATTTGCTCCAAATAACACAAACTTGAGCACTTTTCAAATCATAGAAGCCCGATGTCTTAGTCTACGATTTCGTGTGGTCAAAAGTGGCCTGTAATCCGAGATTTAGCCATAATTTCGAGTAGATGAGGACACCAGTGCGCATGTGCGGACTGTGCTCTCAGCTCCCGGGACCCAAACATGAAACGCAAAGCTGTAAACAATGCCTAAATCTCGGATTACAGGCCACTTTTGCTTCAAACGAAATCGTAGACTAAGACATCGGGCTTCTATGATTTGAAAAGTGCTCAAGTTTGTGTTATTTGGAGCCCACACGGGGCATATTACATGCTTGGGGAATATATTATATGCCCCGAGCTATGGCTAGAAGTCGCGCTAGGCCAGTGCTTCTCAATTATTTTCTATGACGCCCCCCCTAGGAAGAAGAAAAAATTTCACGCCCCCCTCCCTGTGCATGACTATTAATAGTATTATTTGTCTAGAAAATTATTAGTACACCTCTGCATAACAATGTATCCTTTTATTAACATTAAAAACAAAAAAAGAAAGAAACTTCCAACAAACACTGCACTCTTTTTTTGCACTGAGGACTCAAATATTAATGTGCTTTTAATGCAGCTTTGTGCACATTTGTTTACGTTTTACAGAAACGAAACTTAAAAACCACATGGTCCATTTGCATAAACTCAAAGCTCAATGGAATATAACGTGTTTTTTCTGTGACAGAGGATGTTCTGCTGATGGCAAGTTCTGTTCTGTGCGTATATTGCGTATTTAAGATCGCTGAACCCTGCCCCAGAGCGACAACGAGAGCGCTACTGCCAACTACTGTTGTTGATGTGCAATTACACTTTCGTTCTAGTACAGTATGGCAAAAAAGCATGTTTCCCAGGGTCACACGCGCCCCCCCTGGCATCACACCGTGACCCCCCAGGGGGGCCCGCCCCACTATTTGAGAAGCACTGCGCTAGGCTAACCGCAAATCTAAAACATCTCTGGAAGTGCTCCATATGACACCAAAGTGCTATGGGTGAGTAAAACAACTTGTTTTATTACCGAAATAAGGCTCAAATTGTAAAAAAAAAAGTTACTTTTCCTTTAATGCACGACACTGCTGAAGGGGACGTCAAACAGACTCACATCAAAAAACCCGAACTATCCCTTTAAGGAGAGAAATGTTCAGTTTATGTGTGTGTGTGATTGCAAAGTATCAGTGATGATTGTGAAAATAGCCTGTAGTGTGTAGTTTAGCTTCAACTGCTTTGCTTCTACTGTTGACTTGATTGTCTTGCTTTAGATGTCAGGTACAATTAAATATTTTTTGTTTTTGTAATTAAACTGTGACAGCTCTTAGAGGAGAAAATGTCATTACTCACCACTGACACTCGCATAATGTTGCCAGGGACTAATGAAGTTCCAAAAGCTGTGTCATCTGCATAATCTCTATTGTGCAGGCCTATTTTTAAACCATTTTTTCCTCAGTCGCTGTTTACGTGTTGCAGTGTTGTGTCTGAAAAACATGAAATCGCCTCAGGTTTTAAGTTCTGTGTGTTGGAGAGAAAAAGCAGCAGAGATGAGGCAGCCAAATGAAGAAGATAACTCGATCTGCTGAGGAGAGGAATAAACAAACGTCACCTGTAAAGACAAAAAAGATTTAAAAATCAATGTTGTCGAAAGAGCACAGTCTGGGAAGATAATGCAAAATAAATGAGACTGACCACACATCGTGCACTGTGCAAAACGAGGAACAATGCAAGGGAATATAGTGGACATAACTTCAATATTCTGTGACAAAGATAAAGGCCCGTATTACTCAATTTTCTGATCGATGTTAACTATGTTCTGTGTTGTTTCCACATCACAAACATACCTGGAGTTGTGTTTTGCTTCATTCACACATATTCAACACACAAATCCTGCATATTTAGGCGGAGTTCTTCTCTCGGGAGACGGGAAACACTGTTCCATATTGTGACATCATATGGTAATACAGGAAGTGCTCTATGTGCTTTTTAAACTCCATACACTTTCTCTAGAAACTTTTGGATAATTTCAGCCTTGGAATTGCCAGTCTCTATAGAAATAAAAGGTAAAAGGTAGCAGTTAACTTACAGGTACACTGTGTAAGATTTTTACTCGTTAATTACCGAAATTGAAGATACCCATTCAAAAATACAGTGTTTTCCAAGCCTTTTCACTTCCATCATGAAATCAAAGTATTCTGTTGGACTTAGATATAGTCGATTTCACCTGCATAAAAGGGGGATCTTCCCCATGTAGCGGCATCTATTTTAACTACGAGAGCCACAGAAGGACATACTGTATTTTGGGCTCTGCCTTCGCCGTTTTCTTTATAGCTGTCGGTACTGGCCCGTGGATTTCACACACTTTCACTTTCGGGTTAATGGCGGGTTACGCGTTGCTTGGCATACCGCCACCTACTGGTTCCTGGGAGATTCTGCTACTTATTACTGTTGTTTATGATCCTCGAAGTCTGCCGTAGCTAGAACCGGAATTGCAATACCCACCATCCACCAATGCGCCACCATCCTACACAGTGTACCTTTAAAAACTACCATTTCATGACATCAACATAGTATTTTGAGCTTTGGAGATGTAGACAGACTAGATGCAGGATTACTCAAACATCCATCCATCCATTTTCTTCCGCTTATCCGGGGCCAGGTCGCAGGGGCAACAGTCTAAGCAGGGACGCCCAGACTTCCTTCACCCCGGACACTTCCTCCAGCTCCTCCGGAGGGACCCCAAGGCGTTCCCAGGCCAGCCAGGAGACATAGTCCCTCCAGCATGTCCTGGGTCTTCTCCGGGGCCTCCATGCCCGGAACACTTCCAGAAGGTGGTGTCCAGGAGGCATCCGGAACAGATGCCCGAGCCACCTCAGCTGCTCCTCTC
Source organism: Paratrypauchen microcephalus (assembly GCA_036785185.1). Lineage (NCBI taxonomy): Eukaryota > Metazoa > Chordata > Actinopteri > Gobiiformes > Gobiidae > Paratrypauchen > Paratrypauchen microcephalus. The sequence continues at coordinate 560,704 of JAVJIX010000212.1, read as the reverse complement.
GACGTGGAGAAGCAGCGCCCAGCCACTCTGCGGAGGAAACTAATTTCGGCCGCTTGTGTCCGCGATCTTGTCCTTTTGGTCATTACCCAGAGCTCATGACTATAGGTGGGGAGAGGAACGTAGATTGACCGGTAAATTGAGAGCTTCGCCTTGTGGCTCAGCTCCCTCTTCACCACAACGGTCCGGTACAGCGACTGCATCACTGCCGACGCTGCACCGATCCGCCTGTCAATCTCACGCTCCATCCTCCCCTCACTCGTGAACAAGACCCCGAGATACTCGAACTCCTCCACCTGAGGCAAGGACTCCCCACCCACCCGGAGAGGGCAAGACACCTTTTTCTGGTCGAGAACCATGGCCTCGGATTTGAAGAGCTGATCCTCATCCCAGCCGCTTCACACTTGGCTGCGAACCGCCCCAGTGCACGCTGGAAGTCCCGGTTCGATGAAGCCATCAGGACAACATAATCTGCAAACAGCAGGTACTCAAACATGTGTGGATGAAAAAGAACACAATTCTGGGTATATTCTGATGAGGTAACATCATTATAACATGACTAAAAGCACACAACAGTCAATTCTGCATAATATAGGACCTTTTAAAGTGGAGCTAAACAAACTGCAATCAGGTTTGTAATCAGAAACACCTGGCTGTAAATAGGCCAGTTCTGCGTGATGTCACCAACTACTGGAAATTGCAGAGGCCACCGAAGACAGCACACACTTCGATTTAGGCATTTTTGAGTAGATAGCTGCAAATGTACCATAGTTTGCACTGATGCAAACTATGGTACATGATAAAATAACTAGGAACCGTACATAGTGCTATTAAAAGACCGCACCAGTCATTTAAACAACTTAAACAAACTTTATTGATCCACAAGGGAAATTATTTGATATCATCAGTGCAAGCTAGGTACATCAGAAACTCGTCTACACTCACTTTCTTCAAAAAAGCCTTGAAAACTCACCTGTTCAAAACTGCCATTAAATAACTGCATCTCCGGTTTACCTTTTTTTTTTTTTCATTTATGTTTGTATCTTGATCTAAGTCTTGATCTTTGAGTGTCATCAAACTCGCTATACAAGTGTTATGTACAGTATAAAAAACATCAAATTAAATAGAAAACACACACCAAAGTTTTTGTAGAAGTGCAAATGCAAGGAACAGCAATTTAAAAGTGAAAAACATACATATCACACTCAGATGGCTAATGTCCAAAAGCTATTTTTTATTTTATTTTAAGTAATATTTCGGCAAGACGCCATTGTCAGATAATTTTTCTTGCTTTGGACCACAGTATATAAAATGGTTGCCAGCCCAGGTGCTCATATCCCTCGAATGGGAGGTCCCAAAGTGAGGTCACCCAGTGAGATCAGTCAGGAATCAGGAAGGTTTTTATTGCCATATGAGTGAACAGGTTCACAGCATTAGGAACTTGCTTCGATACCTGGAGCGGACTGACTCTCCGAAGCACCAGGGCGGCCATTCGCGGCGCCAACTTGGTTACAACAGAGTGGAAAAAAGATGCAGACAATATTCACAAACATATTACGACAACAATTGGACAGGTAAAACACATGACGTTTTTTTCGTTTGTGACAAATGGGCAGGTGGGAAGGGGGCAGTCCAGAAAAATCGATAATTGATTGAAAACTGAAGCAGAGGCCGACATTACTAAATAGGGCAGAGTGTTTTACATAAATCATGTCAGTGTGAGCCGAATGGAATGCCTTGTTTTGTCCACTCTGTAACAAGAAAAAAACGGTTATATATTTACATAAAAACATGCTCATAAAATAACAACATAAATAGTTGTTTGACCATATCACAAAAACTGCTCCCTAGAGGTCGGAATCTGGAAAAAGAGAGCACTTCTGGATTCACTAGCCAAGACTCTTGCTCCTCACAGACTTAATGTGGATGTTGACCTAAGATACTTTTTGTGATATGGACAAACTATTTTTGCATTTTGTTATTTTAAGAGAATTTTATGTAAATATCTAACAGTTTTTTCTTGTTACAGAGTGGCTGATCTCACTGGGTGACCTTACTTTGGGACCTCCCATTTGAGGGATATGAGCACCAGGGCTGGCAACCATTTTGTTTACTGTGGTCCAAATCAAGAAAAATTATCTGATGAAGGCTTTTTGCCAAGACATTATTAAAAAAATAAATAAATAAAATAAAATAAAAAAATCGGCCATCTGAGTGTGATATGCATTTTTTTCACTTTAAAATGTGCAAACACCTGGCTGCAGCGTCAGAGTTGTGGATTCCTGTTCAACCAATCACATTATACAGCATTATACACAGCATTTACTGTATATTAGGGGTGTGAATCTTTCACTCACAAAATGGTTCGATTCAAATCTCAATTCACAGGCTACGATTCAATTCAGGGACGATTCATAAAATTAGTAAACGATCCAGTACGATTTGATTCGATCCAATCAGGTTCGATTCATTTTGATTCAATACAAATTGACAACTTTACTCCCAAGTGCTTTAAAGTTATTAAGAAGAAAAAGAGAGAAACAGAAATGAAATTCCATAAATAGTATCCTTTTGTTTATTTAGTGTCCAACAGACAATACACCAGGCCTACTGACAAACTGGCAATCCGGTTTGCAAAACTCTGCTCATACATAAAATACAATACATTCTTTCCCTCAAGCAACACAAAACAATAAGGTTAGATATCAAAAATAAAAAAAAGTTGTTATAAAACAAGCAAGTTGCCTATTAAAGGCAAAAATCAGAATGAATCAGAATTAGTGCTTCAGTCACTCATATAAGTTTCAGTAACTGTAAAACATGTGCAACATATCACTGACAAGAAGACAGACATTATTAGGCAGTTATAGATACACTAGCATGTTAAATCCAACATGTCTTTATGTCTGTAATTAACTTTTCTTAACAAAAAAGAAAATCAAAGAAAGCTCTTAACACTGAATAACTAATACTTTCTCTCCATCTCATTTCCTCAGTCTCCTTTAAGACAAAAATCATCAATGCTTCAGTGTGTGTGTGTGTGTGTGTGTGTGTGTGTGTGTGTGTGTGTATGTGCCAGAGTGGGTTTGTGTGTGTGTGTGTGTACGCGTGCGCGCCAGAGTGGGTTCGGGTGTGTGTGTGTGTGATTTCCAATCCTTGAATTTTAGGTGAGGGGCATTATAAATTGCATCTGCGTTGTCTGACATGGTTAGTCGGTTCCATAGCAAAGTGAAAGTATTCCGCGCTGCGCTCCAACTACATCAGCCAACGTCACAGGTAAAAGGTCAACACTGTAGTCTCGTGAGAGTTCAAACACAAACACACACACATACAGTGGCAGGGCCGCTTCTGCTCGGAGCCCTTCTGCAGAACAGTCTGCTTTATTGTCAATTCTGCCATATGTGTTCAACATACAGTGAACCGAAATTTCGTTTCTCTCTGGCCAGGCAGTGCAAAAAGACAGTGTACAAAATACAATATAAAGACAAAACACAACAAAACTATCTAAGACAGAGATCTAAAGTTAAACTAAAGTCTAAGATCTAAAATCTTAAAGCAGTGCAACATAATAAATAAATACCTATTTACAGATGTCCAAAAATGTGCAGTGTGCATCAAAAATGTGCAATGGAAGATACAGCAGTGAAATGGTAACGTGCAATAGAATGTGCATTGAAGTTAAGATAAAAATAAATGTGCAACAGTAGTAATTCTAGTGCAATAACAGGCGTAAACAACAGTAGTAAAAATTCCAATAGTAATGTGCAATAACAGTAGTAAACAACAGTACAACTGTAGTAAAATTCCAGTAGTAAATGTGCAACAGTGCAACAGTAGTCCTTAGCAGCAGTTTTTTAAAGTGTCTAGAGTGATATGTCTTTTTATGGAATACAGGTTATGCCAATATGGGGGATGGGGGGTGGGAGACGGGTAATGTGAGAGCTCAGGTGAGAGTTCAGCCTCCTGACAGCCTGGTGGATGAAGCTCACGTATATAATTGGTACACCCCACCCCAAGTCAGCAATTTTGACTTTAAATTGAGACACAGGATCATTTACATCTGCACCAGATTGCACGCAATACACCCTGACAGATACGGCTGTGACTGTCCAGTATGCAGTGAGGCGCCTGAAGACCTCCTCCATCTGACCGCCCGGTGTCCTGTCGTGCGGCAGTTCTGGACCCGCCTGCTGGACCTTCTCGCTCGGAGGCTGGCGTTGAGGCTCCCACCACCGGCAGCCCATGGAATCGATGACCCCGAGCTCTGGTTCTGCCTCTTCGGGCCTTTCCAGCAGCGGCCTCGGGGGTCGGACGCTGCCATGGTCAACTGGGACGCCGCCCGCCTCGTCCTGTCCATGGCCAGATATTCTATCTTTCTAACCCTAACCACCACCTCCACGACAGCCGCGCAGCGGAGCACTGGCCCCTCTCCACGGCGCTACTTAGTGCCCACGTTTGCCATCTCCACTCCGCAAGAGAAGCGGAGTTCCACAGCACCTTCACCCCAGACAATACTCTTTTCTCCGTCTCCCGAACCGGTTCCCCTCGGTTGGACTTCTGATCCCTGCCCCCTCCGCCCTTGCCCCCCTTGGCCCTTATACCCAGTGGTGTTTGTTCCCGTACCCACATCTCCCGTTGTGTCTTCTGAGTAGTTTGCAAATGTTATTGTAGTTTTGGTGATATGTAACTGAAATAATAAAAGATTTTTTTTTTTTAAAGAGAACGAGCGCTCATGGTCTCAGGAGCTAGGAAACCGATTCACGGCCGTAAATCCGGGCCATCGGACCGTTCGTAGTGCATTTTTACTGATCTGGGCTCCGTTGATCGGTCCACTCGGATTGCAGAGGTCACAGACCGATAACCGATCCAAATCGGTTAATCTTTACACCCCTGCTGTATATGAATATTAAAAAACAGTGGTTTGTCTCCCTCATCCAGCTCGAGCACAATTCTTTCCAAAATTTTAGCCATGAATGGTAAATTGGATATGGGCCTGTAGTTTTATACAACCTCAGTGTTCAAATTTGCATTTTTAATGAGTGGGTGCAAAATAGATTGTTTGAAGAATGTAGGAACAACACCACTAAGTAGAGATTAATTTATAATGGATACAATACTTGGATGTATCCATGAATATTTTATTCAGAAAAAAGTCCTTGAACAATTCACAGCAGTCCACTGAGTTGGTGAGGAAGGCGTGCGAGGATTGAGGATGTAGTAGGGAGTTTAAAGTCTGGAAAAAGATTAGAGGTTTATGAGCATTTGGTCCAATGATGTGGGAAAAATACTCCCTTTTCTCAGATTGTTCAGCTTTTTGATAGCACTTTATGGAAGATTTAAATATTTCATAAGACACGTGAAGTTTTTCCTTTTTCTTTCCACTCTTTCTTTCCGAAGGACAGACAGGAGACGAGGGGGCCTCAGACTGACAGGCCCCCTCTTGAGGACCACTGGATTGTCTCAAAACAGCCTCTTTCAAGATTTGTCGTCCGGCTGATGATTTAGCATGCTGCAGAGTTGACTTGTGGGGATTTATGGACTGAGAGGACGGGGGAGCAGTTGCCTCAGGACATACCGGAGCATCGCTTGTAATATCCTGAGGGGGGCTTGCATCCCATGGGACTGGGACCTTACTTAGGAGAGGCGGGAAATCAGAGTGAAGAGTGTGGAATCAGTTAAAGAGTGTATGTGGAGAGAGGGAGAGAAAAAAGTTATTATTTTTTCCTGTTTTCTAGTGCATTTTCATGTATTCCAGTTGGCTAAAGTGAGATTACATGGACTCTGTAATGTTACATAATGTTCCACACTAGGCCCTTAAACATGCTCTAGGACAGTCTCCAGATGAAACCTCTCAACATAACACTCATTAGAGGCTCACTATGTGTTTCTAATAATGCGATAAACCTAGCACTGACTTCAAGAAAACTTTTACTCCAGCTTTAGTTTATTTGCAGGAAATCTTCAAGTAAATGTGCAACTAATTAGCGGGTGAGTAAACGTAATCATGTGTATCATATGCATGCAAATGTATGCATGGCCTACAGTCGTGCAAAACTCATTATTTTTCCATGAAAACGCGAGCGCATTTGCATCTCATTCACAGTTCATTCACTCGCCCAGCAAAGGCAAAACTTCTTGTATTAACAATAGTAAGTAACTGGTCAGTGTCTAAACTCTTACCATGAGCCAAGGTCAAGACAACAGACACACGGTAGAAAATAACTTCTATCACCCTGTCCTAGAGTCATGTGAGATGTGCTTACAAACGAGCGGGGAAGGAGGGAGGGGTCCCATCATAGGTAGGTGTACAGATTTAGATTTACAGACAGACCTATCCAAACATCCATTTTCTTCCACTTATCTGGGGCCGGGTCATGGGGGCAAGAGACTCCCAGACTTCCTTCACCCCGGACACTTCCTCCAGCTCCTCCGGGGGGGGGTCCCTCCAGTGCGTCCTGGGTCTTCCCCGGGGCCTCCTCCCAGTGGGACATGCCCTAAACACTTCCCAAGGGAGGCGTCCAGATGCCCGAGCCACCTCAACTGCTCCTCTTGATGTGGAGGAGCAGCGGATCTACTCTGAGCTCCTCCCGTGTGACTGAGCTCCTCACCCTATCTCTAATGGAGCACCCAGCCACTCTGCAGAGGAAACTCATTTTGGCTGCTTGTATCCGCGATCTTGCCCTTTTGGTCATTAATTTGGGCTGTTTGGTCCCTGTATGACCAGAGCAGGAGCTGTGCCGGTACTAAGTCAGACCTGTTTCCGGTACATGTTGGACTCCACCAGGGCTGCCTTTTGTCACCGGTTCTGTTCATTATATTAATGGCCAGAATTTCTAGGCGCAGTCAAGGCCGGAGGGGATCCTGTTTGGGGACTGGTTTGCCGATTTTTGACCGCTTGCACTGGGGCGGTTTGCAGCCGAGTGTGAAGCGGCTGGGATGAGGATCAGCTCTTCCAAATCCGAGGCCATGGTCCTCGACCGGAAAAAGGTGGCTTGCCCTCTCCGGGTGGGTGGGGAGTCCTTGCCTCAAGTGGAGGAGTTCAAGTATCTCGGGGTCTTGTTCACGAGTGAGGGGAGGATGGAGCATGATATTGACAGGCAGATCGGTGCAGCGTCAGCAGTGATGCGGTCACTGTACCGGATCGTTGTGGTGAAGAGGGAGCTGAGCCAAAAGGCAAAGCTTTCGATTTACCGTCAATCTACGTTCCTCCCCTCACCTATGGTCATGAGCTTTACAGACAGACATGAATGACAAACCTATTGGACTTGCATCATATAGGAAGGTCTGGCATTTCAAACACAAGGCCCACAGATAAACTCATGATAGCAAACAAAAGACAGTGTTCCATTTATTAATCAAATCATGACATTTAGAATTCATTAGCTAATTTGTTAGCAGCGTAATCATAGTCTTTATAATAGAGTAGATGAATGTTGACAGTGAGTTCTTATTTCTCATCAATTCACTAGTTCAGGGGTCGGCAACCCGCGGCTCCAGAGCCGCATGTGGCTCTTTGATCCCTGTGATGCGGCTCAGTACTTTGGTTCCTCATTTAACGTGGGGGTTATATTGTAAAATTAACCTGCAATAGGCTAAATCCGTGAAGTAGTCAGCTTTATATTGTGTGTATAAATATGCGTATATTTCACAGTTCCTCTGACCGAGGCGCCTGGCGCCGCTGCGCTGTTGCGGGTTTTGTTGTAGTGAGGACGCTTACGTGCGCTCTCAGGACTGGTTCCACCGTCTGGACTCCAGGTTCCACCAGTTCGTTCTGCGGAAACACTGCCGCTACTTCCCGACGCCCATTGACCACCCAGAGAAGTGTGCGCTCGGACATGTGCACCTGCACTCGTGGTCAAATCCGTAATAGAACAGCATGACCGGTGCGACCAGCCCCAGGTGAGACACACGACCGCGGCCCTTCTGCATGTGCTGAAATGCCAGACCGCTCAGTCCTCACTACTTCAGAGTCACACTGCTCGTGATCACGTTTAAATAAATGTGGCAAACTGAACGCATTCTGTAGCCTAGTGTACAGCAGACACGGAGGAGAATGACTGACGAATCGGCAAAGGTCTACAGTCCTTTAGCCAATCAGGATGCAGAACACAATGCGTATTGATACACTATAAAAAAAAATCAGCAAAACAGAGAGGGACCACTGTATTTAATTAAAATATATTTTGTTTTAGTTTGTTCATTTTCAAAATGTAATTCTATGGCACAAAGATGTTATTAAAAAATGTTCTATGCAGCAGTGTTATTTCATTTTAAATTTCAAAAGGGTTTTGTGGCTCCCAGCGTTTTCTTTACTGTCTGAAACGGGTCCAGATGGCTCTTTGAGTGGTAAAGGTTGCCGACCCCATGCACTAGTTGAATAGGAAGCCAGAGCACTTGTCCCCACAGGGCCGAGCAGCAGCTGGTACTTTCACAGTTAAACATCTAGGAGCGGCTAAAATAGAATTCAGCTCTACAATAAAATCAGAATGAACAGTAAGGTTAGAAGGCCACTTACATTCTGACTGAAATGGGGAATAATGCTTTGACTTTGCCATGATATCAAGGCAGACATTCACTGAGCGACTGTGGCTAAAGGAAAAGTGGTGAAGAAGGTCATCTGTAACAAGTGTTTAGCTCTGAGTCACACATCAGAGCCCCCAAGGAGGACTTCAGCTACAAGGACAAACTTGAGATAATCCAACCACAGCTGTTAATTTATGTTATCCATCCATCCATTTTCTTCCGCTTATCCGGGGCCAGGGTCGCGGGGGCAACAGATTAAGCAGGGACTCCCAGACTTCCTTCACCCTGGACACTTCCTCCAGCTCCTCCGAGAGATCCGAGAGACATAGTCCCTCCAGTGTGTCCTGGGTTTCCCCCGGGCCATGAAGATCATGAAGTGATAACAACAACAGAGCACTGGTCAGACAGGTACACTTATAAGACAGCCTGATGTGTCACAAACGTCCCGTCATGTTAGAACAGCGAATTCTCCATTTCTCGAACCGGTTCCCCTCAGTTGGACTTCTGACCCCTACCCTCCTCCGCTGTTCCCTCTGGACCCTGTCATCTGGACTCTCCCTGGACACTGCTTCGCCCTTGTTCTCCCCCAGACCCCCTTTCTTTGCCTGGGATAATCCTTTTGGACCTCTTCGCTCCCCCTGTTTTTTTCTCTGCCCCCGTTGTATTTCCCCCAGGTACCTGCTCGCCCCGACCCACCCCCTTCAAGTCCCTTAGCCCTTGAACCCAGTAGTGTTTGTTCCCATGCCTTCATCCCCCAATGTGTCCTCTGAGTACTTTGTGAATGTTATTGTGGTTTTTAAAAAATGTAACTTTTATAATAAAAGATAAAAAAAAAGAACAGCGAATTATCACTCACCTCTCACTGACACAAAACTATGTCTTTCCTGACAAATCATCCTGTATTTCTTCGAAAAGAAGCAGGTCCAGAACAGACACGGTCCTTCGCATGTGGGTGCTGTTATTCCACAGACACTGTCGCTCCTTCATAAACACACAGACGAGCCAGAACACATGTGCCAAAGCCTCAACTACAACATAAAAACCTTCAGAAGCATCAGAAACTCACTCACTCTGGACACAGGTCACACCTTCCTCAATGCCATTATCATGTCTTGATTTTTTTTACTGCAAAACAGCCTGGTCCCAGGCAGGCAAATCTCCATTAAAACCATTAGAATCTTTACACAAACAGGCACTAAAAGTCCTTGACAAAAACAATGACAATACAATCATTGTCATATACTCCAAAAATACACACTTCTAAACTTTGATAATATACAGAAATACACATCTATTTGAATGGCTCACAAAATCCTACACTACACTGCACCTGCACCTCTAAAACAATTCATCCAATTCACATCAGCCAGAACCACATGGGCCTCCAACAGGGGGCAGTGTGCCATCCCAAAAAGAAAAACTGCTTTTGGACAGTCAGCCTTTTCCTACAATGCAATAAAAGAATGGAACCAACTCCCAGACGACATCAAAAATCAACCCAACTATGACTCCTTTTCTAAAGAACTAAAAAAATGGCAATGGACTGGTCCGACTTGTCAGCCCTGAAGCACATACTTTCTGTTCTCGGTGTGCTATGTTTTAAAATATGTAATATGTTTCAACTTTTAACAATGTATTCAGTTTACTTTTTAATATTGTGATGTGAATGTTGTATGTGAGCTGCTGAATGTGTGCGAATGTGTGTTTTTTATATTGTTGAATGTGTAAATTGCATTGTCCATCCATCCATCCATTTTCTTCTGCTTATCCGGGGCCGGGTCGCGGGGGCAACAGTCTAAGCAGGGACGCCCAGACCTCCCTCACCCCGGACACTTCCTCCAGCTCCTCCGGGGGGACCCCAAGGCGTTCCCAGGCCAGCCGGGATACATAGTCCCTCTAGCGCGTCCTGGGTCTTCCCCGGGGCCTCCTCCCGGTGGGACATGTCCGGAACACCTCCCGAGGGAGGCATCCAGGAGGCATCCGGAACAGATGCCCGAGCCACCTCAGCTGGCTCCTCTCAACGTGGAGAAGCAGCGGCTCTACTCCGAGCTCCTCCCGTGTGACTGAGCTCCTCACCCTATCTCTAAGGGTGCGCCCAGCCACTCTGCGGAGGAAACTCATTTCGGCCACTTGTATCCGTGATCTCGTCCTTTCAGTCATTACCCAGAGCTCATGACCATAGGTGAGGGTAGGAACATAGATTGACTGGTAAATTGAGACGACGCTGCCGACGCTGCACCGATTCGCCTGTCAATCTCACGCTCCATCCTCCCCTCACTCGTGAACAAGACCCCGAGATACTTGAACTCCTCCACCTGAGGCAAGGACTCCCCACCCACCCGGAGAGGGCAAGCCAATTGCATTGTATAATTTATTGTTCCTCAGGGACTGCAGATGGAAACTAGATGTTTAGCTATAATCTGGTGCCGTACATCTGTTTTATGAGCATAATGTCTCCGTACATTGTCCCTTCAAATAAAGACTAATAATAATAATAATAACAATAATAATCCTGGCTGCAACAGCTGCTCACTTCACTGCTTCATCCGGATCCTCCATTTCACACAAACTCGCCCTGAAACTGTCTCACTGTTTCCTTAAATGACGTTAATGAAGTTATTTTTAGACATTTGAAAAGTGTTGAAAGTTAGCACTGCTGTTGTCACCTCCTGCCACACATGCCACTCACATGGACTCGCCGCACATCTTCGGTTCCCATCAGGTTCCCATGGTGATGATGAGGGTTTATTCACTGTTTGAGCCTACAGTGGTCCTCATTATGTGTGCGCAAACCTCTAAAACAACCAGCTGGCCTCTTTGTTTGTAAGAACGCAAACTGCTTATACTTTCATGCTTTCTGAAAGTATAAGCAGTTTGCTCAGTGACCAGAAGAGTGTAGAGGACAACGCCACTACAACCACATTTCAAACGGTCAGAAGTGAAGGGAAAACGGGATTATTTGGATATAATTTGAAACTATTTAATTATACTTTTGATGATTATTTTAGATTTTATTGGTCAACCACTGCTCGCCTTGATTGCCCTGACCACACGCCACTGATCTGATGTCAAGATTTTATATTTCTCCTCCACTGCTGTGAATTTTCTATAGTCCATCTTAGAGCTGGGCGATATGGCCTAAAAATAAAATCTCAGATTTAAAAAAAAAAAAATCAGATTTCCGATTTTAATCAATTTTTTTCTCTGCCCTACTCAAAAACAAATAACAGATGACAGACAAATGGCTCAAAACAATGCAAAGTTTTTATAAAACAAATACATTACACCTAGCATCAATTAAACTGTTATTGTTTAAAAAAAAAAATAATATATATATATATATATATATATATATATATATTAGGGCTGTCAAACGATTAATTTTCTTGATCGCAACTAATCTCAGAAATTTCATAGTTAATCGCGATTAATCGTGATTTATTTTGCATGTTTGAAATTGATATCTTGCAGTAAGACCGTTCGAATCTAAAGTTAAACTCACAATGCAAAGTATTTCTCACCATTTTTTTTATTTCAAAAAAGTGCAGAGAAAGGAAAAAGTAACAATGAACCAGTAATAGTGCTTACTTTGAGAAACTGTAAATAAATGATTGAAGCCCGCTCGAGCTGCCTAGGGATGCGTAGAAGGAACAAAATACTAGCAAACTCAAAATAGCGCGTTTAACCGACAATGAGTTTAATTAATACAACCAAATGAGCTGCATATGGATGGTAGAATTGCGGAAAATGCTGGCAAACTCTGATCGCGATTAAAAAAATTGTTCGCGATTAAAACTCTATCGCGATTAATCGCGATTAACGCGTTAATATTCCCAGCCCTAATATATATATATATATATATATATATATATATATATATATATATATATATATATATATATATATTTCAATTTCATTTTCATTTATTTATTTCATTTGTTAAAACAAAACAAAAATAACATATGCAACACAATTGCATCTATACAATTATAACTTAAATATGAATGAAAAGGGAACAGAAAGAAGCATAAGCTTATGATATCTGCCCCTTATCAACTCAAAATTATATTACAACAATATATATATATATATATATATATATATATATATATATATATATATATATATATATATATATATAAATAAAACAATAATAACACAGTTATATAAATACTGTATCTTTCTTTTATAAAGAAGCATTTTATGGAGCTAAATTATTTTATTATTATTATTATATAATTATATACGATGGACTGGAGTGGGTAGTGTTGTGTTTTAGTTTTTCCTCGAGTGATGTAGAAAAGAGTGAGCCACTGTGTGTTCATGTGTGTTAGCTTGTGCAGTCTGTATACAGCTGTGGCAACACAAGAAAAATATTGGTAGCACATACTTCGGGTCGAAAACTTTCACCATGTTAATGAATCCAGGTTTTCCACAGTATATATGGGCACCATGTCTTTTACAACATACATCATGTGTTTGGTAAAACATACAACAGTGGGTGTGATTGCCTTCTGTCGTGGGCCGTGCTTATCACACTACAAACAGTTCGAAAATGTTTTAGGGACTGGACGGTGGGTATTTTCATTCCGTTCGGACCTGCACTAATCCCACTCTGCTTTGTGCAACAGCTTTCGGCGCTAGGATACATTTTTTTTGTGCTGCAACAGCTTTTGAACAGACCTTACAGCGAGCACTCGTTTGTTCTAAGTCCGACACAAGAAAACCGAACCAGTTCCATATAACAGATGTAAACACCTTTGTTTGGTACAAACTCCGGCTTTAGCTCACTTGCTAGCAGCGCTAGCCCGTACAATGTTTGGGTACGCCCCGCTAACTTACCCGTGTAAAACGTGGCCGTGCATTAGTTCCACTCGCGTGTGAAAAATAACAAAAAAATTGATTTTCATAAAAACACATCGTCCAGAACTGTAAAGTTGAATTAATCGATTTAATCGCGCAGGTCTAGTCCATCTCGAGTCATTCCGAAAGCTCTTGAATGCGATGCACGCTGCTTACGCGTTTGTAGCGGCTTTAGAGAAATCAAAAGTTTATTTTGACACAGCGCATTTATTCCCCGTCTTTCCCCTGATAAAAAGCCTGGAGACACTCTGTTGATGCTAAAAATGTTGAGCAGTCCATACCTAACAGGAGCGTTAGTGTAGCTGGGTGAAAAACTGAATTTATTTATTCTGCATGTCCATAATATTCAAATGATTCAGAGTTCAACTTTCACAACTTTCAGAGGGGAATTATTTCTGGTCACTGATCAAAGGTACCAGTGCAAAGTGACCTGATTTTGGCCTTAAAAGCTGTTATTATATTCATCACTGAATAATGATCACAGTGGTTACATTCATCACTGAATGAATGTACTGACTGATGAATATTTCAGATATTGGAAAAACATTTTGTGGAGTTCAGCGTATCACAGAGCAGGGACAAGTTAAGAGGCGTTTAAAAGAGTTTGACTTTCTAAAGGATTCAAAAGAGAGGCCAGCTCAAATCAAACTAAAAAAATATTGGTCATATTTTTAAACTAGAGTCCAGGACTTACTAGGTACTTATGGTAGTAGTTAATACTACTACTAGTACTAGTACTAGTACTAGTACTAGTACTAGTAGTAGTTAATTACAGTGTCAGTTACAGTGGTATTTAACAGTACGTATAGTGGGACAAGATTTGAGACAAATTTTGAATTATAACAAAAACATAACTTCCATGGGTACAAACAAAACAAAAAGTTTTAACTTAAAAAAAAAGTTTTAACTTCCAAAAAAAATGAGCTAATCGAAAGAAGGGCCAAGCTCTGGTGTGAGTTGGAGGCAGAGGCATTCGCCTAGGGGGCCCACCAAACCTGCCTGTTGAGAGGGGCCCCAACTGGTACCGGCTGGTTAGCTCAACTGGTAAGTCATGGACTTTCCCCCTGGAGGTTGTAGGTTCAAACCCCCCCTGGGCAATGAGCTAACCAGTGTGGGTCCTTGGGCAAGACCCTTCACGGTACTGCCCCCCGGGCGCTGAAAAAAGATGACTGCTCCTGAAAAAAGGATGGGTCAAATGCAGAAGTCAAATTTCTCCCGTGTGTCACTGTGTGTCATTGTGTGTGAGACCAATAAAGGCTAAAAGCCCAAGCTTAATCTAATCTAAAACTGTCACCCCTGACATGGTGCACGCACAAAAAAATTAAAATCTTAATTCAAACACACATGTGCACCCTTATTTTGTGTGCGTGTGTGTTTGAAGAATGACTTTTGAGGGCTCCATGTCTATATTTCGCCTAGCGCCCCAAAATGGCTATATCCGCCCCCGGTTGGAGGAGATGCTGGAGGCCAGAAATTGGCCTTAAGACCATCCACAAGTAAAAGTGTAAAATATAACCTTTTTATTTGAGGTAATAAAAGGTGCTCATTTGCATGACATTAAGATAAGCCCTCCCCCATCACTGACATCACTGTGGTGTGGTGTTTCAGGGCAGGTCAGAGTTAGAAGGTACTTTGCTAAAATGGAAATGCTTTTATAGCAAAAAGTCCATATAATCATTTAGTAATTCACTAAAGTAAAATGAAGTAATTTTGGTAGTCTATTGGAATAATGCTTGAATTGCTTGGAGTGACTGGTGCCTGTTAGCATTGCTTGAATTGACTGTGATGCTAATGATTTAGCTACTAGTACTGCAGTACATTCATGCAATAATTACTTAATCACTAGCACTTCATGCACTAGTTTAGCAATTCAAGCATTAATTCATTCATCTTCTTCCGCTTTTCCATTTTCTGGGTCGCGGGGGCAGCAGTCCAAACAGATCTGCTGCCCAGAAAAACAATGCACCAGCTCCCATGAATCCTCCCGCAGTTGGTGGGTCCACAGGAGGACAGCCCACATCACAACAGGCCTTGATGTATCTTCTGCCATGGGGGCTACAATTCAAGTATTATTCACATAAAAAAAACATCCATACACCTTCACTAAAATCATTTGGATCATTTCAGCCATGGAATCTTTACTGAACTAAAGGTAAAAGCTAGCTGTTAACTTGAAAACTACCACTTCATCACAAGGGGGAACAGAGCATTTGAGCTTTGGAGATATAAACAGACTAATAATAAAGGATTACTCAAACATGTGTGAATGAAACAAAACACAACTCCAGGTCTGTTTTTGATGAGGTAACACCTTTCTAACATGACTAAAGAGTCAATTTTGCATAATATAGTACCTTTTAAGTATTATAGTACTCATACTCAGCAATGTCTGATCATAATATAATTTTGTTCTCACAAAAATTATCCAAAGAGAGATTTCAAAATCTATATATAGCTAAAGGTAGTCATGATTTCATACCTATAAATCAAATACAAAATCTTGAGGTAGCCCTTCAAGATGCTGATTGGAGTGAAATTATAAACAGCCAAAATGTAGAAAATGGGTGCAACATTTTCTGTTCAAAGCTTGACTAAATTGTAGCACCATTCAGGAGAAAGGGAAACCAATCCAAAAAACAAAGAATGCTCTACCTTGGATAAACACCGAATGTATAAAAAATAATGAAAGAAATATATATATATATTGGTCAAAACAGCATTGAAATTTGGTCTGGCAACGGACAGACAGACATTCACTGTAACTAGAAATAAAATATTAAGCAAAATATGGAAACCCAAAGCAATTTTTTTTTTCATGAAAGTTATCAATGAAGCAAAAGGAAATGACAAAGTTATTTGGAAAAATATGAATAAACTAACTGGCAACATAAAAATGAGAATCATAATATCGAATTTACAACAT
Source organism: Paratrypauchen microcephalus (assembly GCA_036785185.1). Lineage (NCBI taxonomy): Eukaryota > Metazoa > Chordata > Actinopteri > Gobiiformes > Gobiidae > Paratrypauchen > Paratrypauchen microcephalus. Next base: position 544,398 of record JAVJIX010000212.1, on the reverse strand, counting down.
CCATGTACATCTTACTATTGCTACCGAAATGAATCATTATTTTATTAAATCTGTACATGAAATAATTCAGCAGTTTGCACCAACAGAAACTCATAAGTATCCCTCCATGATTTATAGTGACTCAGTTTTTAAAATTAAAGAAATATCTGATGGAGATGTGCTTCGCATTATTAATTCTCTTAATTTCTCCAAGGCAAAAGACACACATGAACTAGACTGAACTGAACTGCACACAGCTGAAGCTCACAAATAAAGGTTTTCTCATTATCAGTATACAGCTTTGTAAAAAAAAATAAGAGACAACTGCATTTTTTTCTGAAATCAGCATCTCTACATGTATTACAGCCATTCCATTCCAGCGTCTGTTGAATTCCAACACAAACACAAAGCTGAGCTACTTCAGTTCTTGCACCAGGAGTGGAATAAAGTCACCCAAGAACAATGTGAAAGACTTGTGGAGAGCATGCCAAGACGCATGAAAGATGTGATTAAAAATAAGGGTTATTGCAACAAATATTGATTTCTGAACTCTTCTTAAGTGTAAACATTAGTATTATGTTGTTTTAAAATGAATTTGATCTTGTTTCTTTGCATTGTTTGAGCTCTGAAAACATGGATCTTTTTTGTTATTTAGACCATTTGTCATTTTCTGCAAATAAATGCTCTAAGCGATAATATTTTTATTTGGAATTTGGGGGAAATGTTGTCAGTAGTTTATAGAGTCAAACAAAAATGTTCCTTTTGCCCAAACATACCTATAAGTAGTAAAATCAGAAAAACTGATAATTTTGCAGTGGTCTCTTATTTTTTTTCCAGAGCTGTATGGGCATTAGGGTTATAACTTTTTTACAACCTCTATACCCTGTATCATATTTTGATGAACTTTTGCTAGTAATGATATTTTTGAAAAATGTCCCCCCGAACTGAAAATGAAGTTTTCATAAAGCCTACCAACAACCAGAATAATGCTGTTAGAAGGTTAATATCTGTTCAATCATGAAATAACCAAAGGCAATTTTCTTTTTAATAACACAGGAACAAAACACATAATCAAGGTAAATGAGTAAGCCAGTGTGGGTCCTTGGGCAAGACCCTTCACGGTACTGCCCTCCGGGCACCGAAATATGGCTGCCCACTGCTCCTGAAAAGGATGGGTCAAATGCAGAAGTCAAATTTCTCCCGTGTGTCACTGTGTGTCATTGTGTGTGAGACCAAATAAAGACTTAATATTAATCTTAATCTATCACTAGTTGAACAAAACAGATTTCCCCATCTCTACAGTCTACATGGTTTATACAGTGAAAGTGAAATTGAAACTCCAGGATTGTGGGAAAGCTGTAGGCTACAATATATCACTACTGAAAGACAGATTTCCCCAAATTTACATGGCTTATAAAGTGAAAGCAAGAATAGAAACTGAAACTCCAGTATGTTATGATGGCAGTACAACTTATCATTGATCCATTTTCTGTCAAATTGACATGGCCCTTGTGATAACTTTTCAGTTTCACATTTGATATCATTGGCTGTAATGTGTATTTAAAGATTCCATGACATGGTACTTCTTGATGCTTTTATATGGCGCCTTAATGGTTCCCTAATACTGTAAATGAATCCCTCTTCAAAATCAAGGCTCAGTGCATGAGAAAGCCTCGTGAACACAGCCAGAGCCACAAACATCCCTCTCAAACACTCCATTATGGGCGTTGTTGCTTGAACGCAAATGAGGAGGACAGAGACAGGCCAGTGCAGCGGGCGGGCTGTGGCCAAACTCTCCGCTCTTTCCTCCTTAGCAGTGCGATGTGCGCTGGCCCCACTTCCGCTTTGTATGCGCGGAGGAAGATATAAGACGATTTCCATTGAAAAATAAACACATAAAATTAAACCACTGCTGTTTCAGAGGTTCGGAGGCTCGGATAAAGGACATCCGAGCCTGGAAACACTCTCACGTGTCTCCAGGCAAATAAAAAAACACATCTCGCATTGCGTAGCTCGTTTGCGGTCCAAACTCTATGGCCATGTGTTCCATAGACGGTGGGTAGACATCCAGACGGGGGTGGAACTGCATTTGCATTTTTTCTTGAACATGACATCAGAAACTTCCCTTGTTCAGAATCGCCCGTTTGGGTTGTCTTTTTTTCAAACGCGGAAAAGGATCGCAAATGCTCAGTTTACACATTTCATTAACTTTTAGCCATGAAGGGGGGGGCTAAACAGGGTAGGGGAGCTCACATTAACGTTCAAAAACCTCAGAAAGTGAAAATTTCATGCCATGGGACCTTTAATAATTTTTTGTTCCGGGGGGACTTTTTTAAAAGAGTGTTGAAAATGGAGATTTCTTCAATTATACCAAAAAGTTCATCCAATCATGATGTAGGACTTTGATTTGGGGGAAAAAAGTTCAAAAAGTTATAACCCTAATGGACATGGCCTATTTCTTTGTGTAAAAGCTCAAAGTCACTGAACTTGCTTGAGGCAGCACTACCACTGATTTTGAACACCCAACTGTGCTGCTCTCATTCATATGTAAATACAAGAATGTTTTTGATCCAACTGGAAACACTTTGACAGCAGACTGTGAGGAGTGTGGCTCATCTTTAGTCGCTTTCCACACTTCAGCCCTCACTCTAAAAGCCGCATGTTCAGAGCGGTCATGGAGCAGGTGTTTACCGTGCCCAGCTGTGCACCGCTCTCTGATCACACGCTCTTTTAGATGGAACTTGCTGTCGGCACTTCACATTTATATTATAATTGCACCTGTAGAAGAAATATTTGATTCAAACACGTTTATTGTGTGTCAGATAGGGCATGTCGATGCAGTTTGAAATTAATTTAAAGTAATGTACTAGCATCAAAACATCAGGCCTAAAGGTGCACTCCTGTATGTACATTTTGTTGAGGGGTTCATCACCTGCTTGTTTCTACAGATAAGTCATTTCTCTGCCTGGAATGTTCCACAGTATGACATTAAACCTATCTGTCTTGCATTTAGATTCAATTACAGGTGGTTTTAGAGCTCAAAAATACAGTGGTACCTCACCTTACGAAATTAATTCGTTCCAGAAGTGGTTTCGTAACGTGAATTTTTCGTAAGTTGAGTAGCTATTTCAATGGAAAAAGCCTGATTCGTTCCAAGGCCCCGTTCCAAGTTTTTTTTTCATAGTGTAACATTTTTTTTATAGTGTAACACTGTGTTCTGCGTAGAGACTGTAAACACAGGACTAAACGTGGACTATACCAGGTCTAGACCAAGCAGCACTGGTGTACCTCACGAGGCGAGCAGCAACTGCGTGCGTGAGGGGGAAGGGGGAGGGCGGTGTGTGTGCGCGCGGACACATTTTTGATAGCGCAGCATGACCCTGCACGGGGCTGCGAGCAGAGACCCGTGCTCAAACCGTGCCAGGTCTGAACCAGGTCTAAACCAGGTCTAAACCAGGTCTGAACCAGGTCTAAACCACCGCGTGTGGGTCTATTTCCTGGTTTCGTTTCGAGTCACGGCTGAGGCGAGCAGCGAGGGGGACCGCACGCAGTCTGAGCACATGCAAGAGCCGCGGTGGTCTAGACCTGGTTTAGACCTGGTTCAGACCTGGTTTAGACCTGGTTTCGACCTGGTTTAGACCTGGCATGGTTTGAGCATGGGTCTGGTGCTCGCAGCCCCGCGCAGGGTCATGCTGCGCTATCACACACGTGTCCGCACTTCTCCACCCTCCCCCTTTCCCCCACGCTGCACTATTAATACATTTTGTTGAAAATCTATGAAAGTTTGAGTGTTTAAACGAGAGAGAAATGTGAGAAAAGTTTAAATCCAGTCTGAGAAAAGCGTACAATGTGTGTGGCTGAGTGCACATTATTTGAATTTTTGAGATTTTTCGTTTCGTAACTTGAATTTTCTTTCGTATCTAGAGACCAAAATTTAATGTGAAGGCGTTTCGTAATGTGGGATCTCATATTTAATTTACATGTGTACTTACATATGAGAACTGTGGTCTCTGTGTACTTGGAACCTCCACCTGGTTCTTCTGTGTTTTAACCCAGTGTCCTGTGAACAGCTAAGTGTAACTCAATACATACATAGACTATCCTGGGCTGTGTTTCACCTGCTCCCTATCCATCAATATTCTGGCTGATTCAAGCTATTGGGAAACTCTGTAACTGGCTGACCTCAACTAAAGCTGGGGAGTTCCTTACACGGTCTGCATAGCTAAACTATTCTCCTATAGGTTAGCTGTTGCTGATGTCATAAATATTCAACAGTCTGTACTGTATTTAAAGAGAGTCCCTTGTGTTGTGTGTGTGTGTGATCCGACCCCACTGGGGAGGGCCCCCCACTACGTCCCTCTTCACGGCCGACATCTCCCTGCTAAAGTTGACAACATGAATGCTGAAGATGTCTGATGTCACCATTTCGTTTGTATTCTGCTATTTTTACATTAAAATGCTGAATAACCTCAATTTCGACTATGCCTTCCTTCAGACCTCCTTCTGACCCATTTTACGAAACTGACAGTAACTTGAAATTTTCGTTTGTTGGGTCTTTCGTAAGGTGAGGTACCACTGTACATAGAAAAACAGGAAAAACAGGTCACTTCTCCACAGATCTGACCTGTAACTTGGTCTGGTTTGGTCTCCATGAAGATAGAAAGGTTTAATGCCATACTGTGAAACATTCCAGACAAAGAAATAACATCCCCGTGGAGAAAAGCGTTTGATGAAAGTTACACAATGCACCTCTAAAGATGTGACTTTTCTGATAAAGGGGCCTGCCAGCTGCTTTGTCACCATGAAGATGTTATTGCTCCGCCTGAATTGTTCCACAGTATGGCATTAAACCAGTTATCACTTCAGCACAGATTTGGGGTCCTCTTTACAAAACTTTACACCCACTTTAACACAAACGTCCTCAAACTTGCTCACTTCCCTTTTTTTCCAACCACGGATCTCCTTTGTCTCATCTCTGAAAATGTTTGGACCGGATCGCTCATTTCCCTGCTCTCTGGTCTTCCCAAAAAGAGTATTTCAGGTTTGCAATTATTACAGAATTCAGCAGCACGTGTCCTAACTAGGACCAGAGGGCAGGATCACATTACACCGGTTTTAAAATCACTGCATTGGCTCCCTGTGAGTGTCAGGATACATTTTAAAGTTCTTTTACTGGTTTTTAAATGTCTTAAAGGTCCCATGGCATGAAATTTTCACTTTCTGAGGTTTTTGAACGTTAATGTGAGCTCCCCTACCCCTGTTTAGCCCCCTTCCCCCCCGAGAAATACGAGATGTGTTTTTTTATTTGCCTGGAGGCACGTGAGAGTGTCCTCCTCATTTGCATTCAAGCAACAACGCCCAGAATAAAGCATTTTAGAGACATATTTAGCCTCATGAAGATAGTCAGAGTCATATCTCATGCACTGAGTGTTGATTATGAAGAAGGATTCATTTACAATATTAGGGAACCATTAAGGCGCCATATAAAAGATCAAGAAGTACCATGTCATCGGATCTTTAATGATCTCGGGCCTTCTTATCTTTCAGAACTGCTTTTACCTTGCGAACCTTCACGGGCCCTGTGCTCCTCCGGAAGCTCCTGGTCATTCCCAAAGTCAGGACACACACTCAGGGAGCGGCATCTTTTCAGTACTACGGCCCTCGTCTATGGAACTGCCGGAGGAGCTCAGGGCCAAAGAGAACGTTCATGTTTTTAAGAGTGGGCTCAAGACTCACCTGTTTAGCTTGGCCTTTGATTTTTCTTCTTGATTCTTCTTTGATTTTTTTATTTTATTTTTTTAACTGTGTGTAGTTTTCTGTATTTTAGCATGTTAGTATGTGTTATTGTTTGGGTACGTGAAAAGTCCCTCAGTCGTCCAGGTAGAATCCATGATCAAAGGAGAAGTTCAATTTGTCAACTGGACAAAGTTTGTTTGGTTGAAAACGTTTCGCCGCTCATCCGAGAGGCTTCGTCAGCTCTGGTTATTGTACTGGTTAGACCCTGCTTATATCTAGCTGCCGGGAGGCGTGTCTGACAATGACAAAAGCTCTGCAAACGATCCCCCTAATCTGTCTCTTTGTTTTTCAAATTACTCTGACGGCTGTTTCGACCCCCTATTCAACGTCTAACGACCCTCTCCACCCCTCTGCCCTGGCTCTGTTTGACTGGTCTAAGAATCCCATTATAAATGGGAGACAGGTTATATCTCACTCCCCCATTTCTGTTTAATGACGGATTCTCTTTTTTGACAAAAATAGCCTCTTTAACTCCCCTCTCAAACCAGTTCTTTTCCCTGGCCAAGATCTGAACCTCACTGTCCTCAAAAGAATGGCCCGTGGCTTCTAGGTGAAGATGTACCGCAGAAGCCGGTCCACTCTGGCACGCCCGTCTGTGTTGGTACATCCTCTTGTGAAGTGGCTGTTTTGTTTCCCCAATGTAGCGCTCACTGCAGTCTTCACTACACTGAATGGAGTAGACCACATTGCTTTGTTTGTGCAAACAAACAAACAAAAAAAAAAAGAGAATCCGTCAAAAAAGAGAATCCGTCATTAAACAGAAATGGGGGAGTGAGATATAACCTGTCTCCCATTTATAATGGGATTCTTAGACCAGTCAAACAGAGCCAGGGCAGAGGGGTGGAGAGGGTCGTTAGACGTTGAATAGGGGGTCGAAACAGCCGTCAGAGTAATTTGAAAAACAAAGAGACAGATTAGGGGGATCGTTTGCAGAGCTTTTGTCATTGTCAGACACGCCTCCCGGCAGCTAGATATAAGCAGGGTCTAACCAGTACAATAACCAGAGCTGACGAAGCCTCTCGGATGAGCGGCGAAACGTTTTCAACCAAACAAACTTTGTCCAGTTGACAAATTGAACTTCTCCTTTGATTATTGTTTGGGTAGTTTGGTTGTGTGGTGTTGGCCAGCTGTGGGGGCTGGTTGGGTGGGTGGAAGGAAATGTGGGTTGTTTTTAATCACTGTAAAGCACTTTGTGTTACATTTTTGTATGAAAAATGCTTTATATCATGTTTGTCATTACCTCACTGTAAACTACTGTTACCTGTGCAATAATCTGTGCAACAACCCATGTGCAATACTTATACTATATTATGTGTAATATGAAATCCACATGCAACACCTATACTACACCATATTATGTGCAATCTGTGAAATACTCTACTTACACTTTATTTAGTCCTACCTGTATCTCTGTACATTGTACTTTGTATTTTTATTACATTTTTATTACATTTTATTACATATTTTTATTATATTGTTTACTTCTCCCCCTGCACTTTTTGCAACACTTTTTTTTTTTTACCATGTGCTATTATTGCACGCTATTAGTACTTCTTGACTATCTTAGCGAGTCAGCGGTTCTTCTGATCCAAAGCGTTTCATTGCATTGTTGACCCTGTGTTGATTCTGCATATGACAAATAAACAATCTTGAATCTTGTAAATAAAGTTTTGATGTCATTTGATTTGATTTCCAACTTTGTCCGCCACTTTTGAGAGCTCAGAAACTCACTCTGGCTGAAGTGTTGACTTATGATTAGAGATCTAACTGAAATATCGTGGTATTGTACCGTCGACAAGTCTTTGCTTAAATTAATAGCTGTGATGCGGCAATATCTAAAAAACAAAATACGTAGCACATCCTTTGCTCCATTTCAGTGCAGACTACATGAAGGAATGTCGTTATTAAGCACTTTCAAATCTTGGTTCTTTGGATTATGACAGAAGCAAAGGCTGTTCATTTTTTAAAGGAGAAAGTAGCATGTTCAGTTTTGTCAGCCTCCACAAAATATAAATATGTATATCGTGAAAATATCATACTGGGAGATTTGGATATACCTGTTGGAAATGGACCAATCACGGAGCAGCACTGTGGTTTGTGGTGGTCTGTTTTGTTTGGGTTTTTTTTATGTGTAGATGGAAGCGTTTTATGCATTTGTGGAGGGATAAGACACATCTCGATTTAAAGAGGGGGTATTTTATTTCTATGGAGTATTAACACAATATATTGAGATCAACAAGTGCTGTGTTCGTGAATACAACATATTAACGTGTTTTATAAGTTTCACTTCTAGATGTACGTCATTGTTGGCCGAGGTTGGAAAACATGTCCATCTTTCACTAGTTTGAACAGTGGGTAATTGCATTCTACATCTAAAATTCCTTTAGCTTAGGGGTGTTCAATGCATCGACCGCGATCGACCGGTAGCTCGGGGCCCAAGTGTCAGTCGATCATCAGGGCTTAATGCTCAATTCCGATTTTTTGGTGAAATCCGATTTTTTGTGCATGCGCCCCGGAGGACGCGACGAGGTCACACGCAGCGAGCGTGCTCAATGTTTACGGAAGTCACCGCAAGTCAAGTTGCTCTAGTACTTGCTTCGCCGCTTCACTGCAGGCATGAAAATCCCTCACTTTAAGGCGAAATTTGCCGATACGTTCGGGATATGTCCCTTTCTCTGGAGCTCAGGATAATTAAAGTCTGTAGATATACAGCACGATACACGTGGATACGCGAACTATCGACAACATGACAAACTGTTACGGAGCTGACCGCGTTCTTATGGGGTGAGTCATATTATCGTGTTATTTCTGCATCAAAGGGACAGATTATCTGACAGCAGGGGCCCGGGACTATACCGGGACTAAACCAGGTCTAAACCAGGACTAATCCAGGACTAAACCAGGACTAAACCGGGTCTAAACTAGGACTAATCCGGGACTAAACCAGGACTAAACCAGGTCTAAACCAGGACTAAACCAGGTCTAAACCAGGTCTAAACCAAGACTGAACCAGGTCTAAATCAGGACTAAACCAGGTCTAAACCAGGTCTGAACCAGGTCTAAACCAGGACTAAACCAGGTCTAAACCAGGTCTGAACCAGGACTAAACCAAGACTAAAGCAGGTCTAAACCAGGACTAAACCAGGACTAAACCAGGACTAAACCAGGTCTAAACCAGGTCTGAACCAGGACTCAACCAGGATTAAACCAAGACTAAACCAGGTCTAAACCAGGACTAAACCAGGTCTAAACCAGGTCTGAACCAGGACTCAACCAGGAATAAACCAAGACTAAACCAGGTCTAAACCAGGACTAAACCAGGTCTAAACCAGGTCTGAACCAGGACTCAACCAGGATTAAACCAAGACTAAACCAGGTCTAAACCAGGTCTGAACCAGGACTAAGGTGTGTGTGTGGGATGGGGGGTTAGGGTTAGTACCCCCCATCACCCCGCGGTAGATCTCGGCACACCATCAACCTCAAAAGTAGATCCCAGTCAAAAAAAGTTTGAGCACCCCGCTTTAGCTGCTACAACATGTGCTCTCTGTGTGAGTCTGTTGTTAGATCTTTATGAATAGCATGTCAGCGAGCCCCTCTCAGCAGTACATCCAATAAAATCTACTTTTAACAGCCAGAACTCCAGGTCAGACTGTATACTCTGCGAAACTGATCAATAGCAGAAAATATTCCATTTCAACCATTTACTTTGCCAAGAGCATTATAAAGAATACAATATAACAACTATTTTGGTTTGTACTCAACTGACAATTCTGTTACAGTGAGAAATATAAACTGACTTTGCCTAGATGGATGAGTGCTGAAGGGGCGCTTAGCATTGGTCCAAAATACACTGAATAAATCATGGCCTGTAGTGTAAAATTTGGATTTAGTTGTATCAAACTTGTAGTTGTGGTCCCCATGGAGATATAATGGGATTTTTGGGCTTGTTTGTGCTTCCTGCTCCAGTAGTTTGACGTGGGAGGAAAGCAGCAAACGAGACCGTAACATTTTAATTTTTTATCTATGTTATAAAAGTTTATCCTCATCAAAAACGTACCCGGAGTTGTGTGATGTTTTATTCACACGTTTAACACATAAAATCTGCATATTTAGGCAGTGCTTTTCTCCACTGTTCCACCTTGGGATATCATCAAGTGGTAGGAGGTGCTCCCCAGTGTTTTGAAACTCCATGTGCCTTCACTAGAATCATGTGAATAATTTTTAGCCATGAAATTGCTCAATGAAAACTACAACGACAAGCGCCGTTCCATTCGTTTTTTTCCCCTGCACCGTCGAGACGAGCCCTGAACGGCGCCGTCGTTTCCATGAAAATCGGGGCGTGGACCAAGCGTGCAAACATGCATGCTTCACACACTTAAAAGCCCCAGCATGCACAGCGCGGTAGGATATATGACTACAAAGACCGACTCGCCAGCGACATCCACAAGTGAGAGTTGCGACGTCACTATAAAATATACGTACTGGTTCACCTCACCTACAACTATGTTACATGAAACTCTTCATAAACTACGCTAAACATGTGTGACGGTAGCCGTAACGGCATAGTTCACGGCACCTGTATTACCGTTCACATGCTTTTCCCCTTACACTTCTATATTTCCTTTGCTGTTGTAATGCTGGATATTCTACAGTATCGCCATGTCCAGCGTTTACTCTAAGCTGCGCGCTGCTCGCACATTCTCAGCGCACAAGAAAACTTGTGCAGCGCACTGTAAATCAGGGATGAAAGAACTTTTTATTCAGCCGCGGGGTCATTTTTTTATATCTGCAAAGTGCGAGCCGCGCGGGGGGGCATTTCGGATGTGGAGTTAGTGTGTGTTTGCTCAGACACATTAAAAATTAGGGGGAACATTGGCCATGTCCCAATTCCAAGTAATTCTAGTCGCAATAGAATAATATTTTTGTCTTTAGGGAACAAGGAGCAGACCACCCGGCTCATTGAGCTGAGGCGGGACCTGTTCCATTTCGCAGACGGCCATGTGAGAAACGTAGTGCACTAAGGACAGAGGGAGTGTGCGCCGTCTCGACGACAGCCCGAGTGCACACTCACAAGCGTGCCGTCGCTGAATTGGGAAACAGCCTGTGTGGAGTCTGTGTGGAGTCTGTGTGGAGCTGGACGGAAGCCGTTTCCCAATTCAGCGAGTGCAGGGTTCGGAGTGTGGTCTCAGTCTGCAGTCAAGACGGTGCATACTCGCTGAGCCCTGAGTGCAGTCTGGGGATCACATGGGCGTCTGCGAAATGGAACAGGTCCCACCTCAGCTCAATGAGCCGGGTGGTCTGCTCCTTGTTCCCTAAAGACAAAAATATTATTCTATTGCGACTAGTAATACTTGGAATTGGGACATGACCAATGTTCCCCCTAATTTTTAATGTATCTGAGCAAACACACACTAACTCCACATCCGAAATGCGCACACACACCCCCTCGCGCGGCTCGCACTTTGCAGATATAAAAAAATGACCCCGCGGCTGAATAAAAAGTGGAGATCCGCTAAAAGCTCTTTCATCCCTGATTTACAGTGTGCTGCATAAGTTTTCTTGTGCGCTGAGAATGTGCGAGCAGTGCGCAGCTTAGAGTAAACGTTGGACATGGCTACACTGTAGAATATCCAGCATTACAACAGCAAAGGAAATATAGAAGTATAAGGGGAAAAGCATGTGAACGGTAAAACAGGTGCCATGAACTATGCCGTTACGGCCACCGTCACACATGTTTAGCGTAGTTTATGAGGAGTTTCATGTAGCATAGTTGTAGGTGAGGTGAACACATTTTATCGTGAAGTCGCAACTGTCACATGGCGATGTTGCTGGCGAGTCGGTCTTTGTAGTCATATATCCTCCCGCGCTGTGCATGCTGGGGCTTTTAAGTGTACGAAGTGTGCATGTTTGCACGCTTGGTCCATGCCCCGATTTCCATGGAAACGACTGCGCTGTTCAGACCATGTCTTAACTGTGCAGGGGACAAAAACCGAATGGAACGGCGGTTGTCGCGCCGGATATGACGCACATCCCCCTCCAAGGACGCTCAGAACCGTGCATTCGCTGAATTGAGAAACAGCTGGAGTCTGTGTGGAGTCTGTGTGGAGCTGGGCGGAGTCTGTGTGGAGCTGGGTGGAGTCTCACCTGAAGCCTGCAGTGTGTTCTCCTTACCTGCAGCTTATCGAGCCACTCCACACCCACCTGCTCCACCTTTTCCATTCATCACCAGATTGTCCGTTACCTCTTGTGCTACACTTGGCTTTAAAAAACAGAATTTTGTGTTTTTTAAAGCCTTAGACTTAGACACAGGCAGATGTTTCCATACGGTTGTCATCTAACAACATCTGATTGGACATGTTTTTTAAATTGCATATTTTTGTTATCCTTAAGTCTCATTTTGTGCTGAATTTGCTGCTGTTACATTGGGGTGAATTCCGGTTCCGGTAGAGCGAATGCTGGCGCGTTTTTTGGCAGCCGCTGCTCGTATGGATTATGATTTTTTCTGATTACCGCATTGTTTACGGACTTTGCATTTGTGGTCTACGTGTGGAAAGTTAATACATCTAACCATCACACTACCTGATCAAACTGTCAATAGTGTTGATGTGTGTTAGCGACGTTTAGCTTACCTGCTACCTGTTGCTTTCCTCCACATTTAAAGTCCAAACCGGCTATGTTGATCTCCTGTGTGCGGCTTGTCCTAAGCTGGTTCATCCTGTCTGTTATCCATCATTCTTCACAAGCACTGTTCCAGTATGCACCCACGGAGTTCTTCCTCTATAGAAGTTCATATAATCCACCAGCGCCTGCCTTACTCCAACACCCGGACATACTGTATGTGCCCCAGCGCAAAGTCACACATCGGGGCGCACGAAGAAACTTCGAATATGGCAGTTCCAGTTCCAGCACCGTCCGGTCCTTCTGGTCTCTGGCCTGTCACCCCCGGAGACACACGGGACGACGCTCGGACTCCTCGGTGCTAACCCGTGTTCCGAGGTCGGCTGGTGTGGCTAGCGCGGCTGCCCGGCTCAACAGCACACCGGTCAAAGTCGGGCTTCTGAATGTCCGCTCCCTCACGGGCAAGGGCCAGCTTGTCCAGGACCTCCTCGCGGACCACCGGATGAACTGTTTGGCGCTGACGGAGACCTGGCAGCAGCCAAGCGTTTACACCAATCTCAACGAGGCCACTCCACGAGGGTTTGTTTACCAGGCTGAACCGCGTGTGTCTGGCAGAGGAGGCGGGGTCGCGCTCATCCACCGCGATGACTGGAGGGTGGTGCCTGTGAGTGTGCCTACCTGCCACTCGTTCGAAACAACTGTCTGTCAACTTTCTGGACCTATCCCTACCATCATAGCCACAGTTTACAGACCACCAAAACAGCACACGGACTTTATCACGGACATCGCAGCATTTTTATCTCACCTCATCACCACACGTCATACTCCTGGGAGATTTCAATATCCACATGGACAATTACAACAACCCACTCACCAAAGAATTCACCTCCTGTCTGGACAGTTCTGGTTTTAAACAATATGTTAATTTTCCCACACATAACAAAAAGCACTCCCTGGATTTAATATGCTGCACTGGAATAACCCCATTGGACCTTCAAACCCACTGCATCCCCTTCTCTGATCACCTGCTAATTTCATTTGACATCAACCTGTGCTTCAAAAAATCCAACCCACCCCGCACTATACAGTTCCGTAACATCAAGGACATTAACCCGGACCATTTCTCATCACTCATCAATAACCTCCCCAGTGTTGAGAGCCTCTCTACAACAGATGAGTTTCTCACACATTACAACACACACCTCCACCACATACTCAACACCATAGCCCCACTCAAAACCCGGTCCGTCTCATTCACTCACTCTGCACCCTGGTACACCCCCGCCCTCAGACATCTCAAAACACAAGGCCGCAGACTGGAGAGACTGTACAGGAAAACCGGACTAATCATACACAAAGACATGTTCACCTCACACATCCTCCATTACAAACAGTCCATATCCACAGCAAGATCCACATACTACGGTACTCTAATCTAATCAGTTCACATGGAGGTAACTCAAAAACACTATTCTCACTCCTCTCACAGATCACAAAACCCCCGGACTCACTTCCACCTCACCTCTATTCCTCCGAATTCTGCAATAACCTGGCTGCTTTCTTTACCACCAAAATTCAACTGATCCACCTGCAACTTAACCCCTCTGTTTCAAACCCACCTGTTTCATCTTCCGTATCCCCAACACACCTGCTTTCTTCTTTCACCCTGCCCTCCGTCTCCCAAATCTCCACTCTCATTCAGAACTCCAAATCCTCCACCTGTCAACTAGATCCTTTCCCTACTGTCCTCATCAAAACCTCCATCCCTGCACTGTCCCCCCTCATAACTAATATCATTCACTCCTCTCTCATCTCCGGTACTGTTCCCTCCACTCTCAAAACCGCTGCAGTCACTCCAATACTCAAAACCCCCGATTCTGATCCCTCTGACCTCAATAACTTCCGTCCTATTTCAAACCTACCCTTCATTTCCAAACTTCTTGAGAAAACTGTTGCTGCCCAACTCCACACCCATCTTTCCTCCAATAACATCTACGAACAATTTCAATCTGGCTTCCGTCCCCTCCATAGCACTGAAACTGCCCTCCTGAAAATCACTAATGACCTCATCCTCTCTGCTGACTCTGGTTCACTCTCCATCCTCCTCCTGCTAGACCTCAGTGCAGCATTTGACACCATTTCACACTCCATCCTCCTCGACAGACTTTCCTCCATTGGCATTTCTGGTACTCCCCTCTCCTGGTTCCACTCCTACCTCTCACACCGCTCTCAGTTTATTCAGCTCAAGTCATTCACCTCACACCCCTCCCCTGTCACGTCAGGTGTTCCTCAGGGTTCTGTCCTTGGTCCTCTGCTATTTTTTATCTATCTTCTCCCCTTTGGTTCCATCTTTAGAAAACACCACATCCACTTTCACTGCTACGCGGATGACACCCAGCTCTACATCTCCACTAAACCCAACTCCACACTTCCACCCTCCTCTCTGACAAACTGTCTCACAGAAATACAAACCTGGTTCACCTCAAACTTCCTCAAACTTAACAGCAATAAAACAGAACTTCTCATCGGCACCAAATCCACCCTAAGCAAAATAAATATTTTTTCAATATCCATCGACGGCTCCTCTATCTCCCCCTTCCCTCAGGTAATGAGTCTGGATCATCCTCGACAGCACACTTTCCTTCACCTCCCATATCAACAACACCACCCGGTCCGCCTACTTCCACCTCAGAAACATCCACCGCCTCCGTCCCTCACTCACCCCACACACCACCGCCATCCTCATCCATAGCCTGGTCACTTCCCGCATAGACTACTGTAACTCTCTCCTGTTCGGTCTCCCACAAAAATCACTCCATAAACTCCAACTGGTCCAAAACTCAGCCGCCCGCATTATCACACACACACCCTCCCATCACTACATCACACCTGTCCTGCAACAGCTCCACTGGCTCCCCATCACACACCGCATACACTACAAAATCATACTCCTCACTTACAAAGCCATCCACAACCTCGCCCCTCCATACCTGTCTAACCTCATCCACATCTCCACACCTGCTCGCTCCCTCCGCTCCTCCTCCTCCCTGCACCTCACTGTCCCTCCTGCCCGTCTCGTCACTATGGGAAGCAGAGCCTTCAGCCGCTCTGCTCCCCAGCTCTGGAACTCCCTCCCCCATGATCTCCGCGACACACACTCACTCTCACACTTCAAATCTAAACTCAAAACTCATCTGTTTAGAAAGGCCTTCTCACTCTGACCACTCTGACCATAACTGCACTGTCTTTTAATCTATATCTGTTTTTTTTAAATTTATTTTTACACTGTTTTTATTTTGTTTTATCTTGTTTTATTATGTACTGTATTATTTAATTAATGTATTTAATGTCTTGATGTGCGGTGACCTTGAGAGCCTTGAAAGGCGCCTAACAAATAAAATGTATTATTATTATATTATTATTATTATTATTATTATTATTATTATTATTATTATTATTATTATTATTATTATTATTATTATTATTATTATTATTATTATTATTATTATTATTGTGTCGTAGACAGTGGTGGAAAATAATCCGTTTTATTATATATGTATGTATAAATATATAATCAGTGGATACTTTTACCTCTACATTATGTAACTGACCTCAAAAGTGCAGTTTCTTTAAAGTTTGAGATGTGCGGAGGCATTGTTCAAGGTTTATTCATGGTCACTTCTTGCCTTAGGGGTTTGAGTTCTCGTCTGGGCTTGAGCTGGACGTTTTCTTTAAAGCACATTCTTTAAAGGGTACTTCACTTAAATACACTCTAATTAGCTCCATTGAAATGCTGTCCTTTTTATTATATTATTCCTCATATAGCGGTGCTGGTGATGCACGCACATCCTGCTCTGCCCACCTGATCCGTCCCCTCTTTAGTCAGTGAGATCCACGTTGGCGTGTGGGCTCGAGTGAACAACTCTATTTGTTTTTACTTTGTTGTTCAGCCTGGTTTGGGAGTGGATGGGTTCCAAGTGCATCAGTGAAGTCACTTAAAGCAGGTCTGTTATGCAAATACTTTTTTTTTTTATCAGAGGTTTTAACATTGTGATAGATGTTTCCACTTCTCATTTACCCTCTGGAAGGTGTATTTAGAGTGATTCGAGCATGTTTGAGCAATCTTTCATCACTTATTTTCAAGACGCCATATTGCAATCAACTATCAACTATCAACTAATTAAACTATGATAATGACGGTGAGTGAGTTGTGACTCAAATTAAAGGCCGTCCACCACCTGATTGTCTCCAGGGAGGAGTTATTGCTTTACCTAGAATGTTCCATAGTATGATATTTGTCTTTACAGGTCAGATCTGTGGAAATTAATGATTTTCAAGCTATTAAGAGCAGCTAGATTGAGATGTGTAAGAAAATACTAGTTTAGTTAAGGCTAGGGTTAGGGTTAGGGGCTAAGATAGGGTTAGGTTAGGACTTAGGGTTAGGTATTAGGGTTATTTTAGGGTAGTGGTTCCCAACCTTTTTTGGCCTGTGACCCCCATTTTGACATCAAACATTTCTGGCGACCCCATAGACTTTTTTTAAAAATCATGTTTTAGTCTCAGCCTCAGTCGCAATATTGTGTCAAATGGTTTGACGTGTCTGAGGCCTCTGAGAAAAAAAAATATTGCAAACCAACACACAACCCATGATTTGGGAAGTTCCCAAATGGATGGATACGATAGGAATGGATCGCTTTTTTCCACTTGTAGATGCCATCGAAAATGAAACAAATGCCAAAAGTCGCCAGAAGTCACCAAAATCACCACTAACGTCACACTATACTCATCACTACACAACATTTTTAAGAAATATTGGTGCATCTTTTATACTGTAGCAGTTTA
Source organism: Paratrypauchen microcephalus (assembly GCA_036785185.1). Taxonomy (NCBI): domain Eukaryota; kingdom Metazoa; phylum Chordata; class Actinopteri; order Gobiiformes; family Gobiidae; genus Paratrypauchen; species Paratrypauchen microcephalus. Next base: position 527,163 of record JAVJIX010000212.1, on the reverse strand, counting down.
GCGCTTGTCAAACCGAGGAAGTGCGTTGAACACTCTGAAGCGCTCTGAACCAATCGCAGAGCGGAACATTCGCTGAGCCAATGAAACGCTTCGATACACTGAAGCGATTGACACGCAGAGCGAAGCAGCGGGGGGGCAGTTTCAGAAAGAACGAGACATGCTCCGGAGCTCCGTCTTATTTTCCCATCACTAGTTATCAGTGGTGAAAGTAAGGCGGTGCGCACCGGAACGGTGCACCGGTATAACATTCACAGCCGGTATGCAGCACCGCTAAGAGAATATGGTTAATCATGGTCAAAACCCACATTTGAAAAAAAAGTAAGGTGCAGTATTTAAGTAGAAAACACAAACAACCACACTATGCCATTCGAGAATAACTGAAAGCTACCTGAAACTCTTGTGCAGAGATATCTGCAGTCTGTTAAGCAAGGATTATCAAAACTTATCTGACTGTAGCCATGAAAGTAGCTTAGGTGGCATGGTGGCTGAGTGGCAGGCACTCATGTTTTACAACGAGAAGGTTCTGGGTTCGATTCCCGGGTCGCCCAGGCATTTCTGTATAGAGTTTGCATGTTTATGCTGCTTTTTTCTACATACCTTTTTTGCCTAGGTAGGCACCATTTACGTAGGCCCACAAAAATATGAAATAATTAAGTATATTAAAAAAGTTATTTATCTATGAAAAAGGTGTAAAACTTAAAGATCCCATGACATGGTACTTCTTGATGCTTTTATATGGCTCCTTAATTGTTCCCTAATACTGTAAATGAATCCTTCTTCAAAATCAACACCCAGTGCATGAGAAAGAGAGATAAGATGAGAAAGACTCATAAATGTCACTCTGGAACACTCCATTATGGGCGTTGTTGCTTGAATGCAAATGAGGAGGACAGAGATGGCCTATAATAGGGGGTGGGGGCGTGGCCAAGCTCTCCGTTCCGCTCTGTGACCCACTTCCGTGTTTTTGCACGGGGGGAGAGATGAGAAGCATTCCATTGAAAAATAAACACATTTCCACAGAAAATAAAATTAAACCACTGCTGTTTCAGATATCCACAGGCTCAGATAAAGGACTTCCGAGCCTAGAAACACTCGCAAGTTCCTCCAGGCAAATAAAAAAACGCATTTCGCATTGCGTAGCGCTCCTCCGCAGTCCAAACTCTCTGGGCGTGATTTACAGAGACGCTGAGTTCAGACAGACGGGGGTGGAACTGCATTTGCAATTCTTTTTTCGAGCTGACGTCAATAAGGTGCCTTGTTCAAAATCGCCCGTTTGAGCTCTGATTTTTTCTAATGCAGAAAAGGATCGCAAATGCTCAGTTTAGACATTTCGCAACTTTTAACCATGGGGGGGGGGGCCTAAACAGGGTAGGGGAGCTCACATTAACGTTCAAAAACCTCAGAAAGTGAAAAATTTCATGCCATGGGACCTTTAAAAAAAAAAAGGGAAAAAAAAAAAAGGGTTTTTTTTTTTTTTTAATGGTAAAGTGATGCACTGGACATTATAGCACCTGTAAGAAATTAAAACTACTTTCACTACTGCTAGTTATTGTGACTGCATTGCGCCGGACATTTCAGGCGACCCCATTTGAATTCAAGACCCCACGTGGGGTCACGAACTGAAGGTTGAAAAACGCTGTTTTAGGGGTTAGGTTAGGGGTAAGTGTTTATTTAAGAGTTAGGCCTAGTGGTTAGAGTTGTGGTTGATAATACACAGGATTCGGCAGCATCACATAATCATTTTGGTACAAATAAAAAAAAAGTTGCTAGCCTGACATACAGACTTGTTATGACAATGTCAGCTCTCACTGGGCGTTGTGGTTTTCTATCATTGGAACTTGTTTCTTATCACGTCATTTAGATCTGATAAGAAACTGTTCTGGTGGCTGGTCTCGAATATTACAGCACTAATCCTACGTAACCTTATATCTCCGTAATCTCTCGTATCTACTGGTATTACTGGTTTATTAGATAGCTGTCAGGTTCCTGTCAGTGTGAGCGTCCCCTTTTCCCTGGGTCTCTTCTCCCTGTAAACACCTATGAAAGGGGCAGCACTTGGGTCATGTGCTTACTGTGTGGCTATACGGATATAGAACTTTACAGTTTAGAGAACAGAATAACCTGCAGGCGGACTCTACCACTTGGGTGCAGTCCAACTGTTGGTTAGTGGTCCAGTCAGTCCATCCCCTTGCCCTCTGACCTCATGCTCTTACTTCTAGTCTCCAGATGTTGACCACTCACACGCCGTGTCTCATTTCTCCTTCCTTCCTTCTCCTTGAGAAGGAAACGAGACACAGGGAGGAGAGAGGAGCAGAGGACAGAAGAAAGAGGAGGGAGGCAGGAGGAGACACAAGATGAGAGTCAATGGGACAGACTTTGCCCAGACACTGGTTCTTCCAGAAGTAAGATAAGATAAGAAAAGATAAGATAAGATAAGATAAGATAGCCACATTAGCTCCAGGCAGTTTAGGGCCCATCCACATGATGTTTTTTTTGGTGGAAACGGAGAAGTTTGTATTCGTTTTAGCCTTTTGTCCACATGGTGCCGGTGTTTTGGGAGGGGGGAACGGTGTTTTTTGAAACCAGGTTCCAGAGTGGAGAAATCTGAGAACGCCAGGGGTTGCGTTGTTGTGTGGACGAGCAAAACGCAGCTTCTGGAAAACATGAAAGGACTTTATGCGCATGTGCTCTTTGTAGTGTTGCGTTTCCCGTGGCTCTGGCTGTTTCCTGTTTACAGCGCCACACATCGGTGTGGCATATGTATTACATCGTTTTCACTCAGCGCTCCGTTTTCATCTGGACGCGAATATTTACTGATCCGACATGGATGCGAATTTTTTTCAACCCGCATAAAAAAAAAATCGTCATGTGGACATAGCCTTAGTGCAAAGACAGTTAGAACAAAAAAGTGCATGCAGACAAGATAAGTAATAATAATAAAGTAAGTAAATAAGAGAATACAGAAAGAAATTGCACGTTTAGACTATATGGTGGAGTTATACAGTCATTACCTTGCACTGAGGACTATACTGATGTTATTTTCCATGATTTTTTTTCCATTTTCTTCTGCTTTCTCTGTATTTCGGGTCGCCGGGGCAACAGTCCGGATCTGCTTCCCAGATCTCAAAGCACCAGCCCCAAGGATCCCCCAGCAGGTGGTGGGTCCACAGGAGAACGGCCCCACGTCGCTTGATGCAACAGGCCTTGATGTACTTCTGCCATGGGGGCTCTCTTCCAGTGTACACAGACACTGGGGGCGAGGTGGGGTTAAGTGTCTTGCCCAAGGACACAACAGCATCATTCTTCTGTGGGAGCTGGCATCTGACTGCTCAACCCCACTATACTGATGGTTGTTTTATATATTATTATTCCAAGACTTTTAAATCAAAGTCAGACCAGTGTCTTTATTTTCAGACAAATATGTTTTTATTAGTTTTAATGAAAAATTCAGAATTCAGAACATGTCAGCCCTCCGTTGGTGCTGTCCCTGTACTTGTGTTGTTGCAACAATTAACTCCTCACTGTGAGACAAATACAGTTTATTACTTCATTTGATGTCCGCCTCTTGAACTCACACACGCTCAGGTTCACATTTGATTGACAGCTGAAAATTGGAAGATCAAGGAGAGGGAAGTGAGGAAAGAGAACTGGGACGCGACCTCAGTTCCTCCTGCCAAGGGCCCACGTGGGTCACTGCAGTGCTCTTGTTGTGGACCAGCTGTTATGTTGGCGAGCAGATGGGCTGAGGGTCTGGAGTCTGTCAAAGCCTCGTCCAGCCACTAATACAGAGCCATGGAGTTGGACGGAACTGCTGCTTTTTCACTGTCCAAGAGTGAATTATTAGAACCACCCTGCATCAAGAGAACTGTTAAATGAAGCTTGTTATTTCAACTTCATTGTTTTTTTCCCCTTTATTTAATAGGGACAGTGCATATTAATGAAAATCTACAACATTGCAGTGTAAATACGCCAGATTATAGCAAAAATGCTCATTTCCATCTGTAGTCCCTAGGCAGGTGACACCACAGCAAAAACAATAAAAAAAACAATGACCACTGACAATAAAAGCAACATTAAAACATTAAAAGTGTCCACAAGTCTGGTTTTCCTTTAGCCGCTGTTTCAAGTGTTATTTGGAAGTGGCCAGTGTTGTAGCTGTTGAATTGAACTAATTTATGAAAAATATATAAACTGTATTTTTATTAGCTTTTTAGAAAAATATAATTATGTTTTGACATGCGTAAGAGGTAGTTCCATAACTTACCTAGCAACCATAATGTTAACAAGGGCCAAATCCTGTCTAAATTACACAATAAATATTAGATAAGTGTGACCAAAGCATTGTGACAAAATGAAATTATTTATGTCTTTGTTGCAGCGCTTTGTCTCATTTTTGTGTCTATCATTTGAAAAGATTTTTTGCATTATTTCACAAACATAACCCTGTATTATTAGTCTGTGTATATCTTCAAAGCTAAAAATACTAAAAGTACTCTGTTTCACCTTTAGTTCAGAAAAGATTGCTAATTCCAAGGCCGAAATTCTCCATATGATTCTAGTGAAGATGTATGGAGTTTAAAAACACAGTGGAGCACTTCCTGTATTTCTCTCTGTTTGAGAGAAGAAGAACTCAGCCTAAATACGCAGGGTTTGAGTGTTAAACATGCGTGAATGAAACAAAACACAACTCCAGGTCTGTTTGTGACGAGGAAACAACTTTAAAACAGATTAGAAAATAGCGTAATATTAAGTTACTCTTACTTGCGTAGTAGTTTTCTCAAATACTTTTCCTCTTTCTTGAATAACTTCTTGGACCACTCCTTTGTTCTTCTACTTGAGGAATGCAATTTTGAAGCTTTGAAGCTTCAAACGGCGGGCTAGCCGTTAGCTAGGCTAACGGCTAGCCCGCACCGGCCGGCCATTCCATCCATTCTCCTCGCCAACGTGCAGTCTCTGGACAATAAAATGGACTACATCAGACTGAGGGCTGCCCAGCGCGACGTGAGGGAGTGCTGTGTTTTTGTTTTTACGGAAACATGGCTCCATGACAACATCCCGGACTCAGCGGTGCGCCTGGACGAGCTAACATGCTACCGCTCGGACCGAGCTAGCGGTGTCCCCGGAGTTAAATCCCGCGGAGGGGGTTTAATAATTTTTCTTCGGGACACTTATTGTCGGGACGCTGTGGTGGTATGTAGACACTGTTCACCCCTAGTGGAGTTTATGATTCTGAAGTGCCGGCCTTTTTATCTCCCGCGTGAAATCACGGCAATATTGCTAGTGGTTGTTTACGTCCCCCATCACCGAACAGCGCTGATAGGAGGGAGGCACTGTATGAGTTGTATAACTCTATTAGCGAGCAACAGACTGCTCACCCGGACGGATTTTTTATCCTTGCCGGGGATTTCAATCATGCAGACCTCAAAACTGTCATGCCACAAATGCATCAGCATGTTGATTTCCCAACCAGGGGAAACAACATTTTGGACATGGTTTACACTACACACAAGGGAGCATACAAGGCTTACCCCTCCCCACATAGGCCTCTCTGACCACATCTCTGTTGTGCTCAGACCGGCATACAGACCCCGTGTAAGGGTCTCTAGGCCGGCTCTGAAGCAGATCCAGGTGTGGCCAGAGGGGGCCTCGTCTGCACTACAGCACTGCCTCGGTACAACAGACTGGGCAGTGTTCAAACAGGCCGCCACATACAACAATCACACTGACATTGAGGAGTACGCAGACACTGTGACCTCCTACATCACCAAATGCATTGGTGATGTCACACACACAAAAATCATCACCACCAGGGCTAACCAGAAGCCATGGCTGACAGGGGAGGTTCACAGGCTGTTGAGAGCCAGGAACGCTGCCTTCAGAGCTGGGGATGTCCCCCATCTGAGGACAGCAAGAGCCAACCTGTCCCGTGGAATCAGGAAAGCCAAACACAAATACACACAGAAAATAACCGGACACTTTAGAGATAGCAGGGACACACGGAGTCTGTGGCAGGGCATCCAGAACATCACGGATTACAAACCCTTGCCACAGACCTGTGACAATAATATCACCCTGCTCAATGACCTCAACAGCTTCTTTGCACGGTTTGAGGCAGGAAATGACACCCGGCCCCAAAAAACTCCACCACCTCCCCACGACCAGCCCCTGTGTGTGTCTGCAGCCAGCGTGAAGAGGACACTCTCCAGGATCAACACCCGCAAGGCTGCAGGCCCGGACAACATTCCTGGTCGTGTGTTGAAAGACTGTGCAGAGGAGCTCAAGGATGTCTTCACAGACATCTTTAATGCTTCTCTGAGCCAGGCTGTCGTTCCCTCCTGCTTCAAAACCACTACCATCGTTCCCGTGCCAAAGAAGCCCACTCCGGCCACTTTTAATGACTATCGCCCTGTTGCACTGACCCCCATCATCATGAAGTGCTTTGAACGGCTAGTCATGGCACACATCAAATCCATCCTCCCCCCACCCTAGACCCATACCAGTTTGCATACCGGGCCAACCGCTCTACCGAGGATGCAATCTGTTCTGCACTTCACCCGGCTCTCACCCACCTAGACAATAAAGACTCATATGTGAGAATGCTGTTCATAGATTTCAGTTCAGCATTCAACACTATAATCCCACAGCAGCTCATTATCAAACTAGACCACCTGGGGCTTCAGACCTCACTCTGTAATTGGCTGCTGGACTTCCTCAGTGAGAGGCCACAGGCAGTGCGGGTCGGCAGAAACACCTCAAGCTGCATTAGACTGAGCACAGGAGCCCCCCAGGGCTGTGTGCTCAGTCCGATGCTCTTCACTCTGCTGACCCACGACTGCTCACCAGCGTTCAGCACCAATCACATAGTGAAGTTTGCGGACGATACGACTGTGGTGGGTCTCATCTCTAATAACGATGAGACAAACTACAGGAGTGAGGTGAGCCTTCTGACCCAGTGGTGCAGCAATAACAATCTCCTTCTTAATGTTGAAAAGACCAAGGAGATTGTTATTGACTTCCGGAGAGGCCCCACCCAGCACCCCCCACTGTCCATCAATGGTGCTGCTGTAGAGAGGGTGAGCAGCACCAAATTCCTGGGGGTGCACATCAGTGAGGACCTCTCCTGGACAATGAATACTGTATCACTGGCAAAGAGGGCTCAGAAGCGCCTCTATTTCCTCCGCAAACTGAGGAGGGCTGGAGCCCCTCCACCCATTATGACCACCTTCTACCGAGGCACCATTGAGAGCGTTCTGACCAGCTGCATCACTGTGTGGTACGGGAGCTGCACTGAACAGAACAGGAAAGCTCTGCAGCGCATAGTGAATGCAGCTGGGAGGATCGCTGGTGTCTCTCTCCCCTCCCTCCTAGACATTTTTAACACCCGGCTCACCCGCAGAGCGTCCAGCATTGTGGGTGACCCGAGCCACCCCGCACATAGCCTGTTCAGCCTCCTGCCCTCGGGGAGAAGGTACCGGAGTCTCCGGGCCCACTCCACCAGGCTTTCAAACAGCTTCATCCACCAGGCTGTCAGGAGGCTGAACTCACACCCGAACTCACACCCGAACTCCCACCTTACCCATCTCCCACCCCCCACCCCCATATTGGCATAACCTGTATTCCATAAAAAGACCTATCACTCTAGACACTTTAAAAAAAAAAACTGCTGCTAAGGACTACTGTTGCACTGTTGCACATTTACATTTACTACTGGATTTTACTCCTGTTGCACTGTTGTTTACTACTGTTATTGCACACTTACATTTACTACTGGAATTTTTAGTACTGTTGTTTACTCCTGTTATTGAATTTTACCCCCGTTGCACTGTTGTTTACTACTGTTATTGCACATTGACTACTGGAATTTTAGTACTGTTGTTTACTCCTGTTATTGCACTAGAATTACTACTGTTGCACATTTATTTTTATTTTATCTTAACTCCTATGCACATTCCACTGCACATGACCAAGTCACTGCTGTATCTTCCATTGCACATTTTTGATGCACACTGCACACTTTGGAAATCTGTATATAGTATAGTTTATTTATTATGTTGCACTGTTTTAAGATTTTAGATCGTAGACTTTAGTTTTAACTTTAGATCTCTGTCTTAGATAGTTTTTTGTTGTGTTTTGTCTTCATATTGTATTTTGTACACTGTCTTTTTGCACTACCTGGCCAGAGAGAAACAAAATTTCGATTCACTGTATGTTGAACACATATGGCAGAATTGACAATAAAGCTGACTTTGAACTTTGAACTTTGAACTTAATTAGCAATGCCATTTCTGTTCTCGATGTTCTCACAAAGCAGAAATTCTGCACAGGGTCTTTACTCGGCTACAAAACCATTTCATGAACCTACCTTCACATACAACACGGACAGCTGCCATCTCCAGAAGTTCTCTGACGACTCGGCCATTGTGGGCTGTGTGTCTGAGGGGAACGAACTGGAGTACCGCTCGGTCATTAGAGACTTTGTGGACTGGTGTGGGCGCAACCACCTGAGCCTTAACACCAGTAAGACAAAGGAGCTGGTGATCGACTTCAGGAAAAGACCACTACCTCACTCACCGGTGAACATCCAGGGGCAGGACATAGAGACTGTGGACAGTTTCAAGTACCTGGGTGTTCATCTCAACAATAAACTGGACTGGTCCCACAACACTGACGCCCTGTACAAGAAGGGCCAGAGTCGCCTCCACCTCCTGAGGCGACTGAGGTCCTTTGGAGTGTGCAGGCCTCTGTTCAAGACTTTTTTATGACTCTGTGGTGGCCTCCGCTCTCCTATACACTGTCGTCTGCTGGGCCCCGAGCAGCACAGAGCGGGACAGGAAGAGACTTAATAAGCTGGTCAAGAGGGCCAGCTCTGTCCTGGGTTGTCCTCTGAACTCTGTAGAGGAGGTGGCTGAGAGGAGGGTGCTGGCCAAACTTACATCCATCATGGACGACACCTCTCACCCTCAGCACCGGACTGTAGAGGAGCTGAGCAGCTCCTTCAGCAGCCGACTGAGGCACCCCCAGTGCAAGAAGGAGCGCTACCGCAGATCCTTCATCCCCACCGCCATCAGACTGTATAACTCCACTGTATAGTCCAAACATGCAATATCTTTCTATACTCTCTTTTGACTTATTTTTATTAGTAGTATTTGTCTGCATGCACTTTCTGTTCAAACTTTCTTTTGCACTAAACTGCCTGGAGCTAATGTGACAAGTGAATTTCTCCTGTGTGAGATCAATAAAGTCTTATCTTATTATCTTATCTTATTATAATCTACTTTTCCAAAATCTGCATCAAGAGCTCGTACAAAGATAAAGCTGAAGGCTAGGCTGGATAGCTGAACAGATCTGTTTAATTTACCGCTGCTGTTGTTTTGGTCCATTTCGCACCAGTGACGTTTAATCAATAGGTCGTAAAATTGCATTCATTTCTGTTGGTAAAGAGTTCTGACGGGCAGTTAATGGTGCACGCAATTTGAGCCACTTTGTACCATTTCAGAAAACACAACTGAATGCTATTTACTCCTACCGCCCAGTTATTTGTGTCAACTCTCCTAACCCGTTATTTCAGCAATTTCCTCTTGTCATTCTGTTGCAATGTCTGGATTTGCTCTGTGCTAAAAGGACGCACAACCCGAGTCACCCTCACTCACAAAACGCTCCAGGGCATCAGTACTCCATTTTGTTGGCCAAAGAGGGGGTGTTTTACATCTACTATGTTTAAATAACCTTTTATTATTTGCAAAGCTATATTTACCAAAACAGCAAATTGACAAGTTTCATGAGATTCATGTTTCAGTTTCATTTTTGGTGCTTGTAACAAGCACTCACTTCACTTAGACACTTTAAAACACATCGCTTTTGATTGCACACAGCACAAACATATTTGCACATATTAAAAAAGACAAAAGTAGAAATTCAATTTGTCAACTGGACAAAAGTTTATTTCGTCAAAAACCTGTGACGTTTCTTCTCATCCAAGAAGACCTCATTGGTATTTTCATGGTTGTTACTCCCTGGATCTAGTCATATTTTCCAACTGATCTTGGACAGGTTATGCATTTGTGTAAGACTTAGGCAAAATTTTGACCGAGCAAAGGGTAGCCAAAATATGCCAAAACCCGGGATTGAACCAGGGACCTTTAAATCTTCAGTCTAACGCTCTCCCAGCTGAGCTATTTCAGCATGAACCTCACTATCTTTGTGTATGACATGGGTGTTTCAATAAAGTCTCAAATCAATGATTGATATCCAAACTCCTTGCTTATGTCTGGCCTCAAAATAAAAGACTGATGCTATACCGACTAAACTGTAACATGCTTTGTCATCCTTTCGGAAAGACCTGAGAAGTTTCTTCTCATCCGAGAAGACTTCATTACTACTTCAATGGTTGTTTCTCACTGCATCCAGTCATATTTTCCAACTGATCTTGGTATAAAGATGGTATCGCCTGAACAGGGACTTGAACCCTGGACCCTCAGATTAAAAGTCTGATGCTCTACCGTCTGAGCTATCCAGGCTCAAGCTTCTGTTTTGTGTCCGTGATTTACCCACTGCACACTTGTGGTATTATTCTCAGTTGAAGGAAAGTTATGCATTTGTGTAAGACTTGCAAGGCAAAATTAAGTTATGCAGAAACCCAGGATTGAACCAGCGAACTTTTCAGAAAAACCTGAGAAGTTTCTTCTCATCTGAGAAGACTTCAATACTACTTCCATGGTTGTTATTCACTGCATCTAGTCCTATTTTCCAACAGATCTTGGTATAAAGACAGAATTTCCAACTGTTCTTGATCCCTTGGTATAAATGCAGAATACCCTGAACAGGGACTTGAACCCTGAACCCTCAGATTAAAAGACTGACGCACTTCCGTCTGCATTGACAACTGAAATCATTGCGTATGACATGGGTGTTTGAATAAAGTCTCAGATCAATCACTGATATCCAAACTCGTTGCTTATGTCTGGCCTCAAAGTAAAATCTGATTCTCTACTGACTGAGTTATCAAGGGTCGCATGCCTGAAGTGTGCTTATATTCACTCATTATTTAGGTGTAGTATATGCTCACTTGCTTTGTGAGCATGCATCAATAGAATACAATTTAAGTTCCTTTGAGAACCGAGAGCTGTGGTCTGTTCTTGCTTAATGAAAGATTACCTTTATGAATGTATTATGCTTTGTAATCCATTCAGGAAAAACTGTGAAGTCTCTTCTCATCCAAGAAGACCTCATTGGTACTTCCATGGGTGTTACTCCCTGGATCTAGTCATATTTTCCAACTGATCTTGGACAGGTTATGCATTTGTGTAAGACTTATAAGGCAAATTTCAGATCAAGCAAAGGGTAGCCAAGATATGCCGAAACCCGGGATTGAACCAGGGACCTTTAGATCTTCAGTCTAACGCTCTCCCAGCTGAGCTATTTCGGCATGAAACTCAGATGTCATTGTCATTTTCACTGTCATTTTTTTTTTTTTTTAGCTAGCTGTCATGAGGAACGGACACACTTTTCTCTTCCTCCCTTATCTTTGCTCTGTGTGATGTTTTATTTCTCTCGTCTAGTTTTCTCTCTCCTGTTGGAACAGATTTTTCAAATCCTAAATCATAAATTGGATAAAGCTGGTCCCTGCGCTTTTTTTCACGGAGGAGCGCCGGTCCGGAGAGCCGGTCAGTCCTAAGGGAATGTGCTGCCTGATACACGAAGGACGCGTCGTGTGCCTGGCACCGCTGTTACCGGAGGACACAGAGCGATTCACTATTGGAATCTTGATGGCAGGACATCTGGATTGGCCTGGGGGATGTTTTCTGACCCATCACTAATTGGAGTCGAGCGGATAAAAAGAGCCCCGATCCGCCGGACAGTACGGGGAACTGCAAACTCGGGGGGGCACATCAGAAGGAAAAACACAGATGAACTGTTTCATCCATCTGTGGGATCCACCTGGTGCTAGGTAACATCGCGGATAAATGGATTTGGAACTGGGGGGAATATTCATTATCATACGTGCCAGGGGAAGCATTGCGAGTCGCACAGACCTGCATGAAGTGGGGACCTGACAGAAACCAGGGTTCTGGCAAATTGTCTGATCGCCTGAGTTCTAAAACGTATCAATTATGTTAAATTCCCCTTTTGTAATCAATTCTCCTGGAAAATGTGATCCAACTAAACTGGGCTCTTTGTTTTGACAGCATCTTCTGCACAAACACGTCCAAGGCCGACAGCTGCGGCGGCCTTACCTCACAGCACTCTACAAAACAAAACAAGACATTCCATTCGGCTCACACACATGTATTAAGTGATACTGCCCTGTCTATATTTAGGATGTCTGCTTCTACTTCAGTTTTCAATCAATTTCATTGATTTCTGATCTGCTCCCTTGCCCCGCACCCTTCCTCTATGTCGCCAAAGAAAAAAACACTGTATGTTACCTATCCAATTGTTTTTCTGTCATTACATATTGTGTATAATTGTCATTGATTGTATTGCATCTTTTCCACTCTGCATCTCCCAGTCGGCGGCGCGCGCAAGCACAGCGGCCCCTCCCCTAGTCGCTCTATCACTGTTCTGCCTGGTTAGTGGGGAATCTAAGAAGAGAAGTGACTTTATTGATCTCACACTGGAGAAATTCATCTCTGCATTTAACCCATCCTGTTATTAGGAGCAGTGGGCAGCACATTACTGAGCCCGGGGACCATCTCCATGATCTTCTTGCTTCGGTTTGGTCAGGACCTAAGCTGGAGGATTTTACCTATGGTGCATGTTTTGGGTTGAAACGAAATTTCAAATTACTCTATGTACATGTACATATGGTTTTTTGACAATAAAGCAAACTATGACTATGACTATGACTATGACTATTGTGTATGACATGGGTGTTTCAATAAAGTCTCAAATCAATGATTGATATCCAAACTCCTTGCTTATGTCTGGCCTCAAAATAAAAGACTGATGCTATACCGACTAAACTGTAACATGCTTTGTCATCCTTTCGGAAAGACCTGAGAAGTTTCTTCTCATCCGAGAAGACTTCATTACTACTTCAATGGTTGTTTCTCACTGCATCCAGTCATATTTTCCAACTGATCTTGGTATAAAGATGGTATCGCCTGAACAGGGACTTGAACCCTGGACCCTCAGATTAAAAGTCTGATGCTCTACCGTCTGAGCTATCCAGGCTCAAGCTTCTGTTTTGTGTCCGTGATTTACCCACTGCACACTTGTGGTATTATTCTCAGTTGAAGGAAAGTTATGCATTTGTGTAAGACTTGCAAGGCAAAATTAAGTTATGCAGAAACCCAGGATTGAACCAGCGAACTTTTCAGAAAAACCTGAGAAGTTTCTTCTCATCTGAGAAGACTTCAATACTACTTCCATGGTTGTTATTCACTGCATCTAGTCCTATTTTCCAACAGATCTTGGTATAAAGACAGAATTTCCAACTGTTCTTGATCCCTTGGTATAAATGCAGAATACCCTGAACAGGGACTTGAACCCTGAACCCTCAGATTAAAAGACTGACGCACTTCCGTCTGCATTGACAACTGAAATCATTGCGTATGACATGGGTGTTTGAATAAAGTCTCAGATCAATCACTGATATCCAAACTCGTTGCTTATGTCTGGCCTCAAAGTAAAATCTGATTCTCTACTGACTGAGTTATCAAGGGTCGCATGCCTGAAGTGTGCTTATATTCACTCATTATTTAGGTGTAGTATATGCTCACTTGCTTTGTGAGCATGCATCAATAGAATACAATTTAAGTTCCTTTGAGAACCGAGAGCTGTGGTCTGTTCTTGCTTAATGAAAGATTACCTTTATGAATGTATTATGCTTTGTAATCCATTCAGGAAAAACTGTGAAGTCTCTTCTCATCCAAGAAGACCTCATTGGTACTTCCATGGGTGTTACTCCCTGGATCTAGTCATATTTTCCAACTGATCTTGGACAGGTTATGCATTTGTGTAAGACTTATAAGGCAAATTTCAGATCAAGCAAAGGGTAGCCAAGATATGCCGAAACCCGGGATTGAACCAGGGACCTTTAGATCTTCAGTCTAACGCTCTCCCAGCTGAGCTATTTCGGCATGAAACTCAGATGTCATTGTCATTTTCACTGTCATTTTTTTTTTTTTTTTTAGCTAGCTGTCATGAGGAACGGACACACTTTTCTCTTCCTCCCTTATCTTTGCTCTGTGTGATGTTTTATTTCTCTCGTCTAGTTTTCTCTCTCCTGTTGGAACAGATTTTTCAAATCCTAAATCATGAATTGGATAAAGCTGGTCCCTGCGCTTTTTCACGGAGGAGCGCCGGTCCGGAGAGCCGGTCAGTCCTAAGGGAATGTGCTGCCTGATACACGAAGGACGCGTCGTGTGCCTGGCACCGCTGTTACCGGAGGACACAGAGCGATTCACTATTGGAATCTTGATGGCAGGACATCTGGATTGGCCTGGGGGATGTTTTCTGACCCATCACTAATTGGAGTCGAGCGGATAAAAAGAGCCCCGATCCGCCGGACAGTACGGGGAACTGCAAACTCGGGGGGGCACATCAGAAGGAAAAACACAGATGAACTGTTTCATCCATCTGTGGGATCCACCTGGTGCTAGGTAACATCGCGGATAAATGGATTTGGAACTGGGGGGAATATTCATTATCATACGTGCCAGGGGAAGGATTGCGAGTCGCACAGACCTGCATGAAGTGGGGACCTGACAGAAACCAGGGTTCTGGCAAATTGTCTGTTCGCCTGAGTTCTAAAACGTATCAATTATGTTAAATTCCCCTTTTGTAATCAATTCTCCTGGAAAATGTGATCCAACTAAACTGGGCTCTTTGTTTTGACAGCATCTTCTGCACAAACACGTCCAAGGCCGACAGCTGCGGCGGCCTTACCTCACAGCACTCTACAAAACAAAACAAGACATTCCATTCGGCTCACACACATGTATTAAGTGATACTGCCCTGTCTATATTTAGGATGTCTGCTTCTACTTCAGTTTTCAATCAATTTCATTGATTTCTGATCTGCTCCCTTGCCCCGCACCCTTCCTCTATGTCGCCAAAGAAAAAAACACTGTATGTTACCTATCTGTAACCCACATAAAAATATATGTATAAATATTATATAATATGCATGTGAATATATAACTAAATATACTATAATAATATAACATTCTACTGCGGTTTAATAAAAATAATTACTATTTCCAACCTTTCCTAAGTCAGTGAATGCACCTTAACCCGCACGGAGCATGCGCGGCTGCTCAGCCAATCGTGTTCCTTCTCTCCTCATTACGGCTCCCTCTGTCACTTGCGCGCGGACAGACGAGCGGAGGAGAGGAGGCTGGGAACACTGGCTGTAGCAGGTAAACAGACTTGTTTCCACTCTAAACTTACATATATTCGCTCCTCACGTTTTACAATTATAGAAATCGGATACCACCGCATAGAGGCTGGGTTACTCGCTGTGTGGCTTAAACAAGTGGATATTGGTGAGTCTGCTTCCCAATTGTTTGTTTTCTGTCCTGATGCTGCTAATATAGCTTTAGCTTAGGTACAGCTGTGCATTTATTAAACAATAAGCCCAAACTTTTTGTGGGCTGTGCCTTATTATACAATAAGCCAAACTTTGTTGATTGTTTAACAGTTTATGAATTTAACTGCACTTTATTTTTGAACTGTACAGTATTGCACTTTATTTATTGTCTTCTAAATGACAATCTCCTTTTGATAATGTATAGTGTACACAACAAAAACAAAATCTAGCTAGTGGTTACTTTTTATTTTACATGATGTCTAATGGATCGTCCTGTCTGTTAACTACAGGCCAGGTGTGCCCTTGTGGGGTACAATCCGCGCTCATCTGGTGAGCTAAGCCTGTAGAGGAGCCTGAACAGCACCTCTGAATAACATCTCAACAACTCAACCTACAGCTACTGTGGTCTGGTAGGGCTGTTACAGCCAGTCCTCTCCCCTTTTTTTTTTTCCCCGGTCACAACTAAATCACTCAAGCGCTATGGACTAAAAATTAAAACTCACGGATTCCGTATTTTTCTCAAGAACAATCAAACCACAACAACTACAGTTTTCTTCCGTTTTCCAATGATGAACTTTACTGTCAGTACGACAGTTTAACCGGGACAATACGGGACTGCGCTGAACATTGTGTTGCAGTTTGTTGTTTCTTTGAACTTACATTTTATGTCAAACGAAGAGTGTTATAAAACTATTGCACTTTAAACCAGACGTGTGAACTCGAAATACAAGCTTGAATATATTTGTTGTACAACATCATACTACTGCTATCTGCAGATCTGTAAATATTGGGTATAATTTTAATTCACTGTTGCACTGTTAATAATAAGGCACCAGCCACGTAAACTAAACATTTTTGTCTGTCAATCAATATACTGCACGCACCTCCTAGAGACGAACCATAAATCTCCTGAACTAGTCCAAACCCATATTATTATAATAACAATAATAATAGTAGTGATACTCATTGGTTCACTGTCAGTAATTCAATATCATTGCTACATAAGGGTTACATAAAAGAAAAACGTGGCGAGCTAGCCAGGAGGTCGTGTTAAAGTATATTTTTGGGGTTTTTCAGTCTCACCAATCCACAAAATTAAAATGGACTTGTTGGAGTCCTTGGGTGTTAAAATACCCAACGCGGTATTGGTCGGTGGCGTTCCTAAAATTGACGTTGATGAAGTGGAGGATTTTCTTCTACAGTATGGTGCTATTGAACGGTCTCTTCCAATAAACTCACCGGAATCAGAATTTCATAACATGTTGGTTGTTGAGTTTAAAACCGGGTCAGCTTTCGAATTTTTGGGTCCAATTCTGCCGTACACATTTAAGCCTAAAGATAATGAATATTGTGTTCAAAGTTTATCTAAAATTTATGCGGCTAATATCGGTTGTTCAAAGACTAAAACTTACTTAGCTGACTTGAAACAAGTAGCAAAACTGTCTGGTCAAGATTTTGCAGAAGTTCTACAAGAACTGATGACTCAAATAAATGAAGCTGTTACAGACTTGAGACCTGGTAAAACTGAGAAGGAAGAACAATTCACTCCACTGGAAAACAAAATGTCCGCCGTCCCAACTCCAGCACAAAACAAAATGGCCGCTGCTCCACCAATACACAACATGGCTTCTTATCCTCTTCCAGCTACACCTCTTCACACTACTGGCACAGCAGGCAATCCAATCAATATGTCTACTGCAGATCTGAATCCACCTGAAGTGCAGAGGTATGTTGTGGAACATATTGTGAAGAGCGATGACATTAACCTGCGTTCATCTCACAGGCTGCGCATGTTTTCTGGGAGAGTCCCACGTCCACAGCATGAAGTGGATTATGATACATGGCGCTCTGGTGTGGACCTCATCTTAAAGGACCCTGCCATCTCTGTACTGCAAAGATCCAGACACATCCTCGACAGCCTTCTTCCACCTGCTGCTGACATCGTAAAGCACCTCAGCCTGGACCTTCCTGCAGAAACTTATATACAGCATTTGGACTCTGCTTATGGAACAGTGCAAGATGGAGAGGAGCTTTATGTGAAGTTCATGGACACGCTACAAAACTCGGGTGAGAAGCCATCTTCCTATCTACAGCGACTGCAAGTAGCCCTGAGTCTGGCTGTAAAGCGGGGAGGAGTGAAGCCGGGTGATGTGAACAGGCACCTACTCAGTCAGTTCTGCAGGGGATGCTGGGACAACAACCTCATAACTGAGCTCCAGCTAAAACAAAGGAAAACAAACCCGCCATCATTTGCGGAGCTACTCCTTCTATTAAGAACTGAAGAAGACCGTGAGGAACGAAAAACTTTAAGGATGAATCAACATCTTGGAACACCTAAACACAGAGTCTCTGCTCACGCTCAGTTCGCAGAAAAGGATCAAAGTGTCAGTGCTGCCATCTCCACACTCACAAAGCAGGTGGCCGACATACAAAAACAACTAGCTGCTTTAACTGCTTCAAATTCTCACCAGTCCATTCTCACCAGTCCATTTCCAAATCCGCATCCGAAACATCGAACAACTAATGTGAATGCTTCATCATTCAGTCCAAAGCCTGGTTTCTGTTTTCGATGTGGAGAAGGTGGACACATCAGACCACAGTGTACAAATAATCCCAATCCAGTACTTGTTAATAAAAAGCGCAAACAATTCAATGACAAGAAACCAAAATGGCAGATCCGTACTTCAACTTCTAATGGACATTTAAACTAGATTCAGTTTCTGTAACGGGACGTACAGGAACTGTGCAGGACCCACACTGTCCCGCAAAGAACAAGAGCACAAAGACTGTCCACTGTGCAGACCAACAGACCCATCCAGGGCAAACTACTACGCTGCCTCGTGGGCTCATCGGATCAAAGTGCACAGCTGAAGTTGATATTGCCGGTCATAATTATCAATGCCTTCTTGACACAGGATCACAGGTAACCACCATACCCGTATCTTTCTACAACATATATCTTCACGAGCAACGGATTCAACCACTCCATGATTTATTACAAGTCGAGGGCGCTGCAGGTCAAACTGTCCCCTACCTTGGCTATGTGGAAATATCTGTCAAATTTCCCAAAGACTTTGTTGGTGAAGATTTTGAAATATCAACTCTTGCTCTAGTTGTTCCAGATACGCATCCAGATCTTCCAGCAACAGTTCTCATTGGCATGAATACATTGGAGCCGTTATATGAACAGTATTTGGGAGAACATCAAACATTTCAGCCCAGTGCCCATGGGTACAGAGCTGTGTTGAAAACATTACAGCTGTCACACCAGCAGAAGGACAATGGCAACATGGGAGTTGTGAGGCTCCTAAGCAAGGCTCCAGTGCGAGTTTCGGCCGGCCGCACTATGGTCATCACGGGCTCTGCTAAAGTCTCCTTTCCATCGTCTGGTCAAAGTGTCCTCCTACAACATCCTGCCTCCACCCTGCCCGGTGGCCTTTGTGTCAGCAGTTGTCTCATCACCCTGCCCGCTCTATCTCCCTACAAGGTTCCTGTGGTCATTACCAATGAATCTGAGCAAGACACTTTCATTCTACCATATGCCGTCATTGCAGATCTCGAGACCTACCACTGCATCTTGTCTGAACATCGTGTGACCCACCTTCCAGCTGAGAAACCGTCGGTCAGCCTGAACTTGGATTTCGGAGAGTCTCCACTGTCTCCAGAATGGAAGAAGAGAGTCACAGAAAAACTTAACAACATCTCTGAGGTCTTTTCAAAACATGATCTGGATTTTGGATGCACAACAGCCATAAAACATCACATCCCACTCCACGACAGCACGCCATTCAAGCAACGCGCCCGGCCAATCCATCCTCATGACTATGAAGCCGTCCGCCGTCACCTGCGAGAGCTTCTGGAAGCCGGAGTCATAAGGGAATCCTCATCACCCTTCGCGTCTCCTGTCGTCGTGGTCCGGAAAAAAGAATGGTGACGTTAGATTGTGCATCGACTATCGCAAATTAAACCTCCAGACCATAAAGGATGCATACCCGTTGCCCAATTTGGAAGAGTCGTTCTCAGCCCTCACTGGTTCAAAATGGTTCTCAGTACTTGACCTGAAGTCTGGGTACTACCAGATTCCGATGTGTGAGGAAGATAAACCTAAAACCGCCTTTGTCACTCCCCTTGGGTTTTGGGAGTTTAATCAAATGCCCCAAGGCGTCACCAATGCACCGAGCACATTTCAGCGCTTGATGGAACGCTGCATGGGGGACCTTCATCTGAAGGAAGTACTTGTGTTCCTCGACGATTTAATTATCTTCTCGGACACTTTGGAGGAACATGAACGAAGACTGCTGCGGATCCTCAACCGGTTGAGAGAGTACGGGCTGAAGTTGTCACCAGAGAAATGCAGATTTTTCCAAGCATCCGTCCGCTACCTGGGCCATATTGTCTCAGAAAATGGTGTCCAAACCGACCCAGAAAAAATAGAAACCATCAAAACCTGGCCAATTCCACAAACGCTAAAACAACTGCGATCTTTTCTGGGCTTCGCTGGATATTACCGTCGCTTCATAAAAGACTACTCAATCATCGCCAAGCCGCTAAATAATTTGACTCGGGGGTATGGACCTGCCCGAAAGTCAAAGAACCAGAGATCTCAGCAGAAACCCACCTACAGCCCAAACCAACCGTTTGGAGAAAGATGGAATTCCAGCTGTCAACATGCATTTCAAACATTGATCAACAAGCTCACAACTGCTCCAATTCTTGGCTTCGCAGATCCATCTCGCCCATACATCCTCCACACGGATGCCAGCGTAACGGGTCTTGGAGCAGCATTGTACCAGGAACAAGAAGGGAAGCTGAGAGTCATAGCCTATGCCAGCCGCGGGCTATCGCAGAGTGAGAGTCGTTATCCAGCTCATAAACTTGAATTCCTCGCGCTTAAATGGAGTGTCACAGAGAAATTTCAAGATTATTTGTATGGAGCAGAGTTCACCGTGGTAACTGACAGCAACCCACTAACGTACATCCTCACCACAGCTAAACTGGATGCTACAGGACACCGCTGGTTGGCTGCGTTATCCACATACTCGTTTAAGCTGCTGTATCGGGCTGGTAAGCAAAACTGTGACGCTGACGCTCTCTCTCGACGCCCTCATCTATGCTCCAGTGACGATGCCCTCAATGATCATGAGCTCATCAATCAGTTTGTTTCACATCACACAGCTGACTCTGACGTTGTTCCAGAGGAAATTGTAGCTGCCATCTGCCAAAGTCATCTGGTCAGAGCCACACAGTCAGATGACCAAGGTCAGGTTGGGCTCACGCTCATCGAATCTCTGTCAACCAAAGCCAACATCATTCCTGACAGTGACTGCTTTGAGAATCTCCACCAGCTGCCAGTCATTCCTGCTCTCAACATCCAAGAGAAACAACATGCCGATCCCTGCATTCGAGAACTTATTCACCAGCTAGAGACGGGGGAGAAGATTCCACCGACTGCTAGAGCTGAGCTTCCTGAACTTCCACTCTTGCTCAGAGAATGGACCAAGTTGGAATTGGTGGATGGAGTTCTGTACAGGAGGAGAAGGGACAATGAAGAGCTTTTATATCAGCTCGTCCTCCCTGAAGAGCTGCGTCCCATGGTCTTAAAAAGCCTCCATGATGACATGGGCCACATGGGGATCGAACGTACACTCGACCTTGTCCGTACCAGATTTTACTGGCCCAAAATGGCATTGGATGTTGAGCAGAAGATAAAAACCTGTGGCCGCTGTGTGCGTCGAAAGGCCTTGCCGGAGAGAGCTGCACCACTTGTCAGTATCAAAACATCACGCCCGCTTGAGCTCCTGTGTATGGATTTCCTGAGCCTTGAACCTGATTCTAGCAACACTCGAGATATCTTGGTCCTAACTGACCACTTCACCAAATACGCAGTTGCCATTCCCACGCCAAATCAGAAGGCAAAAACCGTGGCGAAGAGCCTATGGGAAAACTTCATCATTTACTATGGTATTCCAGAGCGAATTCACACCGATCAGGGACAGGATTTCGAGTCCAAGCTAATCAAGGAACTATGTGAGGTTGCAGGCATTCAGAAGAGCCGCACAACTCCATACCATCCGAGGGGAAATCCAGTGGAGCGGTTCAATCGGACGTTGCTGGCAATGTTGGGGACTTTGGAACAGAAACAAAAGACCCGATGGAAAGAACATGTGAAGCCGCTGGTTCACGCCTACAATTGCACCAAGAATGAGGTCACAGGGTTCACTCCTTATGAGTTAATGTTTGGCAGAACACCCCGATTACCTGTGGACCTTGCTTTTGATCTCCCTGTCCGTGAATCCACCCATAAGAACCACTCTCAATACATTCAATCTCTCAAGTCAAGACTGGACGAAAGCTTCAAAATTGCATCTGACAACGCAAAAAGATCCGCTGACAAGAACAAAGCCAGATTTGACACTCGTGTGATACCATCAGCATTGGAACCAGGTGACCGTGTGCTAGTGAGGAATGTCCGCCTCCGTGGGAAACACAAACTTTGCGACAAATGGGAAAGAGGAGTGTATGTTGTCGTCCATCGAGCTGGCAATCTTCCAGTTTACAAGCTGAGACCCGAAAGCAATGAAGGACCCATGCGGACCCTGCACCGAGACCTCCTGCTTCCATGCGGTTTTCTGGTGGACAGTGAGAATGAATCTGTAGAACCCTCACCTATCCGAAAACCAGTGACTCGACAACAGACCAAAAATAAAGATCCTTCCACAGACCCTCCTGCTGAGGATGAAGACGGAGAGAGTTTGGTTTCCTTAAATGTCAGCCCACCAACGCTGCGTTTCACAGTGAAGAAGCAACATCATGCTCCAGCGCCATCCATTGAGCGTGAACCTCAAGGAGCATCAGTTGTTGATCCTCCGGCAGTTCCAGAAGAACAAGGGGAACCAATATCTGCTCTATCCGATTCTCCACCTCAAGTCATGAACTCCAGCAGTGAGCAATCTGCGTCCGATGTGGAAGAGAACTTAGCAAACCAGAACTTACCTGAAAATGAAGGGATACTTACCGAGGTTCCTGTCGTCATCGAAGATCCCCCAGATGAATCCGATCCTGCTGAGACATCTGATAAGGACACTGACTTAGTTGACGTTACTTTGAGACGTTCACGACGACAGCGGGCACCACCTCAAAGACTCCAATATGCCACTCGCGGCAATCCTTTGATTTCCGTGGTTCAAACCATGTTACACGGTTTATCCGATGCATTAGGCGTTACTTCCGATGCTACCTATCCTTCCGTTCACGTTGTCTAAAATTTTAACATGCAACGGGACGTGCATGATTTTAGGCGGGGAGGATGTAACCCACATAAAAATATATGTATAAATATTATATAATATGCATGTGAATATATAACTAAATATACTATAATAATATAACATTCTACTGCGGTTTAATAAAAATAATTACTATTTCCAACCTTTCCTAAGTCAGTGAATGCACCTTAACCCGCACGGAGCATGCGCGGCTGCTCAGCCAATCGTGTTCCTTCTCTCCTCATTACGGCTCCCTCTGTCACTTGCGCGCGGACAGACGAGCGGAGGAGAGGAGGCTGGGAACACTGGCTGTAGCAGCAGGTAAACAGACTTGTTTCCACTCTAAACTTACATATATTCGCTCCTCACGTTTTACAATTATAGAAATCGGATACCACCGCATAGAGGCTGGGTTACTCGCTGTGTGGCTTAAACAAGTGGATATTGGTGAGTCTGCTTCCCAATTGTTTGTTTTCTGTCCTGATGCTGCTAATATAGCTTTAGCTTAGGTACAGCTGTGCATTTATTAAACAATAAGCCCAAACTTTTTGTGGGCTGTGCCTTATTATACAATAAGCCAAACTTTGTTGATTGTTTAACAGTTTATGAATTTAACTGCACTTTATTTTTGAACTGTACAGTATTGCACTTTATTTATTGTCTTCTAAATGACAATCTCCTTTTGATAATGTATAGTGTACACAACAAAAACAAAATCTAGCTAGTGGTTACTTTTTATTTTACATGATGTCTAATGGATCGTCCTGTCTGTTAACTACAGGCCAGGTGTGCCCTTGTGGGGTACAATCCGCGCTCATCTGGTGAGCTAAGCCTGTAGAGGAGCCTGAACAGCACCTCTGAATAACATCTCAACAACTCAACCTACAGCTACTGTGGTCTGGTAGGGGCTGTTACAGCCAGTCCTCTCCCCTTTTTTTTTTTTCCCCGGTCACAACTAAATCACTCAAGCGCTATGGACTAAAAATTAAAACTCACGGATTCCGTATTTTTCTCAAGAACAATCAAACCACAACAACTACAGTTTTCTTCCGTTTTTTCCAATGATGAACTTTACTGTCAGTACGACAGTTTAACCGGGACAATACGGGACTGCGCTGAACATTGTGTTGCAGTTTGTTTCTTTGAACTTACATTTTATGTCAAACGAAGAGTGTTATAAAACTATTGCACTTTAAACCAGACGTGTGAACTCGAAATACAAGCTTGAATATATTTGTTGTACAACATCATACTACTGCTATCTGCAGATCTGTAAATATTGGGTATAATTTTAATTCACTGTTGCACTGTTAATAATAAGGCACCAGCCACGTAAACTAAACATTTTTGTCTGTCAATCAATATACTGCACGCACCTCCTAGAGACGAACCATAAATCTCCTGAACTAGTCCAAACCCATATTATTATAATAACAATAATAATAGTAGTGATACTCATTGGTTCACTGTCAGTAATTCAATATCATTGCTACATAAGTTACATAGGTTACATATCCAATTGTTTTTCTGTCATTACATATTGTGTATAATTGTCATTGATTGTATTGCATCTTTTCCACTCTGCATCTCCCAGTCGGCGGCACGCGCAAGCACAGCGGCCCCTCCCCTAGTCGCTCTATCACTGTTCTGCCTGGTTAGTGGGGAATCTAAGAAGAGAAGTGACTTTATTGATCTCACACTGGAGAAATTCATCTCTGCATTTAACCCATCCTGTTATTAGGAGCAGTGGGCAGCACATTACTGAGCCCGGGGACCATCTCCATGATCTTCTTGCTTCGGTTTGGTCAGGACCTAAGCTGGAGGATTTTACCTATGGTGCATGTTTTGGGTTGAAACGAAATTTCAAATTACTCTATGTACATGTGGTTTTTTGACAATAAAGCAAACTATGACTATGACTATGACTATGACTATTGTGTATGACATGGGTGTTTCAATAAAGTCTCAAATCAATGATTGATATCCAAACTCCTTGCTTATGTCTGGCCTCAAAATAAAAGACTGATGCTATACCGACTAAACTGTAACATGCTTTGTCATCCTTTCGGAAAGACCTGAGAAGTTTCTTCTCATCCGAGAAGACTTCATTACTACTTCAATGGTTGTTTCTCACTGCATCCAGTCATATTTTCCAACTGATCTTGGTATAAAGATGGTATCGCCTGAACAGGGACTTGAACCCTGGACCCTCAGATTAAAAGTCTGATGCTCTACCGTCTGAGCTATCCAGGCTCAAGCTTCTGTTTTGTGTCCGTGATTTACCCACTGCACACTTGTGGTATTATTCTCAGTTGAAGGAAAGTTATGCATTTGTGTAAGACTTGCAAGGCAAAATTAAGTTATGCAGAAACCCAGGATTGAACCAGCGAACTTTTCAGAAAAACCTGAGAAGTTTCTTCTCATCTGAGAAGACTTCAATACTACTTCCATGGTTGTTATTCACTGCATCTAGTCCTATTTTCCAACAGATCTTGGTATAAAGACAGAATTTCCAACTGTTCTTGATCCCTTGGTATAAATGCAGAATACCCTGAACAGGGACTTGAACCCTGAACCCTCAGATTAAAAGACTGACGCACTTCCGTCTGCATTGACAACTGAAATCATTGCGTATGACATGGGTGTTTGAATAAAGTCTCAGATCAATCACTGATATCCAAACTCGTTGCTTATGTCTGGCCTCAAAGTAAAATCTGATTCTCTACTGACTGAGTTATCAAGGGTCGCATGCCTGAAGTGTGCTTATATTCACTCATTATTTAGGTGTAGTATATGCTCACTTGCTTTGTGAGCATGCATCAATAGAATACAATTTAAGTTCCTTTGAGAACCGAGAGCTGTGGTCTGTTCTTGCTTAATGAAAGATTACCTTTATGAATGTATTATGCTTTGTAATCCATTCAGGAAAAACTGTGAAGTCTCTTCTCATCCAAGAAGACCTCATTGGTACTTCCATGGGTGTTACTCCCTGGATCTAGTCATATTTTCCAACTGATCTTGGACAGGTTATGCATTTGTGTAAGACTTATAAGGCAAATTTCAGATCAAGCAAAGGGTAGCCAAGATATGCCGAAACCCGGGATTGAACCAGGGACCTTTAGATCTTCAGTCTAACGCTCTCCCAGCTGAGCTATTTCGGCATGAAACTCAGATGTCATTGTCATTTTCACTGTCATTTTTTTTTTTTTTAGCTAGCTGTCATGAGGAACGGACACACTTTTCTCTTCCTCCCTTATCTTTGCTCTGTGTGATGTTTTATTTCTCTCGTCTAGTTTTCTCTCTCCTGTTGGAACAGATTTTTCAAATCCTAAATCATGAATTGGATAAAGCTGGTCCCTGCGCTTTTTTTCACGGAGGAGCGCCGGTCCGGAGAGCCGGTCAGTCCTAAGGGAATGTGCTGCCTGATACACGAAGGACGCGTCGTGTGCCTGGCACCGCTGTTACCGGAGGACACAGAGCGATTCACTATTGGAATCTTGATGGCAGGACATCTGGATTGGCCTGGGGGATGTTTTCTGACCCATCACTAATTGGAGTCGAGCGGATAAAAAGAGCCCCGATCCGCCGGACAGTACGGGGAACTGCAAACTCGGGGGGGCACATCAGAAGGAAAAACACAGATGAACTGTTTCATCCATCTGTGGGATCCACCTGGTGCTAGGTAACATCGCGGATAAATGGATTTGGAACTGGGGGGAATATTCATTATCATACGTGCCAGGGGAAGGATTGCGAGTCGCACAGACCTGCATGAAGTGGGGACCTGACAGAAACCAGGGTTCTGGCAAATTGTCTGTTCGCCTGAGTTCTAAAACGTATCAATTATGTTAAATTCCCCTTTTGTAATCAATTCTCCTGGAAAATGTGATCCAACTAAACTGGGCTCTTTGTTTTGACAGCATCTTCTGCACAAACACGTCCAAGGCCGACAGCTGCGGCGGCCTTACCTCACAGCACTCTACAAAACAAAACAAGACATTCCATTCGGCTCACACACATGTATTAAGTGATACTGCCCTGTCTATATTTAGGATGTCTGCTTCTACTTCAGTTTTCAATCAATTTCATTGATTTCTGATCTGCTCCCTTGCCCCGCACCCTTCCTCTATGTCGCCAAAGAAAAAAACACTGTATGTTACCTATCCAATTGTTTTTCTGTCATTACATATTGTGTATAATTGTCATTGATTGTATTGCATCTTTTCCACTCTGCATCTCCCAGTCGGCGGCGCGCGCAAGCACAGCGGCCCCTCCCCTAGTCGCTCTATCACTGTTCTGCCTGGTTAGTGGGGAATCTAAGAAGAGAAGTGACTTTATTGATCTCACACTGGAGAAATTCATCTCTGCATTTAACCCATCCTGTTATTAGGAGCAGTGGGCAGCACATTACTGAGCCCGGGGACCATCTCCATGATCTTCTTGCTTCGGTTTGGTCAGGACCTAAGCTGGAGGATTTTACCTATGGTGCATGTTTTGGGTTGAAACGAAATTTCGAATTACTCTATGTACATGTACATATGGTTTTTTGACAATAAAGCAAACTATGACTATGACTATGACTATGACTATTGTGTATGACATGGGTGTTTCAATAAAGTCTCAAATCAATGATTGATATCCAAACTCCTTGCTTATGTCTGGCCTCAAAATAAAAGACTGATGCTATACCGACTAAACTGTAACATGCTTTGTCATCCTTTCGGAAAGACCTGAGAAGTTTCTTCTCATCCGAGAAGACTTCATTACTACTTCAATGGTTGTTTCTCACTGCATCCAGTCATATTTTCCAACTGATCTTGGTATAAAGATGGTATCGCCTGAACAGGGACTTGAACCCTGGACCCTCAGATTAAAAGTCTGATGCTCTACCGTCTGAGCTATCCAGGCTCAAGCTTCTGTTTTGTGTCCGTGATTTACCCACTGCACACTTGTGGTATTATTCTCAGTTGAAGGAAAGTTATGCATTTGTGTAAGACTTGCAAGGCAAAATTAAGTTATGCAGAAACCCAGGATTGAACCAGCGAACTTTTCAGAAAAACCTGAGAAGTTTCTTCTCATCTGAGAAGACTTCAATACTACTTCCATGGTTGTTATTCACTGCATCTAGTCCTATTTTCCAACAGATCTTGGTATAAAGACAGAATTTCCAACTGTTCTTGATCCCTTGGTATAAATGCAGAATACCCTGAACAGGGACTTGAACCCTGAACCCTCAGATTAAAAGACTGACGCACTTCCGTCTGCATTGACAACTGAAATCATTGCGTATGACATGGGTGTTTGAATAAAGTCTCAGATCAATCACTGATATCCAAACTCGTTGCTTATGTCTGGCCTCAAAGTAAAATCTGATTCTCTACTGACTGAGTTATCAAGGGTCGCATGCCTGAAGTGTGCTTATATTCACTCATTATTTAGGTGTAGTATATGCTCACTTGCTTTGTGAGCATGCATCAATAGAATACAATTTAAGTTCCTTTGAGAACCGAGAGCTGTGGTCTGTTCTTGCTTAATGAAAGATTACCTTTATGAATGTATTATGCTTTGTAATCCATTCAGGAAAAACTGTGAAGTCTCTTCTCATCCAAGAAGACCTCATTGGTACTTCCATGGGTGTTACTCCCTGGATCTAGTCATATTTTCCAACTGATCTTGGACAGGTTATGCATTTGTGTAAGACTTATAAGGCAAATTTCAGATCAAGCAAAGGGTAGCCAAGATATGCCGAAACCCGGGATTGAACCAGGGACCTTTAGATCTTCAGTCTAACGCTCTCCCAGCTGAGCTATTTCGGCATGAAACTCAGATGTCATTGTCATTTTCACTGTCATTTTTTTTTTTTTTTTAGCTAGCTGTCATGAGGAACGGACACACTTTTCTCTTCCTCCCTTATCTTTGCTCTGTGTGATGTTTTATTTCTCTCGTCTAGTTTTCTCTCTCCTGTTGGAACAGATTTTTCAAATCCTAAATCATGAATTGGATAAAGCTGGTCCCTGCGCTTTTTTTCACGGAGGAGCGCCGGTCCGGAGAGCCGGTCAGTCCTAAGGGAATGTGCTGCCTGATACACGAAGGACGCGTCGTGTGCCTGGCACCGCTGTTACCGGAGGACACAGAGCGATTCACTATTGGAATCTTGATGGCAGGACATCTGGATTGGCCTGGGGGATGTTTTCTGACCCATCACTAATTGGAGTCGAGCGGATAAAAAGAGCCCCGATCCGCCGGACAGTACGGGGAACTGCAAACTCGGGGGGGCACATCAGAAGGAAAAACACAGATGAACTGTTTCATCCATCTGTGGGATCCACCTGGTGCTAGGTAACATCGCGGATAAATGGATTTGGAACTGGGGGGAATATTCATTATCATACGTGCCAGGGGAAGGATTGCGAGTCGCACAGACCTGCATGAAGTGGGGACCTGACAGAAACCAGGGTTCTGGCAAATTGTCTGTTCGCCTGAGTTCTAAAACGTATCAATTATGTTAAATTCCCCTTTTGTAATCAATTCTCCTGGAAAATGTGATCCAACTAAACTGGGCTCTTTGTTTTGACAGCATCTTCTGCACAAACACGTCCAAGGCCGACAGCTGCGGCGGCCTTACCTCACAGCACTCTACAAAACAAAACAAGACATTCCATTCGGCTCACACACATGTATTAAGTGATACTGCCCTGTCTATATTTAGGATGTCTGCTTCTACTTCAGTTTTCAATCAATTTCATTGATTTCTGATCTGCTCCCTTGCCCCGCACCCTTCCTCTATGTCGCCAAAGAAAAAAACACTGTATGTTACCTATCCAATTGTTTTTCTGTCATTACATATTGTGTATAATTGTCATTGATTGTATTGCATCTTTTCCACTCTGCATCTCCCAGTCGGCGGCGCGCGCAAGCACAGCGGCCCCTCCCCTAGTCGCTCTATCACTGTTCTGCCTGGTTAGTGGGGAATCTAAGAAGAGAAGTGACTTTATTGATCTCACACTGGAGAAATTCATCTCTGCATTTAACCCATCCTGTTATTAGGAGCAGTGGGCAGCACATTACTGAGCCCGGGGACCATCTCCATGATCTTCTTGCTTCGGTTTGGTCAGGACCTAAGCTGGAGGATTTTACCTATGGTGCATGTTTTGGGTTGAAACGAAATTTCAAATTACTCTATGTACATGTACATATGGTTTTTTGACAATAAAGCAAACTATGACTATGACTATGACTATGACTATTGTGTATGACATGGGTGTTTCAATAAAGTCTCAAATCAATGATTGATATCCAAACTCCTTGCTTATGTCTGGCCTCAAAATAAAAGACTGATGCTATACCGACTAAACTGTAACATGCTTTGTCATCCTTTCGGAAAGACCTGAGAAGTTTCTTCTCATCCGAGAAGACTTCATTACTACTTCAATGGTTGTTTCTCACTGCATCCAGTCATATTTTCCAACTGATCTTGGTATAAAGATGGTATCGCCTGAACAGGGACTTGAACCCTGGACCCTCAGATTAAAAGTCTGATGCTCTACCGTCTGAGCTATCCAGGCTCAAGCTTCTGTTTTGTGTCCGTGATTTACCCACTGCACACTTGTGGTATTATTCTCAGTTGAAGGAAAGTTATGCATTTGTGTAAGACTTGCAAGGCAAAATTAAGTTATGCAGAAACCCAGGATTGAACCAGCGAACTTTTCAGAAAAACCTGAGAAGTTTCTTCTCATCTGAGAAGACTTCAATACTACTTCCATGGTTGTTATTCACTGCATCTAGTCCTATTTTCCAACAGATCTTGGTATAAAGACAGAATTTCCAACTGTTCTTGATCCCTTGGTATAAATGCAGAATACCCTGAACAGGGACTTGAACCCTGAACCCTCAGATTAAAAGACTGACGCACTTCCGTCTGCATTGACAACTGAAATCATTGCGTATGACATGGGTGTTTGAATAAAGTCTCAGATCAATCACTGATATCCAAACTCGTTGCTTATGTCTGGCCTCAAAGTAAAATCTGATTCTCTACTGACTGAGTTATCAAGGGTCGCATGCCTGAAGTGTGCTTATATTCACTCATTATTTAGGTGTAGTATATGCTCACTTGCTTTGTGAGCATGCATCAATAGAATACAATTTAAGTTCCTTTGAGAACCGAGAGCTGTGGTCTGTTCTTGCTTAATGAAAGATTACCTTTATGAATGTATTATGCTTTGTAATCCATTCAGGAAAAACTGTGAAGTCTCTTCTCATCCAAGAAGACCTCATTGGTACTTCCATGGGTGTTACTCCCTGGATCTAGTCATATTTTCCAACTGATCTTGGACAGGTTATGCATTTGTGTAAGACTTATAAGGCAAATTTCAGATCAAGCAAAGGGTAGCCAAGATATGCCGAAACCCGGGATTGAACCAGGGACCTTTAGATCTTCAGTCTAACGCTCTCCCAGCTGAGCTATTTCGGCATGAAACTCAGATGTCATTGTCATTTTCACTGTCATTTTTTTTTTTTTTAGCTAGCTGTCATGAGGAACGGACACACTTTTCTCTTCCTCCCTTATCTTTGCTCTGTGTGATGTTTTATTTCTCTCGTCTAGTTTTCTCTCTCCTGTTGGAACAGATTTTTCAAATCCTAAATCATGAATTGGATAAAGCTGGTCCCTGCGCTTTTTTTCACGGAGGAGCGCCGGTCCGGAGAGCCGGTCAGTCCTAAGGGAATGTGCTGCCTGATACACGAAGGACGCGTCGTGTGCCTGGCACCGCTGTTACCGGAGGACACAGAGCGATTCACTATTGGAATCTTGATGGCAGGACATCTGGATTGGCCTGGGGGATGTTTTCTGACCCATCACTAATTGGAGTCGAGCGGATAAAAAGAGCCCCGATCCGCCGGACAGTACGGGGAACTGCAAACTCGGGGGGGCACATCAGAAGGAAAAACACAGATGAACTGTTTCATCCATCTGTGGGATCCACCTGGTGCTAGGTAACATCGCGGATAAATGGATTTGGAACTGGGGGGAATATTCATTATCATACGTGCCAGGGGAAGGATTGCGAGTCGCACAGACCTGCATGAAGTGGGGACCTGACAGAAACCAGGGTTCTGGCAAATTGTCTGTTCGCCTGAGTTCTAAAACGTATCAATTATGTTAAATTCCCCTTTTGTAATCAATTCTCCTGGAAAATGTGATCCAACTAAACTGGGCTCTTTGTTTTGACAGCATCTTCTGCACAAACACGTCCAAGGCCGACAGCTGCGGCGGCCTTACCTCACAGCACTCTACAAAACAAAACAAGACATTCCATTCGGCTCACACACATGTATTAAGTGATACTGCCCTGTCTATATTTAGGATGTCTGCTTCTACTTCAGTTTTCAATCAATTTCATTGATTTCTGATCTGCTCCCTTGCCCCGCACCCTTCCTCTATGTCGCCAAAGAAAAAAACACTGTATGTTACCTATCCAATTGTTTTTCTGTCATTACATATTGTGTATAATTGTCATTGATTGTATTGCATCTTTTCCACTCTGCATCTCCCAGTCGGCGGCGCGCGCAAGCACAGCGGCCCCTCCCCTAGTCGCTCTATCACTGTTCTGCCTGGTTAGTGGGGAATCTAAGAAGAGAAGTGACTTTATTGATCTCACACTGGAGAAATTCATCTCTGCATTTAACCCATCCTGTTATTAGGAGCAGTGGGCAGCACATTACTGAGCCCGGGGACCATCTCCATGATCTTCTTGCTTCGGTTTGGTCAGGACCTAAGCTGGAGGATTTTACCTATGGTGCATGTTTTGGGTTGAAACGAAATTTCAAATTACTCTATGTACATGTACATATGGTTTTTTGACAATAAAGCAAACTATGACTATGACTATGACTATGACTATTGTGTATGACATGGGTGTTTCAATAAAGTCTCAAATCAATGATTGATATCCAAACTCCTTGCTTATGTCTGGCCTCAAAATAAAAGACTGATGCTATACCGACTAAACTGTAACATGCTTTGTCATCCTTTCGGAAAGACCTGAGAAGTTTCTTCTCATCCGAGAAGACTTCATTACTACTTCAATGGTTGTTTCTCACTGCATCCAGTCATATTTTCCAACTGATCTTGGTATAAAGATGGTATCGCCTGAACAGGGACTTGAACCCTGGACCCTCAGATTAAAAGTCTGATGCTCTACCGTCTGAGCTATCCAGGCTCAAGCTTCTGTTTTGTGTCCGTGATTTACCCACTGCACACTTGTGGTATTATTCTCAGTTGAAGGAAAGTTATGCATTTGTGTAAGACTTGCAAGGCAAAATTAAGTTATGCAGAAACCCAGGATTGAACCAGCGAACTTTTCAGAAAAACCTGAGAAGTTTCTTCTCATCTGAGAAGACTTCAATACTACTTCCATGGTTGTTATTCACTGCATCTAGTCCTATTTTCCAACAGATCTTGGTATAAAGACAGAATTTCCAACTGTTCTTGATCCCTTGGTATAAATGCAGAATACCCTGAACAGGGACTTGAACCCTGAACCCTCAGATTAAAAGACTGACGCACTTCCGTCTGCATTGACAACTGAAATCATTGCGTATGACATGGGTGTTTGAATAAAGTCTCAGATCAATCACTGATATCCAAACTCGTTGCTTATGTCTGGCCTCAAAGTAAAATCTGATTCTCTACTGACTGAGTTATCAAGGGTCGCATGCCTGAAGTGTGCTTATATTCACTCATTATTTAGGTGTAGTATATGCTCACTTGCTTTGTGAGCATGCATCAATAGAATACAATTTAAGTTCCTTTGAGAACCGAGAGCTGTGGTCTGTTCTTGCTTAATGAAAGATTACCTTTATGAATGTATTATGCTTTGTAATCCATTCAGGAAAAACTGTGAAGTCTCTTCTCATCCAAGAAGACCTCATTGGTACTTCCATGGGTGTTACTCCCTGGATCTAGTCATATTTTCCAACTGATCTTGGACAGGTTATGCATTTGTGTAAGACTTATAAGGCAAATTTCAGATCAAGCAAAGGGTAGCCAAGATATGCCGAAACCCGGGATTGAACCAGGGACCTTTAGATCTTCAGTCTAACGCTCTCCCAGCTGAGCTATTTCGGCATGAAACTCAGATGTCATTGTCATTTTCACTGTCATTTTTTTTTTTTTTTAGCTAGCTGTCATGAGGAACGGACACACTTTTCTCTTCCTCCCTTATCTTTGCTCTGTGTGATGTTTTATTTCTCTCGTCTAGTTTTCTCTCTCCTGTTGGAACAGATTTTTCAAATCCTAAATCATGAATTGGATAAAGCTGGTCCCTGCGCTTTTTCACGGAGGAGCGCCGGTCCGGAGAGCCGGTCAGTCCTAAGGGAATGTGTTGCCTGATACACGAAGGACGCGTCGTGTGCCTGGCACCGCTGTTACCGGAGGACACAGAGCGATTCACTATTGGAATCTTGATGGCAGGACATCTGGATTGGCCTGGGGGATGTTTTCTGACCCATCACTAATTGGAGTCGAGCGGATAAAAAGAGCCCCGATCCGCCGGACAGTACGGGGAACTGCAAACTCGGGGGGGCACATCAGAAGGAAAAACACAGATGAACTGTTTCATCCATCTGTGGGATCCACCTGGTGCTAGGTAACATCGCGGATAAATGGATTTGGAACTGGGGGGAATATTCATTATCATACGTGCCAGGGGAAGGATTGCGAGTCGCACAGACCTGCATGAAGTGGGGACCTGACAGAAACCAGGGTTCTGGCAAATTGTCTGTTCGCCTGAGTTCTAAAACGTATCAATTATGTTAAATTCCCCTTTTGTAATCAATTCTCCTGGAAAATGTGATCCAACTAAACTGGGCTCTTTGTTTTGACAGCATCTTCTGCACAAACACGTCCAAGGCCGACAGCTGCGGCGGCCTTACCTCACAGCACTCTACAAAACAAAACAAGACATTCCATTCGGCTCACACACATGTATTAAGTGATACTGCCCTGTCTATATTTAGGATGTCTGCTTCTACTTCAGTTTTCAATCAATTTCATTGATTTCTGATCTGCTCCCTTGCCCCGCACCCTTCCTCTATGTCGCCAAAGAAAAAAACACTGTATGTTACCTATCCAATTGTTTTTCTGTCATTACATATTGTGTATAATTGTCATTGATTGTATTGCATCTTTTCCACTCTGCATCTCCCAGTCGGCGGCGCGCGCAAGCACAGCGGCCCCTCCCCTAGTCGCTCTATCACTGTTCTGCCTGGTTAGTGGGGAATCTAAGAAGAGAAGTGACTTTATTGATCTCACACTGGAGAAATTCATCTCTGCATTTAACCCATCCTGTTATTAGGAGCAGTGGGCAGCACATTACTGAGCCCGGGGACCATCTCCATGATCTTCTTGCTTCGGTTTGGTCAGGACCTAAGCTGGAGGATTTTACCTATGGTGCATGTTTTGGGTTGAAACGAAATTTCAAATTACTCTATGTACATGTACATATGGTTTTTTGACAATAAAGCAAACTATGACTATGACTATGACTATGACTATTGTGTATGACATGGGTGTTTCAATAAAGTCTCAAATCAATGATTGATATCCAAACTCCTTGCTTATGTCTGGCCTCAAAATAAAAGACTGATGCTATACCGACTAAACTGTAACATGCTTTGTCATCCTTTCGGAAAGACCTGAGAAGTTTCTTCTCATCCGAGAAGACTTCATTACTACTTCAATGGTTGTTTCTCACTGCATCCAGTCATATTTTCCAACTGATCTTGGTATAAAGATGGTATCGCCTGAACAGGGACTTGAACCCTGGACCCTCAGATTAAAAGTCTGATGCTCTACCGTCTGAGCTATCCAGGCTCAAGCTTCTGTTTTGTGTCCGTGATTTACCCACTGCACACTTGTGGTATTATTCTCAGTTGAAGGAAAGTTATGCATTTGTGTAAGACTTGCAAGGCAAAATTAAGTTATGCAGAAACCCAGGATTGAACCAGCGAACTTTTCAGAAAAACCTGAGAAGTTTCTTCTCATCTGAGAAGACTTCAATACTACTTCCATGGTTGTTATTCACTGCATCTAGTCCTATTTTCCAACAGATCTTGGTATAAAGACAGAATTTCCAACTGTTCTTGATCCCTTGGTATAAATGCAGAATACCCTGAACAGGGACTTGAACCCTGAACCCTCAGATTAAAAGACTGACGCACTTCCGTCTGCATTGACAACTGAAATCATTGCGTATGACATAGGTGTTTGAATAAAGTCTCAGATCAATCACTGATATCCAAACTCGTTGCTTATGTCTGGCCTCAAAGTAAAATCTGATTCTCTACTGACTGAGTTATCAAGGGTCGCATGCCTGAAGTGTGCTTATATTCACTCATTATTTAGGTGTAGTATATGCTCACTTGCTTTGTGAGCATGCATCAATAGAATACAATTTAAGTTCCTTTGAGAACCGAGAGCTGTGGTCTGTTCTTGCTTAATGAAAGATTACCTTTATGAATGTATTATGCTTTGTAATCCATTCAGGAAAAACTGTGAAGTCTCTTCTCATCCAAGAAGACCTCATTGGTACTTCCATGGGTGTTACTCCCTGGATCTAGTCATATTTTCCAACTGATCTTGGACAGGTTATGCATTTGTGTAAGACTTATAAGGCAAATTTCAGATCAAGCAAAGGGTAGCCAAGATATGCCGAAACCCGGGATTGAACCAGGGACCTTTAGATCTTCAGTCTAACGCTCTCCCAGCTGAGCTATTTCGGCATGAAACTCAGATGTCATTGTCATTTTCACTGTCATTTTTTTTTTTTTAGCTAGCTGTCATGAGGAACGGACACACTTTTCTCTTCCTCCCTTATCTTTGCTCTGTGTGATGTTTTATTTCTCTCGTCTAGTTTTCTCTCTCCTGTTGGAACAGATTTTTCAAATCCTAAATCATGAATTGGATAAAGCTGGTCCCTGCGCTTTTTTTCACGGAGGAGTGCCGGTCCGGAGAGCCGGTCAGTCCTAAGGGAATGTGTTGCCTGATACACGAAGGACGCGTCGTGTGCCTGGCACCGCTGTTACCGGAGGACACAGAGCG
This sequence comes from Paratrypauchen microcephalus, assembly GCA_036785185.1. Lineage (NCBI taxonomy): Eukaryota > Metazoa > Chordata > Actinopteri > Gobiiformes > Gobiidae > Paratrypauchen > Paratrypauchen microcephalus. The sequence continues at coordinate 490,265 of JAVJIX010000212.1, read as the reverse complement.
ATTCACTATTGGAATCTTGATGGCAGGACATCTGGATTGGCCTGGGGGATGTTTTCTGACCCATCACTAATTGGAGTCGAGCGGATAAAAAGAGCCCCGATCCGCCGGACAGTACGGGGAACTGCAAACTCGGGGGGGCACATCAGAAGGAAAAACACAGATGAACTGTTTCATCCATCTGTGGGATCCACCTGGTGCTAGGTAACATCGCGGATAAATGGATTTGGAACTGGGGGGAATATTCATTATCATACGTGCCAGGGGAAGGATTGCGAGTCGCACAGACCTGCATGAAGTGGGGACCTGACAGAAACCAGGGTTCTGGCAAATTGTCTGTTCGCCTGAGTTCTAAAACGTATCAATTATGTTAAATTCCCCTTTTGTAATCAATTCTCCTGGAAAATGTGATCCAACTAAACTGGGCTCTTTGTTTTGACAGCATCTTCTGCACAAACACGTCCAAGGCCGACAGCTGCGGCGGCCTTACCTCACAGCACTCTACAAAACAAAACAAGACATTCCATTCGGCTCACACACATGTATTAAGTGATACTGCCCTGTCTATATTTAGGATGTCTGCTTCTACTTCAGTTTTCAATCAATTTCATTGATTTCTGATCTGCTCCCTTGCCCCGCACCCTTCCTCTATGTCGCCAAAGAAAAAAACACTGTATGTTACCTATCCAATTGTTTTTCTGTCATTACATATTGTGTATAATTGTCATTGATTGTATTGCATCTTTTCCACTCTGCATCTCCCAGTCGGCGGCGCGCGCAAGCACAGCGGCCCCTCCCCTAGTCGCTCTATCACTGTTCTGCCTGGTTAGTGGGGAATCTAAGAAGAGAAGTGACTTTATTGATCTCACACTGGAGAAATTCATCTCTGCATTTAACCCATCCTGTTATTAGGAGCAGTGGGCAGCACATTACTGAGCCCGGGGACCATCTCCATGATCTTCTTGCTTCGGTTTGGTCAGGACCTAAGCTGGAGGATTTTACCTATGGTGCATGTTTTGGGTTGAAACGAAATTTCGAATTACTCTATGTACATGTACATATGGTTTTTTGACAATAAAGCAAACTATGACTATGACTATGACTATGACTATTGTGTATGACATGGGTGTTTCAATAAAGTCTCAAATCAATGATTGATATCCAAACTCCTTGCTTATGTCTGGCCTCAAAATAAAAGACTGATGCTATACCGACTAAACTGTAACATGCTTTGTCATCCTTTCGGAAAGACCTGAGAAGTTTCTTCTCATCCGAGAAGACTTCATTACTACTTCAATGGTTGTTTCTCACTGCATCCAGTCATATTTTCCAACTGATCTTGGTATAAAGATGGTATCGCCTGAACAGGGACTTGAACCCTGGACCCTCAGATTAAAAGTCTGATGCTCTACCGTCTGAGCTATCCAGGCTCAAGCTTCTGTTTTGTGTCCGTGATTTACCCACTGCACACTTGTGGTATTATTCTCAGTTGAAGGAAAGTTATGCATTTGTGTAAGACTTGCAAGGCAAAATTAAGTTATGCAGAAACCCAGGATTGAACCAGCGAACTTTTCAGAAAAACCTGAGAAGTTTCTTCTCATCTGAGAAGACTTCAATACTACTTCCATGGTTGTTATTCACTGCATCTAGTCCTATTTTCCAACAGATCTTGGTATAAAGACAGAATTTCCAACTGTTCTTGATCCCTTGGTATAAATGCAGAATACCCTGAACAGGGACTTGAACCCTGAACCCTCAGATTAAAAGACTGACGCACTTCCGTCTGCATTGACAACTGAAATCATTGCGTATGACATAGGTGTTTGAATAAAGTCTCAGATCAATCACTGATATCCAAACTCGTTGCTTATGTCTGGCCTCAAAGTAAAATCTGATTCTCTACTGACTGAGTTATCAAGGGTCGCATGCCTGAAGTGTGCTTATATTCACTCATTATTTAGGTGTAGTATATGCTCACTTGCTTTGTGAGCATGCATCAATAGAATACAATTTAAGTTCCTTTGAGAACCGAGAGCTGTGGTCTGTTCTTGCTTAATGAAAGATTACCTTTATGAATGTATTATGCTTTGTAATCCATTCAGGAAAAACTGTGAAGTCTCTTCTCATCCAAGAAGACCTCATTGGTACTTCCATGGGTGTTACTCCCTGGATCTAGTCATATTTTCCAACTGATCTTGGACAGGTTATGCATTTGTGTAAGACTTATAAGGCAAATTTCAGATCAAGCAAAGGGTAGCCAAGATATGCCGAAACCCGGGATTGAACCAGGGACCTTTAGATCTTCAGTCTAACGCTCTCCCAGCTGAGCTATTTCGGCATGAAACTCAGATGTCATTGTCATTTTCACTGTCATTTTTTTTTTTTTTTAGCTAGCTGTCATGAGGAACGGACACACTTTTCTCTTCCTCCCTTATCTTTGCTCTGTGTGATGTTTTATTTCTCTCGTCTAGTTTTCTCTCTCCTGTTGGAACAGATTTTTCAAATCCTAAATCATGAATTGGATAAAGCTGGTCCCTGCGCTTTTTTTCACGGAGGAGTGCCGGTCCGGAGAGCCGGTCAGTCCTAAGGGAATGTGTTGCCTGATACACGAAGGACGCGTCGTGTGCCTGGCACCGCTGTTACCGGAGGACACAGAGCGATTCACTATTGGAATCTTGATGGCAGGACATCTGGATTGGCCTGGGGGATGTTTTCTGACCCATCACTAATTGGAGTCGAGCGGATAAAAAGAGCCCCGATCCGCCGGACAGTACGGGGAACTGCAAACTCGGGGGGGCACATCAGAAGGAAAAACACAGATGAACTGTTTCATCCATCTGTGGGATCCACCTGGTGCTAGGTAACATCGCGGATAAATGGATTTGGAACTGGGGGGAATATTCATTATCATACGTGCCAGGGGAAGGATTGCGAGTCGCACAGACCTGCATGAAGTGGGGACCTGACAGAAACCAGGGTTCTGGCAAATTGTCTGTTCGCCTGAGTTCTAAAACGTATCAATTATGTTAAATTCCCCTTTTGTAATCAATTCTCCTGGAAAATGTGATCCAACTAAACTGGGCTCTTTGTTTTGACAGCATCTTCTGCACAAACACGTCCAAGGCCGACAGCTGCGGCGGCCTTACCTCACAGCACTCTACAAAACAAAACAAGACATTCCATTCGGCTCACACACATGTATTAAGTGATACTGCCCTGTCTATATTTAGGATGTCTGCTTCTACTTCAGTTTTCAATCAATTTCATTGATTTCTGATCTGCTCCCTTGCCCCGCACCCTTCCTCTATGTCGCCAAAGAAAAAAACACTGTATGTTACCTATCCAATTGTTTTTCTGTCATTACATATTGTGTATAATTGTCATTGATTGTATTGCATCTTTTCCACTCTGCATCTCCCAGTCGGCGGCGCGCGCAAGCACAGCGGCCCCTCCCCTAGTCGCTCTATCACTGTTCTGCCTGGTTAGTGGGGAATCTAAGAAGAGAAGTGACTTTATTGATCTCACACTGGAGAAATTCATCTCTGCATTTAACCCATCCTGTTATTAGGAGCAGTGGGCAGCACATTACTGAGCCCGGGGACCATCTCCATGATCTTCTTGCTTCGGTTTGGTCAGGACCTAAGCTGGAGGATTTTACCTATGGTGCATGTTTTGGGTTGAAACGAAATTTCAAATTACTCTATGTACATGTACATATGGTTTTTTGACAATAAAGCAAACTATGACTATGACTATGACTATGACTATTGTGTATGACATGGGTGTTTCAATAAAGTCTCAAATCAATGATTGATATCCAAACTCCTTGCTTATGTCTGGCCTCAAAATAAAAGACTGATGCTATACCGACTAAACTGTAACATGCTTTGTCATCCTTTCGGAAAGACCTGAGAAGTTTCTTCTCATCCGAGAAGACTTCATTACTACTTCAATGGTTGTTTCTCACTGCATCCAGTCATATTTTCCAACTGATCTTGGTATAAAGATGGTATCGCCTGAACAGGGACTTGAACCCTGGACCCTCAGATTAAAAGTCTGATGCTCTACCGTCTGAGCTATCCAGGCTCAAGCTTCTGTTTTGTGTCCGTGATTTACCCACTGCACACTTGTGGTATTATTCTCAGTTGAAGGAAAGTTATGCATTTGTGTAAGACTTGCAAGGCAAAATTAAGTTATGCAGAAACCCAGGATTGAACCAGCGAACTTTTCAGAAAAACCTGAGAAGTTTCTTCTCATCTGAGAAGACTTCAATACTACTTCCATGGTTGTTATTCACTGCATCTAGTCCTATTTTCCAACAGATCTTGGTATAAAGACAGAATTTCCAACTGTTCTTGATCCCTTGGTATAAATGCAGAATACCCTGAACAGGGACTTGAACCCTGAACCCTCAGATTAAAAGACTGACGCACTTCCGTCTGCATTGACAACTGAAATCATTGCGTATGACATGGGTGTTTGAATAAAGTCTCAGATCAATCACTGATATCCAAACTCGTTGCTTATGTCTGGCCTCAAAGTAAAATCTGATTCTCTACTGACTGAGTTATCAAGGGTCGCATGCCTGAAGTGTGCTTATATTCACTCATTATTTAGGTGTAGTATATGCTCACTTGCTTTGTGAGCATGCATCAATAGAATACAATTTAAGTTCCTTTGAGAACCGAGAGCTGTGGTCTGTTCTTGCTTAATGAAAGATTACCTTTATGAATGTATTATGCTTTGTAATCCATTCAGGAAAAACTGTGAAGTCTCTTCTCATCCAAGAAGACCTCATTGGTACTTCCATGGGTGTTACTCCCTGGATCTAGTCATATTTTCCAACTGATCTTGGACAGGTTATGCATTTGTGTAAGACTTATAAGGCAAATTTCAGATCAAGCAAAGGGTAGCCAAGATATGCCGAAACCCGGGATTGAACCAGGGACCTTTAGATCTTCAGTCTAACGCTCTCCCAGCTGAGCTATTTCGGCATGAAACTCAGATGTCATTGTCATTTTCACTGTCATTTTTTTTTTTTTTAGCTAGCTGTCATGAGGAACGGACACACTTTTCTCTTCCTCCCTTATCTTTGCTCTGTGTGATGTTTTATTTCTCTCGTCTAGTTTTCTCTCTCCTGTTGGAACAGATTTTTCAAATCCTAAATCATGAATTGGATAAAGCTGGTCCCTGCGCTTTTTTTCACGGAGGAGTGCCGGTCCGGAGAGCCGGTCAGTCCTAAGGGAATGTGTTGCCTGATACACGAAGGACGCGTCGTGTGCCTGGCACCGCTGTTACCGGAGGACACAGAGCGATTCACTATTGGAATCTTGATGGCAGGACATCTGGATTGGCCTGGGGGATGTTTTCTGACCCATCACTAATTGGAGTCGAGCGGATAAAAAGAGCCCCGATCCGCCGGACAGTACGGGGAACTGCAAACTCGGGGGGGCACATCAGAAGGAAAAACACAGATGAACTGTTTCATCCATCTGTGGGATCCACCTGGTGCTAGGTAACATCGCGGATAAATGGATTTGGAACTGGGGGGAATATTCATTATCATACGTGCCAGGGGAAGGATTGCGAGTCGCACAGACCTGCATGAAGTGGGGACCTGACAGAAACCAGGGTTCTGGCAAATTGTCTGTTCGCCTGAGTTCTAAAACGTATCAATTATGTTAAATTCCCCTTTTGTAATCAATTCTCCTGGAAAATGTGATCCAACTAAACTGGGCTCTTTGTTTTGACAGCATCTTCTGCACAAACACGTCCAAGGCCGACAGCTGCGGCGGCCTTACCTCACAGCACTCTACAAAACAAAACAAGACATTCCATTCGGCTCACACACATGTATTAAGTGATACTGCCCTGTCTATATTTAGGATGTCTGCTTCTACTTCAGTTTTCAATCAATTTCATTGATTTCTGATCTGCTCCCTTGCCCCGCACCCTTCCTCTATGTCGCCAAAGAAAAAAACACTGTATGTTACCTATCCAATTGTTTTTCTGTCATTACATATTGTGTATAATTGTCATTGATTGTATTGCATCTTTTCCACTCTGCATCTCCCAGTCGGCGGCGCGCGCAAGCACAGCGGCCCCTCCCCTAGTCGCTCTATCACTGTTCTGCCTGGTTAGTGGGGAATCTAAGAAGAGAAGTGACTTTATTGATCTCACACTGGAGAAATTCATCTCTGCATTTAACCCATCCTGTTATTAGGAGCAGTGGGCAGCACATTACTGAGCCCGGGGACCATCTCCATGATCTTCTTGCTTCGGTTTGGTCAGGACCTAAGCTGGAGGATTTTACCTATGGTGCATGTTTTGGGTTGAAACGAAATTTCAAATTACTCTATGTACATGTACATATGGTTTTTTGACAATAAAGCAAACTATGACTATGACTATGACTATGACTATTGTGTATGACATGGGTGTTTCAATAAAGTCTCAAATCAATGATTGATATCCAAACTCCTTGCTTATGTCTGGCCTCAAAATAAAAGACTGATGCTATACCGACTAAACTGTAACATGCTTTGTCATCCTTTCGGAAAGACCTGAGAAGTTTCTTCTCATCCGAGAAGACTTCATTACTACTTCAATGGTTGTTTCTCACTGCATCCAGTCATATTTTCCAACTGATCTTGGTATAAAGATGGTATCGCCTGAACAGGGACTTGAACCCTGGACCCTCAGATTAAAAGTCTGATGCTCTACCGTCTGAGCTATCCAGGCTCAAGCTTCTGTTTTGTGTCCGTGATTTACCCACTGCACACTTGTGGTATTATTCTCAGTTGAAGGAAAGTTATGCATTTGTGTAAGACTTGCAAGGCAAAATTAAGTTATGCAGAAACCCAGGATTGAACCAGCGAACTTTTCAGAAAAACCTGAGAAGTTTCTTCTCATCTGAGAAGACTTCAATACTACTTCCATGGTTGTTATTCACTGCATCTAGTCCTATTTTCCAACAGATCTTGGTATAAAGACAGAATTTCCAACTGTTCTTGATCCCTTGGTATAAATGCAGAATACCCTGAACAGGGACTTGAACCCTGAACCCTCAGATTAAAAGACTGACGCACTTCCGTCTGCATTGACAACTGAAATCATTGCGTATGACATGGGTGTTTGAATAAAGTCTCAGATCAATCACTGATATCCAAACTCGTTGCTTATGTCTGGCCTCAAAGTAAAATCTGATTCTCTACTGACTGAGTTATCAAGGGTCGCATGCCTGAAGTGTGCTTATATTCACTCATTATTTAGGTGTAGTATATGCTCACTTGCTTTGTGAGCATGCATCAATAGAATACAATTTAAGTTCCTTTGAGAACCGAGAGCTGTGGTCTGTTCTTGCTTAATGAAAGATTACCTTTATGAATGTATTATGCTTTGTAATCCATTCAGGAAAAACTGTGAAGTCTCTTCTCATCCAAGAAGACCTCATTGGTACTTCCATGGGTGTTACTCCCTGGATCTAGTCATATTTTCCAACTGATCTTGGACAGGTTATGCATTTGTGTAAGACTTATAAGGCAAATTTCAGATCAAGCAAAGGGTAGCCAAGATATGCCGAAACCCGGGATTGAACCAGGGACCTTTAGATCTTCAGTCTAACGCTCTCCCAGCTGAGCTATTTCGGCATGAAACTCAGATGTCATTGTCATTTTCACTGTCATTTTTTTTTTTTAGCTAGCTGTCATGAGGAACGGACACACTTTTCTCTTCCTCCCTTATCTTTGCTCTGTGTGATGTTTTATTTCTCTCGTCTAGTTTTCTCTCTCCTGTTGGAACAGATTTTTCAAATCCTAAATCATGAATTGGATAAAGCTGGTCCCTGCGCTTTTTTTCACGGAGGAGCGCCGGTCCGGAGAGCCGGTCAGTCCTAAGGGAATGTGTTGCCTGATACACGAAGGACGCGTCGTGTGCCTGGCACCGCTGTTACCGGAGGACACAGAGCGATTCACTATTGGAATCTTGATGGCAGGACATCTGGATTGGCCTGGGGGATGTTTTCTGACCCATCACTAATTGGAGTCGAGCGGATAAAAAGAGCCCCGATCCGCCGGACAGTACGGGGAACTGCAAACTCGGGGGGGCACATCAGAAGGAAAAACACAGATGAACTGTTTCATCCATCTGTGGGATCCACCTGGTGCTAGGTAACATCGCGGATAAATGGATTTGGAACTGGGGGGAATATTCATTATCATACGTGCCAGGGGAAGGATTGCGAGTCGCACAGACCTGCATGAAGTGGGGACCTGACAGAAACCAGGGTTCTGGCAAATTGTCTGTTCGCCTGAGTTCTAAAACGTATCAATTATGTTAAATTCCCCTTTTGTAATCAATTCTCCTGGAAAATGTGATCCAACTAAACTGGGCTCTTTGTTTTGACAGCATCTTCTGCACAAACACGTCCAAGGCCGACAGCTGCGGCGGCCTTACCTCACAGCACTCTACAAAACAAAACAAGACATTCCATTCGGCTCACACACATGTATTAAGTGATACTGCCCTGTCTATATTTAGGATGTCTGCTTCTACTTCAGTTTTCAATCAATTTCATTGATTTCTGATCTGCTCCCTTGCCCCGCACCCTTCCTCTATGTCGCCAAAGAAAAAAACACTGTATGTTACCTATCCAATTGTTTTTCTGTCATTACATATTGTGTATAATTGTCATTGATTGTATTGCATCTTTTCCACTCTGCATCTCCCAGTCGGCGGCGCGCGCAAGCACAGCGGCCCCTCCCCTAGTCGCTCTATCACTGTTCTGCCTGGTTAGTGGGGAATCTAAGAAGAGAAGTGACTTTATTGATCTCACACTGGAGAAATTCATCTCTGCATTTAACCCATCCTGTTATTAGGAGCAGTGGGCAGCACATTACTGAGCCCGGGGACCATCTCCATGATCTTCTTGCTTCGGTTTGGTCAGGACCTAAGCTGGAGGATTTTACCTATGGTGCATGTTTTGGGTTGAAACGAAATTTCGAATTACTCTATGTACATGTACATATGGTTTTTTGACAATAAAGCAAACTATGACTATGACTATGACTATGACTATTGTGTATGACATGGGTGTTTCAATAAAGTCTCAAATCAATGATTGATATCCAAACTCCTTGCTTATGTCTGGCCTCAAAATAAAAGACTGATGCTATACCGACTAAACTGTAACATGCTTTGTCATCCTTTCGGAAAGACCTGAGAAGTTTCTTCTCATCCGAGAAGACTTCATTACTACTTCAATGGTTGTTTCTCACTGCATCCAGTCATATTTTCCAACTGATCTTGGTATAAAGATGGTATCGCCTGAACAGGGACTTGAACCCTGGACCCTCAGATTAAAAGTCTGATGCTCTACCGTCTGAGCTATCCAGGCTCAAGCTTCTGTTTTGTGTCCGTGATTTACCCACTGCACACTTGTGGTATTATTCTCAGTTGAAGGAAAGTTATGCATTTGTGTAAGACTTGCAAGGCAAAATTAAGTTATGCAGAAACCCAGGATTGAACCAGCGAACTTTTCAGAAAAACCTGAGAAGTTTCTTCTCATCTGAGAAGACTTCAATACTACTTCCATGGTTGTTATTCACTGCATCTAGTCCTATTTTCCAACAGATCTTGGTATAAAGACAGAATTTCCAACTGTTCTTGATCCCTTGGTATAAATGCAGAATACCCTGAACAGGGACTTGAACCCTGAACCCTCAGATTAAAAGACTGACGCACTTCCGTCTGCATTGACAACTGAAATCATTGCGTATGACATGGGTGTTTGAATAAAGTCTCAGATCAATCACTGATATCCAAACTCGTTGCTTATGTCTGGCCTCAAAGTAAAATCTGATTCTCTACTGACTGAGTTATCAAGGGTCGCATGCCTGAAGTGTGCTTATATTCACTCATTATTTAGGTGTAGTATATGCTCACTTGCTTTGTGAGCATGCATCAATAGAATACAATTTAAGTTCCTTTGAGAACCGAGAGCTGTGGTCTGTTCTTGCTTAATGAAAGATTACCTTTATGAATGTATTATGCTTTGTAATCCATTCAGGAAAAACTGTGAAGTCTCTTCTCATCCAAGAAGACCTCATTGGTACTTCCATGGGTGTTACTCCCTGGATCTAGTCATATTTTCCAACTGATCTTGGACAGGTTATGCATTTGTGTAAGACTTATAAGGCAAATTTCAGATCAAGCAAAGGGTAGCCAAGATATGCCGAAACCCGGGATTGAACCAGGGACCTTTAGATCTTCAGTCTAACGCTCTCCCAGCTGAGCTATTTCGGCATGAAACTCAGATGTCATTGTCATTTTCACTGTCATTTTTTTTTTTTTAGCTAGCTGTCATGAGGAACGGACACACTTTTCTCTTCCTCCCTTATCTTTGCTCTGTGTGATGTTTTATTTCTCTCGTCTAGTTTTCTCTCTCCTGTTGGAACAGATTTTTCAAATCCTAAATCATGAATTGGATAAAGCTGGTCCCTGCGCTTTTTTTCACGGAGGAGTGCCGGTCCGGAGAGCCGGTCAGTCCTAAGGGAATGTGTTGCCTGATACACGAAGGACGCGTCGTGTGCCTGGCACCGCTGTTACCGGAGGACACAGAGCGATTCACTATTGGAATCTTGATGGCAGGACATCTGGATTGGCCTGGGGGATGTTTTCTGACCCATCACTAATTGGAGTCGAGCGGATAAAAAGAGCCCCGATCCGCCGGACAGTACGGGGAACTGCAAACTCGGGGGGGCACATCAGAAGGAAAAACACAGATGAACTGTTTCATCCATCTGTGGGATCCACCTGGTGCTATAAATGGATAAACGGATAAATGGATTTGGAACTGGGGGGAATATTCATTATCATACGTGCCAGGGGAAGGATTGCGAGTCGCACAGACCTGCATGAAGTGGGGACCTGACAGAAACCAGGGTTCTGGCAAATTGTCTGTTCGCCTGAGTTCTAAAACGTATCAATTATGTTAAATTCCCCTTTTGTAATCAATTCTCCTGGAAAATGTGATCCAACTAAACTGGGCTCTTTGTTTTGACAGCATCTTCTGCACAAACACGTCCAAGGCCGACAGCTGCGGCGGCCTTACCTCACAGCACTCTACAAAACAAAACAAGACATTCCATTCGGCTCACACACATGTATTAAGTGATACTGCCCTGTCTATATTTAGGATGTCTGCTTCTACTTCAGTTTTCAATCAATTTCATTGATTTCTGATCTGCTCCCTTGCCCCGCACCCTTCCTCTATGTCGCCAAAGAAAAAAACACTGTATGTTACCTATCCAATTGTTTTTCCTGTCATTACATATTGTGTATAATTGTCATTGATTGTATTGCATCTTTTCCACTCTGCATCTCCCAGTCGGCGGCGCGCGCAAGCACAGCGGCCCCTCCCCTAGTCGCTCTATCACTGTTCTGCCTGGTTAGTGGGGAATCTAAGAAGAGAAGTGACTTTATTGATCTCACACTGGAGAAATTCATCTCTGCATTTAACCCATCCTGTTATTAGGAGCAGTGGGCAGCACATTACTGAGCCCGGGGACCATCTCCATGATCTTCTTGCTTCGGTTTGGTCAGGACCTAAGCTGGAGGATTTTACCTATGGTGCATGTTTTGGGTTGAAACGAAATTTCGAATTACTCTATGTACATGTACATATGGTTTTTTGACAATAAAGCAAACTATGACTATGACTATGACTATGACTATTGTGTATGACATGGGTGTTTCAATAAAGTCTCAAATCAATGATTGATATCCAAACTCCTTGCTTATGTCTGGCCTCAAAATAAAAGACTGATGCTATACCGACTAAACTGTAACATGCTTTGTCATCCTTTCGGAAAGACCTGAGAAGTTTCTTCTCATCCGAGAAGACTTCATTACTACTTCAATGGTTGTTTCTCACTGCATCCAGTCATATTTTCCAACTGATCTTGGTATAAAGATGGTATCGCCTGAACAGGGACTTGAACCCTGGACCCTCAGATTAAAAGTCTGATGCTCTACCGTCTGAGCTATCCAGGCTCAAGCTTCTGTTTTGTGTCCGTGATTTACCCACTGCACACTTGTGGTATTATTCTCAGTTGAAGGAAAGTTATGCATTTGTGTAAGACTTGCAAGGCAAAATTAAGTTATGCAGAAACCCAGGATTGAACCAGCGAACTTTTCAGAAAAACCTGAGAAGTTTCTTCTCATCTGAGAAGACTTCAATACTACTTCCATGGTTGTTATTCACTGCATCTAGTCCTATTTTCCAACAGATCTTGGTATAAAGACAGAATTTCCAACTGTTCTTGATCCCTTGGTATAAATGCAGAATACCCTGAACAGGGACTTGAACCCTGAACCCTCAGATTAAAAGACTGACGCACTTCCGTCTGCATTGACAACTGAAATCATTGCGTATGACATGGGTGTTTGAATAAAGTCTCAGATCAATCACTGATATCCAAACTCGTTGCTTATGTCTGGCCTCAAAGTAAAATCTGATTCTCTACTGACTGAGTTATCAAGGGTCGCATGCCTGAAGTGTGCTTATATTCACTCATTATTTAGGTGTAGTATATGCTCACTTGCTTTGTGAGCATGCATCAAATGAATACAATTTAAGTTCCTTTGAGAACCGAGAGCTGTGGTCTGTTCTTGCTTAATGAAAGATTACCTTTATGAATGTATTATGCTTTGTAATCCATTCAGGAAAAACTGTGAAGTCTCTTCTCATCCAAGAAGACCTCATTGGTACTTCCATGGGTGTTACTCCCTGGATCTAGTCATATTTTCCAACTGATCTTGGACAGGTTATGCATTTGTGTAAGACTTATAAGGCAAAATTCAGATCAAGCAAAGGGTAGCCAAGATATGCCGAAACCCGGGATTGAACCAGGGACCTTTAGATCTTCAGTCTAACGCTCTCCCAGCTGAGCTATTTCGGCATGAAACTCAGATGTCATTGTCATTTTCACTGTCATTTTTTTTTTTTTAGCTAGCTGTCATGAGGAACGGACACACTTTTCTCTTCCTCCCTTATCTTTGCTCTGTGTGATGTTTTATTTCTCTCGTCTAGTTTTCTCTCTCCTGTTGGAACAGATTTTTCAAATCCTAAATCATGAATTGGATAAAGCTGGTCCCTGCGCTTTTTTTCACGGAGGAGTGCCGGTCCGGAGAGCCGGTCAGTCCTAAGGGAATGTGTTGCCTGATACACGAAGGACGCGTCGTGTGCCTGGCACCGCTGTTACCGGAGGACACAGAGCGATTCACTATTGGAATCTTGATGGCAGGACATCTGGATTGGCCTGGGGGATGTTTTCTGACCCATCACTAATTGGAGTCGAGCGGATAAAAAGAGCCCCGATCCGCCGGACAGTACGGGGAACTGCAAACTCGGGGGGGCACATCAGAAGGAAAAACACAGATGAACTGTTTCATCCATCTGTGGGATCCACCTGGTGCTAGGTAACATGGATAAACGGATAAATGGATTTGGAACTGGGGGGAATATTCATTATCATACGTGCCAGGGGAAGGATTGCGAGTCGCACAGACCTGCATGAAGTGGGGACTTGACAGAAACCAGGGTTCTGGCAAATTGTCTGTTCGCCTGAGTTCTAAAATGTATCAATTGTGTTAAATTCCCCTTTTGTAATCAATTCTCCTGGAAAATGTGATCCAACTGAACTGGACTCTTTGTTTTGACTGCATCTTCTGCACAAACACGTCCAAGGCCGACAGCTGCGGCGGCCTTACCTCACAGCACTCTACAAAACAAAACAAGACATTCCATTCGGCTCACACACATGTATTAAGTGATACTGCCCTGTCTATATTTAGGATGTCTGCTTCTACTTCAGTTTTCAATCAATTTCATTGATTTCTGATCTGCTCCCTTGCCCCACACCCTTCCTCCATGTCGCCAAAGAAAAAAACACTGTATGTTACCTATCCAATTGTTTTTCCTGTCATTACATGTTGTGTATAATTGTCATTGATTGTATTGCATCTTTTCCACTCTGCATCTCCCAGTCGGCGGCGCGCGCAAGCACAGCGGCCCCTCCCCTAGTCGCTCTATCACTGTCCTACCTGGTTAGTGGGGAATCTAAGAAGAGAAGTGACTTTATTGATCTCACACTGGAGAAATTCATCTCTGCATTTAACCCATCCTGTTATTAGGAGCAGTGGGCAGCACATTACTGAGCCCGGGGACCATCTCCATGATCTTCTTGCTTCGGTTTGGTCAGGACCTAAGCTGGAGGATTTTACCTATGGTGCATGTTTTGGGTTGAAACGAAATTTCGAATTACTCTATGTACATGTGCATATGGTTTTTTGACAATAAAGCAAACTATGACTATGACTATGACTATGACTATTGTGTATGACATGGGTGTTTCAATAAAGTCTCAAATCAATGATTGATATCCAAACTCCTTGCTTATGTCTGGCCTCAAAATAAAAGACTGATGCTATACCGACTAAACTGTAACACGCTTTGTCATCCTTTCAGAAAGACCTGAGAAGTTTCTTCTCATCCGAGAAGACTTCATTACTACTTCAATGGTTGTTTCTCACTGCATCCAGTCATATTTTCCAACTGATCTTGGTATAAAGATGGTATCGCCTGAACAGGGACTTGAACCCTGGACCCTCAGATTAAAAGTCTGATGCTCTACCGTCTGAGCTATCCAGGCTCAAGATCCTGGTTTATGTTCGTGATTTACCCACTGCACACTTGTGGTATTATTCTCAGTTGAAGGAAAGTTATGCATTTGTGTAAGACTTGCAAGGCAAAATTAAGTTATGCAGAAACCCAGGATTGAACCAGCGACTTTTCAGAAAAACCTGAGAAGTTTCTTCTCATCTGAGAAGACTTCAATACTACTTCCATGGTTGTTATTCACTGCATCTAGTCCTATTTTCCAACTAATCTTGGTATAAAGACAAAATTTCCAACTGTTCTTGATCCCTTGGTATAAATGCAGAATACCCTGAACAGGGACTTGAACCCTGAACCCTCAGATTAAAAGACTGACGCACTTCCGTCTGCATTGACAACTGAAATCATTGCGTACGACATGGGTGTTTGAATAAAGTCTCAGATCAATCACTGATATCCAAACTCGTTGCTTATGTCTGGCCTCAAAGTAAAATCTGATTCTCTACTGACTGAGTTATCAAGGGTCGCATGCCTGAAGTGTGCTTATATTCACTCATTATTTAGGTGTAGTATATGCTCACTTGCTTTGTGAGCATGCATCAAATGAATACAATTTAAGTTCCTTTGAGAACCGAGAGCTGTGGTCTGTTCTTGCTTAATGAAAGATTACCTTTATGAATGTATTATGCTTTGTAATCCATTCAGGAAAAACTGTGAAGTCTCTTCTCATCCAAGAAGACCTCATTGGTACTTCCATGGGTGTTACTCCCTGGATCTAGTCATATTTTCCAACTGATCTTGGACAGGCTATGCATTTGTGTAAGACTTATAAGGCAAAATTCAGATCAAGCAAAGGGTAGCCAAGATATGCCGAAACCCGGGATTGAACCAGGGACCTTTAGATCTTCAGTCTAACGCTCTCCCAGCTGAGCTATTTCGGCATGAAACTCAGATGTCATTGTCATTTTCACTGTCATTTTTTTTTTTTTAGCTAGCTGTCATGAGGAACGGACACACTTTTCTCTTCCTCCCTTATCTTTGCTCTGTGTGATGTTTTATTTCTCTCGTCTAGTTTTCTCTCTCCTGTTGGAACAGATTTTTCAAATCCTAAATCATGAATTGGATAAAGCTGGTCCCTGCGCTTTTTTTCACGGAGGAGCGCCGGTCCGGAGAGCCGGTCAGTCCTAAGGGAATGTGCTGCCTGATACACGAAGGACGCGTCGTGTGCCTGGCACCGCTGTTACCGGAGGACACAGAGCGATTCACTATTGGAATCTTGATGGCAGGACATCTGGATTGGCCTGGGGGATGTTTTCTGACCCATCACTAATTGGAGTCGAGCGGATAAAAAGAGCCCCGATCCGCCGGACAGTACGGGGAACTGCAAACTCAGGGGGGCACATCAGAAGGAAAAACACAGATGAACTGTTTCATCCATCTGTGGGATCCACCTGGTGCTAGGTAACATGGATAAACGGATAAATGGATTTGGAACTGGGGGGAATATTCATTATCATACGTGCCAGGGGGAGGATTGCGAGTCGCACAGACCTGCATGAAGTGGGGACCTGACAGAAACCAGGGTTCTGGCAAATTGTCTGTTCGCCTGAGTTCTAAAACGTATCAATTATGTTAAATTCCCCTTTTGTAATCAATTCTCCTGGAAAATGTGATCCAACTAAACTGGACTCTTTGTTTTGACTGCATCTTCTGCACAAACACGTCCAAGGCCGACAGCTGCGGCGGCCTTACCTCACAGCACTCTACAAAACAAAACAAGACATTCCATTCGGCTCACACACATGTATTAAGTGATACTGCCCTGTCTATATTTAGGATGTCTGCTTCTACTTCAGTTTTCAATCAATTTCATTGATTTCTGATCTGCTCCCTTGCCCCACACCCTTCCTCCATGTCGCCAAAGAAAAAAACACTGTATGTTACCTATCCAATTGTTTTTCCTGTCATTACATGTTGTGTATAATTGTCATTGATTGTATTGCATCTTTTCCACTCTGCATCTCCCAGTCGGCGGCGCGCGCAAGCACAGCGGCCCCTCCCCTAGTCGCTCTATCACTGTCCTCCCTGGTTAGTGGGGAATCTAAGAAGAGAAGTGACTTTATTGATCTCACACTGGAGAAATTCATCTCTGCATTTAACCCATCCTGTTATTAGGAGCAGTGGGCAGCACATTACTGAGCCCGGGGACCATCTCCATGATCTTCTTGCTTCGGTTTGGTCAGGACCTAAGCTGGAGGATTTTACCTATGGTGCATGTTTTGGGTTGAAACGAAATTTCGAATTACTCTATGTACATGTGCATATGGTTTTTTGACAATAAAGCAAACTATGACTATGACTATGACTATGACTATTGTGTATGACATGGGTGTTTCAATAAAGTCTCAAATCAATGATTGATATCCAAACTCCTTGCTTATGTCTGGCCTCAAAATAAAAGACTGATGCTATACCGACTAAACTGTAACACGCTTTGTCATCCTTTCAGAAAGACCTGAGAAGTTTCTTCTCATCCGAGAAGACTTCATTACTACTTCAATGGTTGTTTCTCACTGCATCCAGTCATATTTTCCAACTGATCTTGGTATAAAGGTGGTATCGCCTGAACAGGGACTTGAACCCTGGACCCTCAGATTAAAAGTCTGATGCTCTACCGTCTGAGCTATCCAGGCTCAAGATTCTGTTTTATGTTCGTGATTTACCCACTGCACACTTGTGGTATTATTCTCAGTTGAAGGAAAGTTATGCATTTGTGTAAGACTTGCAAGGCAAAATTAAGTTATGCAGAAACCCAGGATTGAACCAGCGACTTTTCAGAAAAACCTGAGAAGTTTCTTCTCATCTGAGAAGACTTCAATACTACTTCCATGGTTGTTATTCACTGCATCTAGTCCTATTTTCCAACTAATCTTGGTATAAAGACAAAATTTCCAACTGTTCTTGATCCCTTGGTATAAATGCAGAATACCCTGAACAGGGACTTGAACCCTGAACCCTCAGATTAAAAGACTGACGCACTTCCGTCTGCATTGACAACTGAAATCATTGCGTACGACATGGGTGTTTGAATAAAGTCTCAGATCAATCACTGATATCCAAACTCGTTGCTTATGTCTGGCCTCAAAGTAAAATCTGATTCTCTACTGACTGAGTTATCAAGGGTCGCATGCCTGAAGTGTGCTTATATTCACTCATTATTTAGGTGTAGTATATGCTCACTTGCTTTGTGAGCATGCATCAAATGAATACAATTTAAGTTCCTTTGAGAACCGAGAGCTGTGGTCTGTTCTTGCTTAATGAAAGATTACCTTTATGAATGTATTATGCTTTGTAATCCATTCAGGAAAAACTGTGAAGTCTCTTCTCATCCAAGAAGACCTCATTGGTACTTCCATGGGTGTTACTCCCTGGATCTAGTCATATTTTCCAACTGATCTTGGACAGGCTATGCATTTGTGTAAGACTTATAAGGCAAAATTCAGATCAAGCAAAGGGTAGCCAAGATATGCCGAAACCCGGGATTGAACCAGGGACCTTTAGATCTTCAGTCTAACGCTCTCCCAGCTGAGCTATTTCGGCATGAACCTCAGATGTCATTTTCACTGTCATTTTTTTTTTTTAGCTAGCTGTCATGAGGAACGGACACACTTTTCTCTTCCTCCCTTATCTTTGCTCTGTGTGATGTTTTATTTCTCTCGTCTAGTTTTCTCTCTCCTGTTGGAACAGATTTTTCAAATCCTAAATCATGAATTGGATAAAGCTGGTCCCTGCGCTTTTTTTCACGGAGGAGCGCCGGTCCGGAGAGCCGGTCAGTCCTAAGGGAATGTGCTGCCTGATACACGAAGGACGCGTCGTGTGCCTGGCACCGCTGTTACCGGAGGACACAGAGCGATTCACTATTGGAATCTTGATGGCAGGACATCTGGATTGGCCTGGGGGATGTTTTCTGACCCATCACTAATTGGAGTCGAGCGGATAAAAAGAGCCCCGATCCGCCGGACAGTACGGGGAACTGCAAACTCGGGGGGGCACATCAGAAGGAAAAACACAGATGAACTGTTTCATCCATCTGTGGGATCCACCTGGTGCTAGGTAACATGGATAAACGGATAAATGGATTTGGAACTGGGGGGAATATTCATTATCATACGTGCCAGGGGGAAGGATTGCGAGTCGCACAGACCTGCATGAAGTGGGGACCTGACAGAAACCAGGGTTCTGGCAAATTGTCTGTTCGCCTGAGTTCTAAAACGTATCAATTATGTTAAATTCCCCTTTTGTAATCAATTCTCCTGGAAAATGTGATCCAACTAAACTGGGCTCTTTGTTTTGACTGCATCTTCTGCACAAACACGTCCAAGGCCGACAGCTGCGGCGGCCTTACCTCACAGCACTCTACAAAACAAAACAAGACATTCCATTCGGCTCACACACATGTATTAAGTGATACTGCCCTGTCTATATTTAGGATGTCTGCTTCTACTTCAGTTTTCAATCAATTTCATTGATTTCTGATCTGCTCCCTTGCCCCACACCCTTCCTCCATGTCGCCAAAGAAAAAAACACTGTATGTTACCTATCCAATTGTTTTTCCTGTCATTACATGTTGTGTATAATTGTCATTGATTGTATTGCATCTTTTCCACTCTGCATCTCCCAGTCGGCGGCGCGCGCAAGCACAGCGGCCCCTCCCCTAGTCGCTCTATCACTGTCCTACCTGGTTAGTGGGGAATCTAAGAAGAGAAGTGACTTTATTGATCTCACACTGGAGAAATTCATCTCTGCATTTAACCCATCCTGTTATTAGGAGCAGTGGGCAGCACATTACTGAGCCCGGGGACCATCTCCATGATCTTCTTGCTTCGGTTTGGTCAGGACCTAAGCTGGAGGATTTTACCTATGGTGCATGTTTTGGGTTGAAACGAAATTTCGAATTACTCTATGTACATGTGCATATGGTTTTTTGACAATAAAGCAAACTATGACTATGACTATGACTATGACTATTGTGTATGACATGGGTGTTTCAATAAAGTCTCAAATCAATGATTGATATCCAAACTCCTTGCTTATGTCTGGCCTCAAAATAAAAGACTGATGCTATACCGACTAAACTGTAACACGCTTTGTCATCCTTTCAGAAAGACCTGAGAAGTTTCTTCTCATCCGAGAAGACTTCATTACTACTTCAATGGTTGTTTCTCACTGCATCCAGTCATATTTTCCAACTGATCTTGGTATAAAGATGGTATCGCCTGAACAGGGACTTGAACCCTGGACCCTCAGATTAAAAGTCTGATGCTCTACCGTCTGAGCTATCCAGGCTCAAGATCCTGGTTTATGTTCGTGATTTACCCACTGCACACTTGTGGTATTATTCTCAGTTGAAGGAAAGTTATGCATTTGTGTAAGACTTGCAAGGCAAAATTAAGTTATGCAGAAACCCAGGATTGAACCAGCGACTTTTCAGAAAAACCTGAGAAGTTTCTTCTCATCTGAGAAGACTTCAATACTACTTCCATGGTTGTTATTCACTGCATCTAGTCCTATTTTCCAACTAATCTTGGTATAAAGACAAAATTTCCAACTGTTCTTGATCCCTTGGTATAAATGCAGAATACCCTGAACAGGGACTTGAACCCTGAACCCTCAGATTAAAAGACTGACGCACTTCCGTCTGCATTGACAACTGAAATCATTGCGTACGACATGGGTGTTTGAATAAAGTCTCAGATCAATCACTGATATCCAAACTCGTTGCTTATGTCTGGCCTCAAAGTAAAATCTGATTCTCTACTGACTGAGTTATCAAGGGTCGCATGCCTGAAGTGTGCTTATATTCACTCATTATTTAGGTGTAGTATATGCTCACTTGCTTTGTGAGCATGCATCAAATGAATACAATTTAAGTTCCTTTGAGAACCGAGAGCTGTGGTCTGTTCTTGCTTAATGAAAGATTACCTTTATGAATGTATTATGCTTTGTAATCCATTCAGGAAAAACTGTGAAGTCTCTTCTCATCCAAGAAGACCTCATTGGTACTTCCATGGGTGTTACTCCCTGGATCTAGTCATATTTTCCAACTGATCTTGGACAGGCTATGCATTTGTGTAAGACTTATAAGGCAAAATTCAGATCAAGCAAAGGGTAGCCAAGATATGCCGAAACCCGGGATTGAACCAGGGACCTTTAGATCTTCAGTCTAACGCTCTCCCAGCTGAGCTATTTCGGCATGAACCTCAGATGTCATTTTCACTGTCATTTTTTTTTTGATGGCAGGACATCTGGATTGGCCTGGGGGATGTTTTCTGACCCATCACTAATTGGAGTCGAGCGGATAAAAAGAGCCCCGATCCGCCGGACAGTACGGGGAACTGCAAACTCGGGGGGGCACATCAGAAGGAAAAACACAGATGAACTGTTTCATCCATCTGTTGGATCCACCTGGTGCTATAAATGGATAAACGGATAAATGGATTTGGAACTGGGGGGAATATTCATTATCATACGTGCCAGGGGGAGGATTGCGAGTCGCACAGACCTGCATGAAGTGGGGACCTGACAGAAACCAGGGCTCTTTGTTTTGACTGCATCTTCTGCACAAACACGTCCAAGGCCGACAGCTGCGGCGGCCTTACCTCACAGCACTCTACAAAACAAAACAAGACATTCCATTCGGCTCACACACATGTATTAAGTGATACTGCCCTGTCTATATTTAGGATGTCTGCTTCTACTTCAGTTTTCAATCAATTTCATTGATTTCTGATCTGCTCCCTTGCCCCACACCCTTCCTCCATGTCGCCAAAGAAAAAAACACTGTATGTTACCTATCCAATTGTTTTTCCTGTCATTACATGTTGTGTATAATTGTCATTGATTGTATTGCATCTTTTCCACTCTGCATCTCCCAGTCGGCGGCGCGCGCAAGCACAGCGGCCCCTCCCCTAGTCGCTCTATCACTGTCCTCCCTGGTTAGTGGGGAATCTAAGAAGAGAAGTGACTTTATTGATCTCACACTGGAAAAATTCATCTCTGCATTTAACCCATCCTGTTATTAGGAGCAGTGGGCAGCACATTATTGAGCCCGGGGACCATCTCCATGATCTTCTTGCTTCGGTTTGGTCAGGACCTAAGCTGGAGGATTTTACCTATGGTGCATGTTTTGGGTTGAAACGAAATTTCGAATTACTCTATGTACATGTGCATATGGTTTTTTGACAATAAAGCAAACTATGACTATGACTATGACTATTGTGTATGACATGGGTGTTTCAATAAAGTCTCAAATCAATGATTGATATCAAAACTCCTTGCTTATGTCTGGCCTCAAAATAAAAGACTGATGCTATACCGACTAAACTGTAACACGCTTTGTCATCCTTTCAGAAAGACCTGAGAAGTTTCTTCTCATCCGAGAAGACTTCATTACTACTTCAATGGTTGTTTCTCACTGCATCCAGTCATATTTTCCAACTGATCTTGGTATAAAGGTGGTATCGCCTGAACAGGGACTTGAACCCTGGACCCTCAGATTAAAAGTCTGATGCTCTACCGTCTGAGCTATCCAGGCTCAAGATTCTGTTTTATGTTCGTGATTTACCCACTGCACACTTGTGGTATTATTCTCAGTTGAAGGAAAGTTATGCATTTGTGTAAGACTTGCAAGGCAAAATTAAGTTATGCAGAAACCCAGGATTGAACCAGCGACTTTTCAGAAAAACCTGAGAAGTTTCTTCTCATCTGAGAAGACTTCAATACTACTTCCATGGTTGTTATTCACTGCATCTAGTCCTATTTTCCAACTAATCTTGGTATAAAGACAAAATTTCCAACTGTTCTTGATCCCTTGGTATAAATGCAGAATACCCTGAACAGGGACTTGAACCCTGAACCCTCAGATTAAAAGACTGACGCACTTCCGTCTGCATTGACAACTGAAATCATTGCGTACGACATGGGTGTTTGAATAAAGTCTCAGATCAATCACTGATATCCAAACTCGTTGCTTATGTCTGGCCTCAAAGTAAAATCTGATTCTCTACTGACTGAGTTATCAAGGGTCGCATGCCTGAAGTGTGCTTATATTCACTCATTATTTAGGTGTAGTATATGCTCACTTGCTTTGTGAGCATGCATCAAATGAATACAATTTAAGTTCCTTTGAGAACCGAGAGCTGTGGTCTGTTCTTGCTTAATGAAAGATTACCTTTATGAATGTATTATGCTTTGTAATCCATTCAGGAAAAACTGTGAAGTCTCTTCTCATCCAAGAAGACCTCATTGGTACTTACATGGGTGTTACTCCCTGGATCTAGTCATATTTTCCAACTGATCTTGGACAGGCTATGCATTTGTGTAAGACTTATAAGGCAAAATTCAGATCAAGCAAAGGGTAGCCAAGATATGCCGAAACCCGGGATTGAACCAGGGACCTTTAGATCTTCAGTCTAACGCTCTCCCAGCTGAGCTATTTCGGCATGAACCTCAGATGTCATTTTCACTGTCATTTTTTTTTTGATGGCAGGACATCTGGATTGGCCTGGGGGATGTTTTCTGACCCATCACTAATTGGAGTCGAGCGGATAAAAAGAGCCCCGATCCGCCGGACAGTACGGGGAACTGCAAACTCGGGGGGGCACATCAGAAGGAAAAACACAGATGAACTGTTTCATCCATCTGTTGGATCCACCTGGTGCTATAACATGGATAAACGGATAAATGGATTTGGAACTGGGGGGAATATTCATTATCATACGTGCCAGGGGGAGGATTGCGAGTCGCACAGACCTGCATGAAGTGGGGACCTGACAGAAACCAGGGCTCTTTGTTTTGACTGCATCTTCTGCACAAACACGTCCAAGGCCGACAGCTGCGGCGGCCTTACCTCACAGCACTCTACAAAACAAAACAAGACATTCCATTCGGCTCACACACATGTATTAAGTGATACTGCCCTGTCTATATTTAGGATGTCTGCTTCTACTTCAGTTTTCAATCAATTTCATTGATTTCTGATCTGCTCCCTTGCCCCACACCCTTCCTCCATGTCGCCAAAGAAAAAAACACTGTATGTTACCTATCCAATTGTTTTTCCTGTCATTACATGTTGTGTATAATTGTCATTGATTGTATTGCATCTTTTCCACTCTGCATCTCCCAGTCGGCGGCGCGCGCAAGCACAGCGGCCCCTCCCCTAGTCGCTCTATCACTGTCCTACCTGGTTAGTGGGGAATCTAAGAAGAGAAGTGACTTTATTGATCTCACACTGGAGAAATTCATCTCTGCATTTAACCCATCCTGTTATTAGGAGCAGTGGGCAGCACATTACTGAGCCCGGGGACCATCTCCATGATCTTCTTGCTTCGGTTTGGTCAGGACCTAAGCTGGAGGATTTTACCTATGGTGCATGTTTTGGGTTGAAACGAAATTTCGAATTACTCTATGTACATGTGCATATGGTTTTTTGACAATAAAGCAAACTATGACTATGACTATGACTATGACTATGACTATTGTGTATGACATGGGTGTTTCAATAAAGTCTCAAATCAATGATTGATATCCAAACTCCTTGCTTATGTCTGGCCTCAAAATAAAAGACTGATGCTATACCGACTAAACTGTAACACGCTTTGTCATCCTTTCAGAAAGACCTGAGAAGTTTCTTCTCATCCGAGAAGACTTCATTACTACTTCAATGGTTGTTTCTCACTGCATCCAGTCATATTTTCCGACTGATCTTGGTATAAAGGTGGTATCGCCTGAACAGGGACTTGAACCCTGGACCCTCAGATTAAAAGTCTGATGCTCTACCGTCTGAGCTATCCAGGCTCAAGATCCTGGTTTATGTTCGTGATTTACCCACTGCACACTTGTGGTATTATTCTCAGTTGAAGGAAAGTTATGCATTTGTGTAAGACTTGCAAGGCAAAATTAAGTTATGCAGAAACCCAGGATTGAACCAGCGACTTTTCAGAAAAACCTGAGAAGTTTCTTCTCATCTGAGAAGACTTCAATACTACTTCCATGGTTGTTATTCACTGCATCTAGTCCTATTTTCCAACTAATCTTGGTATAAAGACAAAATTTCCAACTGTTCTTGATCCCTTGGTATAAATGCAGAATACCCTGAACAGGGACTTGAACCCTGAACCCTCAGATTAAAAGACTGACGCACTTCCGTCTGCATTGACAACTGAAATCATTGCGTACGACATGGGTGTTTGAATAAAGTCTCAGATCAATCACTGATATCCAAACTCGTTGCTTATGTCTGGCCTCAAAGTAAAATCTGATTCTCTACTGACTGAGTTATCAAGGGTCGCATGCCTGAAGTGTGCTTATATTCACTCATTATTTAGGTGTAGTATATGCTCACTTGCTTTGTGAGCATGCATCAAATGAATACAATTTAAGTTCCTTTGAGAACCGAGAGCTGTGGTCTGTTCTTGCTTAATGAAAGATTACCTTTATGAATGTATTATGCTTTGTAATCCATTCAGGAAAAACTGTGAAGTCTCTTCTCATCCAAGAAGACCTCATTGGTACTTCCATGGGTGTTACTCCCTGGATCTAGTCATATTTTCCAACTGATCTTGGACAGGCTAGGCATTTGTGTAAGACTTATAAGGCAAAATTCAGATCAAGCAAAGGGTAGCCAAGATATGCCGAAACCCGGGATTGAACCAGGGACCTTTAGATCTTCAGTCTAACGCTCTCCCAGCTGAGCTATTTCGGCATGAACCTCAGATGTCATTTTCACTGTCATTTTTTTTTTGATGGCAGGACATCTGGATTGGCCTGGGGGATGTTTTCTGACCCATCACTAATTGGAGTCGAGCGGATAAAAAGAGCCCCGATCCGCCGGACAGTACGGGGAACTGCAAACTCGGGGGGGCACATCAGAAGGAAAAACACAGATGAACTGTTTCATCCATCTGTTGGATCCACCTGGTGCTATAAATGGATAAACGGATAAATGGATTTGGAACTGGGGGGAATATTCATTATCATACGTGCCAGGGGGAGGATTGCGAGTCGCACAGACCTGCATGAAGTGGGGACCTGACAGAAACCAGGGCTCTTTGTTTTGACTGCATCTTCTGCACAAACACGTCCAAGGCCGACAGCTGCGGCGGCCTTACCTCACAGCACTCTACAAAACAAAACAAGACATTCCATTCGGCTCACACACATGTATTAAGTGATACTGCCCTGTCTATATTTAGGATGTCTGCTTCTACTTCAGTTTTCAATCAATTTCATTGATTTCTGATCTGCTCCCTTGCCCCACACCCTTCCTCCATGTCGCCAAAGAAAAAAACACTGTATGTTACCTATCCAATTGTTTTTCTGTCATTACATGTTGTGTATAATTGTCATTGATTGTATTGCATCTTTTCCACTCTGCATCTCCCAGTCGGCGGCGCGCGCAAGCACAGCGGCCCCTCCCCTAGTCGCTCTATCACTGTCCTACCTGGTTAGTGGGGAATCTAAGAAGAGAAGTGACTTTATTGATCTCACACTGGAGAAATTCATCTCTGCATTTAACCCATCCTGTTATTAGGAGCAGTGGGCAGCACATTACTGAGCCCGGGGACCATCTCCATGATCTTCTTGCTTCGGTTTGGTCAGGACCTAAGCTGGAGGATTTTACCTATGGTGCATGTTTTGGGTTGAAACGAAATTTCGAATTACTCTATGTACATGTGCATATGTTTTTTTGACAATAAAGCAAACTATGACTATGACTATTATGTATGACATGGGTGTTTCAATAAAGTCTCAAATCAATGATTGATATCCAAACTCCTTGCTTATGTCTGGCCTCAAAATACAAGACTGATGCTATACCGACTAAACTGTAACATGCTTTGTCATCCTTTCAGAAAGACCTGAGAAGTTTCTTCTCATCCGAGAAGACTTCATTACTACTTCAATGGTTGTTTCTCACTGCATCCAGTCATATTTTCCAACTGATCTTGGTATAAAGATGCTATCGCCTGAACAGGGACTTGAACCCTGGACCCTCAGATTAAAAGTCTGATGCTCTACCATCTGAGCTATCCAGGCTCAAGCTTCTGTTTTGTGTTTGTGATTTACCCACTGCACACTTGTGGTATTATTCTCAGTTGAAGGAAAGTTATGGATTTGTGTAAGACTTGCAAGGCAATATTAAGTTATGCAGAAACCCTGGATTGAACCAGCGACTTTTCAGAAAAACCTGAGAAGTTTCTTCTCATCTGAGAAGACTTCAATACTACTTCCATGGTTGTTATTCACTGCATCTAGTCCTATTTTCCAACTGATCTTGGTATAAAGACAGAATTTCCAACTGTTCTTGATCCCTTGGTATAAATGCAGAATAGCCTGAACAGGGACTTGAACCCTGAACCCTCAGATTAAAAGACTGATGCACTTCCGTTTGCATTGACAACTGAAATCATTGCGTATGACATGGGTGTTTGAATAAAGTCTCAGATCAATCACTGATATCCAAACTTGTTGCTTATGTCTGGCCTCAAAGTAAAATCTGATTCTCTACTGACTGAGTTATCAAGGGTCGCATGCCTGAAGTGTGCTTATATTCACTCATTATTTAGGTGTAGTATATGCTCACTTGCTTTGTAAGCATGCATCAAATGAATACAATTTAAGTTCCTTTGAGAACAGAGAGCTGTGGTCTGTTCTTGCTTAATGAAAGATTACCTTTATGATTGTATTGTGCTTTGTAATCCATTCAGGAAAAACTTCTCATCCAAGAAGACCTCATTGGTACTTCCATGGGTGTTACTCCCTGGATCTAGTCATATTTTCCAACTGATCTTGGACAGGTTATGCATTTGTGTAAAACTTAGGCAAAATTGTGATCAACCAAAAGGTAGCCAGGATATGCCAAAACCCAGGATTGAACCAGGGACCTTTAGATCTTCAGTCTAACACTCTCCCAGCTGAGCTATTTCAGCACAAACCTCAACTGTCATTGTGTACGACATGGGTGTTTGAATAAAGTCTCAAATCAATGACTGATATCCAAACTCGTTGCTTATGTCTGACCTCAAAATAAAAGGCTGATGCTATACCGACTAAACTGTAATATCCTTTGTCATCCTTTCAGAAAGACCTGAGAAGTTTCTTCTCATCCGAGAAGACTTCATTATTACTTCCATGGTTGTTACTCTATTATTATTATTATTAATTGATTGATTGATTGATTTATTTATTCTATTGTGCATATATGGTTCTTTTTGTGATTAGGAATTGTACAGAAAATGTTTTCTTAAAGCTTAAAAAATAAAGTGTATATATATTAGGGCTGGGCAACGTTAACGCGTTAACGGTGCGTTAACTATTGAGGTCAGTATCGCCCGACAATTTTGTTAACGCTTAACGCAGCATTTTTTTTTTTATATATATTTTTTATGACTGGTGTTCGTACTTTTATTTTGAAAGCGTAAGTCGGGATCGTCGCGGCCACTCATTGGTCGCTGCTCTGCCTGGTAGTCGAGTTCAGACAGGAAAGGAAACACGGGAGAACGGTATGTTTACAATGGATAACAAATGATAAATATGCAGAAAGGCCAAATTTTGAATGGACATTTTCGCTATAAAGTGTCACAAGATGGGCTACTGGACAAAACCACAGTTGTGTGCAACCACTGTCAAGCAGAATTTGCTTATCATCGAAGCTACACAAGCCTAAGATACCACCTTAAGGCTATACACGCCGTCGAAGCTGAGCAATCATTCGAGGCGCCAAGGTTTCGTCAAACTACTCTCGCATATGGAGGAAGGGTAGATCAACAGAAAGGGAAAAGGCTAGTCGAGGCAATCGCCAAGTGGGTGGCTTCAGCGTGCAGACCCATCAATATTGTGGAAGACCCGGGCCTCCGTGATGTTTTAAGAATAGCCACCAGCGACGCAGCATACGAGCTCCCCTCTCGCCGCACAATTAGGAGAAGAATCCAGGAATTGTACGAGAATGAGAGAGAGGCAAAAGAGACGAGACTTCGCAGCATGCCAGCCGTTGCCATCACGGGCGACTATTGGACATCACTAGGTAATCATAGTTACCTCGGGGTAACGGTGCATTATATTGATGCCAATTGGAAATTGCATTCGCATGCTCTCTCGGTAATGAAAACAGCTGACAGGCACTACGCCGAAACCTGCGCTGAACACTTTCTACAGGTTGCAGAGGAGTGGAACGTGTCGAACAAAGTCGTCACACTGAGCACAGACAGTGCACGAAATATGATTGCTGCTGCGAGACATCTTCCCTTTGAGCACATCCACTGCTTCGCGCACAGCCTGCAGCGTTCCATCACAGTATCCCTACAGCACAGCCCTTTCGACAATGCCCTGGCCAAGTGCAGAAAAGTTGTAGGGCACTTCAAACACAGCCCAGCAAATGCTGCAGAGTTGGAGCAGAAACAAGACGAACGTGGTCAAAAGAAGGAATGCCTCGTTCAAGACGTTCCAACGAGATGGAATTCTACTCTGGCAATGATCCAAAGCATCCTCAGAAATGAACAGCCACTGCGGGATGTCCTCACGACACACCCCAAAATCACCATGCCAACCACAGCTGACTTGGATAGACTACGGAGGCTGGAAACGCTACTAGAGCCTTGCAGGTGAGCTTTCCATTGTTATTTCTCGTGTGTGTGTGCGTGTGCGTGTGGGTGTGCGTGTGCGTGTGCGTGTGTGTGTGTGTGTGAGTGAGTGAGTGAGTGAGTGAGAGAGAACAAATGGAAATTCTGAATGTGTAGAGATTTTTGTGTAGTCCAAGCAAGGCAGCCCAGTTGGTCAGATTATCATAGTAGCAGGCAGCATTCAGAATCAGCTATGGTGTGTTGTATACTGCAAGGTCACAGTGCAGTCCTATTGTGTGTGTGTGTGTGTTTATTAGGCCTATGCTACATGTAGTTCATTGTGATATATTGTGTTTGTTTTCTCTGTTTCAGGTATGTGACAGAACTTTTAGGGGGAGAAGATTATGTCTCATGCTCTGTGGCCCTCCCTGCTTTTTGCCATGTCTCCCGGGTGATGGAGAGTTCGGATGAGGACCCTGCCTATGTCACACAGTTCAAGGCTACATTCAGGAAGGACCTGGAGACACGCAGAGGAAATGCCAACATAGCATATCTGAAGATAGCTACTGCATTGGATCCTCGTTTCAAGGATCTCAAATGTGTGCCTAAAGGAGAGAGGAATGAGGTGTGGGCCTCAATCACAAGGTTACTCAGAGAAGAGGGAGCTGGTGCAGAGCAACCTGTGGAAGAACCAGAGCCACCAACGAAAAGGTTAACCCTACTGGCTGACTCATCTGAGTCTGATTCTGAAAAAGAAGATGACACAATTGAGACCTGTGTCCATCGATACAGAGCAGAGCCCACCATTAGTTCGGATTCCTGCCCATTAGAGTGGTGGTCCAAACATGGACACTCACACAGCCTGCTAGCCCCCCATGCAAGGAAGTATTTGGGCACACCCTCAACATCTGTTCCCTGTGAACGGTTGTTTTCTCTTGCTGGTCACATTGTTCAGAAGAAAAGAGCGTCCTTGTCATCTGAAAATGTGAATAATCTTGTATGCCTTAGCAACTGGCTTCGTGCACAGAAGTAAAAGTTTGAATTGACAAGTGTCAGTTTGTCTGTAGGAATTGACAAAAAGCTCAATGTTCTGGTTAGTGTAGGATATGTTCTGGCTGTTTTTTTTTCTTTTTGACATTCTCATTTTATAGGCCTATCAAACAGGATAACCTAATGACCTGTGAGCTGTGATGCATTTCAGTTTTGGATTATTAATTTAGCTCTTTGTTTTAGATTTACTTCACAATCCTGTAACTAGTTTTCTTGCAGAGAATTCAGAACAATAAATGAAAGAAAAGGAAAAGTTGACAATAATGACCTGGCAGTAGTGCTATATCTGAGTTTTATATTTGATTTGCTTCTTTCAGTTGACATTTTTCACACAATTATTTTGAAAAGGAAATGGACTTGGATTTATTTGACAAAAGACCTTTTGTGTACTGGGTACCGTTTTTTGTTGTTATTTATTTTTTACAGTTTCTCATTTTGATATGCCAGTGGTTTTATTTGATGTCATTAGAGTGTTTCAGTTGAATTTTACATTTTGTAATATATGCAACGTTCATTTAGTTACATTTTTAAATAAAACTTTGTTTGAAACAGCTTTTGAATTCATTTTTGTATTTTATATACCATTTTTGGGTTTCGCGTGCTATGCGATTAATCGCGATTAATCACAGAAAGTCATTGAGTTAATGCGATTAAGAATTTTTATGTTTGCCCAGCCCTAATATATATATATATATATATATATATATATATATATATATATAGGCACAAAGCCACTGAGTGATTCTCGTTGGCAGAATCATCGCTCATCCCTACAGCCAATCTTCAGTATGAGGAAACAGGACAGGTAACTTTCTAAAGTTTCAATTCTCTTCTCCAAAACTGTCAGTGTCACGACACAACAAGACCAGAGGCAGGGTACAGAAATATTTACACAAATAACACTACATAATATGGCTCCCCTCCCCTTCTGTCATCCCATTCATCCCCCTCTTATCGTCCCACTGCAGATGTCCCGGACTCCACCAAACTGTCTCGGTTTTCAGTCTCATAAAATATGCAAAGAAACGACAATGTTCCGGATTTCAAGGGTCCATGAGTATCCACTTGTGACAGTAGCTGGCTGGTGGGCAGACAGATAGAGAAAGAACAGAAATAGGCAAATGAATCAACCAACCAACAAAAGGAACACAGAAGCAACATTAGTGTATAGGTCTGCAAATGTTAGGCAAGAAAAGTTATTTGTACACAAAGTAATCGAGAAGGGTGCAAAGGTGAGACAAAATAAGTCAATAAAACCATAAAGAATCATTATGAAACCCTTATACACAGCTAAACATCCATTTTGGGCCTGGATTTGAACAGTTCAGAATCTCACATCTTTAAAAGTTCCAGGTTTACCCATTTTTATCTCTGACCCTGGTACAAGTACTGCTGCTAAAACCGAACCCTAGCCCTTGAATGAAAGTACACAAAAAAATAGAAGAAAAGAAAAAGATTAGTCTATTGTATGGGTCTGTAGGTTAAAGGGCCCATATTACTCTATTTAAAAAAAAAAAATCAATGTTATAATGTTGTTTCATCCACACATGTTTAACACACAAACTCTGCATATTCTTCATACGAGTTCTTTTCTCAAACAGAAAGCCTTCCCTTGTGATGTTATGCGGTAATACAGGAAGTGCTCCACAGTGTTTTTAAATTCCATCCACCTTCACTAGAATCATTTGGATCATTTCAGCCCTGAAATTGTCAACCTCTGCTAAACTAAAGGTAAAAGGATTTAACTTAAACTGCTTCATGACATCACAAGGTGGAGCAGAGCATTTTGAGCTTTGAGGATGAAGGCAGACTAATAATAAAGGATTACATCTTACAAGCTACATCTGTCGCCAAGTAAGATAGCCAGACTGTACCCTGGTGCGGATCCTTCCTGCCGTGTGGTCATGGCCCAGCGAACCTGAGCCACATGTTCTTGGTATGTCCCCGTCTAAATTACTTCTGGGAGAAAATATTCAAAAAAATTTCATTCATATGCAAAAGGAATATCGTAGCAAATTGTGGAACAGCTTTGTTTGGGGTTGTGTGAAGAATCCCTCAGTCGTCCAGGAAATTCAGATTGTCAGCTGGACAAAGTTTATTTGGACGAAGACGTTTCGCAGCTCATCCAAGCTACTTCGTCAGTTCTGGCTAGAGTGCTGGTGGACACTGCTTATAAATAGCTGCAAGGAGGAGCTAACTACAATGAAATTACTATGAAATCATCAGACCTATTTGTTTTCAGTTTCTGTCTGGGGTCTTGTTATTGAATTGACGATGTTATTGAATGACGATGCTAACAATGTGATAGTTTCATAGTAATTTCATTGTAGTTAGCTCCTCCCTGCAGCTAGTTATAAGCAGTGTCCACAAGCACTCTAGCCAGAACTGAAGAAGCAGCTTGGATGAGCTGCGAAACTTCTTCGACCAAATAAACTTTTGTCCAGTTAACAAACTGAATTTCTCCTTTTGCCTTTGTTTGTGGTTGTTCCTCTGAATATTTCAGTGACCCTTCAGCAGGCAGCTGCAGTAGCGTTCATCATGCTGCTTGCAAGACACTTAATATTGTTTAGTGGGAAGAAGGCAGCCCCACCGTCTTTTAAGCTTTGGGTGGAAGAAGTCTTCTCCCATTTAAAATATACTCAACAAAAATATAAACGCAACACTTTTGTTTTTGCTCCCATTTTTCCTGAGATGGACCCAAAGATCCAAAATTCACTCCAGATACACAACACTACCATTTCTCTCAAACATTGTTCACAAATCTGTCCAAATGTGTGACAGCGAGCACCTCTGCCCCGCCAAGACAATCCACCCCACCTCACAGGTGCGCCACATCAAGATGCCGATCCGACATCATGACCAGTGCACAGGTGCGCCCCAGACTGCCCACAATAAAAGGCCACCCCGAAAGGGGCATTTTTTTTTTTTGCTTTATTGGGGTCTGGGGACTCAGAACCAGTCAGTATCTGGTGTGACCACCATTTGCCTCATGCAGTGCAACACATCTTCTTCGCATAGAGTTTATCAGATTGTCAGTTGTGGCCTGTGGAATGTTGGTCCGCTCCTCTTCAATGGCTGTGCGAAGTTGCTGGATATTAGTGGGAGCTGGTACACACTGTCGTATACGCCACATCCCAAACATGCTCAATGGGTGACATGTCCGGTGAGTATGCTGGCCATGCAAGAACTGGGACATTTTCAGCTTCCAAGAATTGTGTACAGATCCTTGCAACATGGGGCCGTGCATTATCTTGCTGAAACATGAGGTGATGTTCATGGATGTATGGCACAACAATGGGCCTCAGGATCTCATCACGGTATCTCTGTGCATTCAAAATGCCATCAATAAAATGCACCTGTGTTCTTCGTCCATAACAGCCTTTGAAGAGGAGTGGAGCAACATTCCACAGGCCACAACTGACAATCTGATAAACTCTATGCGTTGCACTAAGATGTGTTGCACTGCATGAGGCAAATGGTGGTCACACTGACTGGTTCTGAGTCCCCAGACCCCCAATAAAGAAAAAAAAATGCACATTTCGGGGTGGCCTTTTATTGTGGGCAGTCTGGGGTGCACCTGTGCACTGGTCACGATGTCGGATCGGCATCTTGATGTGGTGCACCTGTGAGGTGGGGTGGATTGTCTCGGCGGGGCAGAGGTGCTCGCTGTCACACATTTGGACAGATTTGTGAACAATGTTTGAGAGAAATGGTAGTGTTGTGTATCTGGAGTGAATTTTGGATCTTTGGGTCCATCTCAGGAAAAATGGGAGCAAAAACAAAAGTGTTGCGTTTATATTTTTGTTGAGTGTAGATCAATTCAAAACTATTATAAAACCTGGCAGCCTTTCCTACTCTATATTGAATCCGAACCAGTAAGTAAATAGCTTGCTTACCCCACATTCTAAAGCCCCCTTAAATTTCCCTTTCTATATTTAATTTAATTAAAAATTTTAAAATGTTATTAAATTCTGTTTTTTTTTTTTGCCTGTCCTGTTGTCTCTGATGTGTAATGTCTATGTATGTTTAAATGTTTCTTTAAAATCAATAAAACAAATTGAATAATAATAATAATGGATTACTCAAACATGTGTGAATGAAATAAAATACAACTCCAGGTCTGTTTTGATGAGGTAACAGCATTATAATATGATTTAAAGCTCACAAGATTCCATTTTGTGTGATATAGGACCTTTTTAAAAAAATCGAATCAAAAAAGTACAATTACTGTACAGTAGAGATGGGCGACATGACGATAATATTGTATACCGTGGTATTGATAAAGCATGATGGTGCCACCTTCATTACTGTGTGTTAAAAAAAAAAAAAAGTATGTATTATTAGGACAGCACAGTTTGTTGGTGTTCGAAATTGGCGATAGTGGAGCGCATCTTCAAGCAATACGACATGTTCTGACAGATGACCGCCGAACTAACCTGGAACTCACCTGGCAAGACACATGCAGGCCATACATGCGGCACTTACGCCAGTTTGTCAGGTAACCAGCTCTTCGATTATCCCCACGATATCTCAATGTCCAGAACAATGCCTTGGCCGTGTCAAATGAGGATGGCGACTTAACTAATCAAATTAATTCCGCTATCCTACAGAAGTTAGAGACAAAATACAAAGACGCCACTGTGTGCACTCTTGAAATGTGAAAATGCACCTTCTGCGATCCTCGATATAGAGAGGAGTTTGAGACAAGCCCAGGCGCTTTGCAGGAAACAAAAATGCACCTGCTGGAGGAGGTGTTGACCCAAAATAGCTGGGAACACGGGGAGGCCGCAGTTGCTTCTGATAAGTTGAAAGAAGAAGAAAGACCGTGAAAAAATATACTTAGTCTGAGCAGTCTCTTACAGAAAAAAACAACCAAAGAAAATTGCTCAGCTGCCCAAAGAGCAGAACTCGTGTGCCCAGGTGATAGATCCTCTTCTTTGGTGGAAGACAAATGGAGCACACCTACCTCTCCTGTCTGACCTGGCCAAAAAACCTTTGTGTACGCTACAAAAACACCATCAGAGCGAGTTTTTAATAGCGCAGGTAAAGTTGTAAATCCGTGTTGTTTTTTATAAAAGCCAGAAATGGTAAATATGCTTGTCTTTCTGTCCCAAAACTTAAAATAGACTTCCCAACATTTTTTTGAGTCATTCCAGTGTCCATTTAAATTAATTATGCACTTACTGCACTATTAGGCCTTTTTTGTCTAAATAGGCAATTTATATTTATTAATTATAAAATAACACAACAAGACTTTTCTGAGAGAAAGGACTTTATGCACTTGCGCTCTTTGTAGTATTGTGTTTCCGATGGCTCTGGCTGTTTCCTGTTTACAGCACCACATATTGGTGTGGCATATGTATTACATTGTTTTCACTCAGTGCTCCGTTTTCGTCTGGACGTGAATATTTACTGATTTGACACGTGTGTGGATGCGGATTTTTTTCAACCCACATAAAAAAAAAAAAAAAATCCAGGAGCGTTGCCGTGTGGATGTAGCCTGAGAGTGGTAAGCAGATTGATATCCCTCTGAAAGACATTATTCATTTAAGTCATGTGTTACTTTTCACCCCTGGCTAAGTGGGTATGAATTAAAACTGATCTGAAGGATGCAGTGAAGAGTTTGAGCATCCTGAAGTGCTTAAAAGGTCCCATGGCATGAAATTTTCACTTTCTGAGGTTTTTGAACGTTAATGTGAGCTTGAAATCTGTAAACTAAGCATTTGCGATCCTTTTCCACGTTTGAAAAAAAAACAGCCCAAACGGGCGATTCTGAACAAGGGAAATTTCTGACGTCACACTCGCGGAAAGGTTTCCACCCCCCGTCTGGATGTCTACCCACCGTCTCTGGAAATCACGCCCAGAGAATTTGGACTGCAAACGAGCTACGCAATGCGAGATGCGTTTTTTTATTTGTCTGGAAACACGTGAGAGTGTTTCCAGGCTCGGATGTCCTTTATCCGAGCCTCCGAACCTCTGAAACAGCAGTGGTTTAATTTTATTTTCTGTGAAAATGTGTTTTTTTTTTTTTATTGAAAGCGTGTCATATCTTCCTCCGCTCTTAAAACACGGAAGTGGGTGACAGCGCACCAGTGCACCGCTAATCCAGGAAAAAGCGGAGCATTTGGCCACAAACCACCCGCTGCACTGGCCTGTCTCTGTCCTCCTCATTTGCATTCAAGCAACAACGCCCAGAATAAAGCATTTCAGAGACATATTTAACCTCATGAAGACAGTCAGAGTCATATCTCATGCACTGAGGTTTGATTTTGAAGAAGGATTCATTTACAGTATTAGGGAACCATTAAGGCGCCATATAAAAGCATCAAGAAGTACCATGTCATGGGATCTTTAAAGTATGTAATTATTAGATTAACATAAAACACAACCTCAGAGCCCTTTAAAAATCATATAATGACACAAGTGTGTCTAATTTCAATCAATCAATCAAACAATATTTATAAAGCGCTTTTCCATACAAAATAGAAGCACAAAGCGCAATTTTGAAAAGACCTCACTACAAAAAATAAATCTAGTCTTAGTATAAGGCTGGACGGATAAACAGCACTTATATCTGTACCAAAACACAAAAATTCATTTCAAAAAAGTAAAAAACATCACATGGCAACAGGCTATGAGAGGGTTTCTGGCAAATGATTTCTTCCTGATTTGATTTAGTGAAAACATTTCCACATTTGAATAGCTTCATTGCCGTAACAACAGAGAATCGTTGCCATGCCAAATCCTCTGGTGCCAGTTCCAGCCATGGCACGTCCTGACAGCTTGGTGGATGAAGTTGTCTTTCAGTCTGCTGGTCTTGGCCTTGAGGCTCCTCAGTCTCCTTCCTGAAGAGGCAGTTGGATGGGTGGGTGGGATCAGGTGGGTGGGGTAGATGTCCTGCAGGGAGGGGGAATCGAGACACTCACGATTCTCTCAGCTGCTCTCACTACTCGGTGTAGCTTTTTCCGGCAAGACACGGTGCAGGTGCCATACCACACAGTGATGCAGCTGGTGAGGATGCTCTCTGTGGTGCCTTTGTAGAAGGTGCTCATGATGGGAGCTGGGGCTCTGGCTCAGCGGAGGAAGTAGAGTCGCTGTTGGGCTTTACTGGCCAGTGATACAATGTTCTTTGACCAGGAGAGGTCCTCAGAGATATGCACACCCAGGAACTTGGTGCTGCTCACCCTCTCCACAGCAGCACCGTTGATGGTGAGGGGGGCGTGCTCTGTGTGTGCTCTCCTGAAGTTTAAGGTCATATATTTCACAAAATTGATTTTTGTAAGCTGTACGAAGCACTATAATGCTTTTGCCTTCTCAAAACCAGTTGTTTTGTTTCACTCTCACATGTTTGAGTAGCCCCCATGGCAGAACATACATCAAGGCCTGTTGTGACGTGAGCCGTCCTCCTGTGGACCCACCACCTGCGGAAGGATTCATGGGGGCTGGTGCATTGTGTTCTGGGCAGCAGAACACTGCTTGGACTGCTGCCCCCGCAACCCAGAAAATGGAAAAGCGGAAGAAAATGAATGAATGAATGAATGTTTGAGTAATCCTGAATTATTAGTCTGTCTAGTTCCAGGGCTGAAATCATACAAATGTGTCACGACCTGTGCTCTTCACCCTTCCCCTGTGTGTGGGCGGAGTCTCCCGGGGACCTGTGATTCCCTTCACCTGGGCGCAATCAAGATTCCGGGGTATTTAAGCCCTGCTCACCAGACAGACTTTGTCAGACTGTTCTGTTTGTCTGTTTTGTGCCACATTATCTGAACCCCTTGTCTCATGAGGTTTTGTTCTATGTTGCCTGAACCTTTTGTTCCCTGAGCCTGTTCCAGTCTGCGTCTCTACCTGGTTTGTTAATAAATTTGCTTTTTCCTTCTGGTCTGCGGCCATTTTTTGGGTCCCTCCTTTGTTGAAACCGTGACACAAATTATTGTAATGAAGGTGTATGGCAGTGGTGTTCCTAGAGTGATTTACTCCCTGGGCGAAAGCCACTCTTGCCCCCCCCCCCTCCAACCAAACCCTAACATCTGCCCCACCACCCAAAAACAAACAAAACCGTTGTCCATACAAACTCAATGTAGACAATTTCGACCCCTTAATTGAAGTATATAAAAATAACATAGCAACACAGGGGATTGTACAGGCGCGGGCGGTGGGGGCGCTACTGTCTTCACGTAACGAGCCAGCACCAGCCCCCCACCCCCCACGCAAGGATCCGTGCCTCCGCGCTCCGGCTTTTTTTTTTCTTTTTTTTGCGCTTCGCGGCACTGCTAGGGGCAATTGCCCCAGGTGGCCCCCGTCAAAGAACGCCCCTGGTGTATGGAGTTTAAAAACACTGGAGCACTTACTGTATTATCACATGACATCACAAAGTGAAATAGAGCGTTTCTTTTTGATTAGAACTCATCTTAAATCTGCAGGGTTTGTACATATTTGGGTTATAGCCGGAGGTACTAAGAATACAGACCCAGGGATGCAGTTTAGGTTCTTAGGATTATGACCATAACTGTCACATGGAAACAGGAGGGATGACCCAAAATGCAGGACTACTGTTTAAGTACTTTAATAATAAACAAAGAACTGACCAAAATCCAAAAAGGCAAGACATGACTACAACTGACAAAACGTGACGAGACATTGACAATGGACCAACAAAGGGCAGAGGAGAACATGGGGTATAAATGCAGACAGACACAGGTGTAGCACATCAGGGCAGGGAAAACAATCAACAGGAAGTAAAACTAAAAGTAACAAGCTGACCAGAAATGTCAAAATAAAACACTGAGGACACACCAAAGGAATAAGATACACAAAATATGAAATAACAGCCAAAAAAAAACATGAAATATTAAAATATTCAAGTTTACAAAAACATTTAAACCGGTTGGATAAACTTCAAAACGTTTAAGTTTTGGCTACCTGTGCGTCGTGAGCCCAACACAGCTCCACCGTCGCACAGCTCGGCTTTTAAAAACGGGTAATTAAAAATGCACATCCTCATTCACATTCACAACAGAAACTCCACCTGGTCCACCTGGCCTTCCATGGAAACTGTCACCTCCCGGGCACATTACCAACTTCCCCTTCAATTCTGCTACTCTGTGGCCCAGCAGCTACACCCCGTGATACCCCCTGCTACATCTGGTAATGGTATATGTGCTTATACTACATTATGTCGATAAAAATGCTGAAAGAAAAGAGAAGGAAAGAAAAATGTGCTTTTAAGCCTGTTCTCTGATAGAGCAGCTCCCTTTTGAGAATACTCTATCATCAAAACTTACTTAGTTCTGCTTTAATGTGGAACAAAACTGAAAAAAACTGCTGAAAATCACCACTTTTATTCCATGAAAGTGCCACTCAGGAGCAAGCGCCCCAAACATTTTGCAAGTGAAAAAACAAGCCCAGTGTCACTATAAAGAAGTAGACTTGGCAACTATGCTGCAGCTCCAACTTTCTGTGCTTTCTCGTGTCACCTGCTTTTGCCTTTTATCCTTCATCCTGTGCCGAGGTGTGCGAATGACTCTTTGGAACACATGGCACTTCTGGTTCAGCGGGAATACTATTGATTTAATGGAGAATATTTACGGCTCAAATATGACATTTGTATCATATTTCATCAGAGCTGCTGCTGGTAACCTGTTCATTGAAATCAAGCTGTAATCAAGACATTTTGTGAACACCAGGAATGTTTGTAAGCTCATAAAGACTTTCTACATCCTCAGATTTACGTTCTAGTTAATCTGTGTTTAGGGCCCCTTCACTTCAGTCCACTGCTGTCGCTGGTGTTGAGGGCCCCTTCACTTCAGTCCACTGCTGTTGCTGGTGTTGAGGGCCCCTTCACTTCAGTCCACTGCTGTCGCTGGTGTTTAGGGCCACTTCACTTCAGTAAACTGCTGTCGCTGGTGTTTAGGGCCCCTTCACTTCAGTCCACTGCTGTTGCTGGTGTTTAGGGCCCCTTCACTTCAGTCCACTGCTGTTGCTGGTGTTGAGGGCCCCTTCACTTCAGTCCACTGCTGTCGCTGGTGTTGAGGGCCACTTCACTTCAGTAAACTGCTGTCGCTGGTGTTGAGGGCCACTTCACTTCAGTCCACTGCTGTCGCTGGTGTTGAGGGCCACTTCACTTCAGTCCACTGCTGTCGCTGGTGTTTAGGGCCACTTCACTTCAGCAAACTGCTGTCGCTGGTGTTTAGGGCCACTTCACTTCAGTAAACTGCTGTCGCTGGTGTTTAGGGCCCCTTCACTTCAGTCCACTGCTGTTGCTGGTGTTTAGGGCCCCTTCACTTCAGTCCACTGCTGTCGCTGGTGTTGAGGGCCACTTCACTTCAGTAAAGTGCTGTCGCTGGTGTTGAGGGCCCCTTCACTTCAGTCCACTGCTGTCGCTGGTGTTTAGGGCCCCTTCACTTCAGTCCACTGCTGTCGCTGGTGTTTAGGGCCCCTTCACTTCAGTCCACTGCTGTCGCTGGTGTTGAGGGCCACTTCACTTCAGTAAACTGCTGTCGCTGGTGTTGAGGGCCCCTTCACTTCAGTCCACTGCTGTCGCTGGTGTTTAGGGCCCCTTCACTTCAGTCCACTGCTGTCGCTGGTGTTGAGGGCCCCTTCACTTCAGTCCACTGCTGTCGCTGGTGTTTAGGGCCCCTTCACTTCAGTCCACTGCTGTCGCTGGTGTTTAGGGCCCCTTCACTTCAGTCCACTGCTGTCGCTGGTGTTTAGGGCCCCTTCACTTCAGTCCACTGCTGTCGCTGGTGTTGAGGGCCACTTCACTTCAGTAAACTGCTGTCGCTGGTGTTGAGGGCCACTTCACTTCAGTCCACTGCTGTCGCTGGTGTTTAGGGCCACTTCACTTCAGTCCACTGCTGTCGCTGGTGTTGAGGGCCACTTCACTTCAGTCCACTGCTGTCGCTGGTGTTGAGGGCCACTTCACTTCAGTCCACTGCTGTCGCTGGTGTTGAGGGCCACTTCACTTCAGTAAACTGCTGTCGCTGGTGTTGAGGGCCACTTCACTTCAGTAAACTGCTGTCGCTGGTGTTGAGGGCCACTTCACTTCAGTCCACTGCTGTCGCTGGTGTTGAGGGCCACTTCACTTCAGTAAACTGCTGTCGCTGGTGTTGAGGGCCACTTCACTTCAGTCCACTGCTGTCGCTGGTGTTGAGAGCCCCTTCACTTCAGTCCACTGCTGTCGCTGGTGTTGAGGGCCACTTCACTTCAGTAAACTGCTGTCGTTGGTGTTGAGGGCCACTTCACTTCAGTCCACTGCTCTCGCTGGTGTTGAGGGTCCCTTCAGACCACTTCTGTCACTGGTGTTTAGGGCCACTTCAGTCCACTGCTCTCGCTGGTGTTTAGGGTCCCTTCAGACCACCTCTGTCGCTGGTGTTTAGGGCCACTTCAGTAAACTGCTGTCACTGGTGTTTAGGGCCCCTTCACTTCAGTCCCCTGCCGTCACTGGTGTTTAGGGCCCCTTCAGTCCACTGCTCTCGCTGGTGTTTAGGGCCACTTCAGACCACCTCTGTCACTGGTGTTTAGGGCCACTTCAGTCCATTGCTGTCGCTGGTGTTTAGGGCCCCTTCACTTCAGTCCACTGCTGTCGCTGGTGTTTAGGGCCCCTTCACTTCAGTCCACTGCTGTCGCTGGTGTTTAGGGCCCCTTCACTTCAGTCCCCTGCCGTCACTGGTGTTTAGGGCCCCTTCAGTCCACTGCTGCTCAGACTGTGATTCTGCTCTGGGCACCAGGGCATCTTCAACATGCACACTTCGGGTTGTACAGGGGGACTTGTCGGACCCCCTGTGTTATTTATTTGTTTTGTACAGTAATTGATTTAACCTCTATCAATCATCATAATTAAAAAAACAACATTTAATTAGACTGTCTTACATACACTGGCTTATGGGTCATTCCAGAATTGGAGGACATTTTACGTCCCACCCATCAAATATTAAATAATCCACATACAAAATACTAAAACATAGTTTCCTGAGTGAATTTACTTGTCCCGAGACCAAATCTAAAAAAATAAGAGAAAAGAATGCTTGAGAATAGTTTTTAAAATACCAAATAAATCTGGAGTACCCCCCAAAATGCCATTTTCCTCTTGTCCCACCCCTCTAATGACCAAATTGAATCTCAAATAAACCAGTTAAAATTGAATTGAAATTTGTTTTTTGTATTATTTGTTTCATTGCCATCTCTTCGAAATGTGGGAACATTTGTTTTAATAGACATGATATTTCAAATAATAATTATTATTCATGGAACACATGTCCCACAACCTGCACGCAACCCTGTTACCAGAACATTTTTAGCCTGGTAGAAGAAGAAGAAGAAAGCAGAACCACATGATCCCCTGGACTTGACATCATCAGTTTTCCAAAAGAATGGGCAGAGCAAAGGTTTGTCTTCTCTTCTATTTTTCATGTTTTTATAACATAGTTTGCCTTGATTGAATGTCTCACTCTACCTCATGCAACCCTGTTATGCAAATTTATTTATTTATTTATTTCAGGGATAGTGCATATTAATCAACATTTCTGTAAATATGCCAGAATTGGCCAAAGGCAATTTTTCATCTGTAGTCCCTTGACAGCAGATACTGTCCACCTAAAAACAAGAATAAAAATTACAATACAATAAATACATATAAAACAGTTGAAAAATATTTACAGTATTACATAAAATGGCAGACTCACAACAATCATCCAGCTACAAACCACCACTCATAAAGAGATCAAAT
The DNA here is from genome assembly GCA_036785185.1 of Paratrypauchen microcephalus. NCBI lineage: Eukaryota > Metazoa > Chordata > Actinopteri > Gobiiformes > Gobiidae > Paratrypauchen > Paratrypauchen microcephalus. Next base: position 447,199 of record JAVJIX010000212.1, on the reverse strand, counting down.
ACATACACGACCATCACACACATACACAGGGCAAGAGGCCAGCAGGGGGCAGCGACAGTGGATAAAGTCAGTGTTGACAGATCTGGTTTGTAATTAGCCATTGTTTTAACTGTATTTTAAAGGTTTGGTAAGTGTTAGCGGATCTGATGGTTGTGGGTGTGAGGTTCCAATCCGAGGCTGCACGAACAGAAAAAGCTGTTTGTCCAAAGGAACTTTTCCTGAGGGGGATGATGCAGTCTCCTCGTGCTGCTCCTCTAGTTCTACTGTGGCTGGTGGTTCTGATGGAGATAAACTGACTGAGTGGTGGAGATGATAGACCGTGAATGATTTTATAGATTAGGCAGAGATTAGAGTATTTGATCATGTTATCCGGGCTGAGTAAGTGGTGTTTTTGGAGTATTGGACAGTGGTGAAAATGGTTTGGTTTTTTATCCAGAATTTTAACAGTTCGCTTGTAGAGTGACTGCAGAGGTTTCAGTGTTGTGGTATTTGCCAGGGACCAGACGGGTAAACAGTATGTAATGTGAGAGCGAATCATTGAGTACATGAACGTTTTAGCTGCTTGGGTGGACATTTGATGCCGAATGTGTTTGAAGTTGTGAATACTGAATTTTATGTGATTGGTTATTTGATTAATGTGAGATTTGAATGATGATTTAGAGTCTATTAGAATTCCGAGATATTTGTACTGCGGAACAATCTGCAGCCGATCTCCAGAGACAAGGATGTCTGGAACAGTATGAGAAGTGTTGTTGGATTTACTGAAAATCATTGCTACTGTTTTGGATCAATTTTGTATTCAATTTAAGACAGGAGTGATTTAGCCAAGCTGAGATTTGAGCCATGGAGTGAGTGAGTTTGTCCGCGACCTGGGAGATGTTATTGCCATGTGTGTATATGACCGTGTCGTCAGCGTACATTAGTATGTGGACATTGTTGCAAACAGAGGGAAGATCATTAATGCATAGTGAAAATAGCAGTGGTGCTAATGTTGACCCTTGGGGAAGACCGGTGGACAAAGTCAGTGCTGAAGATTGTTGAGACTGAGTGCGGACATGTTGAGAGCGGTTGGCCAGGTAAGATTCAATCCATTTCAGTGTACCTGGTGAGAAGTTAAATGTACAGAGTTTAGACATCAATATCTTGTGGTTTACAGTGTCAAAGGCCTTTTTTAGATCTAAAAAAACAGCCCCTACTACCCCACCCCGATCTAGCAATGCTGTGATGTTTTCAGTAAAATAGCAAGTTGCTGTTTCGGTCGAGTGATTGGTTCTGAAGCCAAACTGCATGGGATGGAGCGTATATTGTGTGGTGATTTGATTTGCTACTAGTTTTTTGGCAATTTTTGAAACTGTTGGCAGAATACTGATGGGCCTGTAGTTGGCCATGGACTGCGGATCTCCACTTTTGAATATGGGAATTACAATCAAGGATTTCCACAAACTAGTAAAGCTACATTGGGAGATGGACAGATTGACAGGTCGTGTGATGGATGAGGATATGTCCTTAAGCATGACTGCATTCATGCCAAAAATGTCTTCTGCATCTGGATGGTCTAAGTGTGTTGATAGTCCGAGAAACGTCTGTTTCTGGTAAGTTGGAGTCCACTGTGCATGTCTTTGGTATTGCAGGCATAAAACATTTAGCTATGTTGGCTACAGATTCAATAAAGTAAGAAGTGAAGGCTTCAGCTATAATAGGAGGGTCATTTGTAAGTCGGTCATTTATTTTGATTTCCAGGTTTTTGTTGTCTTTTGTGCGCTGTCCTGTTGTTTTCTTTAGTTGATCCCATATCAGTTTTGAGTTTCCATTTGCTTTATTGATTATACTGAGAAAGAAATTAGCTTTTGCTCTCCTTAATGCTCTTACTACTCTGTTTCTTAACATGAAAAACAGACCTCGATCATGAGTGGTTCTTGTTTTTAGTGCTTTTTTGAGGGCATGGTCACGCTCTTTCATGAGGTTTATGATATCTGTATTTATCCAGGGAGTAGTGTTTTTGTATTGTTTGAATCTATTTTTTTGAGTGTAGTCCCCTATGGTTTTCTGGAGGGTATTTTGGAATGTAATGCTGTCCTTCTCATCATCAATGCCGGGCAGTATGTCATCCCAGTTTAATTGGTGGGCTGCCGCAACAAAGTCTCGATATTTATTTTTGGGTATCCCAGTGGTTTCGCCAGACTTAGCAGATGGATAGAAGCACCTTTTGGTAAGTTTCCTGGCCACTAGAGTGAGATTGTGGTCAGACAGACCTGTTAACATATTAAACGATTTGACAATCCTTTCTGGCCGATTAGAGAATATTAGGTCAATTTGTGTGCTGGAAGTATTTGTTATTCTTGTGGGACCACAGACTATTTGTGTTAGATCAAATTTGTCTGTAATCTGTTTCAGTTTTTTTCTTGTGGATTTATCTTCCCAGTTTATATTAAAATCTCCCATTATTAAGACTTCCTTTTCGAGATTACAATTGCTTATCATTTTTTCAAGGTTGTCATAAAAACTGTTGTCAGCTGATGGGGGTCGATAGAGAACAACAACATCAAAAGACATTTGTGGTGAGAGTAATACCTTCAGCCCTAGACATTCTAACTGAGTGCCATTTGTAAATTGTATTGGACAACATTTTAGGGAGTTTTTAACATAAACCATGACCCCCCCTCCCTTTTTTGAACTCTCCCTATCCCTCCTATAGAGATCATAACCAGCGATATTCAAGGCTGCTGCAGGAGATTTTGAATTTAGCCAGGTCTCAGAAAAGCACAAAATATCAAGATTAGAATCCAGTAACAAATGTTGAATTTGCTCGCTTTTTGATAAAAAGCTTCTTATATTCAGGTGACCAAGTAATAGACCCTTAGGTTTAGCCATGGGGTCCCACACAGCTCGTGAGTTATTGACAGTTTGAAATGTCGTCCACTTCCGGTGTTTTGATATTCCTGGATTTAGCCTGTTCCTGGTCTTACTGTTCGTTGTCATGGAGACGTGTACACCTCCACATGTTGCTGTAGTTGTCGGCCCATGTTGGGCCAGCACACGGCAGTTCCTGGCTGTCACGCCGCGCACCATCGAAGCCGAGAATGGCGCGGGACACTCGCGTAGAGCGATCCTCCACGTCCGCCAAGATCCCAGCATGGCTCCCCAACGTCTCAACCGTGACGGCATCAAGTGAAGACGTAGGAGAAGTAAGGTTAGAATTCGCCGAACAAATGATCAGAATAAGACAATTATTTTTTTTCCTTACTTATTTGCATAAATAAGTTTTTCCTCGTGATTAGCAGTAACAGCTAAACTGCTTCTACTCCTGAGATAAAGCGAACATTAGTGCGGATTTGCAACCCTGTTACTGTGATTAGAGTAAATCAATAAATAAACCAAATAAATCATGTAATAAAAATTTTACCATTGACCGTAAGCTGAGCTAATCAAGCATTTGATAGTTTATTACCTATTATTGATGAATATGTAGCAGAAAATCAGAAAAGTGAAGGTGAAGAATTTTAAAGCCAAAATGTCCTCAAATTCTGGAAGGACCCATGTACCATAATATTAGTAAGACAATTTAACAGTTTGGACAGAATCAAACCGGAGTTGCACTCAAATTATACAAACTTTAGTACGTTTAGCCTAGAATATCAACTGGCATTAAAACATGTTTGCTGTTGTTTGCTGTTTGCTGCTGCTAAGGACTACTGTTGCACTGTTGCACATTCACTACTGGAATTTTACTACTGTTGTATACTACCATTGTTGCACTGGACACTGCACATTTATTTTTTATCTTTACTTTCAGTGCACATTCTATTGCACATTACCGTGTCACTGCTGCATCTTCCATTGCACATTTTTGATGCAGACTGCACATTTTGGACATCTGTAGATAGGTATTTATTTATTCTTTTGCACTGCTTTTAGATTTTAGATTTTTGTCAGATAGTTTTTGTTTTGTCTTTACAGTATATTTTGTACAGTCTTTTTGCACTGCTTGGCCAGAGAGAAACGAAATTTCAGTTCACTCTATGTTGAACACATATGGCAGAATTGACAATAAAGCTGACTTTTATCTTTGATTTTTGATCTTTTGGTGTTTATTTCATGTTTTTGTTTTTTTTGTTTTTTTTTCTGAATCGCCACAATCAGGGAGCCAGTCCAGACCAAGAAGTCCATGACTGATTTCTTCTCCCAGTTCAGCCCTTGAATAGATGTGTATAAAATTGTATCATCCGAATATAAATGTTGGAATTGGCAGCTGCATGAACAATCTATTTTTATATAGATTTTAAATTGGACTGGACCCAGGATAGAACCCTGAGGGACCCCGTGACTGCAGGATATGGAGCAGATAGGTAATCACCCACCTGTACATGATCGGTGATGTAACTTACGAACCATGCCACACAATCCTCCGAGGGACCTAAATATACAGTATATACTGGAGCCAGGTGAGCAGGAGTGAGTCAGTGTGGCTTTAGGCAAGGCAAGTTTATTTGTATAGCACAATCCATACACAACGTAATTTAAGAAAGACATAATACAAACTAGTGCTGTCAGGCGATTAAAAAAAATAATCTAATTAATTACAGGATTTGTAATTAATTAATCTAATTAATCGCATTTTTTAAATAATTTTTTTTAGGTGGTTTATTGTGCTCTCCCACAGTGCAAAAAAGGTGTCAAACGTGTGATTTATAATGGTACAGTGAAAAGACTGCAGACTTCCCCTTTAAGTCTAAGTTTTTCATTCACTCTCTTTGTCTCCACTGTAAACATGACAAGACTGCTGGCAGACCCCCATTCCCCCTCCCACATTATGTAACATTCATTCGAAAGCTCATTTACACCATTCCACTATTACATGGCAAATATTTCTGGTGCCAAAAGGTGAGCACGTACAGTAGCTTTCATGCAACGTCAATAAATAATACTGTACAGTATTGTAATGACCTGGGTTAATGGTGTGTGTGCCTTTAAGGGGCTGTTGGGCGCATGCGTGTGGGTCAGGTGTGGGTGTGTGTTGGACTGTTAATGTTGAGTGAGTCCGAACTTCTGTTTAATAAAGTTCATTGGAGAATAAGAGAAGCCTGGAGTCATTACAATATACAAGGCTTCAAATATACAGAGAATACAAATAATTGCCCGTGAAAATTACTCATGGCTCACATGACCCCCGGAACCCGTGAGGAGGATTTAAACTCCCGCTGTGGATGTGTCCGGACGGGAGGAGGGAGGAGGCAGCAGCAGCGCGGGGTGAGTAAATGATCGGGTTTAGCGTGATTTAGCGTGATGGGCAAAACTGACTAAGTCCAAAGTGTGCAGCCTTAGTCGCGGCAGAACACGCTGGAGAGGTTATGGGAATTGAAAATGGTTGAGCGCGGAGCAGCAGATAGGGAAATGGGCTCGCGCGTCTTCACGTGCTCTCCCCTATTAGAAGTGCATTCGTCTCTGTGCCGACCAATGGTATCACGGCATTTCTCATCGCGTCATCGCTGTCCAGGGACAAGAGGGACCTGCTCCGTCACGTTTTTATCAATAAACTCGCCGTTCAAAGGCCCCGCACGCCAAATTAAAAATGCGCGCGCATTGAATTGCCGCTCATAATTAATTGCGTTAATTTTTATAACGCGTTAATTAGCAATGTAATTAATTAATCTAATTAACGCGTTAAACTGACAGCCCTAATACAAACAGATAAAAACATAAATAATCGCCATAAAAAGAATACAGCAGGATAAAAACCTTTAATTTAGCCCAGTCACCAAAAAGCCACAGTATTTCTTTCTATCAGCCGATATCAAAAACATGCCTGTTGAGTGCATGTTTGAGTAATTCAGTGATCTCTCCTGGGGCCTATCCAAATCCCCCTTACAGTCCACCTACAAGCCAATGTCACCTTTGCTCCCACAAGACAATTCTCCATAAACATACAGAAGCATGAAACAAAACAATAAACTACACCTTTACAAACCTGATGTGATGTGCAGTCGTTTCATTACCAGAACCAATCTGAGCGTAATGTGATGTGCATGCTTTTGTCACCAGCCGTATACACTACTGTAATGCCCTGCTCTCTGGTCTTCCCAAAAAGAGTATTTCAGGTTTGCAATTATTAGAAAACTCAGCAGCACGTGTCCTGACTAGGACCAGAGGGCGGGATCACATTACACCGGTTTTAAAATCACTGCATTGGCTCCCTGTGAGTGTCAGGATAGATTTTAAAGTTCTTTTACTGGTTTTTAAATGTCTTAATAGTCTCAGGCCTTCTTATCTTTCAGAACTGTTTTTTCCTTACGAACCTTCGCAGGCCCTGTGCTCCTCCGGCAGCTCCTGGTCATTCCCAAATTCAGGACACAGACTCACGGAGAGGCATCTTTTCAGTACTACGGCCCTCGTCTATGGAACTGCCGGAGGACCTCAGGGCCAAAGAGAACGTTCATGTTTTTAAGAGTGGGCTCAAGACTCACCTGTTTAGCTCGGCCTTTGATTGAATTTGTTTGTCTGTTTGTTTGTTCTTTCGTTTGTTTGTTTGTTCGTTTTTTGTTTTTTCTCTGTTAGCAGCACAGTGGCTGAGTGGCTAGCACTTATGCTTCGCAGCAAGAAGGTTCGGGTCGCCCGGGCCGTTCTGTGTGGAGTTAGCATGTTCTCCCCGTGTCTGGGTGGGTTTCCTCCGGGCACTCCGGTTTCCCCCATCAACCCAAAACATGCACCATAGGTAAAATCCTCCAGCTTGCGTCCTGACCAAACCTAAATAACAAAATCATGGAGATGTTCCGCGGGTCAAATGCAGAGAACAATTTCTCCTGTGTGAGATCAATAAAAAGTCAATCTTCTAATCCTTAATCACTGTAAGGCGCTTTGTTTTACATTTTTGTATGAAAAACACTTTATAAATAATGTTTGATTGATTGATGTAAAGGGAGTGGCTTTTGACACAGAGCATCAAAAATGAAAATAAAACTTCCAGGACAATAAAAAATGTAACACGGCCCTTTGAAGTGTAACACCCCGTCTTAAAGAAAGCAGACTGCATGGGAGTGAGGACACAGTAGGCGTCAGCATCCTGAATTAGCTTTGTTGAACATTTTTTCAAAGACCTTTAATAGAAGCCAGAATAGAAATGGGCCTATAGCAGTTTAAATCTAAAGTCTCACCAGAAAAGTCTCACCAGAGTGGCAGATTTTCACTCTTGGGGGAATTCGCGTTTAACAAGAGATTAAATAGGTGTGTAATGAGTGCTGCAATTATGTGCGCACTCAACTGGAAGACAAAGGATCATTTCTAGCTGATTTAAGAGAGTCGATCTTAAGTATTTTCCCAAGCACCTCATTTTCTTCTAGCAGCTGCAAGGAAGAGGTGAATTAATGTTTAGTGTTGTATAAAGGACACCAAAAAGCTAGGCAGAAGAAAACGCATAGCCCGATTTAATAAAATGTCTATTAAATGTGTGACGGCTAGTGCTGTCAGGCAATTAAAAAATTATTTACAGGATTTGTAATGAATTATTATTTTAATCATATTTTAAGAGTGTGAGAGATAGAGCGAGAGTGAGTAAGCGAACGAGCGAACCCACTTTGTGATGGATTTCGTCAGTTTTCATGCGGTCGCTTTCCTCATTCGTTTCCCAAATTCTGCGAGCGTGATTTGGTGGTTTGGTGAAGCGCGCTCTATCACCGGTAACAATGGAACTTGTCCGGGCGTGTTTGTCGTTCAAATGATCCGTCAGGCTGGAGCAGCTTCAGTGACCGGAAAATTCTTTTTGACAAAAGCAACAAATCACAGCGTTCTTGTTGATCGGTCCCGTCTTTGTTCTTTTTATAAATAAACTTGCCGTTCAAAGGCCCTGGCAGCAATTTGCTTGCCGCACTCCAAATTTAAAGGGATAGTGCGTTTTTGTTTTTTTATGTTAATCTGTATGGGTTTCCTTCTAAAAGTTACGCGTGTTGACACCGGCTTACCTCTGACAGTCTCAGCTGATCCCGGTTCGGCTCGCTTTCTGGAGCCCACGCAAGTAGGTCCGGTAACTTCCCTGGAACATGAAATAAAGCTTGTTTTGCTTCTCAAAACAAAACATTTGTCCGAAAGGTGATATATTTGCGTCCCAAACAGTTGTCCACGAAACATCCATCAGCGTATTTCGCATTTGCATATTGTCTCTCTCCACTCGTATCACTACGCCCATGTTAACTCTATCAGCCTGTTCACTTGTAAACTTCGGCGTAGACATCCGCTGAAGGTGAACAGGCTGATAGAGTTAACATGGGCGTAGTGATGCGAGTGGAGAGAGACAATATGCCAATGCGAAATTCGCTGCTGGCTGTTTCATGGACAACTGTTTGGGACGCAAATATATCACCTTTCGGACAAATGTTTTGTTTTGAGAAGAAAAACAAGCTTTATTTCATGTTCCAGGGAAGTTACCGGCTTGATAAATCTGATCCGATCCAAGGACTGAAATTATTTTTGACCTTAAAGAGCCACTAAACACGAAAAACACCTTTTTGTTTTACTGCTTAACTGTGGAAATGGGCCTAAAATAGAAGTGTAGACCTATCCCTGGCCTTATTTTGGCATTTTAGTGCATATTTGTTAAAAATGACCACTACATTTGAATTTCTGGGTTGGGCAAACGGCTGCCACTGAGTCAGATACAGGTTATTACGTGACCCACGCAACCACTCATGGTCAGCTCACGGTCTATGGTCAGTATGTGAGGAGCCCCTCTTAGCCCCGCCTATACCTAAATATTTTTGAACAGGCATTTGCTCTGCAGTGGTTGCTGACACTCTGACAGAACATACATGAGAGGCCTATACATGAGAATCACATCAGTTAATGTTCCCTATTGATTCTCAATAGACTTGTTCCGAAGTCTGGAGTCGGAATGATCTGAGTGAGGTTTGGAGTGAGTTTGGGAGCTTCCCACTGGAGTTACACAGAGCTGAGTGGGTGAAGCAAATCACTTTCAATCAGATAGCAGCTCAAATTCAGATGAGATGAGAGGGGCAATTAACTCCCTAGAGCCGCTAAAGCACAAACTGGAGCTGATGGAGCCTGTAACAGCCAGAGATAGAGAACAATCCTTTGAAAGATTCATCTTTAATAACAACAACTCTAGCTGTTCAGAAACAAACTTCGACAGCATGACAGAATGAGCACTGTCATTTAGCTTTAAAAGAGAGACTGTGGCTGTTTCATGAGAAATCTGTTCACATGGATGTCATCGTTATTGCCAGTTACAGATACAGTTAGAACAACGGTGTTTAACGCTACAATGCAGGTACAGTCTCCTAAAAACAAACTTAAGATAGAAGCAACGTGGGCGATGACTATTTAAAAGGTCCTTGTCTTATTTCCGTGTGTTCATCGGTCCGCCATTTCCAGAATTAAGTCCATATACACAGGTAGTTTACTGATGCGTCTTATCCCGTGCAAATGCACACAAAAAAGACAAACATTGTGGGGTCATTTCAGTTTTACAGACGTTTCTAGGTAAAACTGATCCCTTACAAATAGGGCTAAAGAGTGTGTAAACATGTGGAACATATGTAAAACTGTCTTTTTTTAATCTTTTATTATTTAAGTTACATATTTTCAAACCATAATAACATTTGCAAAGTACTCAGACGACACATTGGGGGACGTGGGCACGGGAATAAACATCACTGGGTTAAACAAGACAATAAACATAATGACTAAAACATCACATATACAGTACCTGTAGCAAAAGTACAGTAAACTTGTATAATACAAATAGGTAAAACACACAATGTGTAGCATAATAAAGCTCAAATTGTGTCATTTAAGCAGCAGTGTCATTGGGGGAGGGAGGGCAGGGCAGGGAGAGAGTTCAGCATGTCAGTAAAATAGAGTGATTTATGGACTTCTGCAAGAAACATAGGTGAGAACTAAGTATTGGTTGGGGCAGTAATTTGCAAATTACCAGATGTTCCCAGGTTGTACTTATCCCGTGTGATTAGGGCTTTTGACGACAAAAGCCCTATTCACACAAGATAAGTACATATGAGCGTGTAATTAGATGTAGAACATGTTTAAGCTCTTTGTCATCAATGATATTTTTAATGAGATCCAGAATACATGTAAGAGTATCTATTAGGATAAAGAGTGCATAATGAGCATGTGTAAGAATGTCTCTGATGACAAAAGCCCTATTCCCACAGGATTCGTTTTATGGGGTGACATGGGGTGAAGTAATAATTACCAGGGAATTTAGTCCTGTCTGAACGCGCCATGTCCGTAAACATAACGGAGTATGTCTGTGAAATTTACAGCGAGTTTCACCTTCTGTAAAACAGTCTGGAGGAATTACCATAGGTAATATTGATCTCGTGCGAATGCGACCCTCGGTAAAGATGTATGTAATATTTCATCACATCCGTTTAAAGAAATAATTTACCGCAATTTTCAAACATGGAGGAGCTTGAAACGCTTTGTTTCACCGGCAAAATTATCTACCGGTACTCTCAAACAAACGCACACATCGACCGATGAAAAAGCCCAAGAGGTATAAATCAGTCATCAGAGGCATGAAACTTCTGCTTGTTTTAGGTAATGTATGCTCCTGATTATGGGCAATAATTTGAATAGTTCGCTAATATTTCACATAGGCTAATCATGACTTCTCTATCTTCAGCTGATGCTTTTATGACGGCAGAGCGTAAACAAACTCCTCCCATGTCAAATAAATATTACGGACATGTCTTGTCCTGTGTGAATGGGGTCATTTATATTACAGAGGTCCCTCGTTTATCGCAGGGGTTAGGTTCCAGAAATAACCCGTAATGAGTGAAATCCGCGAAGTAGAACAACTTTATATTTTACAATTATTATACATGTTTTAAGGCTGTAAACTTGTTTTAAGCCTTAACACACTGGAATTAATGTTTTCTCACATTTCTCTCTCGTTTAAGCACTCAAACTTTAGTAGATTTTCAACAAAATGTATTAATAGTGAAGCGTGGGGGCTCTGCCGGGAGCCCTGCTGGACGCGCGAGGAGAGCGGAGACATGAGTCACTGGATCCGCAGGAAGCACCGCGCTCACCCAACGGCACTGCCACGTCCCGGGACGCGACGCGCACCAACCCCTTGGAGAAGTGCGCAACACGTGCACCCCTCATCGTGGACAAACCCGTGACAGAGCAGCACGAAGGCCGGGGCTGCGAGCACGAGATCGAACCGCGGCGCCCGGACCATGCCTCCCTCTCAGGACCGCGTCCTTGCAGCCCGAACCACAAACCGAACACGCACAAATGAATGCAAGAGCCGCACGAAACCAGCAAAGAGCCGCACGGGGTGATTTAATCTTGGTTTAGACCTGGTCTAGTCCCAGTTTAGTCCAGGTCTAGACCTGGTCCAGTCCTGGTTTAGTCCAGGACCAGACCTGGTCTAGACCCCCCCTCCCCCATCTATCAATCGGCAAAGGTCTACAGTCTCTTAGCCAATCAGGAAGCAGAACACAATGTTACACTATTAAAAAAAATGTTACACGATAAAAAATTTTTTAAAAATCCATGAAACAGCGAGGCTGCGAACAGTGAACCACGATAGAGCGAGGGACCACTGTACAGAGGTCCTGTGATAAACCGACATTACTCTACATCCCCCTGCGTGAAAAGTCCCTCAGTCGTCCAGGTAGAATCCATGATAACAGGAGAAGTTCAATTTGTCAACTGGACAAAGTTTGTTTGGTTGAAAACGTTTCGCCGCTCATCCGAGAGGCTTCGTCAGCTCTAATAAGAATACTGGTAAGACACTTGCTTATATCTTGCTGTAGGGAGGAGCTACCTAGCTAACTACTTTCCGGAACTATCTCATTGGTTTCCGTCTTTTGTTTCTCTGGCGTCTAGCTAACGATCCCTATTCATCCCTACACGCCTGTTTTTCACACCTCTGGCCCTGACCTGGCTAACCCTATTGTTTCCCTGTTTGCTTGATCTACGCTTAAGAATGGAATTGTAGATGGGATGCAAATTATGTCTGACTCCACCATTTCTGTTCAGAGAAGGATTCTCTTTTTTGACAAAAATAGCCTCTTTAACTCCCCTCTCAAACCAATTCTTTTCCCTGGCTAAGATCTGAACCTCACTGTCCTCAAATGAATGACCCGTGGCTTCTAGGTGAAGATGTACTGCAGATGACGGTCCACTCTGGCACGCCCGTCTGTGTTGGTACATCCTCTTGTGAAGTGGCTGCTTGGTTTCTCCAATATAGCGCTCACTGCAGTCTTCACTACACTGAATGGAGTAGACCACATTGCTTTGTTTGTGGCGCACATCCCCCTGTAAAACTAATCCCGTCCGAATAGGGCTTTTGATAGCAATAAGATTTGGAACACGTGTAACACATTTGCATGTTCTTTTCTCTTTTGATCTCAGTAAAATAGAGTGATTTACGGATTTCTGCAAGTAACATAGAGGTGGGGCAGAAATGTGCTAATTACCAGATGTTCCCAGGTTGTACTTATCCCGTGTCAATGGGGCTCTTGACAAAAGCCCTATTCAGACAGGATAAGTACATATGAGTGCGTAATGAGATGTGGAACATGTGTAAGAATGTCTCTGACGACAAGAGACAAAAACCCTATTCCCACAGGATTAGTTTTACCTGATGTCCCCTGGTAAATTACAATAATTACAAACGTTGTCTGTGTTTCTAGTCCTGCGCGAATCGTCCATGTCTGCCCGAATTTCACCTACTTTAATTCTGATCCTCAGGAAATTCTTGTCCCTGCAGCACACACAGATGAAGTCCCTCGAAGTGTTTCCACTGATGTAGAAAGCCTGTTTACCAATGGAAAAAGTAGAAATTTTGGATAATAATTTGTATTTGTATTTGTCTTTTACCAATTATGTTTAAAATCTCACATTATTTGCACTTTCTAGCTGCAGTACAGTTGTCTGGCACACATTTTATTGTGTAAGGATGGAAATTAGCTGTGGTTACAATCCTACTTAACATGGACTTAAATATGCAGGATTGTAGAATGTCTCTGACAAGAGACAAAAATATGCAGGATTGTAGCCACAGCCAATTTCCATCCTTACACAATAACATGCATGCCAGACAACTGTAGTGCAGCTAGAAAGTGTAAATAATGTGAGATTTTAAAGGAGAATTGACGCTATTTACAATCTGAGCCTTATTTTGGTAATAAAACAAGTCGTTTTACTCACCCATAGCACTTTGGTGTCATTTGGAGCATTTCCGGAGATGTTTTAGATTTGCGATATCCGTAACGTGAGTTCTCGGGGCATATGTTTGCGGTCTCCAAATAACAAACTTTGCACTTTTCAAATCATAGAAGATCAATGTCTTAGTCTACACTTTCGTTTGAGTCAAAACTGGCCTCTAATCCGAGATTTAGCCATAGTTTCAAGTAGATGAGGAGGACAGTGCACATGAGCTCAGTCACATCTTATTTCGCTTTCAGCTCTCGGGACCCAAACATGAAGGGCAAAGCTGTAAGACATTTGGACCATCGTGTTTGCAGTACCCACTTCAGTCAGGATGATTTTTTACCAGCAAAGCAAAAGAAAGAAGGCCAGCGGATTCAGCGCACGATTCTGAGAAGTAATGCGAAACCGATGGCTGTTCTCTGCTGCTCCTAAAACTCTCTCTGCTAGTCTGGTTAACACCTGACCATATCACAAGTGAGATATGGGTCTGGAAACTCGCTTCGAAAAATCCCGTAGCGGAGGTGTGGTTAGCGATTGCCAACGGCCATTTATTGGGCGTTATGAATGTCTATCATTGAGCGTATACGTAAGTCCATAGCCAATCATGTCAGTTGTCAGTTCAAACTACAAGCTTCCGTTTGTCATGTAGTATGCGTCACCGTCTTGCCACACCTCCCCCGCTCTCTGATTGGGGCCCTAAATCTGGGACTCTCGCTTGGACGAGTTTCCAGGCCACCTTCCAGTTCGAAACGAACGGAAGCGGCCTGGGAATTCCCAGGCTATCTCTCTGCTTCATTCTTTCCATATCCATTTTGTCTCCTCATCCGTATACACTCGTGTCACTCGCAACAGAAAGGTTGCGTCTTCTTATCTGCAAAATAGCTGTGACTCCGCACATGTGCACTGTCCTCATCTACTCGAAACTATGGATAAATCTCGGATTACAGGCCACTTTTGACTCAAACGAAAGTGTAGACTAAGACATTGAGCTTCTATGATTTGAAAAGTGCTAAAGTTTGTGTTATTTGGAGACCGCAAACATGTGCCCCGAGGACTCACGTTACGAATATCGCTAAACTAAAACATCTCCGGAAATGCCCCAAATGACACCAAAGTGCTATGGGTGAGTAAAACAACTTGTTTTATTAACGAAATAAGGCTCAGATTGTAAAAAATGTTAATTCTGGCATGAAACTTTCACTTTCTGAGGTTTTTGAACGTTAATGTGAGCTCCCCTACCCCCATGGCTAAAAGTTGCGAAATGTGTAAACTGAGCATTTGCGGTCCTTCTCTGCATTTGAAAAAAACACAGCTCAAACGAGTGATTCTGAACAAGGAAACTTTCTGACGTCACACGGAAAATGCAGTTCCACCCCCGTCTGGATGTCTACCCACACTCTCTGAAAATCATGCCCAGAGAGTTTGGACCGCGAATGAGCTACGCAATGCGAAATGCATTTTTTTATTTGCCTGGAGGCACATGTGAGTGTTTCCAGGCTCGGAAGTCCTTTATCCGACCCTCTGGACCTCTGAAACAGCAGTGGTTTAATTTTATTTTCTGTGAAAAAAAAAAAAAAAAAAATTCATTGAAACAGCTCTCCTTTCTTCCTCCGCTCTTAAAACACGGAAGTGGGGCCAGCACACAGCGCACCGCTAAAACAAGGAACCAGCGGCGCATTTGCCCCCCCCCCACACTCGCTGCTCTGGCCTATCTCTGTCCTTCTCATTTGCATTCAAGCAACAACGCCCAGAATGAGGTGTTCAGAGAGATATTTTTTGACCATGTCTGTGTACATGTGTCTTTCTCATGCACTGAGTGTTGATTTTGAAGAAGGATTCATTTACAGTATTAGCGAACCATTAAGGCACCATATAAAAGCATCAAGAAGTACCATGTCATGGGATCTTTAAGGTTTTTTATGTTATTTCTTTATTTGTTGTACATCTGGATACTCCGGGGCTGTTTGGTTCAGACAGACAAAGATAAAAACTGAAATGCGTCACATTTTATTTGCAATGTGAACCTCCTCTGAGAAAATCACATTTGGAAAATAAAATTGGAATGAGTCTCAAGACCTGCACTGTGAGTGTAGTCATTGTTCTCGGTTAGTTTGCCAAGTATAACCTCTCCTACATTTATATCTTAAGTACCAGAGAATTAAAATCTCTCTCTCAGTGCCTTTGGTAGATCTCCCTTGTGGAAAAAAGTAAAAAAAAATTCCTTGTGCATGTCAAGAAATGGGTGCCGATTGTAACTGATTGTTTCTTTCCTACCTCCTTGTTATATTGTATTCAGTATGGATTCAGCCCATTTCATTAAATTGTTTAGAAATAATCTTTTTGTCATTTTGTTACACAGACTCCCATTACCCCATAATGAGTTTGCCATGAAATTTTCATTTTCTCCCTTAATTTCTCAAGTCCCTGTTGTCATTTTGATGAGATTTGGATGAGATTCGCCAAAATGAATAATTTATTCAATTACAGATGGTTTTAAGAAATACCCAGAAAAAAAAGGGTCGCCTCTCCACAGATCTGATCTGTAACTATGCCTGGTTTGGTCTCAGTGAAGATAAAAATGTTTAATACCATACTGTGAAACATTCCAGAAAAAGCAATGACATTTTATTATTTATTTATTTATTTATCCATCCCTGTAGGGAAATAATTTCTCTGCATTTGACCCATCCTTCAGGAGCAGTGGGCAGCCCGTCTTTCAGGCGCCCGGGGACCATCTCCATGATCTTCTTGCTTAGGCTTGGTCAGGACCTCAGCTGGAGGATTTTACCTGGAGCATGTTTTTGGGTTGGGGAAGCCGGAGTGCCTGGAGGAAACCCACCCAGACACAGGAAGAACATGCAAACTCCAGAAAAAGCCAGGAACCTTCTTGTTGTGAGGCGTGAATCCCAGCCACTCAACCACCGCATATCCATGGAGAAAGGTGTTTGACAAACCCTCCACCAGAAAAGTTACACAATGCACCTTGGCCTCTGATTGAATTTGTTTGTCTGTTTGTTTGTTCTTTTGTGTGTTTGCTTGTTTTTGATTGTTGGCAGCACGGAGGCTGAGTGGCTAGCACTCATGCTTCACAGCAAGAAGGTTTGGGTCGCCCAGGCCTTTCTGTGTGGAGTTTGCATGTTCTCCCCATGTCTGGGTGGGTTTCCTCCGGGCACTCCGGTTTCCCCCACCAACTCAAACATCCATCATAGGTAAAATCCTCCAGCTTGGGTCCTGACCAAACCTAAGCAACAAGATCATGGAGCTGTTCCCCGGGTCAAATGCAGAGAACAATTTCTCCTGTGTGAGATCAATAAAAAGTCAATCTTCTAATCTTTAATCACTGTAAGGTGCTTTGTGTTACATTTTTTTGTATGAAAAGCGCTTTATAAATAATGTTTGATTGATTGATTAACACACATAGGATACAGGTGATTCTTTAAATCAGCAAAATGATTTCTTTCTTCACCCATGTCTTATAATTATATTCTATTAGAAAATTTGTGTTATAAAAAGTGTTAGCTTTGGGTTTTTACAAGTTTGTGTATGAGTGCAGTGTGGCCCTGCCGAGACTGGAAACAGATTCTACCAGTCAAAAATCGTTCAAGGTTTTTTCAATTTTTTTTTTACTTCAAACATTTTAGACAGATACGAAAAAAAGCAAATACAAGACACAAAATATATAGAATGATGTAACAAAGGAATAAAGTTCTTTTTTTTAAAAAATAACAATTCCTCAAAGTATCCACGCTTTGCTTTGTCGACAGCGCTGCAAACCTGTGGTCTTCCTTCACTGATCTTCATGATGAAGTCTCCTGAAATGGTTTCCGCCTCACAGCCGTGCCTTGTCGGGCTCAGAGAATGCCGAAAGTGCAAAGATCAAACAAAGGATGAATATTTTTTAAAAGAAAGTCTGAGACGGGTGGTGTATGTGAAAAGGAGAGCGCTGATGAGAACGGAAATGTAAGTTGGATTCAGCTGCTTGGGAGAATTTAAAGGTGAAACACTTTTCTCCATGGATGAAGATGTTATCCTATGTAAATCTTTGTATCTTCATGGAGACCAAACTCGGCCAAGTTACAGGTCAGATCTGTGGAGAGGTGACCCCCGCTCACAGTTAGGATGCCTGTTTTCTAGGTATTTTTGAGCGATAACAACCTGTAATTGAATAAATTAAGGATGCACGATATATCGGCATTAACATCGGCATTGGCTGATATTGCCAAAATTGTAAAATATCGATATCGGCCTGATGTGTAAAAGTGGGCCGATATTAACGACCGATATTTGTCAGTACAGTAATCCCTCAAATTAACATTTTCTCACATTTCTCTCTCGTTTTTAAACACTCAATCTTTGGTAGATTTTCAACAAAATGTATTAATAGTGAAGCGTGGAGGGGGGTGTGCGTGCAGACACGTGTGCTCATTGTGCTTAAATCCGTGATAGAGCAGCATGACTGGCGCGAGACAATGCGTCCCACCCGGGGCTGTGAGCACGAGACCCGTGCCCAAACCGTGCCTCCTCCTCAGGACCGTGGACGTGGTCCCGAGGAGGAGGCTACTCCCGAGAACTCGCGCTACGGCTATCGCTAACATCTCTGGAAGTGCTCCATATGACACCAAAGTGCTATGGGTGAGTAAAACAACTTGTTTTATTACCGAAATAAGGCTCAGATTGTAAAAAACATTAATTCTCATTTAAATAGCCATTTTGTACTCTGGTGAATTTCACATTCATTTTAAAGTGCTTTATAAGTACATTTGATGATGTTTTTTCTTTGGTTCTATTTACTTCCATTGATTTATGCTAAGCTATGCTAATAATTTCTCACTACTGAACACACTGAGAAGAAAATGATATGCACATTCATGTTTAACATTTGGAAATACTGCAAATATGTGAAAATCGAAAAAGGGTGGACTGTTCCTTTAAGACAGCAGTAGCAGTAGCACCAGCACACGCACCTTTTTAAATGGTTCGCCAATCATGGGAGAGAACATTTAGAAAACACCCTGAAGAACATTTAGGGAAACAATAACTGCTGTGGTCACTCAAAGGAAGACCTAGGGAATAGACACACACACACTCTCCATTAATCAGTAGCAGTGGGAACAAAAACTGTTCTGTACAGTTGCTACAGTCCCATGGACTGTCCCAGTGCCAGTCAGGCACTGTCCTAGGACACTAGGCACTATCCCAGGACAGCCAGGCACTGTGCCTAAATCTCTCAGGACAGTGCCTAGTTCCCCTGGACAGTAACTGGCTGCCCCGGGGACCATGCCTGGCTGTCTCGGGATGGCGGCAGTGTCTGACTGTCTCGGGACAATGTGTAGCTTGAAAGGACAGTGCTTTGTTGTCAATGGCACTGTCCCGAGACAGTCAACAGGACAATAGCAACAGTACAGTACAGTTACTGTTCCCACTGTCTCTCCCATTAATTTAATTCGTAAAGTCAGTCAATAATCAAAGACAGTAGTTGCAGTAGCACTAGTACCTTTTTAATGGGAACACCATTCGTGGTCTGAGAGGTCCTGAATAAGTGTAAGGACTCTTGCATTAACATGCAAGCGCCTCGCATTTGTTCGCTCCACTTTCGTCCCCCTCTCTGGATTAATGGAGAAGAAACATCTAGGAATACAGAGAAGACAGAGGAAACACATATCACTTATACATGGTCCAACCGTCTCCACAAGTGAATAAAGGAAAGGATAAAAAGGTGAGGATATGGGTTAGTTTTACTTTAACTAAAGCTTTATTAGTAGGCAGGGAGCAAAGGAGCCTTACCATGCACTCTCCACATTATCCATTCTTTTTTTTTTTTTTTTTTGCTTAACATGAATCAGAACGTTAATATTTTGCACTACATGTTGGAGGTAGTTAATGCCTTTCGATACATTGCAAATTACAGGAACACGACTCTTCATGAGCTCCGTCTTTGCACATACACAGTAGAGGACAGAAGCTTCCAGAACATGTATAGCCTGGGAAATTCCATGCTGCTTTGGACAGTCGTTCTGATCTGAAAGACAGCATGGCAGCGAAGTCTCTGGGGGTGGCCGGAGCTAGGGAGCCAATCAGAGAGCGGGGAGGGGTGTCAAGACGGTGAGGCATACTACTCGACAAACGGAAGCTTCCAGTTTGTTTGAATAGATACAACTGACACAATTGGCTATGGGCTACGTATATGCCAAATGATACATCCGTAATGCCCAATAAACAGCCACAGGCAATCGTAAACCACACCTTTCTTACGAGAAATTGCATAGGTAGACTCAAGACCGTCTCACTTGTGAGATAGTCTGGTGTTCACCAGACAAGAACATGTATGATTTGAGTGGCAAATTGGCTTTCCCTATACAAGTTTAAAATGTTAAGCTTTTTTACTGAATCACAAAGAAAATCAAGTAGGGAAAGTCAATACCATTCAAACCATACATCAATGGGTTGGTTAGTAATCTCCCTGGGGCAGATTGGCCCTGTTCTGCCTTCTATTAGAAGTCTTTATGCAGGGGGCAAAAGTCACTTTTTTGGGAAATGTGCATTCGGCTGCTGTAAAAGGTTGTTATACAAAAATTTGAAGTGGTGCTTTGCCATACCCTACCATTGCAATGCATTATATTTGCGCCCCTAGTGGTCATTTTTGGTAGTATACTTTGACAAACCAGTAGAGTAGAACCCTAGAAGAACACCACTCCAATGGCACATATAACCGCCAGAAGTCACCTGATTGGACTGATACAATGGACAGAGCTTTGTCTATGAGAGGTGGTGTGAGCTCGAAAAACTGCAGCCTTTCCTTGGCCGGGAATGTATTTAACTGGGTGGTGGTACTGCACCTTCTGTGCACTGTAGGTATTTGTATGGACATTGCTTGTGATAAAAGCCTCAGCAAAATGACTAAATAAATGGAACAAAACAATGGTAAAAAAAAAGAAAGAAATAAAAACACTTACCTCTGTAGAAACAGTTTTCCAGGAGGTACTTAATGTCTTCCCTTTTGTTCACGTCTTGTCGCTGGCTGTAGAATGTGGACTTCATCAGCATTTTCAAAGGACCTGGGCTTTGTTCATTCTGGCTGAAGAGATTTTTAAGCTCCTCTTTATTCTGCTGTTGGCTTTCGGCCGTTTCCCCAAGGGGCAGAAACTCGACATACCAACGGATGCACCCATAGGTGTCTTGAATCGCTGCCCGTTTTTCAGGGGGAACTTCGTCAGGGTCAGAGTCATGTGATTTTCTTTTTTGAATTTTTGGTGTTGTAGGTCTTTTCACATTTTCGATCCGATTTTGAATTTGTTTCATGAGGGAGCCATACCCTGTGCCAATTATGTCGCCCTCAATGACGTCTTGAAGTGACTTGGGGTATTTTGCCACTATTTTCTTAGCCACATCAGTAGCATCCTTCTTACTTAATGAGGTGGTTACTTTCATCATTTCGCGGACCACAATTCTGACCATCTCTTTCCTCATACTTGGTTTTGGACGCCTTCCTCTCTCCAAATCCTGGGTCAAAGCCTCTGGGAACTGTCCCCATGGTATCATGAATGAGTCCTGAAGCCTGCCTCTTGGGCTCTTACAGCTGCTGGATGATGACGTTGAAACTGGCGACAGAGACACCATGGATGGGGAAGGTCCTGGTGAGGCAGTAAGGCTTGAAGAACCACTTTCTTGGGCCGGACCTAAGTACACATACAGAAAACAGACATAACATGGATGTTTTTACATTTTAATTGAACTAAACCGCAATATTGATAACTAATCACATCATAAACAATCATGTTAGACTTACATTTTAGACCCCATGCAGCAACCAGTTTCCGGGCTTGTACGGGCCTCAAGGCTGACAACAAATCTTCTTCCTTAACAAACTGAAAGTCATCATGGGTCTCTACCCCTAGAGATTGAAGAGTTTCTTCCAAGATATCCTTTGAAATGTCTGGAAGGTCAGCCAAGGCCTCCGTGATGGCAGAGCGTAGAAATGATTCTGACATCTTTTCTGTACAATTTGCATTTAAGACATATAAGGAAATATTTACAAAATGTAGCTGATTTACTACATTTACTTCACAACATTGCATTCATATTGGGCACCACTCTAACTTCAATATGAATCAGGCCCAAATTAGACTCATAATTCTAGCCACCATTTCTGGCCAAATGTGCTCAAAACTCAGCATTTCAATATTGGTCATTGTGTTTCATTTTAAACAATCTGCAAACTACACAAAATTAGACAGTGCACCTTTAAAAGGAGAATTAACGTTTTTTACAATCTGAGCCTTATTTCGGTCATAAAACAAGTTGTTTTACTCACCCATAGCACTTTGGTGTCATATGGAGCACTTCCAGAGATGTTTTAGATTAGCAATCTCCGTAATGTGAGTTCTCGGGGCATATGTTTGCGGTCTCCAAATAACACAAACTTTAGCACTTTTCAAATCATAGAAGCTCGATGTTTTAGTCTACGCTTTCGTTTGAGTCAAAAGTGGCCTGTAATCCGAGATTTAGCCATAGTTTCGAGTAGATGAGGAGGCCAGTGCGCATGTGCGGAGTCACAGTTTATTTCACTCTCAGCTCTCGGGACCCAAACATGAAATGCAAAACTGAAAATTATGGATAAATCTTGGATTACAGGCCACTTTTGACTCAGACGAACATGTAGACTAAGACAGTGAGCATTTATGATTCAAGACCAAAAAAAATCACCCTTCTTGTATTCTGTACCTCTGTACTGAATTTCTGTCGAGACAACTGTATCTTTTTCTGAAAATCCGAATTCACTAGCAGCATGATTGACTGCATCATTGTAAAGGTTGGGAATAAAAGCACAACCATTTTTAATTTGCAGAAGCTCACTACATCCTGGTCCTGCCGAGACATATGCTTGAAACATCTGATGCCTTTCAGAAAGAGTTAGGCAAATGTTCTTAAAGGGATATGCCACCCCCAGGTCAAACTTGGGCATCTCCCCACAGTCCAGAGACTAAAATAAGTGGTGGAAAGCGTTTTTCTGGTGACGCAGCCATTGTCCGAGTCTGTCGCCACTGACCGCCGTGGTATCTGCAGCTACTCCGCGCTAGACTGGAGTCTAACGTCGCCAGAGAAAGATTTCGGCCAAAAGGAATTAATTTGCTCGATGCGTTTCCCAATTACTTTCTGTGTAGTGCGCATTCATATCGAGTGCAAATAAATGTGCAAATCAACACGGAGAGCTTGACTTGGTCATTTTGGGTGGGAACTATTTTTCAGTGCGGAAAAAGACAGACGAAGCACACCACACCGACAGGGGAATCCCAGTTACGCACCAGGAAGGCAGTTCCCCTGTTACGCAGCGTGGTGTGTGCATATCCCTTTAAAGTTTTTCAAATGCCTGGCACATTGCTTGAAATAGCTATGTTTGCTTTCGAAACGCATCATCCATAGTCGAATAAGGGGTCCAAATTTCAGGATTAGTGAGGGATAATGTCTCATGTAATGGTGTTTTGGTTTGAGAGTACTGTGAGGAAACAAACACACCCTTGAATCCAGATACTCCTGGATTATGATTTCAAGATAAGCCATCTGTGACAATGAAATATTTTGCGCACAAACTAGATCAACAATATCTTTGAGCAGGAGAGCCAACTGCCACACTTGATCATCAGCATTTTGCACCTTGTCGCCAATTAGAACAGGTAGCAACCTCAAAAAATTGCGTTACTAGAGAGTTTGAGTGTACCAGATGGGACCGTGCATGGCTTGGAGAGAGCATCTGAACGTCTGAACTGAAATTGTTTGATTCGCCTGTTCAAAAGTGTATATGTGAACCATTTCTTTGTCTTGATGAAATAATTCAAGTACAGACCAAGGTCATAGGACAACACACCCTCAAAAATGTCATGGCCTAAGCATGGTGGGAGACCAGGTTGGCATACATGAAAGTTTGGCACATCGTTGAAAACAGACCTCTGTTTTATTCCTTTGACTTCTCTACTCTCCTCAGACAGAGGCGACAGCAGCGTCATAGGTATCAGCAGTTCGTTGCCGGCCGCAAAGACTGGGGTCCTTTTTAAATTCGTCTCTGGTTACCTCACAGTACCTGCAAAAATAACAAGATGTCAAGTTTTTGTTAAAGCCTCCAATGCCATGTGACCCTAAATTATCCCCCACTATGCAGTATAAAGCCCCACGGACTGTTTCCCCTCCTACAGTAACTCAATTTTCTGCCAAATCTTTTCAAATCATGTCAGCAAATACTTTAGCACATCCAAACTTTTTTAGATCATTCTCTCCACACAAGACTAGGGACATGTGATCTGTGTTGGATCGCACATGAACTGGCAAATTTGCAACAGAAAGATAAACAGCGAGAACTTTGTGTGCCTTTTTTGCTGAGCTGAGAGGATTGAATACTTCAAATGCATCTTGGTACAAAATAAGCTGCAGGCCTCCTGGGTTTGCAACGAAGAATGGATTGGACGTGTAGGCCTGTCCGTCACAAGTGTCACTAAGAAAGCATGCATCCGTTTCAGTAGTCTGTTGCAACACAGAATTTTTCCAAAATTGTGATTCAAGTAAGTTTGTCAGTGTTTGCTTCACAGGTATGTAATAAGCATTTCTTTGTCTCATATTATCATCATATCCTAATCTTACTACTTTGGGCTCTACATATTTGAACATGCGTTTGAATATCTGAGCTCTTGTGTAAGTTGTTCTCAATGGGCCTTTATGAGATGAAGAGAACAGCTCGGAATCCTTAATACAATCAGAGACTTTCCCCATCACATCATCAATTAAATTTAACTCATCTTTCATGAGGGAGTGTAATTTGCTCAAAGTGTAATCAGGTCCTAATTCATGTAGATTTTGCATCTCTTCTAGGGATGGGCGATACCAGTTATTTTTGTTTTGATACGATACCAAGTAATACCAGGGTTAGAATCGCGATATCGATACCGATACTTTCATAAATTTTTTAATACTACAGAAAAACACTAACCTGGCTCTAACTAGATACCTTGACTTTGCAAAGCTCCACCAGGGGGCTTAGCTCCACACATTCTAACACCAGATATCTGAAAAAAAATTCTTTGATGAAATGAAAATGGCAATGCAGACATCAAATGTGACCACTAGACTTTTGTTTGTGTTGCTTGTATTGCACATTGTATTTTTATGTATTTGCCT
Organism: Paratrypauchen microcephalus; assembly: GCA_036785185.1. Taxonomy (NCBI): domain Eukaryota; kingdom Metazoa; phylum Chordata; class Actinopteri; order Gobiiformes; family Gobiidae; genus Paratrypauchen; species Paratrypauchen microcephalus. Next base: position 422,845 of record JAVJIX010000212.1, on the reverse strand, counting down.
GCCTAGGAAGTGCGGATGAAAACTAGCTTTGTAGCTAAAATTCGGCATATTTACATTTGTTTTATACTTATGTTAATTAATGTGCATTGTCCCTATCAAATAAATAAATAAATAAAATAAAATAAATAAATCTATTGTAAGTTGGGCACTTGCAGCTTATGAAAAAAGACAACAAATGAAGTATCACTATTCTCACTCTCACATACATATACATTCTCCTCTCACATACACTACTCTTAGTCTTCTACATGGTTGATGGTTACCTGGATTCTCGCCTCGGCAAGTGACCTCTGTCGTACTGCTGTTGATGCTGTGCTGGAGGGAGCTGCCTGACTAGCCTCCTGTGGTCGTTTGGTCAGTAGCATTTCGTCATGCTGAGGTTTATTATTTATGATCAAGTGTTTATTTAAAATTTGTGGTATTGCCACAATATCGGATCATTTTTTTGGCACACACTGCACTTCGCAACATTGTCGTCCACGGTGTGGAAGTAACACCACACCACACTTTGCTTGCGCTTACGGTCTCCCATGGCTCCCGCAGCCCCGCGCCGCTTTGACTGAAATCTCACAGCAGTGAGTCTATCGCGGGATGACGTACTACCCCACGTTTGGTGAGAACGCGGAAGGAAAAGTAGTGCCTGACAAGTGGCAAGGGTTGAATAATGAACAAAACACATGAATTTGAGCTAAATAAACTGAAAGTTAAGTCAGTAAGAAAACATGACTTGGTATCGATATTTTAATACCAGGATCGATGCATATTCAATACCCCATCAGGATCGATATATCGATACTTTGGTATCGATCCACCCATCACTAATCTCTTCAACAATTATCTGTATCGTTGAATTTGGAAGCAGGAGCTGTCCTTGCAGTTTTAGATAGAACAGGCAAACACTCCTAAGAAAGGTTTCATCCGAAATCAGTGTTGGCTCAGTACTTACTGGTATTTCAGTTGCACCATCCACCGTCTGCGAAACCTCTTCAGAAGCTGTGGCAGAGGACTGCGGTGTGATTTCTCTGTAAAGATCATTTATGTTATTCACTGAACATTGTGGATGTTTCCTGGACAAGTGCGCTGAAAATGATTACCTCAAAGTAAATGTGCTTTGACAACCTGCCACTGGACACTCAACAGATCTTCCCTCCTCTAAATGTTATTTTAAGTGTACAATAAGTTCCTGCACGGTCTGGAATCGGTCTGAGCAAAGTGGCATGGCGCACACCAAATTTGATATAATTGCTGTGTTAGCAGTAACAGGCGGCGCTGGGACATTGTGCTTCCGACAGAAGTGACACCTAAATGATGCATATGCGCAAAATGTCTGCCTGCAATTTGTACTTTCACACCTGAACACACAGCGCGGTTCGTTTCTATGAATTCTACAATGCAACACATAACCTCTCAACGTTTGCAAGGTTCTCCCGCAAAAACGACAACGAATCATGGCAAGGGAAGCTCGAAACAGGTATTCGTTGCTTGGGGAGCTTGAATCAGGCAAAATAGCTAGCAGTAAACAGCAAATCCACCAACATTGATGGTTGTCTGCCTATCAACGAGTGTAAAATAAAGTTAAGACACGCTGTGTTGTTTCACAACATTGGCTGTTGACTTAATCTGACGACTGAGTATGATTCAATGATATTCAATTTGCACCGCTCCGCGCAAAAATGACAACGATAAAAAGGCGCGCTTAGCTGCTAAAGCTCTCCGTTATTAGCTGCCTGCAAATGCAGCAACACAAAGTTATCAGTTATCACCTATAGACAAATTTAGTACAGTATATGAAATACACAGTTTCTTGAAAATAAATTGCCTTTAACTTCACCTGACAGTATGATTCAGGGTATTAACTCAGTGCTGCTGGTACACTTGATTAACTAGTTTAGCTAACCCAACTGTCTGACATGAAGTTGGCTGTGGGTTTACCACTCTTCAACAAAATAACAGCTACCTTAAACTCTGAATTAACAGAAAGGGAGGCAGATTGTTCTTACCTTCTAACTTTGACGATAGTGTAGGCTGGATGGTTTCAGCCGTCTCTGAGGAGCAAACAGGCACTGACCGCGCTGCTGAAGTGAACTACTCGAACCAGTGTGTGAGACCGTAGGTAGCAAGACGTCGCTTAAGGCACGGCGTTGCGTGCGTCACATCGTTGCGTGCGTCACATCGCCACGCATGACAGACTAATCTCCAGAAAATATGCCTTAATATTAACTTGGGAAATCCCAGGCAGTCTTTCTTTCGTTTCGATTCGAAAGACAGCCTGGCAAAGAGGCTAAGCGAACTCTCCTGATTTTGGGAGCCAATCAGAGAGTGGGGAGGGGTGGCAAGACAGTGACAAACGGAAGCTTGTAGTTTGAACTGACAACTGACATGATTGGCTATGGGCTCGTCTACATCCGTGGGCTACACTAGTCTTTGTAAAATAAATTACCATGCACAAACATAGAATTGTTTACTTACATTATTAGATTATTGTTGCTTTGTACATCCATGAAATTCCAATATGTTAAAAAAAAGATTAGCCTATGCTTTCAGAGTCACGTTAAGGCCAGCAGTCATATATGATTTATAGTTCAGAGAGCATTGAAGTGTTGGCAGTCTTCCTTGTACAGTAGAGCATTTTAGAAACCCTGCATGTTTAAGTCTACAGAATTTAATTGTTATTTAACTGTTATTTAATATGCATTGCATTGTTTTTTGCATACAGTATTTATGTGTCAATATAACATAAATCAGGTATTTTAGCAAGGAATTTATGTTTTAAAAACAGCGTTTTCATGTTAAATTTAGAGTTATATTTAGTTTAAAACTTTACTAAATCACACTGTAAAGAAAACAATATTTTGCTGTATTTCCCTTTACGTTTTTTTAATGTTTTGATTTAACAGTGTTTATGTGTCAATATAACATAAATAAGTAATTTTAACAAGGAATTTACGTTTTAAAAACAGCATTTTCATGTTAAATTTACAGTTATATTTAGTTTAAAAATTTACTAAATTACACTGTAAAGAAAACAATGTTTTGCTGTAATTCCCTTTACAGTTTTTTAACGTTGAGATTTAACAGTGTTTTTCTGTTATTTCTACGGACATTTTTTACAGTGTGTGGAACATTCCAGGCAGAGCAGTGACCTCTCCATAAAAACAAGAATGTGACAGACCCACTATCGAAAAGTTTCACAGTTCACCTTTAAAGCTTGTCAATGGGGAAACTTTGCATTCCTCCCAAAGAGTATAATATAAAAGCAGCACTTAGTTACAAAATGAGACTACGTCGCTCTGTCTGCAGCTAATAATCAAGTCATTTAATTTATCGTCAACGCTTAAAGCTGCGCTCCACCCTCGAGAAATACTGCATGTGAATATTAACACTGTGGTAAAGAGTTTGAGCTACGTGTGAAAATCAGGTACTCCAGCTTAAGCCTCTGTATGGTTCAAGAGACCAGAGACGAATCTTAACAAGCCGTTTACTGTGTTTAATGGAGTGTGACCTCAAAGATTGTAATAGTTCTTAAGGAGCAAGCAGTAGTCATATCAAAGTGAGAACAATCAGCTGAATTAAATGATAGAAAAGACCAAGCTTTCCCCTTGGCCTTTCAAAGTCCTCTACAAACTTTAATATTTCATATACATTGACTCAAAGGTGAGCTCAGGTCTGCTTTTGGTGAAAGAACGTTCCTTACATTTAATTAAAGCTTAAAGGTGTTGACTTTTCACCTCGTCTGGTCGGCCAGCATTACACGCTTATCCTATTCCATGCACAGTAACACAGTGTTATCTTGCAAGGTTCAGATGGGCATGGTTGACAAGAAGATTACCCAATCTGGACCATCTATACTGAAACAAACATTGGGTTTCACATGAAAAACAACTCAGATAAGGGGAAATAGTGCAGATTTTTGCCAAATCCGTGAGTGAAGCACTAAACACTGCAGAGAAAAGTCTGACTTTTTCGAAATGATAGATCACCACTGGAACCCTGTGTCACTGAAATAAACAAGTGACCACCTTGTCGGCATTTATATTCACCATTGGGAAATCTCGGCATGCCTCTGTCTTCAGCAGATGAGGTTTTGGTCACACTGTGAATCCTAAATAGGTTTTAGTCGAGGTTTATCAGGTTTCCACAGCTTAAAACAGCCAATAGTTGTGTTTCTGTCACCCTGTTTTTAATGTGTGTTTTGAAAATGTGCATAAGTAGCAGGAGGTGGAAATGCACGAACATCACATTTAGAACTCTAATTTCGCATAAAAGTTTATTTTGATGAACAGAACAGAACAGTTGAACTCATTATGAAAAGATGGAAACACATTTAGATACAAATGATTGGAGCGAATATAAAAAACACATGACTGTTAGATTAGAGCCTCCTGCAGGACCAGATTGGACACATCTGAAGAAGAAAAGACTAAATAATCTCATCCCGCTGGTGTTATTTGGCCAAAATCCTCCAGAAGAGCACAGATAACAGTTCTTGTTGAGACAGTAGCTCAGCTGGTGAGTAGAAGGTTGGTAGTTCGAACATTTATACTACACCATATTATGTGCAATCAAGCACAACTTGCTCAATTTTAATAATTTTGCACATTTTAAATACGGTTGTTTTATATGTAAAGTTTTACATGGACTTGCTCCTCCTCTGCTACAGGATTTTATCAAAACAAACTCTGAATTTGCAGACTGTGAGTGGGATGGGAACTAGGGCCACGGCCCAGGGGAACTGTGAGGTCCCGCTCAGATGCACTACATTTGGACAAACTGTGCTCTCAGTCAGAGGCACTAAGTTCTGGAACACTCTCCCATCATCAGTAAGAGAGACTCCAACACTGGACACTTTCAGATCATACTTGAAACAGTGACTAAACAGGAAAACCAGACTTGTGGACACTTTTAATGTTTTAATGTTTTAATGCGTGAAAAGTCCCTCAGTCGTCCAGGTAGAATCCATGCTGAGCTGAGCTGACGAAGCCTCTCGGATGAGCGGCGAAACGTTTTCAACCAAACATACTTTGTCCAGTTGACAAATTGAACTTCTCCTTTTATCATTAATGTTTTAATGTTGGTGTTACTGTCAGCTGTCATTGTTTTTATTGTTTTTGCTGTGGTGTCACCTGCCTAGGGACTACAGATGTAAATTAGCATTCTTGCTATAATCTGGCATATTTACACTGCAAAGCTGCAGATGTTTATTAATATGCACTGTCCCTATTAAATAAATAAATAAATAAATAAAAAATAAATCTGTGAAATATTCTACTTACACTTTATTTAATCCTACCTGTACCTTTGTATATTGTATATTTATTACATTTTATTAAATATTTGTATTATATTGTTTAATTCTTCCCCTGCACTTTTGCAACACTTTTTTTTTACCATGTACTATTATTGCTGCTATTAGTACTTCTGACTATCTGCTCTTCTGATCCTAAGCATTTCATTGCATTGTTGACCCTGTTTTGATTCTGCATATGACAAATAAACAATCTTGAATCTTGAATCTTGAATGCCGTTCTCCACATAAACATCGTCGGTAGAGCGGTCAGATTCACTGACCCACGGGATGGCGGTGCAGTTCCAGCTCTCACTGCTGAATGCTGTTGTTGTGTCCTTGGGCAATAAAACCCTGGTGTATGACTGTAAATGCGTGAGTGCTTCCTTGATGTAAAGCACTCTGAGGGCCTTGAAAGTGGAAAAGTGAATGTGACCATTTACCACTACATGCTTGAAGCTCGGTGTTATTGCCTCGAAAAGGGAAGAAGGGCAGATAACGTAAGATTTCTCTTCTTTCTGCTCCTTTTCATTCAATTTTTTGTATTGTTATCACACTGTTGATGTCTTTTTATACTTTATGAATGAAAAAAACAAACAAAAAAAACCATGTTGGCCAACTAATAGTTTTGAAATGCAATCTGCTCTCTGTTGACTGGAGCAACAGAGAAGACACAAATCTGACCAAGAACATACTTCACATTTTGCTGTACATGAAAACAAAGTGGATGTTGGCCAGTTTTCAAGAGCAGTTTTTGGTTAGTTTTTATTTGTGATTTTCTACCACCAAGAGCACTTCCACATAAAGCAGCCATTCGCCCAGCCATTCACCCAGCAGTTAAGTTTCAAAACACCATCTCTCGGATTGTTGGCCAAGTGGTCATTCTAATAAAGCTACTAACTAAACTACTTTATATGCATTACTTCTACTACTTTAATCCTAGTGGGTTTTAAAGCCATTCTGGATAACAGGATTTGTAGCTGAAGCAGAAAGGGGTAACTTGCTGTGGCAAATGCAGGGCGTTCTCTTAATAAACACAGTAATCTATCTGCCGCATTTTCATATATTTGTGACTGGTGTGAGCTTTGTTTATTTTCATATGGTCCAAAATCAAAAGAACAAGGCTTTACTTAAAGATCCTATGTTATGCAAAACTGACTCTTAGAAGTTTTAAAGGTCCCATGGCATGAAATTTTCACTTTCTGAGGTTTTTGAACTCCCCTACCCTGTTTAGGGGCCCCCTTCATGGCTAAAAGTTGCGAAATGTGTAAACTGAGCATTTGCGGTCCTTTTCTGCGTGTGAAAAAAACACAGCTCAAACGGGCGATTCTGAACAAGGAAACTTTCTGACGTCAAAATGGATGTCTACCCACACTCTCTGAACTCACGCCCAGAGAGTTTGGACCGCGAATGAGCTACGCAATGCGAAATGCGTTTTTTTATTTGCCTGGAGGCACGTGTAAGGGTTTCCAGGCTCGGAAGTCCTTTATCCGACCCTCTGGACCTCTGAAACAGCAGTGGTTTAATTTTATTTTCTGTGAAAATGTGTTTTTTTCATTGAAACGGCTCTCCTTTCTTCCTGCGCTCTTAAAACACGGAAGTGGGGCCAGCACACATCGCACAGCTAAAACAAGGAACCGGTCAGAGCGGGTGGGGCATTTGCCCCCCCACCCCACCCGCTGCGCTGACCTATCTCTGTCCTTCTCATTTGCATTCAAGCAACAACGCCCAGAATGAGGTGTTCAGAGCAATATTTTTTGACTCTGTCTGTGTGCATGTGTCTTTCTCATGCACTGAGTGTTGATTTTGAAGGAGGATTCATTTACAGTATTAGGGAACCATTAAGGCACCATATAAAAGCATCAAGAAGTACCATGTCATGGGATCTTTAAGCCATTAGAATGTCGTTACCTCCTCAAAAACAGACCTGTAGTTGTGTTTTGTTTCATTCACACATGTTGAGCATTCATTTATCTTTAGTCTGTCTACATCTCCAAACCTCAAAATGCTCTGTTCCACCTTGTGATGTCGTGAAGTTAACAGTTATCTTTTACCCTTTGTTCAGGAGAAATGGGCAATTGCAGTTACATCACAAGGTGGATTAGAGCGTTTTCTGTCTGTGTCTTATATGTGTGTGATGGAATGGAACAGTTACTGGCAGTGGAGTGGTTGGCTGCTTTTGTGGCGACCTGGCTCACACACTGAGCAGTTTTTGATAGTTTTTGTTTTATTGAGTTGTTTTTTAACATCATATTGTGACATTTGAACCAACTAAGAAGTGCAGCATGTGCAGTTCAAAGGACACAAGTAAGGGACTGTTGGATTTAGTGAAATGAGCTGTTAAGAGGAGGAACTAAGGAAGTATCTATGGACATTTGAGATGCTATAGGCGTTTTATACTAGGGATGCACCGATGTGAAAATTTTAGCTGATACGATATCCGATATTAATATTACTATTATAATACCGATATTAGCCGATACCGATGTTTATTTTTTAAATCTGATACAACATTTTATACAGACTGAAAATCATGCAAAATTAATTTTTGAATGTCTTCTTTTATTTTCAAAACGTGTTTTGACTCCTGATTTTTATTTATTTATTTTTTTCAATTTCAACTTTTTTTTTATAGTGTAACTTTTTTTTTTTTTTTTTTTTTTTTTTTTTAGTGTAACATTGTGTTCTGCATCCTGATTGGCTAAGGGACCTTGGGGGGGCCAGACTCGGACTAGACCAGGACCAGACTGGGATCAGACCGGGACTAGACCAGGACTAAACGCGGACTAAACCAGGTCTAGTACAGGTCTAAACCATGTCTAAACCTGGACTAAACCATGACTGGACCAGGTCTAGACCTGGACTAAACCAGGACTGGACCAGGTCTAGACCTGGACTAAACCAGGACTGGACCAGGTCTAGACCTGGACTAAACCAGGACTAGACCAGGTCTAAACCAGGATTAAACCACCGCGTGCGGCTCTTTGCCTGGTTTCTTGCGGCTCTTGCGTTCGTTCATGTCGAGGTTTGATGTGCTCGGACTGCGTTCACGGTCCCGAGGAAGAGGCACGGTTTGGGCACGGGTCTCGCGCTCGCAGCCCCGTGCGGTCTCACGCCGGTCATGCTGCGCTATCACGGATTTGAGCACAATGAGCGGGTGCACATGTCCGCGCGCACCCCCCCCCCCCCCCCCCCACACACACACACACACTTTTACACATCAGGCCGATATCAATATGGTAAAATTTGGCGATATCGGCCGATACCGATGTTAATGCCGATATATTGTATTGTATACCATATGTGGCAGCAAACACCTTCAGAGGAAATACTTAGAGGGAATGCTGTAGGTCACAAAGGAGGGACACTTTTGGCTCTTCCACAGGATCTGCTGACCCTTCCTGACCATATTATGCACAGTTGACTCCTGTGAGCCTTTAGCTGTGTTAATGTTCTTACCTCATCAAAATCATACCTCGAGTTGTCTTGTTTCATTCACACGTTTCAGTTATCCTGGTTTATTGAGTTGTCTACATCTCCTCCATGGAACTGCTTTTCTCTGCAATACCCTTGAACTGTTGCCTCATTATTATTTTTTTTTTTAAATTAGACCTTTTATTCAGTTGAGATTTCAACAGAAATTCTCTAATATATTCTAATGCACCGAGAAGTGAAGTTTCAACAAGGCTAAAACAATAGCTGTATCAAAATATGGCAAATCCAGGGCTGGAAATTATTCATATGATTCTGGCATGGAATTAAAAACACATTGAGATGCGTCCTGAATTATCACTTAGTATTGTCATAAGATGGAACAGTGAAACCAAACACTCCAGGTATGTAACATATTATAACATAGTTTATGTTTAGTAGTCTAGTCCACTCAACATCCACAGTTATGCATGAATGTTTCTCTAATGCTGTTTTTGCTCCTTAAAAAGCCTGTACCTGATTTTACCGTCAAGCTCCTCTGACCTCATCTGCCACTCCCTGAGCCGCCACCTCCTTCCCCTCCCCTTTTTGTGTTCCAGGAGTGGAGACAGGCAGAGACGGGCGGAGACAGGCGGAGACAGTTGGAGTCAGGCGGAGACGGGCGGAGACAGACGGAGACAAGTGGAGACGGGCGGAGACGGGTGGAGACGGGCGGAGACAAGTGAAGACAGGCGGAGACAGGAGGAGACAGGCGGAGACAGGCGGAGACAGGCGGAGACAGGCGGAGACGGGTGGAGACGGGCGGAGACGGGCGGAAACAGGCGAGACAGGCGGAGACAAGCAGAGACGGGCGGAGACAGGCGGAGACAAGTGGAGACGGGCGGAGACAGACGGAGACAAGTGGAGACGGGCGGAGACGGGTGGAAACAGGCGAGACAGGCGGAGACAGACGCAGACAGGCGGAGAACAGGTGGAGACAAGTGGAGACAGGCGGAGACAGTTGGTGACAGGCGGAGACAGATGGCGACAGGTGGAGACAGGCGGAGACAGGCGGAGACAAGTGGAGACAAATGAAGACAGGCAGAGACGAGCAGAGATGGGTGGAGACAGGCGGAGACAAATGAAGACAGGTGGAGACAAGTGGAGACAAATGGAGACAGGCGGAGACAGGTGGAGACAGGCGGAGACAAGTGAAGACAGGTGGAGACAGGCGGAGACAGGTGAAGACAGGTGGAGACAAGTGGAGACAAGTGGAGACAAATGGAGACAGGCGGAGACAGGTGGAGACAGGCGGAGACAAGTGGAGACAGGCGGAAACAAGTGAAGACAGGTGGAGACAGGTGGAGACAGGCGGAGACAGGCAAAGACAGGTGGAGACCGGCGGAGACGGGTGGAGACAGGCGGAGACAAGTGTGCTGGAGCCGAACTGAGCTGGGCTCACTCTGTAATCAACAGGGTTTAAGAGCCACTTAAGCTCCAGCTCAGCGGTGCCAGATGGTAATACCTCTACAGTCAGTGGTACGTTTTAGCTCCATTTGATTTACCTACCTGAAACTCGCTTTATTTACCCTTTGTTCATAAGCCTCAGATCTCCACGCTCCAGTCTCCAGCTTATTTAAATTAGGACAGTGCATATTAATCAACATGTCAGAGAGCTTCAATGTAAATATGCCGGAGTTAGCACAATAGCTAATTTACACCCGTAGTCCTAAGGCAGGTAAGAAAAAAAACAACAACAACAAAACCACACATTCACACAAACTGAGAAAACAGAATACACAATAGACATTACACCAAGAGCATGTAAGTGCAATAGACCCATCTCAGAGTTTACGCGCCCCCAAAAGTCAGAATAATCTACATGTGTGAGCACGTCTGGTTAGTTTTCAACAATGTTTCAGAGGCATTTTAAAGGCTGAATCGGTGCCACAGTTCCTGACGTGGGCTAGCAGTGCGTTCCATGTCTGTGAGCCTCTGATAGACTCCACCATTTGGCCAAATTTAGTCCTACGCCTTTTTATGTTACAGTCTCCTCTGGTCGATGCTCTGGTGTTAGGTTTTCGCTAGGTTTTTTTACCTATAAAATCCAGTAAAGGAGGAGCAAGAACATTAAAAACTTTAAAAATCCAAAATGTTATACTTACTTAAGATGTTAGAATAATGATACTGTAAAGGCTTTTTGTCCAAAGTTTTCAGTGTTTTCTTGAAGAGAGACTTTAGCTCCGGGGTGCTCAAAGTTTTTTTTGACCGGGATCTACTTTTGATCCACACACACACACACACACACACACCTTAGTCCTGGTTCAGACCTGGCCCAGTTTAGTACCGGTTTAGACTTGGTTTAGACCTGGTTTAGTCCTGGTTTAGTCCTGGTTTAGACCTGGTTTAGTCCTGGTTTAGTCCTGGTTTAGTCCTGGTTTAGTCACAGTTTAGACCCGGTTTAGTCCTGGTTTAGACCTGGTTTAGTCCTCGTTTAATCCTGGTTTAGTCCCGGATTAGTCCCAGTTTAGTCCCGGTTTTGAACCGGTTTAGTCCTGGTTTAGACCTGGTTTAGTCCTGGTTTAGTCCCGGATTAGGCCCAGTTTAGTACCGGTTTAGACCTGGTTTAGACCTGGTTTAGTTCTGGTTTAGTCCTGGTTTGGACCTGGTTTAGTCCTGGTTTAGTCCCGGATTAGTCCCGGTTTAGTCCCGGTTTAGACTTGGTTTAGTCCTGGTTTAGACCTGGTTTAGTCTTGGTTTAGTCCTGGTTTAGACCTGGTTTAGACCTGGTTTAGTTCTGATTTAGTTCTGGTTTAGACCTAGTTTAGTCCTGGTTTAGTCCTGGTTTAGTCCTGGTTTAGACCTGGTTTAGTTCTGGTTTAGACCTGGTTTAGTCCTGGTTTAGTCCTGGTTCAGACCTGGTTTAGACCTGGTTTAGTTCTGGTTTAGACCTGGTTTAGTCCTGGTTTAGTCCTGGTTTAGTCCTGGTTTAGACCTGGTTTAGTCCTGGTTTAGTCCTGGTTTAGACCTGGTTTAGTCTTGGTTTAGTCCTGGTTTAGTCCTGGTTCAGACCTGGTTTAGACCTGGTTTAGTCCTGGTTTAGATCCTGGTTTAGTCCCGGGCCCCTGCTGTCAGATAATCTGTCCCTTTGATGCAGAAATAACACGATAATATGACTCACCCCATAAGAACGCGGTCAGCTCCTTTGTTCGCGTATCCACGTGTATCGCGCTGTACCTTAATTATCCGGAGCTCCGGAGAAAGGGACATATCCCGAACGTATCGGCGAATTTCGCCTTAAGATGAGGGATTTTCATGCCTGCAGTGAAGCGGCGAAGCAAGTACTAGAGCAACTTGACTTGCAGTGACTTCCGTAAACATTGAGCACGCACGCTGCGTGTGGCCTCCTCATGTCCTCCTGCATGAGCAAAAAAATTGGATTTCACAAAAAAATCGGAATTGAGCATTAAGCCCTGACAATCGACTGACACTTGGTCCCCGATCGACCTGTCGATCGCAATCGATGTATTGAGCACCCCTGCTTTATTGGCTTCAGAACAGCCTCTGAAGTGTGAGACCGTGTGGTATAACAGTAGGTTATGTGGCTAAATATCATGGCATGCATGTAAGCCTTTGCTGATTCTGTAGTCAGAGAAGGTCTTATGCGTTTAAAGTTTGACAGATTGAATTTAATTATATGCGAAATTTTCTTTCCATGTTTAATGCTGTTGAATGGTATATCACAGTAGCAGGAAAGATTAAGTGGGCAGGGATAAAAGTTTAAACTAAAACATGTTCCTGACTCATAGTTTGAAATCAGGTGCGGGCCCTTTAAATCAGCTCACCTGCAGGGCCCCTGTGGTGGAGGAATGGCTTTATGCAAAGTGTGTTCTAAAATAACAGATGCTAAGGCCATGAGCAAGCAGACTGGAACAGGTGGAGAAAGTTGTGAAAAATGTGGTGGGACCAGCAATGATGCAAAATGTACAGACTGTCTATGAGAATAATGAGAAATGCACTGGTCCAGCTCTTTCAGTACCAAGGTATGCTTTTTTTTGTATATCTATATATGTACCAACCAACAGTGCATTAACATTGCCAGCAAGATGGATTCTCCAAATTTTTCAAAACCTCGTGAGGATCACAGGGCAGTGTGATTTAGGTGTAAGCTGGTGCCAAATGAACCAAAACAAATGCATTTCAGCCTGTTTTTGTAGAAATATGGACTATTTTGTTTGTGAAAAAACATGCAGATGGAAGCGGTTATTCCACTGTTCTGACATTTCCTCCAACATATATTATAATATTTGTCTGAACGGTCCTCTTTTGGCGAGAAATGTTCCAGATTGATGTGTATAACTCAATTCAGAGAGCTACAAATATCGGTCTGACATGAGCCAGGTTATCCATGCGTAGACTTTCCTTAAAACGGGCACATTAACCTTTTCCAAATATCTTATGATTGTGAAAATTCCATTCATTGTCATTCAAGTTGTTTTCGTTTTTAAAATGGCAAATGTTTTGAAGCTAAGTGTGGGCAATATTGGCCAAAATACTACTTTTGGCATCTTTACCAGAATATTCAGACAATTTTTTTTATAACGCGTAAGGAAAGTGCTGAAATGTGTGATGACTCCACAAAAGAATGGTCCATAAAATTATCCACATGTGCAGAATTATCACTTTACACTCGATGCTGCTGCTCATTTTATTTTCTCTCTGCGCTTTTGCTGAGAGCATTTAGACTTAGACAAACTTTACTGATCCACAAGGGAAATTATTTGGATACAGTCGCTCACTCATCATAATATTTAAGAGAGCGTAACAAAAAATAGATGGAATAGCAAAAAAAAAGAGCAAGAGACCAGTGTCAGATGAGACATAATTATAAAAATAATCATAGTAAATGTATATGTACAAATCTGAATTAAATATAAAAGTAGTAATAAAGTATAAAATACAATATCAAATAAGATGTACAATCACAGCTGTGTACAGTTGCAGGGAGTGTTATGTTAGATAAGGGTGAGTTGTTGTACAGTTGTAGGGAGTATTATCTCCTCTGTCCCTCTATGGTCTGGTGCAGTGGGTGAGCAGGAGTGTCCATGATGGAGAGCAGTTTGTCCAGTGTCCTCCTGTCCCTCACTCTGACAAATGTCTCCAGCTCACAGCCGATTACATGACCAGATTTACAGATCAGTTTGTCGATGCATCCAATGTCTCTTTTACTGGTGCTGCTCCCCCAGCAGACCACAGCGAAGTCCAGGGCACTGGTCACCACAGACTGGTAGAAGATCTCCAGGAACTTACTGCACATATTGAAAGACCTGAGCTTCCTCCACATCCTCCGCAAACTCCGTGCTCTCTCCGTCACCCCACAACTTCTCTTACTGTTATACACCAGCATCATATAACCCATCCTCCTCTACTGCTCCTCCTGTTACTTCAATATGCTCTCCATCACCAACAGAAACAAACTCACCAAGGTCACCCGCACAGCTTCCAAAATCATCAATCGGCCCATCACAGACCTCTCACATTTCAACAATAAATCCATCAGACGTATGGCCCGGACAATTATCAGAGACTCAGACCATCCACTACATCACCACTTCTGCCTGTTGCCCTCTGGCCGCAGGTACAGGACTATGAGGTGGAAGTGGGCACGCTTCAGTAAAAGCTTTGTGTCCTCTGCCATTGCCGTACTTAATAACATGTAATCATCTTATCTACTCCTCATTTGCATGTGTGATGTCCTGTGTCCAATGTCCATATGTGTCCTTGTTTTTTTTTGTTTTTTTTTAATCTGACAGTGTCTGTGGAAACAAATTTCCCCTCGGGAACAATAAAGGTCTGTCTGTCCGTCCGTCCATCATCCATCCATCCATCCTCATTCTGTCTACAAGAAGAGCATGAGCAGACGGTAGCGTCTGCTCATGCTCTTCTTGTAGACAGAATTACAGTTGTCCCTCCAGTCCAGCCTGTTGTCCACATGGACACCGAGGCACTTGTAGCAGTCCACGATCTCCACATCATGACCCTGCATGGTAATGGGCTCCACTGCTGTTCTCTTCCTCCTGAAGTGGACAATATATAATTATAGGCAATATATTTATAGATTTATAGACAATATATTTGATATTTTTTATTTTCTTTTTTTGATATTTGATTCCACATAAAACTAATGTTGGACATTATCTGTAAATATGCACATAGCCCCTAGCCTATATTTTTCATAGTGTATATTCTGTAAAGATTGTTTCTATTTGATCATAGTTTTTACATGCTTATCTGATCTTTTTTTTTTTTTTTTTGCATGCTTTTGGCATCCAGTGTGGGCAAGTAAGAATTTCATTGTACAGGGAAATGTGTTTCTTTACTGTGCATATGACAGTAAAAGTTTTGAATCTATTTGATATTCTAATTTTTTAATCTTCAAAACAACACTTGCTATATCATCATTTAGATATACAGTGTTACCTCACCTTACGAAATTAATTCGTTCCAGAAGTGGTTTCGTAACATGAATTTTTCGTAAGTTGAGTAGCTATTTCAATGGAAAAGGCCTGATTCGTTCCAAGGTTGTTGTTTTTTTATAGTGTAACATTTTTTTTTTATAGTGTAACATTGGTTCTGCATCCTGATTGGCTAATAATAATAATAATAATAATAATACATAAGATTTATATAGCGCTTTTCAAAACAACTCAAAGACGCTTTACAGAAAGGAATAAAAAATAAAAATAAAATATAAAATAAACAAAACAAAAGAGACTAGACCAGGACTTAACGTGGACTAAACCAGGTCTAGACCAGAACTAAACCAAGTCTAGACCAGGTCTAAACCTGGACTGGACCTGGACTAAACCAGGACTGGACCAGGTCTAGACCTGGACTAAACCAGGATTAAACTACCACATGCCACTCTTTGCTGGTTTCATGAGGCTGGTTTGTGGCTCGAGAGGCTCCAGAGGACGCGGTCCGGGCGCCACGGTTCTATCTCGTGCTCGCAGCCCCGGTGCCGGTCGTGCAGACCAGGACTAGAGGTGCTCCTCGTGCGGTGCGTGCTCCTCGCACCGGCTGGTTTGTGGCCCGAGCCACAAACCAGCCGGTGCCGTGCTCCTCGAGCGGTGTGTTCATGTCTCCGCGCTGCTTCCGGAGTCGTGTCTCCCGCCCACGCTTCACTATTTAATACATTTTGTTGAAAATCTTGCGTGTTCGGTGCTAGAGCTAAGAGGCCGAGAAAGGTGCTTTTTGAGCGGGGATAACAGCGGGGCGTGCATCTGAGCGCGCATTATTCAAATTTTTGAGATTTCGTGTTTCATAACTTGAATTTTCTTTCGTATCTAGAGACCAAAATTTAACGTGAAGGCATTTCGTAACTTGGATTTTTCGTATGTAGGGTCTTTCGTAAGGTGAGGTACCACTGTATTACCACCCCTATTTGAAGCATTTGAGCGTTTGCGAGGGAACAGATGTGCAGATTCCAAGTCTGATTCATGACATCGCTGCGCTGTAGGGGTCTACCTTAACATTCTCAAACGATTTTTAGCCAGCAACAGGCAATTAGTGCGACCTTTGGAGACTGAGCTTGTTATGGAGCGAGTGTGTGAGCTTTGGTCCTTTTGGCCAGTTCACTCACTAAATAAAATAAATCAATGAAACAACGAGTGCTGATCCACAGTGGAGGAGCAGCACTGCAGTTTGTCATCACCTCTGTTCTAAAACGAGTAAACATGTCTAATATTTCCCAGGTTGTTTCTTACCGCATGCTGTTGGACGTCGCTCCGTGTCTGCTCCTGTGTATATATGTAATTGAACTTTCTAGTTAAATGCAGTGGGCATCAGAGCATTTCGATCAAATAAACTTAAAGACTAACTTGGACAAACTTTATTAATTCACACGGGAAATTACTTGGACACAGTATCTCACACATAATATATTATAATCACAGAGTAAAAAATGTAAATTGTAATAATTCCAAATGAGTAGCAAGAAAAATAGCAAAGTGACTGTTGTCAAATAAAGCATAATTATATAAATGTATGTGTATAATTCCAAATAAAATAGAAAGTATATTTGATGATTGAAATATTAAAATACGGGATTATTAAAAGATCCTATATTACAATAAATTGATGATTTTTGAGGCCTCAAAATCCTCTGTTTCCTCATCAAAAACACTCCTGGAGTAGCTATTTGAAAACTACCACTTCATGACATCACAAGGTGGAACAGAGCACTTGACCTTTTTCAAATTTCTACTGAAATCATTAAGATTTACAGACAACAAGAGGGGGATGAGACATATTACAGGGGGTCCTCGGGTTACGACGTTGATCCGTTCTTAAGACGCGTCGTAACCCGAATTTCGTCGTAAGCCGGATTTTGCCTTTGATCTTCCAACCAAAGCACCAATAACCTTTCCATCTCAATAATTAGACCACTACGCTGCTTGGTTATCACTGCCGCTTTCATAGGAGCAGACCAGAGCCCACATCAGGTACTTCCGCCCACATTGGGCATGCACACGTGGCCGTCTTCTCCGCCCTACAACCACAAAAGAGCATATTCTTCCGCCGTGCGCCGCGCGCCGTTTGCGTTTGTTTACATCTCTTACCACGCTAAACCGCGTAAGACGGAATGACGCGTAATATATACATATATTTTTTAATGGGGGCGCGTTCGTAAGCACGAAACGTCGTAACCCGAGACCGTCGTAACCCAAGGACCCCCTGTACTCTTCATCTTCCCCTTTTCATTTATTTCTTGTATGTTTACTGTTATGACACTGATGATGTCTTTTTATATTTTATGAATGAAGTAAACAAAGAAATTTCAGACTGCTTGGAAGTTGATTCCGGTTTGAAAAGAAAACGCTGACTGTAAAAAGGCCAAGGACCTTTTTGGAGCTTTTTTTTGTGTCCTGCTTGAGGAGGAGTGAGAAAGTTGGACTAAACCAGTGGTTCCCAACCTTTTTTGGCCTGTGACCTCATTTTGACATCACACATTTCTGGCGACCCCAGAGACTTTTTATTTATTTATTTTTTCATGTTTCAGTCTCAGCCTCAGTCGCAATATTGTGTCAAATGGTTCGACGTGTCTGAGGCCTCGGAGAAACACTGACCTCTAGTCGACAAATTTAACAATTGCAAACCAACACGCAACCCATGATTTGGGAATGGATAGTTTTTTTCCACTTGTAGATGCCATCGAAAATGAAACAAATGCCTAAAGTCGCCAGAAGTCACCAAAATCACCACTAATGTCACACAATACTCCTCACTACCCAACATTTTTAAGAAATATTGGTGCATCTTTTATACTGTTTAGCACTTGTCAAACCAAGGAAGCACGTTGAACACTCTGAAGCACTCTGAACCAATCGCAGAGCGGAACATTCGCCAATGAAACGCTTCGATACACTGAAGCGATTGACACGCAGAGCGAAGCAGCGGGGGGAGGGACCGACACTTCGACACTTTGGTCACGTGAGCGGCTGCTGCGAGACAGTTTCAGAAAGAACGAGATGTGCTCCGGAGCTCCGTCTCATTTGCCCATCACTAGTTATTGTGACTGCACTGCTCCGGACATTTCACGCGACTCCATTTGAATTCTAGGCGACCCTACATGGGGTTGTGACCTGAAGGTTGAAAAACATTGGAATAAAGATTCATTCTGAGGGATCGCTGGTTGCAGGTATGCACAGAAACATTTTGGGCTGGGCTTTTTCTTGACATTTTGATGATTATGGCTTATAGCTAATGAAGATAAGAGACATCAACGCCAACCGTGCAGATGACCTGAAGGCCAAGGTCCAGCCAAGTATAGAGTGCCTAGAAATTAACCTGCTTTTCAGAAATCTCATATTTCTGTTTAAAATGTTTCTTCTATGTAATCATTTTTTCTGAGACAAACATGTCCAGAGCCTCCTATTCTGGGAACTCATTCTTATCTGGCTCATTATGTAAATTGCTATCTTGCACTTGCTAGACAATAACTACTTTGATTCATTTGATGCATAAAAAAGAAAAAAAGTTTTCCAAGTAAACTACTGAAGAATATAAAATTTAAATATTGAAGTTTGTATTTGTTCTTTAAGAGTGCACTTCAAAACTGCCCTCTTTCTGTCTCTTCAGGAGATGAGTGGGTGTCCTGCTGCAGTGTTTTTAACAATGTTTTGATGACTTTCAGAAGTTCTTCAGAAGCAGGAGATCAATAAATCATGCCACGTCGAACAATTTGAGTGCCGTTTCGAACTAGTGCCGTGGCTCCTTCTAATTGGCATCTTCATGTGTGTTACAAGTGGAGTTTCATCACTGCTTTGGATCAATAAGCTTTGATGTGTTCCTGAACAGAGTTGTGTGGTTGTGAGTACATGCAGAGACTTCAGAGTGCACTAAAAACAACCAAATTCAGATTCTTTACCCCAAAACCTCTCAGACCACTCTCGTCTCAGTCCACAACAGGTCAAAGGAGTGAAGAGGTTCAAATGGGACCTCAGACGTTTATGTGCATCTAGTAATTGCTAATGAAATGTTTATCACACATACAGCTCTGGAAAAAATAAGAGACCACTGCAAAATGATCAGTTTTTTCTGATTTGACTACTTATAGGTATGTGTTTGGGCAAAAGGAACATTTTTGTTTGAGTCTATAAACTACTGACAACATTTCCCCCAAATTCCAAATAAAAATATTATCGTTTAGAGCAGGGGTGGGCAATTATTTTTCCCCAGGGGCCAAATGAGAAGCAGAAAATATAATATAATACAAATATCTCATATGTCTCAATCTCAAGATATGTCTCAATTTACCGGTCAATCTACGTTCCTGCCCTCACCTATGGTCATGAGCTTTGGGTAATGACCAAAAGGACGAGATTGCGGATACAAGCGGCTGAAATGAGTTTCCTCCGCAGAGTGGCTGGGCGCACCCTTAGAGATAGGGTGAGGAGCTCGCTCACACGGGAGGAGCTCGGAGTAGAGCCGCTGCTTCTCCACGTTGAGAGAAGCCAGCTGAGGTGGGTCGGGCATCTGTTCCAGATGCCTCCTGGTCGCCTCCCTCGGGAGGTGTTCCGGGCATGTCCCACTGGAAGGAGGCCCCGGGGAAGACCCAAGACCCGGTGGAGGGACTATGTCTCCCGGCTGGCCTGGGAACGCCTTGGGGTCCCCCCGGAGGAGCTGGAGGAAGTGTCCGGGGTGAAGGAAGTCTGGGAGTCCCTGCTTAGACTGTTGCGTCCGCGACCCGACCCCGGAAAAGCGGAAGAAAATGGATGGATGGATGGATATGTCACAACTGCCAAACTGTATAGAAAAAAAGTAAAAATTGTTTTAGTGTTTTTTTTCTTGATCAGTGAGAGAAATCTCGCCTCTGTTGAGCTTTAACAAGTGCATCAAAGTCAGGTTCATGTTTGAGGTGGAGATGTGAAGCACGTCTGACAGATGATCATCAGTACAAATGCATCAGTACAAATGCATTATGTACAATTTTGAAAGTAGGTTTTATTTTCTTAATTTCAAGCAACCTTTCGTGGGCCGCTCAGAGTCAGCTTGAAATGCCCGGGTCTGGTTTAGAGCATTTATTTGCAGAAAATGACAAATGGTCAAAATAACAAAAATCCCTCAAACAATGCAAAGAAACAAGATCAAATTCATTTTAAAACAACATAATACTAATGTTTACACTTAAGAAGAGTTCAGAAATCAATATTTGGTGCAGTATTTTTAATCACAGCTTTCATGCGTCTTGGCATGCTCTCCACAAGTCTTTCACATTGTTCTTGGGTGACTTTATTCCACTCCTGGTACAAGAACTGAAGTAGCTCAGCTTTATGTTTGTGTTGGAATTCAACAGACGCTGGAATGGAATGGTTGTAATACATGTAGAGATGCTGATTTCAGAAAAAAATGCACAATGCGCAACAGGGGAACTCCCTTCCTGGTGCGTAACAGGGATTCCCCTGGCAGCGTGCTCTGTGCTTCGTCTGTCTTTTTCCGCACTGAAAAATAGTTCCCACCCAAAATGACCAAGTCAAGCTCTCCGTGTTGATTGGCACATTTATTTGCACTCAATATGAATGTGCACTACACAGAAAGTAATTGGGAAACGGATCGAGCAAATTAATTCCTTTTGGCCGAAATCTTTCTCTGGCGCCGTTAGACTCCAGTCTAACGCGGAGTAGCTGCAGATACCGCGGCGGTCAGTGCTGACAGACTCGGACAATGGCTGGGTGAGCAGGAAAATGCTTTCCATCACTTATTTTAGTCTCTGGACTGTGGGGAAATGCCCAAGTTTGACCTGGGGGTGGCATATCCCTTTAACGGTAATAAGCAGGAAATGTACAAGATTGAGGTAAGAGTTTGAAAACACAGTGGAGCACTTCCTGTATTACCACATGACATCACAAAGTGGAACAGAGTGTTTTCTGTTAGGAAAGAACACTTAAATCGGCAGCATTTGTGTGTTAAACATGTGTGAATGAAACAAAATGCAACTCCAGGTCTGTTTCTGATGAGGAAACAACATCAACATAGAACAGAAAATATTGGAATATGGACCCTTTAAATTGTATGTCAACAGTTAACTTTGCTTTAAAGGTGCATTGTGTATCTTTTCTACTAGAGGGTTCGTCAAATGCTTTTCTCCATGGAGATGTTCTTGCTTTGTCTGGAATATTTCACAGTATGGTATTAAACCTTTCTATCTTCATGGAGACCAAACTAGACCAGGTCAGATTTGTGGAGAGGCGACCCTGCTCACAGTCAGAATGCCCGTTTTGAGGTATTTTTGAGCTATAAAAGCACCTGTAATTGAATAAAGGTAAAGTAATGTCATACTGTTTAATGTCATACTGCAGAACATTCCAGACAGAGCAATGACATATCTGTCATGGTTCATGTTTTGTAGTTCTTCTTGTTGCATATTTTGATGTATCTTATTCTTTTAGTGTAGTGTGTAGTGTTTTATTTTGACATTTGTCCTGTCCGCTTGTTACTTTTAATTTTACTTCCTGTCTGTTGACTTCTCCGCCCTAATGTTACACCTGTGTCTGTGCGTTTATACCCAATGTTCTCCTCTGCCCTTTGTTGGTCCATTGTCATTGTTAGTCTGCGTCCCATTTCTCTGTCTTACCCCTTCCCCTTTATCTACGTCTTTGTCTTGTCCCTCGATACCGAGCTGAGAGGGCTCGGGGTACGAATGTTCCCCTAAGAAATGGGACACCACTCGATTACCGTTTGCGTCATCATCTCTTGCCTCCACTTGAGCTGCTACGTCTACAAAGGCGACAACAATCGACGCAAACAAACGTAAACAAATGTCAAGGATTATCGGGTACCTCAGCTCGACAAAAAAACTAGCTTGTTTATACGTGAAAGTTCGATGAAAACGATAACGTCGGCTAAAGAGACATCACTACAATTTAAACCCGCAACAACAGTTCCCTAAAAGTAACGTAGAACATAAGCGTCATAATTGTAAACCTGCTAAACTGTTAATCGATAATTACAACTGCTGAAAATACATTTATGAGACTCCTTGGCTGGTCGATGTGACGCTGCCATCCTGATCCCAAAACCTGCCTGAGCTTGTAGGCGTACCCCTTCGTTCCAAGTCTGGTCGAGCACTTACTTCGTTTCAAGGGGTATGTAGCCCGAGGTCATGGCCCGAGCCCTTGATCAAAATTAGAATTGAGACATCCCTTGCCCTCACATGAACGTACAAAACCAAGGGGTAGGGGTAAGACGAAGGGGTAAGACGGAGAAATGGGGCGCAGAATTAGTGTCTTGTCATGTCATGCCAGTTTAAATTTTTTGGGATTTTGGTCATTCTTTGTTTGTTATTGAAGAACCTTAACAGCAGTCCTGCATTTTGGGTTCTCCCTCTCTTTAAACATGACAATATCCATAGAAACAAGCAGGTGGCGGACCCTCCACTAAAAAGTTACAAAGTGCACCTTACTGACAGTGTAAGAAGTGTTAAAATGTGAGAATTTGTACACCACCAAGCCTTTTCTGGCCAAAGCATAACATCTTTTCATTTACACAGCTGTACTGTGTGTGAACTGAGACCGGAAAGGTAAATTGTTTGGAAATTGTCTTTGGTCCATTTTGAGATATTTTAGTAAATAGCATTTTGGTTGTGACCTTTAACATTTGGAGAAAATCAGGTGCAGTGCAGTTCAGTGAGCTATAGCAACCAGTGTGGTCTATAAAATTGACATTTAAAACCCGGGATTGTGTCTGCATCGATTGTCTCCTTCTCCAGAGGTATAAATGTTGTGATCTCCAGGCTTGATACGACTGCAGAATGTAATCACTGAAGCTCCTCTGTGTGTTTAGGAGACTTATCCTTTTTTTATTTTTGTATTAAAAACGTTTTGTATTACAGTGAAACCAAACACCTAAACTCCGTCCATGGCCTTATTTCAAGTAGAGCTGCTAAACTGGGCAGTACTTGGAGGACTCAGGACTGGGTCACTTCAAACGGCTTGTAAACAGAAACACCTGGCTGTAATCAAGGCAGTCCTGTGTGACGTCACATTTGAATTAACAGCTCACGCCCAAGAGAGGGCTGACAAAGCACTAGTGAGCTTGGTGTAGCTCCTATAATAAAGAGGCTACAACAGCGTTTTTCAAACTTCAGGTCGCGACCCCACGTGGGATCGCCTAGAATTCAAATGGGGTCGCCGGAAATGTACGGAGCAGTGCAGTCACAATAACTAGTGATGGGCAAATGAGACGGAGCTCCGGAGCACGTCTCGTTCTTTCTGAAACTGTCTCGCAGCAGCCGCTCACGTGACCAAAGTGTCCCTCCCCCCGCTGCTTCGCTCTGTGTGTCAATCGCTTCAGTATGAAGTGTTTCATTGGCTCAGCGAATGTTCCGCTCTGCGATTGGTTCAGAGTGCTTCAGTGTTCAAAGCGTTTCCTCGGTTTGACAAGCGCTAAACTGTTACAGTATAAAAGATGCACCAATATTTCTTAAAAATGTTTGGTAGTGAGGAGTATTGTGTGACGTTAGTGGTGATTTTGGTGACTTCTGGAGACTTTTAGCATTTGTTTCATTTTCGATGGCATCTACAAAGCGATCCATTCCCATCCATCCATTTGGGAACTTCCCAAATCATGGCTTGTGTGTTGGTTTGCAATGGTTAAATTTGTCTACTAGAGGTCAGTGTTTCTCCAAGGCCTCAGACACATCAAACCATTTGACACAATATTGCGACTGAGGCTGAGACTGAAACATGATCAAAAAAAAAAAAGTCTATGGGGTCGCCAGAAATGTGTGATGTGAAAATGGGGTCACAGTAGTCTGGTTAACACCTGACCATATCACAAGTGAGATATGGGTCTGGAAACTCGCTTCGAAAAATCCCGTAGCGGAGGTGTGGTTAGCGATTGCCAACGGCCGTTTATTGGGCGTTATGAATGTCTATCATTGAGCGTATACGTAAGTCCATAGCCAATCATGTCAGTTGTCAGTTCAAACTACAAGCTTCCGTTTGTCATGTAGTACCCATCACCGTCTTTCCACCCCTCCCCCGCTCTCTGATTGGGGCCCTAAATCTGGGACTCTCGCTTGGACGAGTTTCCAGGCCGCCTTCCAGTTCGAAACGAACGGAAGCGGCCTGGGAATTCCCAGGCTAGGGTCACAGGCCAAAAAAGGTTTGGAACCTACAAAAACAATGACATGCTAAGTTGAAGCTAACACATACAGCACCACAGCCCCAAGACATATTGGCCACAGACATATTGTTCAGCTGTGAGCCTGATATTTACGCGGCATTTCCAAGAGAAGAAGAATCCTAAACTTCCTACGTTAATGCTACGTAAGAAGGAACTCTCACCTCAGGACACGGGATACGTTCGGGATTATGTCTCCCCCCCCCCCCCACACACACATCCCCCCTGGGTTCATTTTACAACTCGACTACTGGCAATAACCCATGTGTAATACTTATACTACACAATATTATGTGCAATCTGTGAAATACTCCAATCCTACCTGCACCATTGCACTTTGTATTTTTATTACATATTATATTGTTTACTTCTTCCTCTGCACTTTTGCAACACTTTTTTACCATGTACTATTATTGCATGTTATTAGTACTTCTGACTATCTTAGTGAGTCAACGGTTCTTCTGATCCTAAGCATTTCATTGCATTGTTGACCTTGTGTTTCTGCATATGACAAATCTTGAATTATTTCCCGGGAACTGCAGTACCTGGAGCGGGCAGTAGTCTGTCTCGAGTCAGGACAGAGGAGGAATGTCTTATCCGGTTTTTATTATAGCTCTATGCTCAGCTCACGAAGAGGTTGCCTATCATGTCAACAGCAGGAGTCATAACGACAGACAGGACGAGTGTGCAATAATTTACACCAAGATACAACTAATAAACACATTACACAAACACCTGTTTACCAAGTAAAAGTAGGCAGGGACAGGATAGGTGAAAATTCCAATTTTCTGAGCACCAAGCCTCAAATGCAGGTCCATACGTGATTACTCAAACATGCAGCAATTGTAATACAACATGGACTAAGCTTTTAATGATGCAACAAGGTTACAACAGGGCAAAAAGTTCATAAAAATCTGACATAATACCTCCACTTTAAATTCATACACCCTTCTCACTAGACCTGCTCCATATCATTTTATTGCTCAGATAGTGCAGTCTCTTTTTTTTTTTTGTTGCAAATCAGGGGCGTGGTGGAGATAGGGGGCAGCTGAAAACAAGAATTTTCTGAGCACTCAAGCCTCAAATGCATAATTATTTTTAATTATTTAACATTTTGTTCATTTTACCTTGCAGTACCTCCTCGTCAGTGCACAGTGCACTGTGAAAACCTTGTGTCGAGGCAAAATGCTCTCTGGGGTAAGACAGGAAGGTTACTTTTAATGTTGTTTTTTGAGCCATTTCCCTCGTTTGTAGTGTGAGATGTGGGTGTGTAGCTGTGTGCAGTATCCATGAGCCATTTACACAAAATTAAATAAGTTTGGACAATTATGAGCCTTCAGCCTGCCCCAGAAAATGTTGAAAATAGCTACAATGTGGTCTATTAAGACTTATTAGGAACCCAGGAGTACTTAAAATACACTGAACTCAAAGGGCACATATTACACTATTTTCTGATCTCTTATGTTGTTTTCTCCTCACAAACCTGGAGTTCTGTGTTTCATTCACATGCACACAGACAAACCCTGCATATTTACACTGAATTCTTCTTCAGTAATAATAATGTACATTTATAAGATTTATCCAAAAGAAAATTATTAGTATGATCTGATTTTAGTGACAGTCTCAGCAAAAAAGTCGAACAGAAGAACAAAAGAGAACATTTTGTGTAACCTTCATGACTAACAAATGGATTGTTTGATATTCTGAATGGCTGAGAGTCTCTCACGTACACACTCACATTGTTCTGAATGGCTGAGTGTCGCTCACATACACACTCAGTTGTGATGAAGGGCAGTATGGACACACCTGACAAGAGCCTGAAGCAGGTGACATGTAACAGCAGTTCATGCATGGATTATCTGACAAAGCTTTCCTCAAGTGGTCAGGGCCAAGGCATGCGGGACAAAGATCATGGCCGTCATTAACCTGAAGCATGGACCCACGGGCCACACAACAATGAGAGCCGTCCAGTGATCTGGTGCGATCGGTCAAGCACAGGGCTCTCAAGTTTTGAGCAAGGTCGTGTGTGAGACTGCGTAATTTCCGAGGAGCGGGGGGGAAGGGGGGGTGCGAGTGAACAATTTTTCCCGAGGGGGGGTGGGGGTGTGAGTGACTTTTTTTTAGCTGAAAACGCACGGTGCCTGCATTATCTAACCGATTTTCTGGGCACAGAAGCGCTGCGCTTGAATTGCGTAACTAAATTTCAGCGTGAGACTTGAGAGCCCTGGTCAAGCACAACCAGCATCGATGGGGAAAAAACAAGACAGCTAGACAGCGATCAGTTGGGAAGCAGAGAAACCAAGGTGGGAGAGGCGGCGGGAACACAGCCTTCACCGACCAAGATACAGATGCAAGGTATGAGAACACCTGCTAATTATGAAAACACCTGCTTAATTGTAAAAAAAAAAAAGCCAGAATTGGGAGTGCGGGTGCAAACGCTGCCGTCACCAATTAGGGCCAAAAATAATCAAATAGACCAAAATCCATTAAAATAATTGTACAGGAGAAGGTGCAAGAACGTGGTCACAAAAAGTTAAACGAAAATGGCTAACAACGTTAGCAATCGCCCATTTAGAGGGTAGCTCTGGTAGCACAAACTTCAATGATCCGATGGGAGAGGGTGCGTGAATGCGACCTTCACCAAAAAAAATTACCAAAATACTATATCGCTAGCAGTAGACAACCTAGTGTACTGCTAACATACAACGTACCTGATGGGAGAGGGTGCACGAACGCAGCCTTCACCAAAGAGCAGATTAGCAGATAAACTCAAAAGCCAAGTGTTAGGAGAGGGGGCACAAATGCTGCCATCACAAACAAAAGGCTTTATTAAATATATTGAAAGTAGTATCTTCAATCCTCCAGCAAAATGCAGACTGTTGCAGCCCTCAGAGGATAAAAAGCTGCTGCTCCTGCCGAGGCGGTCAAAGGGCGTCCTGTGACAGTAGACAAACAAGTTCTGAGCTATGGCTAATGCCATGTAGATCGAACCGCACACAAGAAGGAATGAGGAACAGAGTCACGGATGACGGGGGACTATATTACCTCCGGGGCGTCATCCTGGGTCACAGGTGTGACTCATTTGGTAGTACTACTCGAACTGCGCATGTGTGAAGGGAACATTCAGTGCTTTCAGCACCTCCCTCTGGTGGTCAGGAGGGATGAAATAGAACAACTCTAACTACTACACCCTTAGGCAGTGATATAGATGCAGTAAGGTATTGCAGTAATACGAGTGACTGAAATTGTCATTTAAACTACCACAGTGGTCCAGACACAATGAAAACAGTTCATACAGTTCATACTTACAGCTATCCTTGCTAATCTTTGCTCGGCCTCTTGAGTTCTTCCGAGCGGTCCTTGGACCTCCGAGACGGATGGATAATAAAACGCACCATTATTTTCATTTTTTTTTCCTCACACGGATCTAATCAGTGCCTCGTATTTCCACTGTTCTGAATGGCTGAGAGTCTCTCACGTACACACTCACACTGTTTTGAATGGCTGAGAGTCTCTCACGTACACACTCAGTTGAAGCTGAGGAATACTCAGCTTCTCTGCAGCAGTTACACGGTGCTGTATGGAAGAGGGAGGACATGGGCAAAGTTATGAACAACATACTTAGGAAACTAAACACACTTTAGTGCTTAACTTTGGCATAGATCCAGAACGTGTAACCAAAGTGATGTTTATAAGTGACCAGGGAGACAACATAAAACCGCACTTTTGCAGCTACAGGTGGATGCACAGGCCATGTCATTGATATCATTCCTCAAACACATATTTCACATAAAAGAAGATTGATACATGTAAATACATTGTGACATACCTCAGAAAATCCAGCATCATTATACAGATCCTGTACGCTGTTCTTCAGGAGCATGAAACATGCTGGAACAGTAAGTCTGTCACTAAATAGTTCCATGAAATCCAACAGGCCATGCAAGATCAACTCCACAGGATGGACGGCATTCAACTGGATGTCTTAAACAGTTAGAGTTTTTGTCACCCGTTTTTGTGCCAAGTACCCAAATATTCAGCCTGTAGTACTTTGTTTTTTTAAGCTCAAGAAACACTGCAAGCCACAATACGGTGATCCGGGGCACAAGCAACGCAACTTCTAGAATGTATCCAGCTGAGGGAGAACTGCTGCGTATGACCAAAGGTCTCGTCTGGGAATTTGACATTTACCTGTCACTTCAAGTGTCCAGGATGAACTAAAAGGACCAGCTCTTTAATTATAATAGCTAATGATGTTTTATTTTTATTTTTTTTATTCAAAGAATCCCAGGGAGTCAAAAGAAAAAGAGATGACTTTGATGAATGGGAGGATGACAGTGAAGAGGTGGAGGAAAGAGGCGAGGTCCGGCACTACACTTAAAGGAATATTAACGTTTTTACAATCTGGACCTTATTTCGGTAATAAAACGTCATTTACTCACCCATTGTACTTTGGTGTCATTTGGAGCATTTCCAGAGATTTTATAGTTTAGCGATATCCGTTTAACGTGAGTGCTCGGGGCACACTGTTGCGGTCACCAAATAACACAAACTTTAGCACTTTCCAGATGACAAAAGCTCAATGTTAGTCTTCACTTTAGTTTGAGCCAAAAGTGGCCTGTAATCCGGTATCCTGCCATGGTTTCGACTGGATGACGAGGACGGTGCGCATTCACAGCTGATTTCGCTGTCAGCTCTCGGTTACAGTCATCAAGAAGCAAAGGAATAAAAAGAAGAAAACATCTAGGCTTGAGAAAACCCTAAATGGTGCGAACATGCATTTATCCCGGTTGTGAAAACAAAATGACATCTTGGACGAAGTTGAGCTTTCACAGGCTTCCTCATCACAATCCGGAGTTATTGAAGCTGTGGCTAGTTGCTTTGAGAATGGACCCAAACATGAAAGGCAAAGCTGTAAGACGTTTGGACCATCATGTTTGCAGTACCCACTTCAGTCAGGACGATTTTTACCAGCAAAGGAAAAGAAAGAAGGCCAGCGGATTCAGCGCACGGTTCTGAGAAGTACTGCGATACCGATGGGTGTTTTCTGGTGCGCTGCTCCTCAAACTCAGGTTCCTTCTTTCTCATCCGTATACTCAGGCTCAAAACGATAGGGACGGCCATCATACTCATGTGTCGCTCACAATAGAAAAGTTCTGAGCGTCATCTTATCTGCAAATCAGCTGTGAATGTCCAACATTACGTCATCCAATCAAAACCATGGCTGGAAATCGGATTACAGGCCACTTTTGACTCCAACGAAAGTGTAGACTAACACATTGAGCTTTTGTAATTTGAAAAGTGATAAAGTTTTGTTATTTGGTGACTGCAATAACGTGCCCCGACCACTCACGTTAACGTATATCGCTAAACTACAAAAATGCTCCAAATGACACCAAAGGACAATGAGTAAATGACGTTGTTTTATTACTGAAACAAGGTTCAGATTGTAAAAATGTCAATATTCCTTTAAAGACAGTTTTTTTTGAGACAGGGACGATGTTTCTGCATATTCAGACTGCAGTGTTGGGGCGTTGAGTTACCATGCAAAGTCCATGGTCAGGGACAACTCTCCAGTGATGTCGCAACGTCGTTTTCCGGAAGCAGGAGAAAGACCAGGGTGCCACAAACACCGTAACAAAAGTAGAGGATGGTCTTATCTTTGTGGTTTCCTGGTGTAACACATTAGTGGAGATTAAAGTCAGGAATAAAAAGGACCTTGCCTAGAGGAGAATCAGTTAGCAGATGGGTCTGTCTGTTAAGTTATCACAACTTAAAATATTTCTCCGCCTATAGACTAGCCAGTGTGCCCAGAATAATAATCTGTAGTTGATGAATTTATGAGCCCGAGGGACACCTACATGAAGCAGAGGAGAAAGGAGAGGGAAAAGAGCAGTCAGCAGCAAGGTCAGACAAAAAGTGACGATTCTCTGGGGTCTTTTCATTCCTCGAGTCCCTATTAATTTCATGCGACGAGTGAGAACATGTCAAGGGTAGAGGAAGTGCAGGCCGCAGGGGACCATTGATGAACTGAATTGAAGATGAATTTGTTGTGAATTAGAATGTGCAATTTTAGATGAAATATACATATGTACGATGTGTTTTGCAACCTACAACCCATTAACTTTTGTTTAAGGGTTCGGGGTCTTTCTCATAACATTTTATCTTTTGTAGGCCCATTAAGGAAGGAGAGGAGAAGAGGGAGCTGCTGGTGGCTCTCCGAGACTGATCTTCTCTTCCTCTACTGTTGTCTTTGCTTCCTTTCCTGCAGGTGCAGTTTTTCATTGTAAGGATTTTGTAAAATTCAAATTCACAAATTACTATATGAAAATACATGTTCTTTAAAGGTCCCATGGCATGCAATTTTCACTTTCTGAAGTTTTTGAACGTTAATGTGAGCTCCCCTACCCTGTTTAGCCCCCCCCCCCCATGGTTAAAAGTTGTGAAATGTCTAAACTGAGCATTTGCGGTCCTTTTCTGCGTTACAAAAAATCGGAGCTCAAACGGGCGATTTTGAACAAGGCACCTTATTGACGTCAGATCGAAAAAAGAAATGCAAATGCAGTTCCACCCCCGTCTGTCTGTACTCAGCGTCTCTGTAAATCACGCCCAGAGAGTTTGGACTGCGAATGCGCTAGGCAATGCGAAATGCGTTTTTTTATTTGCCTGGAGGCACGTCCGAGTGTTTCTAGGCTCGGAAGTCCTTTATCTGAGCCTCTGGACCTTTGAACAGCAGTGGTTTAATTTTATTTTATGTGGAAATGTGTTTATTTTTCAATGGAACGCTTCAAATCTCTCCCCCGTGCAAAAACAAGGAAATGGATCAGCTGTGAGCGGAGAGTTTGGCCACGCCCCCACCCTCTACTATTGGCCAGCTCTTTTCTCCTCATTTGCATTCAAGCAACAACGCCCAGAATAAAGAGTTTGAGAGAGATATTTATGACTCTTTCTCATCTTATCTCTGTTTCTCATGCACTGAGTGTTGATTTTGAAGGATTCATTTACAGTATTAGGGAACCATTAAGGAGCCATATAAAAGCATCAAGAAGTACCATGTCATGGGATCTTTAAATTTGGAACAGTGCAGCCCATTGTGGAGATTGAGGCAGCACCTTCTGCAGGGGAGGAAACAGACCCTCCTTTCTCCTCTCCTTCCTATGATCCCTCACTTCCCCGCACCTTCTGGCAAGGTCCTTTCTATTCCCCATTTGTAAATAGTTAATTTAATTATATTATTTTTATTTATCTTTATTTTTTCATTTTTATATTCTAAAATATATAATTTCATATTATAAAAATGTTCAGTCTTTTTACATCATGCACAGTTTTTCATAATGCTGTGCTCACTTCAGTTACCAAATGAAGAGCAGAAATCAAACATCAAAGAAGCACAGGAGCTAAGAAGTTCATCTCTGTATGTTTTATTAATTTCCCTGTGTAACCTTGTTGGGTCAATCTTGAAGAAGCAGCTTGGATGAGCGGCAAAATGTATTTGACCAAATTATCTTTTGTCCAGTTGATAACTGAATTTCTCCTTTTGCCATTGATTCTCCCTGGACGACTGAGGGATTCTTCACACTAGTAGATAGTATCAGTCAATGAACAACCTACTGCATCATCACAGACTTAATCTAACCCATGACAAGCACTGCTGTGCTGAAGACTAAAGCTCAGAGAGAGAAACTTTTACCAAAACTACAAGCACAGTCTTTTAATCCATCTGTGAAGTGAAGTGAAAAATCTGGGTGTCAGTTTTGACTCTGAGCTGACTTTTATCCCACACATCAAGAACATCACAAAAATAGGTTTCTATCGCCTAAAAACATAGCCAGAGTCCACTCTATTTTCTCTCAGGCCAATACAGAGACACTGATGCTTTTGTCACCAGTCACATAGACCAGTGTTTCCCAATCAGGGGTACAAGTACCCCTAGGGGTACGTGAACACACTGCAGGGGGTACTCGGCAGTGTCGCTGCCAGGCACAGGGGGAGATTTTTTTGAATTTCTTTATTCTAATTTGAGTAAATTTGAGTTAAAGAAAATAGAAAATGCCTGAGAATTAAATTTTCAAATTAAGGAGATGAAATAAAATGATTTTCATTTAATAATCTGTTGTGTCACGTTCTACTTTTGGAGAATTATCAACACGTATGAGTGAGGGGGTACTCGAGGTATGACAAAAAGGCTCAAGGGATACACAAGACAAAAAAGGTTGGGAACACTGGCATAGACTACTGTAATGCCCTGCGCTCTGGTCTTCCCAAAAAGAGTATTTCAGGTTTGCAATTATTACAAAACTCAGCAGCACATGTCCTGACTAGGACCAGAAGGCAGGACCACATTACACCGGTTTTAAAATCACTGCATTGGCTCCCTGTGAGAGTCAGGATAGATTTTAAAGTTCTTTTACTGGTTTTGAAATGTCTTTATGGTCTTGGGCCTTCTTATCTTTCAGAACTGCTTTTACCTTACGAACCTCCGCGGGCCCTGCGCTCCTCCGGCAGCTCCTGGTCATTCCCAAAGTCAGGACACACACTCACGGAGAGGCGTCTTTTCAGTACTACGGCCCTCGTCTATGGAACTGCCGGAGGAGCTCAGGGCTGCAGAGAATGTTCATGTTTTTAAGAGTGGGCTCAAGTCTTGGCCTTTGATTGAATTATTTATTTTTATTGTTGGCAGCACGGTGGCTGAGTTGCTAGCACTCACACTTCGCAGCAAGAAGGTTCGGGTCACCCAGGCCTTTCTGTGTGGAGTTTGCATGTTCTCCCCGTGTCTGGGTGGGTTTCCTCCGGGCACTCCGGTTTCCCCCACTGTTAGAATAATTATAAATGTGTTATCATTGCTTCATGTATTTTTGATCAAAATTGAATTGGAATATTGTATCTCAGTGTTGTGGGAGAGGAAGGAAGGGAGTCAGGAGATCTGGGTTGTGAAAGAGTTGTGAAAGAAGTGACATTGTAACCTGCAGCTGCAAATGTCAAGGTTGTTGAGTTTATGGGAAAGTTGCGTTTTTGGGAAAAGATGTCATGTTGTTTTATCATGTGAAATTTGCATATTTGTGTACACCCAATAAAAGCTGCAAGAAGGAACAGCCCAGTGGAGAAGGCTGCAGAGTACTGTTGGAGTCTGCCTCCCCTCTTGCAAGAGAAATTTTAAATACGTGTTTGCTGTGGTTCTTCACTGAGCTTGTCTTGTGTTTTCAGAGAAGGTGATTTTCCTGACACCCACCAACCCAAAACATGCACCATAGGTAAAATCCTCCAGCTTGGGTCCTGACCAAAGCCTAAGCAACAAGATCATGGAGCTCTTCCCTGGGTCAAATGCAGAGAACAATTTCTCCTGTGCAGGGGGTTCTTTGACGGGGGCTACCTGGGCAATTGCCCCTAGCGCCATCGCGGAAGGGGGGGGGGGCGGTGGCGCGAAGGAAAAAAAAAAACAAAAAAAAACGGTGCGGAGCAAGGATCCGCGCGGATCCTTGTGCGGGGGGTGGGGGGCTGGTGCTGGCTCGTGAAGACAGAAGACAGTGAAGACAGTTACGTGAAGACAGAAGAGAGTGAAGAGAGTTACGTGAAGACAGTTACGTGAAGACAGAGTAGCGCGAAATGGTTCAGGTATAACAGTCTGACTCTGACCTCTCGCACTAGGCAACGCTGCGAGCACAGTACAGTTTGTTTTAGGGGGAGGGGCCAGGGGGTAATCATTCGGATTTCGGTCAGTGTCTTGAGGAGGTCATGGTGTACAGTATGACAAAACAGTCGCGGTGATGGACCGAAAAAGATTGAAGCCATCAGGTGCCCAATTTCGAAAGAAACGGAAAGAAGAGGAGGAGAAGCGAGCAAAAGAAAAAGGTATGCTATCGACTAGTCTTCAAGTTTGACTTAATGATGATGATGTTGTATTAGTTAAACTCCCCTGATGTGATTGTTGATGCATGTTTGCCCTTCCCCCAAGCACGAAAATATTGCTATCATCATTGCTTGGGTTAACGAAGGCATAAGCTATATACATGGTCGTTCAAACATTTATCGTCTCCTATGGCGCTTAGCTACTGGGAAGAGTTGTTGGCGAATGTCGACGAAATGTTTTTTTTTATTTTTTGCTGGAGTGTACTTTTGCTTTCTTAAATAGCTGTTGGCCTACATGGCTATAATGTAAAATAATTGCGCCTTTGGTCTTTTTTAATGTTTTTATGTTATGTAGTTGTTGTGAATTGAGTTTGTATGGACAACGGTCTTGTCTTGGGGGGGGCAAGAGTGGCTTTCGCCCAGGGCGCAAATCACTCTAGGAACGCCACTGCTCCTGTGTGAGATCAATAAAAAGTCAATCTTCTAATCTTTAATCACTGTAAGGCGCTTCGTGTTACATGTTTTTGTATGAAAAGCGCTTTACAAATAATGTTTGATTGATTGATAGTGTCCGGGACTATAACTACACCTTATGATGTCACTGAACATCATAGCGCGGAAAGAAAACTGTGTTTTTCCCCCTCAATCACATCAGATGAAACTGTCAGTTGAAAAGGGTATTTCTGTGTTACATTATTTTTAACATTCAGTACTGCTTATTGTAACATAGCAGTAGTGGTAGTAGTAGTTGAGTATTTTCTTTTGTAACAGGGTTGACCAGCAGGCTTGAGTAGGCAAGTATGCTAACCTACAAAACACAGAAATTTTCCTAAACACAGAAACATAATTACAATTTATTTTTAAAAATGCAAATTGAATTTTTATATCCATATTTGAATTAATGAAATCAACACATGCATTTTAACACAGCTGTATTTTTTTTAAACTTATTTAATATGAATTTTAATATTGAATTTTACTTGAAATGTTACAAGACTTAATCATTTTAGCAACGTTGTGTTTTAAAAGTATTTACTTCAAATCTTCCTTTTCCCCAAAATAAACAATATTGTCTTATAAGCAAGATGTTTCTCTAGTGTTTGGGGTGGTGTTCAGTGTTCGGGGTGGTGTTCAACGTGGTGTTCAGGGTTTGGGGTGGTGTTCAGGGTTTGGGGTGGTGTTCAGTGTTCGGAGTGGTGTTCGGGGAGGTGTTCAGTGTTTGGGGTGGTGTTCAGGGTTCGGAGTGGTGTTCAGGGTTCGGAGTGGTGTTCAGGGTTCGGAGTGGTGTTTAGTGTTCGGGGAGGTGTTCAGTGTTTGGGGTGGTGTTCGGGGAGGTGTTCAGTGTTCGGAGTGGTGTTCAGTGTTTGGGGTGGTGTTCAGTGTTTGGGGTGGTGTTCAGTGTTTGGGGTGGTGTTCGGGGAGGTGTTCAGTGTTCGGAGTGGTGTTCAGTGTTTGGGGTGGTGTTCAGTGTTTGGGGTGGTGTTCGGGGAGGTGTTCAGTGTTCGGAGTGGTGTTCAGTGTTTGGGGTGGTGTTCAGTGTTTGGGGTGGTGTTCGGAGTGGTGTTCAGTGTTCGGAGTGGTGTTTGGGGAGGTGTTCAGTGTTCGGAGTGGTGTTCAGTGTTTGGGGTGGTGTTCAGTGTTTGGGGTGGTGTTCAGTGTTTGGGGTGGTGTTCAGAGTGGTGTTCAGTGTTTGGGGTGGGGTTCAGTGTTTGGGGTGGTGTTCAGGGTTCGGAGTGGTGTTTAGTGTTCGGGGAGGTGTTCAGTGTTTGGGGTGGTGTTCGGGGTGGTGTTCAGTGTTTGGGGTGGTGTTCGGGGTGGTGTTCAGTGTTTGGGGTGGTGTTCGGGGTGGTGTTCAGTGTTCGGAGTGGTGTTCGGGGAGGTGTTCAGTGTTCGGAGTGCTGTTCAGTGTTTGGGGTGGTGTTCAGGGTTCGGAGTGGTGTTCAGTGTTCGGGGAGGTGTTCAGTGTTTGGGGTGGTGTTCGGGGTGGTGTTCAGTGTTCGGAGTGGTGTTCGGGGAGGTGTTCAGTGTTCAGAGTGGTGTTCAGTGTTTGGGGTGGTGTTCAGTGTTCGGGGTGGTGTTCAGTGTTCGGAGTGATGTTCAGTGTTTGGGGTGGTGTTCAGTGTTTGGGGTGGTGTTCATTGTTTGGGGTGGTGTTCAGTGTTCGGGGTGGTGTTCATTGTTCGGAGTGGTGTTCAGTGTTCGGGGTGGTGTTCAGTGTTCGGGGTGGTGTTCAGTGTTTGGGGTGGTGTTCAGTGTTCGGAGTGGTGTTCAGTGTTCGGGGTGGTGTTCATTGTTCGGGGTGGTGTTCATTGTTCGGGGTGGTGTTCAGTGTTCAGGGTGGTGTTCAGTGTTTGGGGTGGTGTTCAGTGTTTAGGGTGGTGTTCAGTGTTCGGGGTGGTGTTCAGTGTTTGGGGTGGAGTGGTGCAGGTCGTTGGCTGCTCTCCATTCGATTACACAGTAGATGTTATGAGCATCTTCTCCAGAGGAGAGCACTTACATGAGGCAATCTTCAAGTGATGAATTTTGCAATATGTGTCAGAGTCTCCGTAGATTAGGACTTTCCAGTAGAAATGATATTTATGTTGTCTATCATAATAAACATTATCTAGTCTTATAAAGTCACCACCTAACTTTACACATTTGCAAACAGACTGCAGAAACAAAATAAAATAAAAGAACTCTGTGTGGATTTTTTCCCCCTGATTAATCACACCAAAGGGGAAGTATTAATTAAAATAAAGCTTTAGGACATTTTTACCATGTTATAATTATATTCCATTGTCATTAACTTAACACTTAGCTATATTTTGATTGAATTACCCTGCAGTCGAGGCTTAAGTGTTCGTGTTTTTTTTTCACTTACCACCTGTCCTTGCCCACAGCTCTGTAAGTCCGTGATAAAAAAAAAGACATGAAAAAGGGGTTACAGCCATTTTTCAACAATAATAACAAGGAAATTAAAATCTGCTGCTTGTTACTGTGAAGAGGCTGTGGCAATTCTACAGACCAATATTACTGTTTACAATGAACATAATGTAAAACAAACACTATGTATGTACACTCAACAAAAATATAAACGCAACACTTTTGTTTTTGCTCCCATTTTTCCTGAGATGGACCCAAAGATCCAAAATTCACTCCAGATACACAACACTACCATTTCTCTCAAACATTGTTCACAAATCTGTCCAAATGTGTGACAGCGAGCACCTCTGCCCCGCCGAGACAATCCACCCCACCTCACAGGTGCGCCACATCAAGATGCCGATCCGACATCATGACCAGTGCACAGGTGCACCCCAGACTGCCCACAATAAAAGGCCACCCCGAAATGTGCATTTTTTTTTTTTTTTTTTGCTTTATTGGGGGTCTGGGGACTCAGAACCAGTCAGTATCTGGTGTGACCACCATTTGCCTCATGCAGTGCAACACATCTTCTTCACATAGAGTTTATCAG
The DNA here is from genome assembly GCA_036785185.1 of Paratrypauchen microcephalus. Taxonomy (NCBI): domain Eukaryota; kingdom Metazoa; phylum Chordata; class Actinopteri; order Gobiiformes; family Gobiidae; genus Paratrypauchen; species Paratrypauchen microcephalus. The sequence continues at coordinate 385,163 of JAVJIX010000212.1, read as the reverse complement.
ATTGTCAGTTGTGGCCTGTGGAATGTTGGTCCACTCCTCTTCAAAGGCTGTTATGGACGAAGAACACAGGTGCATTTTATTGATGGCATTTTGAATGCACAGAGATACCGTGATGAGATCCTGAGGCCCATTGCTGTGCCATACATCCATGAACATCACCTCATGTTTCAGCAAGATAATGCACGGCCCCATGTTGCAAGGATCTGTACACAATTCTTGGAAGCTGAAAATGTCCCAGTTCTTGCATGGCCAGCATACTCACCGGACATGTCACCCATTGAGCATGTTTGGGATGTGCTTGAGCGGCGTATACGACAGCGTGTACCAGCTCCCACTAATATCCAGCAACTTCACACAACCATTGAAGAGGAGTGGACCAACATTCCACAGGCCACAATTGATAAACTCTATGCAAAGAAGTTGTGTTGCACTGCATGAGGCAAATGGTGGTCACACCAGATACTGACTGGTTCTGAGTCCCCAGACCCCCAATAAAGCAAAAAAAAAAATGCACATTTCGGGGTGGCCTTTTATTGTGGGCAGTCTGGGGCGCACCTGTGCACTGGTCATGATGTCGGATCGGCATCTTGATGTGGCACACCTGTGAGGTGGGGTGGATTGTCTCGGCGGGGCAGAGGTGCTCGCTGTCACACAGGTTAGTTAGATATTGATTTTGTAGCTGCTTTGTTATGTGCCGCTCTTTGGTTTTGTTGTGTTGTCTCAACTGACCCGTGGCTATGAAGTCGATCATAACATTTCTTTTGGAACTAGAAATGGTATTTTGTTTTGCTTTAAAACAGAAACTGGTCCACCCAAAGGACAAAACACAGAGCCACAAACAAAGCAAAGTGGTCTACTCCATTCAGAAACAAAAACAGACACGTCACAAGAGGATGTACCGTAAATCTCCACCTAAAAGCCACGGGCCACTCCTTTGAGGACAGTGAAGTACAGATCTTGGCCAGAGAAAAGAACTGGTTTGAGAGGGGAGTTAAAGAGGTTATTTTTGTCTAGAAATAATTCTTCCTTGAGCAGAAATGGAGGTCTCAGACATCATTTGTCTCCCATCTATAACTATATCCTCAAACCTAAATCAAAACAAAGAAAACAATAGGGCAGCAGGTCTGGTCCAGAGGTGTGAAAACACCATTATGGTCCTGAATGGTTCTGCTAACAAGACCCACACTCCACTCCCACTGCAAATCTAATAGGCCCACCTAACTAACACAAACTGTAAACAAGTACACTCTAAATATGAATGTGTTAAAAACAACACATGAGTTCTATTTGGGACAACACAACTTGTTAATTGTGACACAGTTGATGTGTAAATATACTGACACATAAGTTGTGTCAATATATTGACACAACTTATGTGTATTGTGTTACTTTGAACACATTTATGTGTTAAAATGCTATTTACACATTAATGTGTTGCTCAGAATTCCAGGTACCCAACACAAGCATGTGTCATTCCACAAAGTTCATCAATATGAATAAAGATGAAGATACAATAACAAAAAAGGTGTTTACTTTGAAATGTTTATTTATGCAATATATTAACAGGCTCAAATATTGACATTGTCTTAAAAATATCATTAAAACATACCTTAATGTAGGCTTAGTCGAATACATTAACATTTTAAACCCTTTTTTTTTTTTTTTTTAAAGTTACTCAAAAGTTAGTTGGGTCATTCTCCCCAAATCTCCTCCACTCGACCATCTCAGATTTGACTTGAAAAATTGCAGGAGATTCACACACTAAATATAAGGACTGCATTTGCTCATTACAGAAAATGAATTTCAGTGTCTCAAGAATGGAAATATACTGAAAAGTATTAGCTGTTATTGATTGTTTGACTAACCCACTTCTGGTGTCAGCTTTATGGCCTCTGTTGGCTTCACATGTGAGTATTCACTTTCAAAATATTTAGTCATTTTGTATGGGTTATCCAAATCAAAAACATTTCGAGCACTTTCAAATTCCTTAATCAGTGACACAAAACAAAGTTCTCAGTAATGACATAGTGGAGTGTTGAAGACTATATTGTTCTGTCCAGCAGTTCTTTAGTCCAAGTTACACTCCTTTGTACATCACTTAAAGTTGTATTTGAGGCAGAGTACATCTGAGCAACAAAGGTAGCTGCATAGTTAGTTTGTGGAGGACCTTTGTATATGCCCGATTCATCATCTGTGGCCCCATCAGATACTGCGGTGTCTGATATCAGACGTCATGATATCTTTGACGTTTTTTGTTGTGTGATCTGAAGTGTGGTCAGACAAACTGCTTGTGTTACCAGATGAATGCTCTCTTGAAAGATGTTTTGACAATGAATTAAGATTATGATAGGTACGTTGGCAGCCATTTTGACTGCAGATAAGAGTATAGTTCTGACCATCAGATAAACAATGTACGGAGATGCCAGCGAAGTTACCTTGTCTCACCAAGAACTGGCAAAGATACATTCTGATATTTTTTAAGCCAAAGCCTGAACTTTTCCATGGAGTTCCAAAACTTTGGATCGTCTAACAGTCTTTGACACTGGCAAGTCATAAATGTGCTCAAAAAACATGAAAACTGATGCTAGCTGAGTAGGATAAGCAACACTGCATACCCAGTAGTACTTGAAAAGTTTGTCCAAAGCACAGGTTAAGCTGTCATCATGCAGTGGAATTGTGACTTTGTCATTTCTGGCAACAATGACAAACTGTCGTGCTGGGTTCGTCAGATGGCTGATGGAGACAAGCTCAGGGTGCGTCCTTGAAGATCCCTCATCGGAACTGCAAAGGGAGGAGATACTGGTCCCATGCTAAAAAAAAAGTGTACACATTTATTATACACATCATTCTGAACTGGAGCCTATTCATTATGTGTATTCATGGTGCACATATACTACATACCGGCACAAAGTTGATCAGGAAAGAAATAGCCGACTTCACACTGCATCGGGCTGAGGTTGATCCTCTTCCTGAAGCAGTTGGTGGAAGTAGGTGAGTCAGAATCTGTAAGGTACTGTAGCATACCTGATCTATTTGAAGGATATAAGCAAAAAGTTAAATGCGTTAAATATGTGTACACAAAAAGTAGAGGAAAAGCATTCAAAACATGAAAATTGTTTACCATCATTCTGGTCTCCAGCCTGATCGAGTAAGGATGACACAACTCCCTTCTCTAGAGCAGCAATCTTCCTCAGGTTGGGGATGAATGATGACTCCCACCTCTCCTAATGAACACCTCTGCCTTCCCCTCGACAATTTTCACAAACTCTGTATCCAGCTGATACGGGAAACATTGGAAAATAAGTTTATTTGTGTGGTCCTGAATTCTCTTCACACAGTATCATTACATCCCCTGTCCTTAGACCCTCATATCAACTGAGGAAAACATGCCAAGAAAACCATTAATAGGGGAAAACACAGGAAACCTCAGAGTGTGCAACAGAGAACAGGATACCTCATCTAAAACTAAAGGCATAGATGTTTTTACACAAGACAGTTTGCCACATGAAATAATATTGATGCCCCAATCAAGCTTGTTTTATAAGAAAAGCAATGAACTTACAGAAAAAACAAGTACGTATCAATAAAGAAAAGACTCACCAGACTCGGGATATATAAAATAGCCATCATATGTGATCCCTCAAAATACTCACATTTTCACTCAGTTTGTGTTGCTGCACACTCCTCTAACTCCAAATGGATCACAGTGGATACCCATACTTGGAATCGTAGTCTTTGAAGTCGTTGTTGTAGTGTAGAAATCTTTATATTTCCACTGGGTTGGAGAATTCTGTGACAGGCTTGTAAAAGCTGTGAAGCACTGCAAATGGAGAAAACTTTTCTGCATGTTTCAGTGCCATCTTTGAACAATATAAACACTTTTTATATTATTTGGTCCAGGGCTCGGAAGCTCCATTTTCACTGGAGAGGGCAAAGAAACAGAAAAAAAGATTAAATATATATATATATTTTTAATGCAATAACATGTATCTTAGAATACAATATGATATAAAAATGTCATATATAATGTTATATATACACACACAACATTTTATATGTATTCAGGGTGGAAAAGTAGCACATGCTACTGGACAAATGTCAATCGCAGTTCTTACCAGAAGTACCAAATATTGTATATATACTAAACCAGAACTACACCAGGTCTAAACTAGGACTACACCAGGTCTAAACCAGGACTACATCAGGTCTAAACCAGGACTAAACCAGATCTAAACCAGGTCTAATCTTTGACTTCAGAGAGAGATGCTGGCCTTTTGCGCCGCATATAGACTGAACCAGGACTGAACCAGGACTAAACCAGGACTAAACCAGGACTGAACCTGGACTGAACCTGGACTGAACCAGAACTGAACCAGGACTAAACCAGGATTAAACCAGGTCTGAACCAGGATTAAACCAGGTCTAAACCAGGACTACACCAGGTCTAAACCAGGACTACACCAGGTCTAAATCAGGACTAAACCAGATCTAAATCAGGTCTAATCTTTCACTTGAGAGAGCGATGCCGGCCTTTTGCACTGCATATGGACTGAACCAGGTCTAATCTTTGACTTGAGAGCGAGAGAGAACCCCCGAGTCCGCGAAGCAGGGTGTCGGCAAAGTGCGATTGGGTGACGGCTGCGCTTAGCTCCGGGGCGCGGTGCTCTGCTCCCGGCCTTTTCGTCTGCAGTCACCCGGACAATTGAGCGCACTTCCGTGCCCGTCCCAACACTTAGTCCTGGTTAAAACCTGGTTTAGTCCCAGAATCGCAACATAAATGGTGTCGGAAATGGGGCGGTGTGTCGGAATATGGGTTGTACCCCACTTGGGTTTGACCGCAAATATCACTGAGAGTTTGGATAAAGTCTAACTTAATTTTATTGAGCAATAATAAGTTCCAACTCATTACACTGGGTTTGTAATAGAGTAAATCGGCTTTTCAGACAACAGCTCGCTCTTTTGGCAGCAGCAAACAATGCTAGTTAGCCTAACAGTTAGCATTTCCATTCACTTGCATTACGGGCCATGACTTGGAAAATTTAACGGCATTTTGACATTAATTATAAATAAACGTTAACCAAAAACTTGATCTTCAACCCTACACAGCCAAACACTTAAGTAAGTAGCAGTATTTCACTTGGTGTGACTGAAATATCAATCACTGTGTTGGGAAAACACTGAGTCACCAGTGAGAAGTTGGATGAAGTCCAGTTTACAGCTTATTGAGCACCTTTTAGCCACTTTTGTCTAAAATTGAAACAAACACAGAAAACCATCCACTTACCTGTCCATGTATTGCTCCTTCATCTAAGAATTTTCCCGCTTTACCGCTGTCGCTCGTGAGATGTTGAAAGCGTTTTGTGATTGACCAATGACGGTAACACATATTTTGTGTTGTAGAAGTTAAATCATGCAACACATTATGTGCAGAAATCGACACAACATGTGTTATTTGTCTTTCTACACATTAAATGTGTAAAAAAAAAAAAACATTCTTTCTTAGAGTGTAGGTGTGGTAGTTTCAGAGTCATTTTGTTATAGAGAGCGCCCCCTTCAGGCAGATATAGGCAGGGTCCACCAGGGTCTGACCAGAACTGAAGAAGCAGCTTGGATGAGCTGCGAGACGTATTTGACCAAATAAACTTTTGTCCAGTTTCATTTTTCATTTCATTTTATTTATTTAACAGGACAATGTACAGCCACATAATGCCAAAGGCAGAGATGCTTGTCCCAGATTCTAGCTTGAAAGATAATTTCCATCTGTACAGTAATCCCTCGTTTATCCAGAAATAGCCTGCAATAAGTGAAATCCGCGAAGTAGGACAACTTTATATTTTACAATTATTCTGCATGTTTTAAGGCTGTAAATGCCTCACCACACACATTATACACTTTTCTCACCCTGGAATTTTCTCACATTTGTCTCTAGTTTAAACACTCAAACTTTCATAGATTTTCAACAAAATGTATTAATAGTGACGCGTGGGGGGAGACACGGCCCCGGAAGCCCCGCCGGACGTGCGAGGAGCACCACGATAAACCCCTCATCGTGGACAAATCCGTGACAGAGCAGCACGTGCCGCGCACTTCTCCAAGGGGTTGGTGCGCGTCTCGTCCCAGGACGTGGCGGTGCTGCTCGCACGTCCGGCGGGGCTTCCGGGGCCGTGTCTCCCCCCACGCGTCACTATTAATACATTTTGTTGAAAATCTATGAAATTCTGAGTATTTAAACTAGAGACAAATGTGAGAAAATGCAGCGCGAGGCAGTGGAGGCGAGGCGCCTGGACCGCGTGCTCTCAACCCGAGCCACAAACCGAACACGCACAAACGAACGCAAAAGCCGCACGGAGTGATTTAATCCTGGTTCAGACCTGGTTTAGTTCTGGTCTAGACCTGGTTTAGTCCACGTTTAGTCCTGGTCTAGTCTCTTAGCCAATCAGGACGCAGAACACATTGTTACACTATAATAAAAAAAAAAAAGTTACACAATAAAAAAAAATGAAAAAAAAAAAATTTGAAAAAAAATCTGCGTAACAGCGAGGCCGCGAAGAGTGAACCGCGATAGAGCGAGGGTTCACTGAAGTCCTTTAGGGAGAAGAGGACGAGGAACATTATGTACAGTGCAAAAAAACATACATACTCCACACTCTCAGACACACATACTCCCATTCATTCATCCTCGTCATACATTGTATTTCAAAGCAGAAACTGCTTACATTTCAAATTCATTATGCTAAAAAATTAAGTTATAGCTCAACACTGTGTTTGTACAATAAATAGAGACCAATTCATATTTTTTTCTCTTTTTTTTTCTTTTTTTTTTAAAGTTCACTATAATAAACAATTGCGTAGTTTTGCCATATCAATTAGAGCATTTATAATATCAATGCTGTTGTCAAATTGAATTTCTCCTTTTGCCATGGATTCTACCTGGATGACTGATTTTATATTTATTCTACACACATACCTTTGTTTCATTCACACACGTTTAAAACACAGACCCTGAATACTGAGGCCAAGTTCTTCTCACTCACCTCGTGATGTCATGTGGTAACACAGGAACTGCTGCAAGGTATATTTAAACTTCATACACCTTCACTAGAATCATTTGGATTATTTCAGACCAGAAATTGCTAATATCTATTGAACTAAAGGTAAAAGTTAGCTGTTAAGTATTAAAACTACCCTTAGGTGACATCACAAGACATCACTGAGCATTTTGAGCTTTGGGGATTTAAGATTAATAAACCAGGATTACTCAAATCTACTGTATGAATGCAACAAAGCACAGGTATTATAACATGAATCGGATGAGCGGCGAAACGTTTTCGACCAAACAAACTTTGTCCAGTTGACAAACTTCTCCTTTTATCAACATGAATTAAAGCTCGCCATTTTATTTAAACAGACCCTTTAAAATATACTTAAAGGAGAATTACATTTTTTTACAAGTTGTTTTACTCACCCATAGCACTTTGGTGTCATTTGGAGCACTTCCAGAGATGTTTTAGATTTGCGATCTCCATAATGTGAGTTCTCGGGGCATATGTTTGCGGTCTCCAAATAACACAAACTTTAGCACTTTTCAAATCATAGAAGCCCGATGTCTTAGTCTACGCTTTCGTTTGAGTCAAAAGGGGCCTGTAATCCGAGATTTAGCCATAGTTTCGAGTAGATGAGGACGCCAGTGCGCATGTGCGGAGTCACATCTTACTTCGCTCTCAGCTCCCGGGACCCAAACATGAAACGCAAAGCTGTAAATTATGGATAAATCTCGGATTACAGGCCACTTTTGACTCAAACGAAAGTGTAGACTAAGACATTGAGCTTCTATGATTTGAAAAGTGCTAAGGTTTGTGTTATTTGGAGACCGCTCGGGTCTTATATTATATGCCCCGAGAACTCGCGTTATGGATATCGCTAATCTAAAACATCTCCGGAAGTGCTCCATATGACACCAAAGTACTATGGGTGAGAAAAACAACTTGTTTTATTACCGAAATAAGGCTCAGATTGTAAAAAACTTTAATTCTCCTTTAATACATGACCTTATTCCGCCCTGCCAACTTGCCTAAACTGCACTTTCTTCGGCGCCTCAAGAACAAATCCCATTCATTTAAATGGCAAATTTGAGAAAAGTTTTGCTGCTATACATTATATAAAGTAGGTTGATTTGTCAAAAATGTTTAGTATTCATGTGCACCAACAAGTCAACAATGCATAATTCTCTGGAAGGCTTTAAAAGAACTTCGCAGTCCGTTGAGGTTAAGGTCAGCATCCCCCATGCAAATTAATACAACATGCACTGCGGGGCCCACACAACTTCTGGAACAAGATGCATAACAATGTCTAAATAACGCTAAAGAACAGAAATTCAGCGATACTCTCCTGGGAGTAGATTGACTCTCAGCTTTAAAGGTGCAGTGCGTAACATTGGTGGCTTCTACACCACCTGCTTGTCTTGTCTTGATTAGAATGTTTGGCATTACATTTAAGGAAGCAAAAATGGCTCCATCAGGTTTAGTTATAGGTAGGTATTTTTGAGAAATAAAAATATCTGTAATTAAAGATGAGGCATTTTACTTCTATGGGGTATTAACAATTAACTTTAAATGACACTTAAATGACACCATTTGAGCTTTATTATGCTACATATTGCTACATATTGTGTGTTTTACTTACTTGTATTATATACAAGTTTACTGTACTTTTGCTACGGATATGTTTTAGTCATGGTGTTTATTGTCTTGTTTATCAGATGTTTTATGTTCACTGTGGGCCTAGGGGGCGCTGCAATTTCAAATCCTGTGTGTGCTGTGTGCAACCTGTACATATGGTTTTTGACAATAAAGCTGACTTTGAACTTTGAACTTTTGAACTTTATGAGTTTCACTTTCATTTTTGGCACTGTGAGTCTCCACCTCCATTTGCTCCCCACGCCAAATCACTCCCCCTTCAGAGCACTATCATTCCACCAAAGAAATCACTGCACATCACTCAAGTTTGCCAAGTTGCTGTGTACAGTTTTGTATTTATTTATTTATTTATTTATTTATTTATTACAGGGACAATGCACATTGAAGGGATAGTGTTTTTTTTTTTTTTTATGCGAACCTTTTTTTTTATGTGAACATCCTGTTATCCCCTTGTAAGTGGATGTTTACAAGTGAACAGGCTAATAATAAGTAATACACACGCAGTGATACGAATCGAGAGAAAATAGCACCATGAGAATTAGACTGCTGAATTTTTGGCGGACAACTGTTTGTGACGCAAATATATCACTTTTTGGACAAATGTTGTTTTGAGAAGAAAAACAAGCTTTATTAAATGTCCCCGCGAACTTACCGGAACTACTTCCGTGAGCTCCAGAACCGGAGCAGAACCCGGCTCAGATGACGCGGTCTGCGGTAAGCCAGTGTGAATGCACGACACTGTTAGAGGGAAACCCATACAGATTCACATAAAAAAACAAAAACGCACTATTCCTTTAATAAACATTTGCATGTAAATATGCCAGAATTATCCCGAGGGCTATTTTTCATCTGTAGTCCCTGGACGGGTATAAAATGTCAACCTGCAGGAAGTTAAAACCAATAGAATAAAAACAAGGTTATTATTTACGCTCTAAAATCATTCTTAAATACAGTCGCATACAGCTCCATGCAGTTATATACAGGCATAAAGCCACATTTAGCCACATACGTTCATTTTCAGCCACAAACACCACATACACCACATACCGTTGTGTGCAGTCACATACAGACACATACAAACTCATAAAAAAGTCACACAACAGTAACACACAAGAGGCAGGATGGTGACAGGGGCATCGGGAGGTGGATGTTAGTGGTGACAGGACTGATTCTCAATTAACCATTTCTTTAACTGTAATTTAAACGAGATGTAAGTGGGGAGGCTTGTGATTGTGGTGGGGGTGGTGTTCCAGTCATGGGCAGATTACACAGAGAAGGTGGTTTGGCCAAAGAGACTTTTTCTGAGGGGCATTATGTATCAAGTTTTGTGGAGAATTATCACGTGCGAGTAGAAGTTTACAGCTAACCGTGAGGAGGGTTCAAACAGAGCCTGGGAGAGCTCGCTGAACTCTTCAGTCATGAATGAACATATAAACCTGTTAGAAATGGATTTTGCATAATCCTCTCTTGGTAAATGCCAGATAGAAACATTTAATGCCCTACAGCGGAACATTCCAACAAACCTTTCCATAAAGACAACCAGTTGGCATACGCTGTCCAGGTTTAATTCCTAACCTGAGGTCCAAGGATTAGTTTTAATACGAATTGGATCAATAGTGAATCAACATTGGGTGAAAAACGAGCAGAACTCCAGCGAGCAAAAGGCCTCAAAAAGCACCAATAGCACTTGATAATTTCCACACTGCCATTGTACACAACATACAAATTCTATTCCAAGGGCAGTGGTAATTGCACATTTTAACCCCCACATATCTGTTGAATAAGACCCCCCTATTTCTGCCACAAAAGAGAAGTGAATTTGGAGATTAGAGCCAGTATCACAAACAAGAATATTACACATAATACCACAATGTTATTCAAGCCCACACATGTTCCAAAGACATATATATACATGATAATTAGCTCTACACAGTTCATTCATTATGTCCATTATGTTTTTGTGAACCTGCTAATTTGCTAAGATTATAGGGTATGAGATGTAGCCTACGCCTTTGGACAGCCGCTATTTTACATACAGCTACATACAGCTTACGTATTATGTTGTACTCGGGGTTAGAATCCATGGTATACGGATACACTCGGGTTCTCAAAGACAGACATGGGACCAAGTCACACATGTGCAAGTCACAAGTAAGTCCCAAGTATTTTTTTCTTGGGCAAGTCAAGTCAAGTCACAGGCTATGTCAAGTCAAGTCCTGTAATAGGTCAAGTCAAGTCACCTTTGGCGTATTGTTGTAATTTTAGCTGCAGAATCTGATCTTAATAAAGTGAAAGGCAATATATAAGAAAGTGTAAGTAATCATCACTGGCTAATGTGCCCAACCTGTTATCAAATATTTGTATTGTAAATACTCATGTTCAGTAAAATACATCATAGACTCAAACAAAACAGTGATAATGTAATAATTGGTTATTTATTGGCAAAAGTGATCTGTACATCGAAAACCAAACTGTTTCCAAAGTTTTCAACATTGTTTCAGCATTGAGTTGAAACCAGTAACAGCTAAAACAAACTTGTATTAAACTTTGTTACACTCCCTAACTCACTCTGTCCCACACACACACACACACACACACACACACACAGAATATCCACAAGTAGCTATCCTTTTACAAAGTAACAATAATAGCTAAAACAAATACTAACTTACAGTAAATTAAACTGTCACATTTCTTTGCTCTTTGCACATTTCTCTCTCACACTGTATATCCATAAGTCATTCCCTTTTTATGAGGAAACAAATAATAGCTAAAACAAATAGCTTATTAATATTAAACTTTGTTACATTTCTCCTCTCTCTCTCACACACACACACACACACACACACACACACACACACACACACACACACAGTATATCCATCCGTCATTCCCTTTTTACAAGGTATTGCACTTGCAAAATAAAAGATTAGACAGGGTCTTATCTGCAAGCTGAGCATGATGGGGTCTCATGATGATTCCACCATGGCTGAAGACTCTTTCCACTGGGGAACTTGAGGCTGGCACTGACAAAGCTTTCATTGCAACAGGAAAAAGGGCAGGGAGGACAGCCCTGTTTGTGTCCCACAAGGACAGACAAGGCTGCCCACAACAAAGAGAAAAATAGTTATTTAGTTGCGTCTCTGGGTTGGTGGTTGGGTCCTGTTTGCGGCGTTTTCTGTAGCCTGAGAATAAGCCAGTGCTGTCTTTTTGCTGGCTTTCACTTTCCTCCTCTAGGAATTCAGGACTCTGGGATGTTGTGTGAGGTTGCACCTCACGTAGAATCAGATCTAGTTAAAACAAAGATAAAAAAAAGGGCAAGCTCTCATGAGCATTAAAAATTGAACATCCACAGTTTGATATGCTTGCAAAATCATCTCTAAAATGTATTATAATACATTTCCATAATTTGATAATGGTGAAGTATACATCATGTAAAAAAATAATTTAAAAAAATCACTGACCTTTTACCATGTCAACAATGTCATTCTTGACATCATCGGTGTCAAGCACATCATGCTGAAGCCACATCATGGAGAAAGCTGGGTCCAGGACAGCTGACCTGATGTAGACTGGGTCTGCAAATGGCAGCTCTTCCCCTGTTGCAGCTGACAACATCTTCACATTAACAAAGATTCCCCAGAAACGTTTCTTCAGACACAATTGCAAGATATGGATCATGCTTCCCAGGAAGCACACTTGTAGCTTGAGTCTTTCCAAGTGGTGGTTAAGTGACAATACACAGGGGAGGACAGAGCTGACCGTCACAATCTTCTCTCCCTGAGTAAGATCAGTGGCCTCTGCAAATGGCTGTAGCACATCACAAAGTTCCTTCATCAAGTTCCACTCCCTAATTGAGAAGACCAGCTCATTGTGTCCTATGTCCTGAACAACACTACACAAGTCCTGGTGACTGAATGAGAGCACTGCCTTGACTTGTCGGAGAGTTGAATTCCACCGTGTGTTTACAGCAGCGGGTATCCCTCGCTGACCAAACTTCTCCTCAAATGCATCTTTAAAGGTGCTGGATGTATGCAGGAGAGAGCTGAGCTTGGAGCATTTTGCAAAGGAACTGTTCATGACCCGTGCATCCTTGAGACCATCACCAACAGTTAACTGCAGAGTATGCGGAAAGCATTGCTGACGTTTAGGGCTTCCTCGGTTGATTGTGCGGTCCACAGTCTCCCATTCATCACTGGAGAGGTCTTCCCACAATTCTGCATCATCCAGATTGTCATCATCGTTTACTTCGTCATCTTGATCTTTTGGAAAACAGACCGAAAATGCTCGCTTCATATTCGCAGCATTGTGACAGATTATGAAGTCAAGTTTTTTCCGGATGCCATATTCCTCACACAGGGAATCAAAGGCTTCAGCAATGCGCTCTCCTGTGTGAGGTCCCTTGAATCTGCTGCACACCAGCAGGTATGACTTTAGCATGACTCCTTCTGAGGTTGTTAAGACATGGCCAGTGACTCCCAAAAAGCCACGCATCCTCCTATCTGACCAAATGTCTATGGTAACCGACACATGGTCTACACCACCAAGAATCTCTTTGATATTTTCTCGCATGTCTGCAACACGTGATTCTATTGTTGAAGTTATTGTTCTGCGGCAGACAGGCTGGTATTTGGAGTCGACCACGGACATGAAGTGCCTGAAATGTTTATTTTCCGTCACTGAAAGGGGCATGCTACATCCAATCACAAGGTCTGTAACGATAGCGTTGGTTATGGCCTTCTGTTTTGGATGATTGGCTGAATATGCTTCCAGAGGACGAGACTGGATGAACTGTGATATTGCAGGCTGTGTAGTATCAGCACGGGCATTTCTTGTCCTTTCATACTCTGCATATCTGTGAAGCAGATGCAGTCGTATGTCGCCTAAACCATTCGATATAAGTATCATTTTAAAGGCTGCTTTATGCCCTTCCATGAAAACATAACAAAATTTTGAAAATTTGCGACAAGCGACTGGTTTTGCCATGGAGAGTCGCCTGAAAACGACATCCCCCTGCAGCTGCCGCCAACCCCCCACTCCCCCCAAGCGCGGAACGTGCCCTTTTGCCAACATTGCCAAGTTATATGCAGATTGAGACTATTACATTAAGGCAAAGATACATTTTTGATCACGTACAGCGCATGTGTCCTTCTCAACTTCACCGCTTAGCCTAATTTCACAATGATAACTGAAACCCTGTGCAGCGGCTAAATCCCCCTGCCGCTCACTCTTGTAGCTTTACATTAGCTAACAACCAAAGAGTTTAGCTGCTAATCCTAAGCAACTGGACTTTTTTGACATTGAACTGAAGACATTCCTCACTGAAGACATCCTCGAACTCAAATTAGAAGTCCAGTTGCCTACAACTAAACTGTATGGATAACATGACCTGGGTGAATGATATTCACAGACCTTAGCTAACATACAACTCACCAGATATTAACACTTTGACAAATACTTACTGGGCAGAATGGCTCTTCAAAATTTGAGGTGGTGGTCTGGCTGTCCGAAATTTTTACGTTGGAAATCTTGCACTGTGCTGTTCTCTGTTTACCTTCTTCTTTGAAGTCTTTGAAACCAAAAGTGATTACCCTCGGAGCTGACATGCTGATATCTGGAACTGGGCACACACATACGCCATGTCGTGGAGGTGTGGTGCATAAGGTAGCCAATGGCCAGGCAGAGTGAGCGTGACATGACAGCGTTTCTCAGCCCGTATTCCGCACAGTAATTATCAACATTATTTAAAATAATGAAATATATATATATATATATAGCCTACAATTTATATTCGCACTAAAAACATTATGTGAACACGCAAGTCATTCAAGTCATCGTGTCTCAAGTCAAGTCAAGTCCCGAGTCCTAGACTTCCAAGTCCAAGTCAAGTCTCAAGTATTTCATTTTTTGTCGAGTCAAGTCACAAGTCATAAAAACAGCGACTCGAGTCGACTCGAGTCCAAGTCACTAAATCTCAAATCCCCATGTCTGCTCAAAGGTATCGATCATCAAATACAGTATAGTATCAAAACTAGATACTCAACTGAGCTAGTATTGATACTAAAAAGTGACAGAAATGAAACTTTCCTGAATAGATTTTATCTTGAGCTGTTAAGTATAAGAGCACATAGATGAGTATACGCCCATGGACGACTATGGAACCTCCTTGGACCACTGAGAGATGACACAGATATAAAACCGCATGGGAATATAAAATAAAGTTCTGACATTCTATTGTCTAAAAAAAGAATGTGTTTAATTATCACTGTGGTATTGGAACTGGTATTGAGTCTATTCTTTAAAGTTCAAAGTCAGCTTTATTGTCAAAAAACATATGTACAGGTTGCACACACAGGATTTGAAATTGCAGCGCCCCCTAGGCCCACAGTGAACATAAAACATCTGATAAACAAGACAATAAACACCATGACTTAAACATCAATAAAGCTCAAATTGTGTCATTTAAGCAGCAGTGTCTGGGTAATTTAAGTGTAATTTAAGCAGCAGTGTGAGTGTCATTTAAGTGTCATTTAAGCAGCAGTGTTTTCAAGATTGTTTATTTGTCATATGCAGGACCAACACTAGGTCAACAATGCAATGAAATGCTTAGGATCAGAAGAACCCGTTGACTCGCTAAGATAGTCAAGAAGTACTAATAACAGCAATAATAGTACATGGTAAAAAAGTCTTGCAAAAAAGTGCAGGGGAAAAGTAACCAAAAACCAAAAAAATATGTAATAAAATATAATAAAATACAAAGGCACAGGTAGGATTAAATAAGGTGTATGTAAAGTATTTCACAGATTGCACATAATATAGTACAAGTGTCAGGGTCATTTAAGTGTCATTTAAGCAGCAGTGTCATTGGGGGAGGTAAGGAGGGCAGGGAGAGAGTTCAGCATCCTGACAGCTTGGTGGACGAAGCTGTCTTTCAGTCTGCTGGTCTTGGCCCTGAGGCACCTCAGTCCTGATAGCAGCAGACTGAAGAGGCAATTGGATGGGTGGGATCACCCAGAGGGCTTTGCGGGTGAGGCGGGTGCGGTGGCACTACTCGGTGTAGCTTTTTCCGGCAGGACACGGTGCAGGTGGCATACCACACAGTGATGCAGCTGGTGAGGATGCTCTCTATGGTGCCTCTATAGTGGTGCCTCTAATATCGAAATCGAGTTTGAGTATTAGTATCGTGACAATCACTTATTTCAGATTACTCAGAGCAGACGGGACCAAGCACAGCGATTTCACTACACACTACCCTGCACTACATCTTTTTAGCTAGCATAAAGTTTCTATTTAACTTCCACAGCAAACAGTACACATACACTGAATACATGGAAGGCAAATATAAATGATATTTCTGAGCTAATTTTTTAAATTCATGTAGATGCAGGCCATGGAAAACTGTAGCATCAAAGGAAAATATTTGGTGGATGAAGTTGTGGCAGGTGAAATTGACCTGCTATGGACAAAGAGTGAGGAGAATTCACATGGACCACCAACACCACCTCCCTGGTCAAGAAAGCACAGACACGCCTTCACTTCCCCCACTTCTGCACTCACCATCTTCTACAGGGGTGCTATTGAGAGCATCCTCACCAGCAGCCTCTCCTGTCTGGCACGGCAGCTGCTCAGCGGCGGACAGGAAGGCTCTACGGAGGGTGGTGAGGACTGCAGAAAAGATCATCAGATCACCCCTACCAGCCATTCAGGACTTATACACATCACGCTGGTCCAAGAGAGTCATCAATACCATCAAGGACACTACCCATCCAGCACACAAACTGTTCTCTCTCCTACCATCTGGGAAGTGCTACTGCAGCATACGGTGCCACACAAACAGACTCAGAAACAGCTTCTTTCCACAAGCCGTCAAGCTAATCAACACACTGAAGAAAATTCCATGAACCTTCCATGAAGATTCTGTTGTTGTTAATGACATTCAAAAAACAGTCTCACACACACTGATGTCCATGCAGCTTGCAGCACTCTTGCACTTTACAAATTGCACCTTCACTTTTGCACCTTACATATTGCACATTTCATCCCACCTCAAACTTTCCTTCTTGTTGGAAGAGTATATGCTTGCCTGTATGTCTTATTTATCGTTGATGCCTGTGTACACTTCATGTCCATGAGTGTGGCTGTGTGTGTGGGTGTGTGCGTGAGGGTGTAATTAAATTGCACATTTGGTGTCTTTTGAAACTCCTCTGTGTAATGTCTGTTACATAGTGAATTGACAATAAAGTACACTTTGAACTTTGAAATACACTGGAAAATGATGTACATAACAGTCTGCCTCCTTCACTATACTCTAACGATAATAATAAGAGCAGGGATTGAATAATGATTCAATGTGCAATAAAATATAAACTGCTGTGGCGTCATTTCTTTGTTATCGTGACAGAACCACTGGAGAAGGTTTATTACTTTGGCTTTGTCCATCAGCTGCATCCACTCTGGTCCAGTGCAGGTATGTAGCCCAATATTTATTTCATGACTTTATGCAGCTGTTGAAGGATCTCCAAAGGGTGCGTGAACGTGACGCCACACTGCTTATAATATCTGTAAGGCTTATAGTAGTTAAAATATCGTGTAGTAGCTAAAGGATTGAAATATTAAAGAGATTAATGCGCTAAGCTAAATTTCTAAGGATACTTATACTTATTCAATCATCATATATACTCATTTTTGCCATTTTGATGTTTTACGTTTACCTTTTCTTTTTATATTAATGCTTTTGCTATTGAATTACAAGGGGATACTAAAATAATGTTAAACTTTTTAAGTGGTACATTTGGATTTGAAATTGTATGTTGAAATCAGGTACAAATTATTTGTAAAAGATGGTTATAACCCAGGGGTGCCCAACCAGTCGATCGCGAGAAATGTGTGTCTATGGCTACGTTCAGACTGCAGGGCTTAATGCTCAATTCCAATTTTTTGTGAAATCCGATTCTTTTAAGAGGTCGTTCACATTTCCAATTAAATGCGACTTGTATGTGATCTCCAAAAGTGTCCCACATGTGCATTGGAGGACATGACGAGGTCACGTGCAGCGAGTGTGTTCAGTGTTTACGGAAGTTGCCTAAAGTTGCTGTCGTACCGGAGCCAAAACATGTACAGCTTATTTGTTTTAAGGAAAAGACGGAGAAGGAGAAGGACAAGGTTTTTGGCCACGACATTTTGAGGGGCAGTGGCAGTGGCAGTCGCAGTCGAGTGGTGGGACTGCTATGTGCTTCGCCACTTCACTGACACGGAGTTCATATACTATGCTCGCAGGACGAGAAGAACGTTTGTGTACATTTGTGAGCGCCTACTTGTACCACTCTCGCTGGAGGAAACACGCCCAGGTCGGATGAATGTGACCTGGCCGTTCACACTGAAGTCACATGCCAAAAGATCGGATATGTATCAGTTTTAGGACTACATATCTTGGGCTACGTTCACATTGTAGCCTGAAGTGACCCAAATCCGATTTTTCACCCCTATACGACTTTAAAAATAATCTCACTTCAAAAGCCCATATTTGCCATGTCTAACAGGTCATTCTAAAATGGACTAGAATGCAGGAAATCACATCTCATGACTCTCGACCTTGATTTGTGTTAGATAGTTGCCCTCTGGGGTTAATGCTTCGTATGTACCTAGCGCATCGTTGGTGCCAGATTCGGACCAAATAAGTGAGATCAGGAATACAGTTTATGGTCTGCGGGGGTGAGCAGTAGAGCATCGAGGTGACAAGCACCGTCTCGCAAACCAGCTCAGGCTACCTAATCCCAAGCACCAGCGCAGGTAGAAGCAGAGACTGCTTTCATGTCGTGTCATACGCTATAATTGCAACCTCATGCACCGTGGACAACTTTGGCAATAAAGCACCCAAAAAAGACATTTATACTGACTGCATCTCATTTGTGCCTCTCTGAGAAATCCCTTAATTGGTAAAAATGAGTATCCGGGACATCAGTTTAACGAGTTTTGCTTCGGAACGGTAAGTCTCTCTCTTTGACCACTTCTCACGACTGGTAAGGTGATCCAACTTTGTGTGGCAAAAAGGGTTTTAATGAGAGTTAGTATTAGGGGTCCATCAGAGTCTCTCCCACAGGAAAAGTTATTTACGTTGCTCTGCTGTTGCGGCAATTTGACAGCAGCTTAACGTGTTTTCACCCTCCAAAATACGCTCATTACAGACCTGGCCACATCAAACTAAAAATCCAATTACAAGCTTCAATTTTGTGACCCATGTCAAACCCAGGCAGAGAAAAACTAGCTGCAACAAGCCATTACATCTACCGGAGTGCACCCTGTGAAAATGTGTTTTCTTTACTGTTTTACACACCAACAATGCTCACAAATGGATTAGAACCTATTTGGAATTTTTAACACACTCACAGGCCCACAACTACACATCCAAAACAATACAGATATTCATGAGTACTTTGTCATAGCCATGGAAATAGGAAATATGCCCTCAACATTATGACTGAGCAGCACAACACATTGCTTTTTGTGGACTATTTTTTTTGTCTGTGGAGATATTTGTTACAGTCAGGTCTGTACAGCAAAATGCAAACTGGGAGTAGTTTCTCCGTGTAGTTACTTGCTGTGACTGTGCAGAACTTTGCTAGCTTGTTAACTAACAATAGGAGGGAATAATGGATGCTTGCCTCACAATTCTCCTCAACACACGGACTCAGAACCATGTTATTTTGGCAGAGAAAGTTCAACTGTGTCTGCTCCCAAGTCTGCATCAGTGACAAACATTGGTATAGTCTGCAGTGGCCCATTGTTTACCTTTAACTGTTTACTATTGTTTGTTTTTTGTTTCTCCTCCTTGAGCTGCCACCTTAACGTGGTGGAAGGGTTTGAGTGCCCGAATGATCCCCGGAGCTATGTTGTCGGGGGCTTTATGCCCCTGGTAGGGTCACCCAAAGCAAACAGGTCCTGGGGGACGGGTCAGACTAAGAGCGGATCAGAAGCACTTTATGATGAACATTAGATCGAGGTCAGATACGTCGCCCGGATTGGCGTTACTGGGGCCCCACCCTGGAGCCAGGCCTGGGGTGGGTGCACGCCAATGAGCACCTGGTGGCCGGGCCTTCCCCCATGGGGCCCAACCGGGCTCAGCCTGAAAGAGTGACGTGGGCCCATCCTCCCGTGGACCCACCATCCGCAGGACGATCCATAAGGGGCCGGTGCGAAGAGATCTGGGTGGCGGTCGAAGGCAGGGGCCTCGGCAACCAGATCTCCAAACATGGAGACTAGATCTGGGGGCATGGAATGCCACCGGGCATCTGCTCCGGATGCTTCCGGAACATCCGGTTCTGGGCATGTCCCACCGGGAGGAGGCCTCGGGGAAGACCCAGGACATGCTGGAGATACTATGTCTCCTGGCTGGCCTGGGAACGTCTTGGGGTCCCCCCGGAGGAACTGGAGGAAGTGTCCAGGGTGAAGGAAATCTGGGAGTCCCTGTTTAGACTGTTGCCCCTGCGACCCGGCCCCGGATAAGTGGAAGAAAATGGATGGATGGAGGTTTTTGCTTTATCTTCTTGTTTTAGTCTACGTTCAGACTGCAGGGCTTAAAGCTCAATTCAGATTTTTTTGTGAAGTCCTTTTTTTTTGCGAGGTCATTCACATTTGCAATTAAATGCAACTTGTTTGTGATCTCCAGTGTGAACTCTAAACGCCCCAAAAGTGTCCCGCTGTGCCTTGGAGGACACGATGAGGTCACATGCAGCGAGCGTGCCTAAACATGGACACAAGCATTGAGCGCCTGGAGATTTTAAAGTTGCTGTCGTACCGGAGCCAGAACATGTACAACTTATTTGTTTTAAGGAAGAGATTGAGAAGGAGAAGGACAAGATTTTTGGCCTTGTCGTTTTGTGGGGCAGTGGCAGCAATGTCCGTAGAAAGGAACGTGTTGGTGCTGAGAGTGGTGGAATTGCTATGTGCTTTGCTGCTTCACAGACGTGGACTTCATACCAGTATATTTTACCAGTAAGTTAGTAACTCAAGTCTCACGCTTTGAGAGTGTGACACACGCATTTCAACGAGTTCACACGCTCACACGCCACACATGGTATTTCTCACGCTGAAATTTTGTTAAGCAATTCAAAACTCTAGCCACTGGTCACAGCGCTTCTGTGCCCAGAAAATCAGTCTGTGTGGCTCAGAAGAGTTAGTTATCCAGGCACTCGTACATTTGTTTTGTGTACATTTGTGATGCACCACAGACTTTGAGGGCACAACTCGGGATTAGGCAATCTTAGATTTAGCGTTTTTACTGAATTTTTTGTGAGCGCCTACTTGTACCAGTCTCGCTTGTTGATGACGTGTAGGTCGGATGAATGTGTATCGGTATGTATCGGTTTTAGGACCACATATCCAAGTGGCCTGGGTCGCTTTTGAAAAAATCAGCAGTTCAATAACCCCTGGCAGGTGTGGCAGAACATACAGTCTATCACCAACTATAGAGGCTGTGCTGCAACACCTGGGGACTCAAGCATGGCACTGGCAGAGGAGCTTAACAGCTTCTTTGCCCGCTTTGAGTCCCAGGCACAGCACTCAGCCACACCACCCCAACCCCCTCTGCAACCCACATCAACCCCCAGCAAGCCCCCACCCACGTTAGAGGTCGAGGAGGAGGACGTGAGACGGGTGCTCAGGGCCGTTAATCCTAGGAAGACTAGAGGCCCGGATGGTGTACCAGGGAAAGTGCTCAAGGCATGTGCTGACCAGCTAGCACAGGTCTTCACTGACATTTTCAATCTGTCACTGAACCAAGCCGTCATCCCTGCCTGCTTAAAATCTGCCACCATCATCCCGGTCCCCAAAAAATCCCCTGCAGCCTTAACGAATTCCGTCCTGTAGCACTCACCCCAGTCATCACCAAGTGCTTTGAGAAACTGGTCCTGAGTCACATCAAAGCCTGTCTCCCCCCTACCCTGGACCCACATCAGTTCACATACCGGTCAAACAGATCCACAGAAGACGCAATAGCCATCGCCCTCCACTCTGCGCTGAGCCACCTGGAGAAGCAAGGGAGCTACGTCATTCTGATCCCCAAATTAGTCAACCTGGGGATCCCACCATCTACCTGCTCGTGGATTAAGGACTTTTTAATAAACCGACCCCAGCAGTTGAAACTGGGCCAGCACCTCTCATCCATCCGCACTCTCAGCACCGGCTTCCCCCAGGGCTGTGTGCTGAGCCCACTTCTCTACTCGCTCTACACGTATGACTGCAGCCCCACCCACCCAGAAAACATCATCGTCAAATTTGCTGATGACACGACAAAGGTGGGGGATGATAACGGGGGGAACAAGGAGGCCTACAGGGATGAGGCCCTGAAACTCAAGGAGTGGTGCGCAACCAACAACCTGGCACTAAATATCTCCAAGACAAAGGAGCTCATCCTGGACTTCCGGCGGAATAGATCTGTCCCTGCCCCCCTGTACATCAACGGAGAATGTGTGGAGCGAGTGGAGACCTTCAAATTCCTGGGTGTTCACATCTCTGCAGATCTCTCCTGGTCAGTCAACACCTCGGCTCTGGTAAAGAAAGCCCAGCAGTGGCTACACTTCCTGAGGGTGCTCAGGAAGGAGAAACTAAAGACAAGCCTGCTGGTGACCTTCTACCGTTCCACCATTGAGAGCCTGCTGACCTATGCTGTGTCAGTGTGGCACTCCAGCTGCACAGAGGCTGACAGGAAGAGACTGCAGAGGGTGACAAATACAGCACAAAAAATTATTGGCTGCCCTCCATATCCTCCATCTACAACTCCCGCTGTCTCAGCAGAGCCCGGAACATTCTGAAGGACACTACTCAGCCTGGCTTCCATCTCTTCAACCTATTGCCCTCTGGCAGGCGCTACAGGTCCATATCAGCCAGGACAAATAGACTCAGGGACAGCTTCTTTCCCAAAGCTGTCACCATACTAAACTCCAATTTGCACTAGAACTGCCATTTGCACTGAGTTTTGGACTATCTCTACCACTACCTCTACCTGGTATGCTGTATGTGTGTATATGTGTCTTGTTTTTAGCAGAGTAGTTTTATAGTTTTTAGTGCTATTTATTCTTTTATACTTGCGCTGAGTGCACTTTGAAGGGGGCCTTCAAATCTCAAATCTCATTGTACTGTGTATCATGACAATAAAGGCTTTCTATTCTATGTAGCTTTTTTTTTTAGCTTTTACAAAAGTAAATGTCATAACTTGACATTGACAATACTTAATAGTTAATACTTCTTCTAAAAATTCAGCTCTAGTTGGATACATTTGAGGGCAGATCCTTGAAACTTGTGAATGTGCAGCAAACTTTGCAGAAAGTTCAGATGCCCGTGGCGTGAATACTCAAAACGCTCCATGGAAATGATGGACCTAGACACGTGTTCCTCCATAGATTTTGCATGTAAACCCGATGACCCAACGGCGCGGACTGAACGCAGCCTTAGACTTGAGTTTGTCTTTTATTTTAACGCATCTGAGAGAGCTGACTTCATTGAAACTTCAACAGGTGGGAGGATTTTGTGCTGTTAAACAAGTCCCTCTCATGGTGCTCATTGGCGCATAGGTCCAAAAATAATTTTCTTTTCCATATTACTTCCTCAATACGGGCTAGCACCTCCAACCCGTGTGACGTCTGTCACGTGCACGGCCCGTTTGGACCAATCAGAGTGAGAGCTGCTAGAGCGGGGCTAGGCTAAGTCTTACAAAGCTAACTTTTAGGCTCTTTGAGGATTTCAAATTTTTTAAAAGTTTATGTTGTGAAAATACAAAAGAATCTCTACAACTTCTGACCTTTGAGATGTTGTGGATGCCCTGTCAGCCGAACACAGGCAGTTTGAATTCCCAAAAATTGCATTGCGCTCTATAGTTTTTTTAGACTCAAAAAATCCAACCTTGACCTGGATGTGTGGCCATGTTGGAGATATTGCTCATTCAAAGTAAATACGCTTATAAAGCAACTGTGCAGAAAAAAAAAACAAAAAAAAAAAACTTCCACACTGGAATCCAAAACTTCTGATCCAGTTGACCAGTTGTATAGAGATAAGTTGGATGCCAAAGAAAAGGACCGTTATATGAACAAACTCAAATTAATTGGGCGAGAAGATCCATATGAGATGGATTCAAGTTTGTTCAGTGACAGTGGCGATTTGTCGATTCTGCTGCTGTAAGAGATCCCGATATTGTCAACTACCTGGTCTTCTCCCCAAGCCCAGATACAGCACAAGACCTTCAGAGCTCTAAAGGTCTGGAGGCAACAACTACTTTGTTTGTGGCTGGTACGAGAGCGCAAAGTGCGGAAAATTGGAGACAACATATTGTGATGTCAGAGGTCGGCATACTTGTGTTACATGGGTAACGTGTTTAAGTACGAGTATATCGCTTTTTATTATTCACGTTTTGCAAATATTAAAATATTAAAATTGTCTTTCCGCCTCTGTCGCCTTTGCAAATGTGTGCGTTGTGCTACCATTGTTGAACATTCTGCCGTGCTGCTGCTTTTATGAGATATTTACTGCTAACACATAACACATAACATTTTAGATCACCATATTACCACGTTTTCTTAATACATTAACTTGTTTTAAAGTTTGATTAGGACTACGTTCACACTGCAGGGCTTAATGCTCAATTCAGATTTTTTTGTGAAATCCGATTTTTTGCGAGGCCGTTCACATTTCCAATTAAATGCGATCTCCAGTGTGAACGCTAAACTCCCCAAAAGTGTCCCGCATGTGCATTGGAGGACACGATGACATCACACGCAGCGAACGTGCTCAACGTTTACGGAAGTCGCTTAAAGTTGCTGTTGTACCGGAGCCAGAACATGTGCAGCTTATTTGTTTTAAGGAGGAGACGGAGAAGGAGAGGGATTTTGGCCATGGCGTTTTGTGGGGCAGTGGCAGCAACGTCCGTAGAAATGAACGTGTTGGTGCGGAGTCGCAGACAAAAGTAGTGGGATTGCTATGTGCTTCGCGGCTTCACTGACACGGAGTTTATATACTATTTTCGCATGACGAGAAGAACGTTTTGTGTACATTTGTGAGCGCCTACTTGTACCACTCTCACTGGAGGAAACACGGATGAATGCGACCTGGCCGTTCAGACTGAAGTCGCATGCCAAAAGATCGGATATGTATCGGTTTTAGGACCACATATCCAAGTGGCCTGGATCGCATTTGAAAAAATCAGATCTGTGTCGTTCAGACTGTCATTAGAAGATCAGATACAGGTCGCATAGAGGCAAAACAATCGGATTTGGGTCATTTCAGGCTGCAGTGTGAACGTCTACACCTAGTCTAACTTTTTGACACCGAGTTCTTCCTCTTTGCTCACTGCGTTACGTCATTCCCCAGAGCGCTTTTACAACACCGGAGAAAATCACCTAAATACTAAAACAAGCTCGGATGGCATTTCAAACCTCTTCAGGCATGTTTGTTGATGAGAGAATGACGTTATAAGATGATACAGCCCCAAAAGTGCATAATACTCTTTTAACAAGTACCTCCTTTTCCTTTTTCCTATCTTGGCTGCCACTTTGTCACTACACAACAACTACCGTGGGAAAATGGAGCTTACAGAACGTGACCGTACGATGAACTACTCATTTCTGCATTAAAACTCATTTCAAATAGCTTCAGCGTGTATGTGTGTGACAGATGTTTTGTTTGTGCCTATTACACCAGAAATCTCCAAATGACGAGAAGCCGGAGCAGCTGCAAAATTACCCAACTAAATATATTTTTTATCGTGAACACCATTATTTTTTAGCAGAGACTCGTGATTTAGTGCCTTGTAGTTTTTGGAGTGGGCCTGTAGTGAGTCATTATTTAAAACCATGCGAAGAACAGGAAATAATGGACAGATGGTGCAAAAAGAGGGAAAAAATACTACTCCTGCTAGCCCCACGTCATCTTTTTTGGCCTGTCACGATCTATGGACTCGTCGTTCAATATATGACAAATTGAACAATATTTTTGGGGATCAATATTTATAACGTGTACATTTTCTTTGTACTGCTGGGAAATTTGTGGTTATTTTTTGGCTACATATTGTAGAAGGTTGAATTATAGATGCTTTGTGTAACTTTTCTGGAGGAGGCTCCGTCAAATGCTTTTCTTCATGGAGATGTTATTGCTTTGTCTGGAATGTTTCAGTACAGTACGGCATTAAACCGTTCTACCTTCATGGAAACCAAACCAGGCCATTTACAGGTCAGATCTGTGGAGAGGCAACCCCGCTCACAGTCTCAGAATACCTGTTTTTTTCTTGATATTTTTGAGCTATAACACCACCTGTAATTGAATAAATGTAAGGTAGAGCTGTTTGATGTCATACTGTGGAATATCCCAGGCAAAGCAATGACATAACCACAGAAACAAGCAGGTGACGGACCCCCAACCAAAAGTTACACCTTTAATGATTTCTATGACTCATTACGGAAGACCCCTTATTTGACAGGAGCTTCGCAATTCTTGCATCCATTGAACTTGTGAGTTTGTGGAGAGTTTCTGCTTGAATCTCTTTGCTGGATATCAGAATAGCCTCCCAGAGCTGCTATTTGGGTGTGAATTGCCTCCCGCCTTGATACATTTTTCGCTTGACGATGTGCCAAATGTTCTCAATAGGGCTGAAGGCAGGGGAGGACGGGAGCCACACCATGAGTTTCTCTTCTTTTATGCTCAGAGCAGCCGATGATGCAGAGGTATTCCTTGCAGCATGAGATGGAGCGTTGTCATGCATGAAGATGATTTTGCTACGGAAAGCATGGTTCTTCTTTTTGTACCATGGAAGAAAGTGGTCCACATACTCCACATACTCCACATACTTTACAGAGGTAATTTTCACATCTTTAGGGACCCTAAAGGGGCCGACCAGTTCTCTCCCCATGAATCCAGCCCAAAACATGACTCCACCACCTCCTTGCTGACGCTGAAGTCTTGTTGGGACATGGTGGCCGTGCACCAACCATCCACCACTCCATCCATTTGGACCATCCAGGGTTGCACAGCACTCATCAGTGAACAAGAGTGATTGAAAATGGGTCTTCATGTATTTCTGGGACCACTGGAGCCGTTTCTGCTCATGAGCTTTGCATAATGGGACTCCAGAGGCACCAGCAGCTTCAAATACCTGTTTGCTGCTTTGTAATGACATTTTAGCAGCTGCTCTCTTAATCCGATGTGTTTGTCTGGCAGAAACCTTCCTCATTGTGCCTTTATCTGCACAAATCCGTGTGTGCTCTGAATCAGTAATAGTACAATGATCACGCTTAAGTTTTCCTGAAATATCTAAGGTTTTCATACCCTGTCCAAGGTATTCAACAATTTCACACTTTGCAGCACTAGAGAGATTCTTTTCCTTTCCCATATTGCTTGAAAATTAATAAAACAACATCATTTACTCACCCATTGTACTTTGGTGTCATTTGGAGCATTTCCGGAGATTTTGTAGTTTAGCGATATCCGTAACGTGAGTGCTCGGGGCAGGCGATTGCAGTCACCAAATAACACAAACTTTAGCACTTTTCAAATCACAGAAGCTCAATGTTAGTCTCCACTTTAGCTGGAGTCAAAAGTGGCCTGTAATCCGATATCCATCCATGTTGGCTGGATATCACGTGGTGGTACATTTTAGGTATCTGCACTTAAGTAGATTTTAAAGTGGATGCTTTTTACTTTACTGCGTCTGAGAACAGGTATCTGTACTTTCTACTCCACTACTTCTTTGAACAGGACTGAAAAGTAAAAGTTTTTTATTATTATTATTATTGTTTGAGAACTGCAGAAAAGGCTGAGGGTTTATTTTCTAAGTTTGATTAAACAAAAATATACAAATGCAGCTACAACAACTGATTCACTTGTTTCTGTTGAACCAAATTCCGCACAAATCTGTATCAAAATCACTACATTTGAAGCCTTGTCTAAAGCCTCAAAACCGGTGTGAAATACTTTTACTTTTTTCTCGTTAAGTACATTTTTAAAGAGGTACTTACAAGCAGGTGACACCAAGATGAGCGCATGATGTCACACTGTGTAACATTCCAGGCAAAGTAATAACGTCTCTGTGGAGATGTTGCAGAGTTTAGTTTAGAGGCCATTTGGGGTTTATTTTTTTCAGGAACGTACAAATGCATTGTGCCGGTACTTGCTCTGTGTGATATGTTGGAAGTTGTGAACTGCACTCCCTTTTCGATTATCAGTCTTTTCAGAATCTGTCAGGCAAAAATAGAAAAAGAAAATCACTTCAGTCTTCCAGTTTAGAAAGAGTTGCCTGCTCGGTTCACTAATGCGTCAAAGTCAGTTTGCAGTGTGTCCCACGGGTTTTTATGTTTTGTTTTTTACTTAGTTTGGTTGTAAATGTTTATTATAGTTTTAAATCAGATAAGTGGCAGTTTGTGGGGAAAAAAGTTAACTTTATTTTAATTCTATCCATCCATCCATCTTCTTCCGCTTTTTCCATTTCTGGGTCACGGGGGCAGCAGTCCAAACACATCTGCTGCCCAGAACACAATGCACCAGCCCCTATTTTAATTCTATGTGGTATTAACTACTAACACTAACATATTTAGATCAAGTTTGTGTGTTATCTTACCAAGAGGTTCTGGCTGCAGACCTCCAGCGTGAGGCCGATCAGGACCGGAAGTGCGCACAACAAACTTTGAAATAAAATCAAGTTAACGAAGAGTAAACTTCACGCATTTACATTTACCGTATTTTCCGCACTATAAGGCGCACTTAAAAGCCTTTAATTTTCTCAAAAGCCGACAGTGCGCCTTATGATCCGATGCGCTTTATCCTCC
Organism: Paratrypauchen microcephalus; assembly: GCA_036785185.1. Taxonomy (NCBI): domain Eukaryota; kingdom Metazoa; phylum Chordata; class Actinopteri; order Gobiiformes; family Gobiidae; genus Paratrypauchen; species Paratrypauchen microcephalus. Next base: position 356,665 of record JAVJIX010000212.1, on the reverse strand, counting down.
TGGGACCCGAAGAAAAAAATTGTATCTAAATTATTATTATTATTATTTTAATTTTCTATTTGGAGGTACGTGAAGAGTCCCTCAGTCGTCCAGGTAGAATCCATGATAAAAGGAGAAATTCAATTTGTCAACTGGACAAAGTTTGTTTGGTCGAAAACGTTTCGCCGCTCATCCGAGAGGCTTCGTCAGCTCTGGTTCTAGTGCTGGTTAGACACTGCTTATACGTATCTAGCTGCAGGGAGGAGCTCCTACACTGAAATAGCTCTGAAACTATCTCCACTAATCTGTCTCTTTGTTTTTCAAATTACTCTGGCGACAGGTTTAGCCTCCCTATTCAAGCCTAATGACCCTCTCCACCCCTCTGCCCTGGATTGTCTGCCCTAATGTTTCTTTGTCTGTTTTTGACTTGGTTTAAGAATCGAATTATAAATGGGAGACAAGTTATGTCTAACTCCCCCATTTCTGTTTAACGACGGATTCTCTTTTTTGACAAAAATTGCCTCTTTAACCCCAGTTTTGTTCCCTGGCTAAGATCTGAACCTCACTGTCCTCAAAAGAATGGCCCGTGGCTTCTAGGTGAAGATGTACGGCAGATGACGGTCCACTCTGGCACGCCCGCCTGTGTTGGTACATCCTCTTGTGAAGTGGCTGTTTTGTTTCTCCAGTGTAGCGCTCACTGCAGTCTTCACTACACTGAATGGAGTAGACCACATTGTTTTGTTTGTGGCTCGGTGTTCTGTCCTTTGGGTGGACGTTGGGTGGATGTTGGGTGGACGAGTTTTTGTCTTTTTATTTGGAGGTAAAACACCTTAGCATTTACATTTTGTTAATTTTTTGTAACATGTCCTCTGTAATGGACTGTAATAGTGTTAAATCCATGTCAAGTTCACCAAACCTAAACCTAACAAAAAACATTTTTTTCGGTCGATTTTACAGTCGCCTCAAAAAGTTTTTAGACTCCTTTTTGATTTATTATTTATTTATTTATTTATGTATTTTAATTTTTTTATGTTTTATTTTAATTTTGTATGTATTATTTATTTATTTACTTATTTATGTATTTAATTTATGTATTTTTTATTTTTTGTGTATTTTATTTATATATTTTTTATTTTTTTATTTTTATGCATTATTATTATTTTTGTTTTTGTATTATTATTATTAATTTATTTCATTATTATTCTTTTTTTTTATCATAGATTCTGTGGCTGCACTATCTCAAAACTTAAAAGATGTCCACTATAAAGGACACAAATGAATGGGTGGGTCTCAGGAGGATATGGATCAATATTGGTTAATCATGGCTACCGTAGTCAGCCACTACTGTAGCTTCTATTCTATGCGCCTTATAATGCGTTGCGCCCTATATATGAAAATAGGCCATTCATTGAAGGTGCGCCTTATAACCCGATGCGCCTTATAGTGTGAAAAATACGGTAATTAATCAACTTTGTAAAGTGAAAGATATTAGTTTCTTAAATACAAAACACTTTTGATGTTGTCACTCCTTCATTTGTGGCATTTACCATGAGCCGGCGACATATTTTCCTAATGCGGTAAACTCCAAGTGCCCAGAAGTCATTTCAAATAAACCTTTAAGATGCTGCATCCATTTATAAACTTTTAACCTGTAAAAGATATTTATTCAGATGGCACAGGATAAAGAAATGAGTCCCTCTAAAGTGGGGATGTCAAACATGCGGCCCGGGAGCCAGATCCGGCCATCCAAGACCTTTAATCTGGTCCTCGGCTGATTTGCTGTTAATTTTAATTATATTTTTTAAAAATGTATATATTTTCAATTTCTATTTTCTGCGCCTCTTTTCTGCTTTGCATGTTTGGGACTACCTTGCCTGGTTTACACCAGACCACATCACAAGTGATATATGGTCTGGGAGCACCTACTGAATATCTCGTAGCGGAGGTATGCTTTACGATTGCCAACGGCCGTTTATTGGGCGTTACGAATGTCTATCATTTGGCGTATACGTGGCCCATAGCCAATCATGTCAGTTGTCAGTTCAAACTACAAGCTTCCGTTTGTCGCATAGTACGCGTCACCGTCTTTTCTATTTTCTGCGCCTCTTTTCTGCTTTGCATGTTTGGGACTACATGTACTTACCTTTGTGAGCAGGTTTTCTCAGATTAATACAATTTAGAATTTAGAATTTAGAAAATAAGATTTCTCTTAATAAAACAAAGCTGCGGTCAAAGCGAACACACAAGCACTGGAATGACATTTTGAAGTACAAGTTTATGTTAAAGCATTGTGTTGACATTGGCATTTTTCTTAAAGTTTCAGGTTGTTCATCATATTATAATTTTGTAAAAGGAAGAGTTCATCAAATAAAAAAGACTTTTGTCTTTTTTATTTGAGTTTTCTGATCCGGCACCTTTGGGATCAAAGCCGGTTGGATACAGCCGCCGGACCAAAATTAGTTTGACACCATGGACTAAAGAGTAGTTACATGATCACATCGATCTATGTACATCTGTTCAGAGACTTAAAAGCTGCATGACATTTATATAACACTAATACCACTACAGTGGTCCCTCGTTTATCGCGGGGGTTAGGTTCCAGAAACAACCCGCAATAAGTGAAATCCGCGAAGTAGGACAACTTTATATTTTACAATTTGTATACATGTTTTAAGGCTGTAAATGCCTCACCACACACATTATACACTTTTCTCAGACTGGTATTAACCTTTTCTCACATTTCTGTCTTGTTTAAGCACTCAAACTTTCGCAGATTTTCTACAAAATGTATTAATAGTGAAGCGTGGGGGGGGGGGGGTGCGCGGACACGTGCACCCGCTGATCGTTGTCAAATCCATTGAGCAACATGACCAGCGTCCCACCTGGGGCTGTGAGCACGAGACCGAGGCAGTGTCCGGACCGTGCCTCCCTCTCGAGACCACGTCCAACGACGCATTCCGAGCCACAAAGCGAAAACGCACAAGAGCCGCACGAAACAAGGCAAAGAGCCGCATGCAGTGGTTTAATCCTGGTTTAGACCTGGTCTAGTCCTGGTTTAGTCCAGGTTTAGACCTGGTTTAGTCCAGGTTTAGTCCACTTTTAGTCCTGGTCTAGTCCTGTTCTAGTTCCGGTCTAGTCCCGGTCTGGTCCCAGTCTGGTCCTCATGTCTTAATCCCGGTCTGGACTTCCTACGGATCCAGTGACTCATGTCACCATAACATCTATATAAATGTGTCAAACTGAACACATTCCAATTCCAATCAGGATGCAGAACACAATGTTGATACACTATTAAAAAAAATTGAAAAAAAAAAAAAAATCCGCGAAACAGAGAGGCCACGAAAAGTGAACCGCGATAGAGCGAGGGACCACTGTACACCGCTGGGCTGGCTGGACTCTCACTGGTGGTGTGAAAAAGTTTGTTATTTCCGGGCCTCACACTGGAGCCTGCACAAGAAGAGGTCCCACGCTGGAGGTCTGCAGCCAGACCCCTCTTGAAAAATCAGCCTGTGTCAAGTGTGTCAAGTTGTTGTGTACAGTTTTGTTTAGTGCTTTTGTACATTTATGGAGAATTGTTGTGTGGGAGCCTGGGCACGGGCTGCGTACCACAAAGAGGGTTTGAGGGGTTGATATTGCCATACTCAAACATGCATGGAGGACGTCGAAAACCTCTCCAGGCATGTTTTTGATGAGGGAACATTATAACATGGTTGATTTTTGCATAATACCCCCTCTTTAAAGCACAAAAATACAGGAAATATTGTTGTGTTCTAAAACAGAATACCTCTGCCTATTGTCAATTGTCAACATTGAAAAAGCAGACACAATTTACAAGCAAGGAACACGTTTTCTGACATATTCATCATGTATTTGACAAAATAATGGTCTTGTCATCTATTTTTATTTATCTAGTCTTAACCATTCTGTCATTTAGACAAGTTTTGGCCCTTGTTAACACCGTGGTTGCTTGGAAACTGGAAATACCTGTATATACTGTATTTGTTACCGGTGCCAGCCCCAGGGGAAAGCTCGGGGGGAAAGTTGGGGGGCACACAGCTAGAGCTAGACTGTGAAAGGTGCTGCTGTGGATAGACGAAGAGGAGACATGTTAGTCTGGCCACAGCTTGTTTAATTCTGACAAATCTCTCAAAAATCATACAATTAATAAGATAATAAATGACCATAAATAAGCAAACAAATACTTGGTAATAGACAATAAAATAATATGGAAATTCACTCAAAACCCACAGTAGACAATAAAAATAAACCATAAACTGCAATATAGTTGTACATTAAATAACATATATCTGTTATCATTGCATTACTGCATTAATTACACTCTTTAGCCCTATTCAGACGGGATTAGTTTTACAGGGGGATGTAGAGTAATGTGGGTTTATCACAGGACCTCTGTAATATAAATGACCACATTCACACAGGACAAGAAATGTCCGTAATATTTATTTGACATGGGAGGAGTTTGTTTACGCTCTGCCGTCACGTATTCGTCCCCTATGCATAAAGCATCAGCTGAAGATAGAGAAGTCATGATTAGCCTGTGTGAAATATTAGCGAACTATGCAAATTATTGCCCATAATCAGGACTAATAGAGCATACATTACCTAAAACAAGCAAAAGTTTCATGTGTCTGACGACTGATTTAAACCTCTTGGGCTTTTTCATCGGTCGATGTGTGCGTTTGTTTGAGAGTACCGGTGGATCATTTCGCTTGACGGCAAAACAAAGCGCTTCAAGCTCCTCCATGTTTGAAAATTGCGGTAAATAATTTCTTTAAACGGATGAATATTTCCTATGGTAATTCCTCCAGACCGTTTTACAGAAGGTGAAACTCGCTGTAAATTTCACAGACATACTCCGTTATGTTTACGGACATGGCGCGTTCAGACAGGACTAAATTCCCAGGTAATTATTACTTCACCCCATGTCACCCCATAAAACCAATCCCGTCTGAACAGGGCTTAACTCATTAACTCTTGGTCTGTATCTCCTGTGTCTCTCTCACATGAGCGAGTCGGCCACATAAAAGGAAAAGTGCCTGCGTATGGCGGCAAAACTGACTCGTTTTAAACTACAAGAAAAATACAAATGGCAGCTGATTTGAGCAGTGTCTGTTCTCAGATGTGATGTGGACAACAGGCTGGACTGGAGGGACAACTGTAATTTTGTCTACAAGAAGAACATGAGCTCTACTTCCTGAGGAAGCTCAGGTCTTTCAGTGTGTGCAGTAAGTTCCTGGAGATCTTCTACCAGTCTGTGGTGACCAGCGCCCTGGACTTCGCTGTGGTCTGCTGGGGGAGCAGCACCAGTAAAAGAGACATTGGGCGGATTGACAAATTGATCCATAAAGCTGGTCATGTGATCGGCTGTGAGCTGGAGACATTTCAAAATTGCCAAATGAGATTATAACATGTACATGTTTTCAAACGTTTGCACATCAAACAGAGAAATGGCTACTATTAAAGCAAATTTGCACTCATTAGTGATGAATGTGTGTGAGTGAGGCTACGACTGCTGAGTGTGTGTATGGATGTATAAAACATTTTTTTTAATGTTTTTTTAGAAATGGCAGTGACGGTCAGAATTTTATCTGATATATATGCACATGTGATTATTCTTATGCACTGGTCCATTACCCATTTACAATCTCTGTTACAGTATATTTAATTAACATCAACGTGTCCTGGGACTACAGGTGGAAATGAGCATTTTAGCTATAACCTGGCACCTGCATCTTTCTTTTGTTTATTTCAAAGGGCAATGAAATGTTGTGCACTGTCCCTGTGCAAATAAATAAACCATACCATACCATTTGTCACAGTGAGGAGGACACTGGACAAACTGCTCTATATCATGAACACTCCTGCTCACCCACTGCACCAGAACATAGAGGGACAGAGGAGATGGCGGCGCGCACAGACGCAGCGGCCTGGAGCTCCACTACTACCGTAGTTTTTGTATTCTTTACAACTACGTATGTCATGGATGTTCCAAACACAATTTCATTGTTCTTTCTTGTGCAATGACAATAAATACTTGAAATCTTGAATCTTGAGATAATACTCCCTACTGTACAACAACTCACCCTTATGTAACAGATAATACTCCCTAAAACTGTATATAGGGGTTAAAAGATTGGCTTTTAACTCAGTGTGAGTAGTTGACTTTTATCATGTTCTGTTTTTAATGTTACTGTGTGTCATGTTTTGTGTTTTAACCTGTGTACAGCACTTTGGTCGACTGTGTTGTTTTTAAAGTGCTTTATAAATAAAGTTGGATTGGATTGGATTGGATATAACTGTGATTTTATATTTTTATTTTATATTTTATTCTGATTTGTACATATACACTTATAATTATTTATTGTCATAATTATGTCTCATTGGACACCGGTCTCTTGCTCTTTTTTTGCTATTCCATCTATTTTTGTTACCCTCTGTTATATATTATATTTGATGACTGAGCTACTGTACCCAAATAATTTCTCTTGTGGATCAGTAAAGTTTGTCTAAGTCTAAAATGGTATAAACTTAATTTACCGTGTTACAAAGCACTTCAGCACTTGCTTAAATAAAGAGCAATGACCTTACATCTGTCACATCTGCTGCCCACGTCCAGCAGGAGGGAAAATAACCAACTTCACCACTAAGTACTTTTGTACAATCTTAAATATGTTTTAGTGAAAAAGTACTCTAACCTGTCATATGCACTTTGTTTTTTGACTGATACTCAGCATGTTCCAAACTAGAGGTGGAACATAACAAAGTAAAAGTACTGAAGTACTGTCCTTAAGTAAAGTACAGATACTTTATTTTTACTTTTACTTTGACTACATTTGGGAGCTGGGGATCTGCACATTGAATTTCACTACATTTTTGAACAGGGGTGAAAAGAATTTTTTTTATTTTAGTTTGAGACCTGCTGAAAAGCCTGAGGTTATTTTTCAAACATTCACAGTTTGAGCAAATAAAAATATACAAAGAAAAACATTTGAGTCAGTTGTTTCTGTTGAACAAAACAAATTCAGCACAACTTCTTTTTTTTTTCTTTTTTTTTAATCAAAATCTCTACATCTGAAGCTTTATTAGATCTCAAAATCTATGTGACCTACCTTTACTTGTTATTCTTTAAGTACATTAAAGGTACTTTTTTCCTGGAGTAGATTTTTGCTCTGGTATCTGTACTTTTACTTCACAAAATAAGATAAGATAAGATCAGACTTTATTGATCTCACACAGGAGAAATTCACTTGCCACATTAGCTCCAGGCAGTTTAGTGCAAAGAAAGAAGAAAAAAGTACATGTAGACAAGATAATTAATAATAAAATAAGTATATTTTATTATATATATATATATTATTATCATTATCTTAGGTATATAATTGTGTCTCATCTGACAGGTCTGTTGCTCTTTGGTTGCTATTCCATCTATTTTTCTTTTTGTTGTTTTCCCCTCTGTTTATATCATGTATTATATTTGATGAGTGAGCTACTGTACCCAAAACAATTTCCCTTGTGGATCAATAAAGTTTGTCTAAGTCTAAGAGACCAAAAAAATTGCACGTTTGGACTATATAGTTAAATAAAATAAAAGCAAATCAAAGCATGTTTTCTTCAATTATACAGTCTGATGGCGGTGGGGATGAAGGATCTGCGGTACCGCTCCTTCTTGCACTGGGGGTGCCTCAGTCGGCTGCTGAAGGAGCTGCTCAGCTCCTCTACAGTCTGGTGCAGAGGGTGAGAGGTGTCGTTCATGATGGACGTGAATTTGGCCAGCACCCTCCTCTCAGCCACCTCCTCTACAGAGTCCAGAGGACAGCCCAGGACAGAGCTGGCCCTCCTGACCAGCTTATTAAGTCTCTTCCTGTCCCGCTCTGTGCTGCTCGGGGCCCAGCAGACGACAGCGTAGAGGAGAGCAGAGGCCACCACAGAGTCATAAAAATGAAGGACTTCTTCCACCGCTGCGCCACTGCAAACAATGAACAGCTAATTGAGTTAATCGCAATGACTCACTAATTCTAAATGTGCTTGATGAAAGGTTCTTAGGCTTCATAATTGTATTGATTCATTTACAAGCTAAATAATTGTTACTTTCAGATCGACTCTACTTACACCTTATTTAATCCTACCTGCACCTTTGTACATTGTACTTTGTATTTTTATTACATTTTATTACATATTTTTATTATATTGTTTACTTCTTCCCCTGCACTTTTGCAACACTTTTTACCATGTACTATTACTGCTGTTATTAGTACTTCTGACTATCTTAGCGAGTCAACGGTTCTTCTGATCCTAAGCATTTCATTGCATTGTTGATCTTGTGTTGATCCTGCATATGACAAATAAACAATCTTGAGTCTTGAATTTTGAATCGTGAATCTTGACCTTTTTACCGTACTGGGATATTTGACTTTTCAATCAAACTCTGTCCATTTATTTGGGTCTGCACAAGCTTTGGTGTGGTCCACTAAAATTTGATGGGATGGGAATGGGATAATGGGAAATAATTAAATACATATCTATTCAAAATACAATAAAAATAAAGGACACTGTTTCCAAATAGGAAGTGAGCAAGGGCTCCATCTGTTGCCTTACTTCGGGTGCCTCTTGAATGATGCAGCAAAACATAAATCTGTCCATACTTGTTGTCACTCTAATTCAAATATTGATTGGCCGAAGAAAAAAAAAAACGACAAAAATACAGAAGGCCGAGACAAACGCAAAGAAGGAGGAGGAGACACATTTCCCTCATTGGCTTTGCAAGACGTCGCTGAAGTTATATTAATAATACTTTCTTCATTACTGCCTAAGACTCCTTAAAGATCCAATGACATGGTACTTCTTGATGCTTTTATATGGCTCCTTAATGGTTCCCTAATACTGTAAATGAATCCTTCTTCAAAATCAACACTCAGTGCATGAGAAACAGAGATAAGATGAGAAAGACTCATAAATGTCACTCTGGAACACTCCATTATAAGCGTTGTTGCTTGAATGCAAATGAGGAGAAAAGAGCTGGCCAATAGTAGAGGGTGGGGTGTGGCCAAACTCTCCGCTCTGGCTCTGAGCGCTCAGCTGATCCATTTCCGTGTTTTTGCATGGGGGGAGAGATTTGAAGCGTTCCATTGAAAAATAAACACATTTCCACAGAAAATAAAATTAAACCACTGCTGTTCAAAGGTCCAGAGGCTCAGATAAAGGACTTCCGAGCCTAGAAACACTCGGACGTGCCTCCAGGCAAATAAAAAAACGCATTTCGCATTGCCTAGCGCATTCGCAGTCAAAACTCTCTGGGTGTGATTTACAGAGACGCTGAGTACAGACAGACGGGGGTGGAACTGCATTTGCATTTCTTTTTTCGATCTGACGTCAATAAGGTGCCTTGTTCAAAATCGCCCGTTTGAGCTCCGATTTTTTGTAACGCAGAAAAGGATCGCAAATGCTCAGTTTAGACATTTCGCAACTTTTAACCATGGGGGGGGCTAAACAGGGTTCGGGAGCTCACATTAACATTCAAAAACCTCAGAAAGTGAAAATTTCATGCCATGGGACCTTTAAAAGTTGAGAATTGTGTTCGAAAATCCTATCTACTCATGTAGATCTTGTACCTGACATGTCACCTCTAGTTTATTCTCATATTATAAAGGCAAACTATTCAAATTTGATCTGAATAAACGTAAATGAATAAAAGCATGTTTTCTCCACCACTGCAGGCAAAAACAGAAGCGATCAAGGCCGTATGTTATTATTATTTCAGTTTGAGGTCACCAGTAACCAACCCAATGTATAAAACCTGCATCAGCTCATAATATGTGTTAGATAAAGTATATCACACCATTTGACTGTAAAATACTTATCTTTATGCCATTTTGCGGTCACCAGCGCTGGAGTTGCAGTGCATTGAGGTCACTGAGTGGTCCATTGAACACCAATGCCCATGATTTTTCACGGTGCACTGCGGGGAATTTTGAGTGCGCTACTTTTTCACCAAACGGACATTCGGACACCATTAAAAACGACGTGAACCCTAAATATGCTCTGAGTTGGGAATAGCGTGGACTTTCAGACGCAACCAGGGTGTCACTTATAATTAAAAAAAGAATAAAAAACAGAAAAAAACTCTTGTGGCTTTTTTGAGTTGTGGCACAAAAGCTTGTCCCGTCCTTATGCAACTCATGATTTAGTTTTTGTGTCTTGTTGTATGGCCTTCGTTTAAATAGAAGCTGTAAATGTCCAGTACTCCGCTGAGAGACTCTTTTTTTCAGTGATGTCCTTTATACACTTTTATAACATGCTATTATTCCTTACTTATTACTGAAAGCAATGTCTGAGGCTTTTTTTCCCCTAACAGCTTTTAAGGTCAAGTAGCCCTCATTGCACAGAGAGTATATGTTCTTGATGTAATATTTAAATAGAAAAAAGTATGTCTACAATTGACAAAAGCTTTAAGAGGCAATATAAAATGATTAGAATAATTGTGTTTCTTGCGGCGCTATGATTTAGTACGGGGGCCAGATTCGGCTCTCAAAGACCTTTAATCTGGCTCTCGGCTGATTTTCTATTAAAATATTTAAATTTTCTATTAAAATATTGGTAATTTTCTGCGCCTCTTTTCTGTGCAGTTTAGCACAGCAGCCTCTCCAGCGCCTCTGTGCGTAGCCCCTCCCACCAGAGCAGCACAAATGAAGACTCGCCTCTTTCCAAACGCTCTTAAAGGACCATCGTTTTGACTGTTGACCGTGACACCCATCAACAAAATGTCAAAAATGAGGAAAAGTGGACACCGAGCGCAGGATTTTCCAAGAAAAAGTGACTAATTCCTATTTGTTCACCGAGGTGAATGGGAAACGTGTGTGCTCGGTGTGTTTGCAACAAGTGGCGGTGCTCGAGGAATATAATCTTAAATGCCACTACGAGACACAGATACTGATAATGATCATGTTAAAACATTTTATTGAAATTGCATTTTTCTTAAAGGGACAGTGTGTAGGATTTGTGACGCATAGGTGGTTAGTAGCTGTTCCACTTCTTCTTTTGGCTACGGCAGACCTCGAGGGTCACCCGGGCGCGCCGTAAGGCAGACAGCTCGCGTAGCCGCGTGCACCCGGCGCTGTGCGAGCTCTCGCCAACAACTACGGTATAAATAAAACGCATGAAAACACACATTCCTGATCGTGTAGCATGACACTCTACACATCAAATGAAACCTTACAGTCTCCTCTTTTTGACTATGCAATTCATTTCCCTGCACAACAATCACTCCCCGAGCACATGGGGCTTTTATACAGAAAAGCACAAAACGAGGTTTGTTACTTACCTTACCTTTGAAGGCTCTGGACAGGTCAAACTCTGTATTTCACCATAAACTTGCTCTCAATTTGTCCGTAAGGATCCAGCGAATAAAATCCAGTAAAACAATTTAGTCCAAAACACGTGTTATTACGACGTGTGATACAGCAGCCTGTCTTTACCAAAAAACCACAAGGCTCCCCCCTCCCCTTCCCTTTCTCTCCTTCTCTCCTTCGCTCCCACATGCAGCGCGGCTGAGCAGGCGCTAACAGGAGCCTAGGCAAAGGCGGAGCCCAAATGTCCTTCTGCGGCTCTCGTATTCAAAATGGCTGCCTCTATATGGGGAAGATCCCCCTTTTATGTGACTATATCTAAGTCCAAAAGAATACTTTGATTTCATGATGGAAGTGAAAAGGCTTGGAAAACACTGTATTTTTGAATGGGTATCTTCAATTTATGTAATTAATGGGTAAAAATCTTACACACTGTCCCTTTAAAGTCTCAGGTTGTTCATAATATTATAATATTTTGTAAAAGAAAGAGTTCATCAAATAAAAAAGACTTCTTTGAAAGATTTGTGTTTCTCTGCACACATATTTGGACTTATTGCTATTTTTGGGGTATTTATGCCATGAGTTTTGCTATGAGATCTGGCCCCTTTGGGATCATAGTAGGTTGGATACGACCCCCGGACCAAAATTAGTTTGACACCTCTGGCTTAGGTCGTTTTTACACCTGCCTTGTTTGGTTTATTTGAAAAGAACCAGAGCTGGTGTGAATAAAAAACTAAAATCTTGATCCGGAGCAAACAAGCGAACTGAGACCACCTAAAAAGCTCGGTCTCGGCACGGCACACATGTTGGCTTTTTGTACTTAACGAGCTCCCATTGTATGTCGAGCATTATGGAAAACCGGGGCTGACGAAACTAAATAAAACTTACGAGTCTTACTTACGTTTTGTGTGAAGAGCAAGAGTCAGAACTTGATGCGCGCACATGAGCGCTGTCCTCCGTAGTCGTCTTACCCTGTGTCTTCGTCATTTGGAAATTGATTGTAAAATAGTGTAAACCTCACGATGCTGCTCAAACATTTGTACGAACTGTAAAAACTGAGCAAACCATATCGCTAAGGCTAGATTGAAAACAGCACGTAACACCATTATTCTCCTCCTTCCGAGTTTGGACACGGCATTTGGACAGGGCTCATTTCTGTTGAGCGACCTCAGCACACGTGGTTTTGTTTATAGATGTTGGTCCACTTGGGGGAAAAAACTGCAGTGTGAAAGCGAACCGCACCAAAATAAAAAAAAAATAATAATAATTTTGGTCCGGACCAAAGCAAGTGAACTATCGGACTTTCCTGGTGTGAAAACGACCTTAGTATTTCTACTTTTTGTGTCTGTCCTTTGAAAATACAAGAGCTTGTGTTACCCCAAAATACATTTTACTCAGTGGTGGATGAAGTACTTTTGATACTTACGTGAAAATACAGATACCAGAGCAAAAATAAAAAAACCCTCAAGTAGAAGTATCATACAGTATGAAAAAATCTAGTACTAAAGTATCTGTTTAAAAATGTACGTATTAAGTAAAACTTTGTGTCTGTCCTTTGAAAATACAAGATCTTATTTCATTAATTGTTCCAATTATGTAAATGTCAATTTATAAATCAAATGTTATGGATAAAATATTTGATTTTGTTAATTGATAATAGAGTAAAAACAATTCTCAAGTAAAAGAAAGTATCATGAAAAAATCTAGTATTAAGTATTTAAGGATCTATGTATTAAAATATGTTTAAAAATGTACTGTAAAAAAATTATATACATATAATATATATATCACAAATGTAGTACTTTTGATACAGATTTGTGCTGAATTTTGTTCAACAGAAACAATCAGTCAATCAGTTATTTGTTTTTTCTTAGGGTCAGGGTTAAAAGGTTTCATAGTTTTTTCTCAAACTATGAATGTGTTAAAAATAAACCCTGAGGCTTTTCAGCAGATCTGAAAGTATAATATAAATACTTTAACTTTTCAGTTCTGTTCAAAAATGTAGTAGAGTGGAAAGTGCAGATATCTGCTCTCAAATTTAGTGAAAAGTAAAAAGTATCTACGTGAAAATGTACTCTGTCTGTAAAGGTAAAAGGAGAAATTCAATTTGTCAACTGGTCAATGTTTATTTGGTTGAAGGCGTTTCGCAGCTCATCCAAGCTACTTCGTCAGTTCTGGTTAGAGTGCTAATGGACACTGCTTATATCTGCCTGAAGGGAGGCGCTAACTACAATGAAATTATTCTGAAGCTATCCCACCTCTTTGTTTTTCAGTTTCTGTCTGAGGAATCCTTCCTTGAACAGGAATGAAGGGGTCAGACACAATTTGTCTCCCATACATAATTCCATTCTCAAACCTAAATCAAAACAAACAAAGAAAACAATAGAGCTAGCCAGGGGGGTATTCCACGAACGTGGCTAAACTTAGCGGCGACTAAGTGCTAAGTTCTCGCCTGGCTGAGACACAACTTAGACAAAAGCCTGAACCTGTTCCACAAACGCATTTCAGCTGCGCCTAGTCAGAGCTAAGCTCAGTCTGGCCTAATCAGGCCGGGCCTCCGCGCGTGCACGGGGTAAATAAGAAGCCCTGAACAAGCGACTGTCGAAAACGCGATCATGTCGAAGATTCGGGCCGATTATTTCAGCGCATCAGAACAGAAGTTGCTTTTGGAACTCTACAACACATTTGCAATAACCAAGGCCAGAGACATGGCGTGGCAGAAGATCGCCGAGCGCTTAAATACGTAAGTTAAGTCCTATAACAGTGCTGGAGGTTGACTTTTTTAAGTATGTTTTTCACCATTGATGTCAACGCTGATCTGTGGCTGAGGGGAAAAGTTACCGTGTGGGGTGTGGGAGATTGTGAGTTTGATTCTCATGTGGACATTTGATGTCATAAATATTATATATTTGTATAGCAGTCTTGTCAGTTGTAATTCATAATTACTGTGTAAAAGTATTTGCTCCAACTAATACGTTAAACTGTGTTGTCTTGTCTTTGAGCAGGAATAATGTGAAGAGGAGTGTTGCTGGTAAAGGCAAAGCATAAAAACATTTTGCAGAGTGGTAAGTAGGCTAATATTAATATTGATCAAAGGAGAAGTTCAATTTGTCAACTGGACAAAGTTTGTTTGGTTGAAAACGTTTCGCCGCTCATCCGAGAGGCTTCGTCAGCTCTGGTTATTGTACTGGTTAGACCCTGCTTATATCTAGCTGCCGGGAGGCGCGTCCTACAATGACAAAAGCTCTGAAAACGATCCCCCTAATCTGTCTCTTTGTTTTTCAAATTACTCTGACGGCTGTTTCGACCCCCTATTCAACGTCTAACGACCCTCTCCACCCCTCTGCCCTGGCTCTGTTTGACTGGTCTAAGAATCGCATTATAAATGGGAGACAAGTTTATAATGCGATTTATAATGCGATTCTTAGACCAGTCAAACAGAGCCAGGGCAGAGGGGTGGAGAGGGTCGTTAGACGTTGAATAGGGGGTCGAAACAGCCGTCATAGTAATTTGAAAAACAAAGAGACAGATTAGGGGGGATCGTTTTCAGAGCTTTTGTCATTGTAGGACGCGCCTCCCGGCAGCTAGATATAAGCAGGGTCTAACCAGTACAATAACCAGAGCTGACGAAGCCTCTCGGATGAGCGGCGAAACGTTTTCAACCAAACAAACTTTGTCCAGTTGACAAATTGAACTTCTCCTTTGATCATGGATTCTACCTGGACGACTGAGGGACTTTTCACGCAATATTAATATTATTATTCAGTGAAATTAGTAATACTGTTGAAATGGTACCTTAATTTAATTTAAAATGAACAGTAGCTACCAAGCCACAGGAGGTGGGAGCCCCCCTCAAAACCTTTCACCTGCAGAGGAGCTGGCACTGGCCCTAAACCGGGGTCGCCCACTGGTGGAGGTAATTGAAGGAGGGACCCCATCAAAGATCCTTCCTGCGAGTTCTTGTGAAGATTATATTCAAGGTATTCTCTAGGCTAATGCTTGCCTCAGCTGTAATCCAAGCATTTGTGTATTTTAATAGTATGCTTGTGTTCTACACTGGGAAAAATGGCATCGTTTCCGGGGGTGTTTGTAGTCGTATATCCCAGGATATTCACAATATCTGTAGATATTCGGATTGACACGCTCCGGATACGTTGGTGTCAATTCTCGTATACGGAGCATTTCCTAACTCCGGAATGGCACTGTGTCGACACGCTACATATCCGGTTCTCCGGATACTTACTGGATATCGTCCGTGTTTCACGTATTCACTGTTCGTATATCTCCGAATACGTCACGTTCTGGTACTGTGCTCACCTCCGGATATGTCAGGATACACAAGCTAGCATTCACTAGGGAGCTTTATTTTTCAAGCATTTATAGGCTACTGTATCGTGAAACCCATAGCCTTATGACCATGCAACATTTTCATACATTTATATACCATTTATATACCAATGTTTTACAGTGTACTACTGACTAGGCGGCTGGTAACTCGGTTAATATTTTAATTATATGCCTTAGTTATTTTAAAATAGCACAGACATTGACCAAAATGACAAACAGATTAGCATTACTAAAAACTCATCACAATTACTTTGAAAAAGCTAAGTCTACACAGCTGACAAACTTTAGAGGTCATGGAAAAATGTAACCAATTTAAAGTATATTTTAAATACATTAACAAGTACTGTTTTACTTTTACTCAAGTAGATTTTTAGATGGGTACTTTTAATTTAGTAGGCTTTAAGCAAGTAAAGATAGTTAAATCACATTTTTTCAGCATTTTTCCACCTCTGCCAATGTCACAATACAATTTATACAACAGACAAGAACGTTTGATAAAGTTGTGTTTGATAAAGTTGTCTTTATTAATTAACCCATTTAGACCTAAAACGCCTGGGGAAAAAGGCCTGAAAATCTTAAGGGTGAGATCCTGAGGTTTTTCCTGGAAATTCAACAATGTCAACGACTATTAAATAAGTGATTTCTCAGACTCTGAAGCACAGAGACAAAATTCCAAAAGTATTTGAAAGCTTACACTTGTGGGTTTCATGAGAACTGTGTCTTATTATTCTACACCTTAAGAAAAAAATATAAAATAATCCAGAAACACAATAATATGGAAAAAATAAAAGAAAACAGTCACAACATGTACAGTGCACAATATTTTCAAGTTTTAAGAAATAAAGAACAGCTCTTATTCAGGTCAAACTGTAAAAAATAAAGTGTCCCAAGGCCATAAGGCAGTAAGATGAAGTGCACTACATACTGAACAGGTTACATCCCTTACATATACCAGCGATAGTGCTTGCCAAAGCACTCGATGTGCAGAGGTAGTTTGCACTATTTGCATCCAAAGACTGTTGGCCCACCTACTTTCTCGTTCTCTGGGACCAGTTGACATTCCCGGCACAGCTTGCGCTTGTCATATATCTTTCCACAGTCATGTTGTGGAGGTGGTGTGGCTACTATGGCCCCCAAACGTCCTACAGTCGGGTGGAGGAGGAGGAAGAGAAGATGGAGAAGGAGGAGAGGTCACAGGAACAGCCCTTGTTGTCATTGGTGTGATAAGTTCCTCCAGCCAGTTCTTGTACCCTCTGTACTTTCTGCTGAAGGCAGGTCTTGCAGCGATGTATGCATTGTGGCAGGACACAGACAAGAAGAAGAAAAACACTCGCCTCCACCACTTCTTCGTTCGATGCTGGAACCCATAGTAGCCAACCATTTGATCAAGCAGATCGACGCCTGGAACACACAGCACACATTACACACTCACAAGGCAACAGTGGAAATAAACATAATAAATAATTATACAGTCACATATTTTGCCATAAAACCAAAAAGGCAAACAAACCTTTCATATTTTTTTGATAATCTGCAAGGCAAGCTGGCACTTCCACCTGTTGCTGGATGGCTCCGTTGCCTTCGATTGGCTGAAAATGCAGAAACAGACACAGGAAAGTCACCTTGGATGAAAGTATAATATAAAACAGCATAATTTACATTGTACTGTGGCTTTGTGAGATATTCGGTCTATTGTAAATAAGATGGCACCGCAAACTATGTGTATGTGATGAATAAAAATATTATGTATTTTTTTAATGTCTACAGGTACTGTAAATTACATTGTTCTCTTGTGTTACAGCTTGTATTTGTATGATGGTATGTATCTATTTTTGTATTATATTTGTATGCATGATTATGGTTGAATAAAAGTTCAATGCATAATACCAATACCTCTCTCATCATTATGCCCAAAGATGTAAACATGAAATGCTACATAATTAGAAAAAATGTAATTTGCAATGATAATATTAATAATCACCGTTTGTTATTACATAATTATCACAATCAATCAGTATTTTAGTTCTTACCTCCATATAGCATAGAATCTGCCATGGCGTCAGAGAACTGAGTCTTGACGAGATTTTTGGTGTGTCTCCAATAATCTCTCTGTGCAGGCAGAACAAGTAGACCCATGCCGATAGCCCAATAAACGTCTTCATTTCAGGGACAGTTACATTCGACCACTTAAGCATCTTTGCCCTCGCTGGAGTGTGATCACGTTCGGTCTGTTCACGGTAAATATTTGTCTCTTTAATGAGATGCGCCCAAAGTTCGTCTGTGAAAATGTGATTGAATACCTTTAACTTTAACTCCCGGCGTGCGGTTGAATAGAGTTCTGCTCCTTTCAGATACTGCAGGTCATCGTCATCAAGGAGGTCCTTGGCCACCTGAAGCCGCTGCTTGAAAAGCTACACAGAAGAGGGCAATATTAAGCAACACATTTCAAAAGAATGTAGAATGCAGACCTTAATTTCAATGCTTGCACCGAAATAATAGTTCATGGCAGCCAGGAAGAATTTCACAACCATCAACTGGATTTTTTTTTCTTTGGTCAAGCAGTGATCAAAGATAGTGATGCCAACAAAAAATAAAGGGGAAAAAAAGGCACTTGAGTTGATTTACTGTAAAAAGTCCAAAACAATCTTTTATGTGGGCTAATAAAATCACCAATGTGAATCAGCCCTACGGCCTTAATCAGGGTGTGATGCCAGTTTGAGGTGTGTTGGGGGTCGTTTTACCTACCCGGTCACGTCGGCTGTTCATTTTTTTCTTCTTTACTTCATCGGTCCTCCCAGCTAGGTCCATTTTTTGGGGGGCCTTCAGGTGTTCATAGAACCTATTTCAAGTTTCTGCAAGACAGTAAGAAGTAGAGTTAACAGACTTTTGAGTGATTGAGTAGACCTTATTAATCCCCAAAGGGGAAATTATGCCACCTGACCATTCATACAACATATACACACACAATAGTAAGACAATGACACAAGTTAGTGTAACAGATAAAAAATAAAGAGCTAAAAATAAATAAGTGACATCCCATCATAGAAATACAAAAAGAACCACAACATTAAAATAGTGCTCAGCTATTGCTGAAAAGTCTGATTGCTGCACGAACAAAAGACCTCCTAAATCTAGTGGAGCACCTAGGTAGGAGGAGCCTTTGGCTCCTACCACTTTTCTGAACATGATGTACAGTGGGTGGCCATCCTTACACTTCTCCCTATTCACATCTCAATCACACACTCCTTTAAGATTTGCTCCACAGTACTAAAACACACCAGTGATGGACCCTGCTTTCTTTATAAGCGTAAGTGTTAGATTGTGTGTATCATGCCTCTCTGAGGTTCATCACAAACTGTAACCCTCGCACACACCACTGTGAACTTTACACACGTGTGGGCTGGCCAGCATTGGAGACTCGTAGGCTCACTCACTGGTATATGTTCATTTATAAGGGTATCCACTGCAGTTCCCCAAGCCCACAGTGAAAGCGCCTCACCCGTGCCTGAATAAGAAAAAATCATTATACAACTGTATGTGGTTAAGACGACCAATATAGAAAGAAACAGTGGATAATTATGTCAGCCTAGTTATGGGACACATACATGAGTCCAGTTTGTGTCCTATTCTCAAAAACACACAATCAAGTGTTACCGCCAACTCCAAAGGGACTTTGTGGTTCTCCTGGGTCATGCGGGAGTGTTGCTGCTGCATCATGGCACCCTGCATGGTCCTCAGTTCCTTTCTCAGGTAATCCACTGAACTGCGAAGGTCACCGATTGCCCTGCAGCATTCAGAAACATTAATTTCAACATCTCATTGTCTTTTGTAATGTTTGCGATTAGCTACATCTATCTTGGGGCAAAAGCAATGACTGATCCGTTTTGTCACACACATGTTTAAAAGGTAGTTTATTTCCAGAATGCATGCTGCTCATTCACAAATGTTACCTTTTCATGAATACTTACCACCACCATCAAATTCTAAGTATTAATTTTGACTGGGAAAGGAAAGAAATCTTTTCCATGTCTGTCATTTTGAATTTCCAGTAATAGACATTTTTTAATCTACAGAACTACTTTGGTCATACTAGTAACTATAATTTTATTACTTATTTACTTTGACTAAATAGTCATGAAAAGATTTTGGAAATAAGCAGCACAGTTGCAATGTACTTACCTACTCTGGCCACAATCCTACATATTACCTTCAAGTCTCCTGGCGGCTCTAAATCCCCCCCCCAATTTCACAAAGCCCCCAGTTGGTTTGTATGGTAATGGACTAAGAAATAGCGTATTTTTACCCACAGATTATTACGCTAAACACTTATGTAGGCTAGCTGCTACACAAAGATAGATCCCAGTGTCACGCTAGCTAGAAGGCTACATTTAGCTAGCAGATTACTCTCCATTTTTACGCAAGTGGGATTTTGAAATTCATCCCCTGCGTATGTCGAAAATCAGACATCGACGCCGTTACATGTTATACATTCATATTACTGATGATACATTATGTCCCAATCATTCCATCAACCAGCTTATCATTCCACGTTATCAACGAATGGCAGGCTAACTGTGTAGCTAACGCCAAACATTCACCCGCCAAATAGCAATTCTGATATTTCAACTTACCTTCAAACATCTCTGATAGTGGGATTGTTCACCTCCCCATCAAAACGTGACCGCAAACTTGTCCACCAGGAGCACGGCTAACATTGCTGCGTTTCCCAATTCAGCGAGTGCGGTTCGGAGTGTGGTGACTCAGTCTGCAGTCGAGGTGGGCAGTCCGGGGATCACATGGGCGTGTAGCGAGCTGGCTACAGAGAGACACGAGTGCCAAAATATCTCCGGATACGAACAGATATTGCAGGGCTCTCAAGGCTCACGCATTGAGAGTGTGACACACGCAATTCGACGTATTCACACGCGCACACGCCACACATGGCATTTCTCACGCTGATTTGTGTTATTTTTTTTATTTTTTATTTTTTTGTGCCCAGAAAATCGGTCTGTGTGGCTTAGTTTATGCAGGCTCCGCGCGTTTTCAGCGCCACCCCCTCCCCCTGCTTCCCCGGAGCAGGGGGAGCAGGGGGAGCAGACACGCTGTCCCCCGGGCACGTCCTGAGCCTCAGTCCCGGTGCCACGTCTCCTCTGAGACGCACCGACTCCGGTCCCCGTGTCTCCGTCTGTGCGTAACGTGTCCTCCCCGACGGCTTGCGCGCGGAATACGCGCGGCCCAGAGCCGAACTGCCCGCGGTGAGACGCGGTGAGCCGCGGGCCCGGTGCATTATCCAGACTCTTACATGAATCCGTTATGAATCCTCCCCGGCCCCGCTCCCTCCTCCCCGCCCCTCTCAGCGCACACTGACAAAGTGCGGTGATGATAAAACAAACTGAGAACCATCAGGTAATAACTTCATTTATATAACTCTCATTAGTTGCTTTGTAGTTTAAGTTTGCTTAAACTACAAAGGCTCTCAGCACGCAATTCGACGTGTTCACACGCTCACACGGCATTTCTCACGCAATTGTTCACTCGCACCCCCCCCCCCCCCCCAGTCACACGCACGACCCCGCTCAAAACTTGAGAGCCCTGTATTGTACCCAGTGAAATCCGGAGTCCAGATACGTCAATATTTTCATGGATTCTCAAGAAATAAGGATATCGTGAAAATCTGGTCCGGATATGTGGCGTGTCATATAAAATATCCAGTCCAAACACGTCCGGATTCTAGCTTATTTTGCCCAGTGCTAGTTACTGAAGATGGCATACACTTGGACCCTCCTCAGCGGTCCTCCAGCAGTGCCTTGCCTGACCCTCAGCAGTCCTCCAGCAGTGGCCTCACACCAGAATGTCATACCTAATGTCTTTTATTGTTTTATGCCTATTGATGGAAATTGATAAATAGGATTTCATTAAAGAGGCTTGCACAGCATCTCTGAAGCAAATTTGTTGAATCATTGAAATGTTGCATCATGGAGTGTGCCTGTTATTTGGCTACATTTTGTTTTAAAAGTAAAGGTTTACCTGTAACTGTATTCTTTGATAGAGATGTCACATAAAATATAAATATATATATAAATATATATATAAATATATATAATATAAAATATAAAGTGTCAATGTCGTCAAGTGAGAGTGGTGTTAGGACTAACTGATATAAGTTATGTGATGATAACAATAATTGTAGGTCAAATTCATTTCCATTTCTGTAATATGTTGCAAATATAAATGCGTGAAAATTTAACTCAAATTTGACGTGGGCATCAATAGGTCAATGGCAGGAATCGAACCCTGGTCGCCCATATGAGAGTCACAGGACATAACTACTCGACCAAAGCCTTTCTCTGAAATACCTCTGGAATTGTTCTATATGTTAATGTCGTAAAGACAACGGTTCAAAAAGCATATTTTTAGATTACCAGAGATTTGTCAAGAACCAAGAACGTAAGGTAATTTCTTTTTTTGCTGATATTGTTTTCGGACAACACAGATACTCATGCGGGAGGTGTGCGGAACTGTTTGTTTGACACTCTGTTTACGTCAGGTACGTATTCTCTGCGACATGGCCTGACTAAGACACAACTTTAGCCAGCCCTCGACCAGACTATCTGCTAAGACCATGTTGCCCCAGTAACTCAGCGGGAACTAAGTTTAGCGAGCGTCGTGGAACCGAACTCTTACTTAAACTAGCGCCAACTGACGAATAAAGCCGGGCTTTGCGCTTAGTAGCTTTCGTGGAATACCCCTCTGATCAGGTCCAGAGGTGTGAAAACACCCATAATGGGACTGAATGACTATGCTAAACAAGACCCCAGACAGAAACTGAAAAACAAAGAGGTGTGATAGTTTCAGAGTAATTTCATTGTAGGTAGCTCCTCCCTCCAGCGAGATATAAGCAGTGTCCATCAGCACTCTAGCCAGAACTGACGAAGCAGCTTGGATGAGCTGCGAAACGTTTTCAACCAAATAAACTTTGTCCAGTTGACAAATTGAATTTCTCCTTTCGCCATTCTACCTGGACGACTGAGGGATTCTTCACACGTACTCCGGTAAAGTACAAATATTTGAGATTTTTATTTAGAGGTGCCTCATGTAACATTTGGCAGGGTCCATCAAATGCTTTTCTTCCTTTGTCTTCATTTGGAATGTTTCACAGTGTGGTATTAAACTAGTGCTGTGAGGCGATTACAAAATTAATCTAATTAATTACAGGATTTGTAATTAATTAATCACATTTTAATCTTGTGAGAGAGAGAGGCAACCCACTTTGTGATTGAGAATGTCAGTTTTTCTGCGGTCGCTTTGCTCATTTCCCAAATTCTGCAAGTGTGGTTTGTTGAAGTGCGTTCACGCTCGCTCTATCACCGGTAACAATGGAACTTTTCCGGACGAGTTTATCGTTCAAATGATCCGTCAGGCTGGAGCAGCTTCGGTCATCGGAAAATTCTTTTTTTACAAAAGCTACAAATCACGGCGTTCTTGTTGATCGTCCCGTCTTCATTCTTTTTATAAATAAACTTGTCGTTCAAAGGCCCTGGCAACGATTCGCTCCTCGCCCCCTGAGTCGAGTCCATGTCAGTTTCCTCCAGGATTTATTTGTTTGATTATCGACTCAGGTGGAAGTGACGCCATTGCCAAGTCGCCTACAGGTCCTTCAATGGGACAAATTTAAAATGCGCACATTGA
The DNA here is from genome assembly GCA_036785185.1 of Paratrypauchen microcephalus. Classification (NCBI taxonomy): domain Eukaryota; kingdom Metazoa; phylum Chordata; class Actinopteri; order Gobiiformes; family Gobiidae; genus Paratrypauchen; species Paratrypauchen microcephalus. The sequence goes on along the minus strand of JAVJIX010000212.1, from coordinate 333,287 downwards.
ATTTCCACTCATAATTATTTGTGATCATTTTTATAACGCTTTCATTTGAAAAAAAAAAAAAAAAAAAAAAAAAAAGGGGCGGCAGTAGCTCAGTTGGTAGAGCGCTTGCCTGGTGATCCAGGGGTTGGCGGTTTGAATCCCGCTCTTGACAGGTGGACCGCGTGTGATCCCAGCTCCCACAGATGAGCGCTGCTGTTGTGTCCTTGGGCAAGACATTTAACCTCACCTTGCCCCCAGTGTCTGCGAACACTGGTAGCCCGTTAAGGCCCGTTGTGACGTGAGCCACCTGTGGGAGGATTCTCCAGCTGAGGTCCTGACCAAGCCGAGGCAAGAAGATCATGGAGATGGTCCCCGGGCGCAGTAATGTGCAGCCCACTGCTCCTGATGACAGGATGGGTTAAATGCAGAGGACAAATTTCTCCCAAGGGAGACAATAAAGGCTAATCTTCAATCTTCAGTGTAATTAATTAATCTAATTAACACATTAAACTGACAGCCCTGTATTAAACCTTTCTATCTTCAACCAGACCAAGTTTCAGGTCAGATCTGTGGAGAGGCGACCCCGCTCACAATCAGAACGCCTGTTTTTCTAGGGATTTTTGAGCTATAAACCCACCTGTAATTGAATAAATGCAAGGCAGAGCTGTTTAATGTCATACTGTGCAACATTCCAGGCAGAGCGATGACACCTCCGTGGAAACAAGCAGGTGGCGGACCCCTCCACAAAAAGTCACACTATGCACCTTTAAATACAGAACTTTTACAGTTCCTTTTTACGTTCCATCACTGGTTTTACTCACACACATAACTAGAGTACCTCAGTATGTTTTGGCTCGTCTACCACCTCAGGGACCAGATCAGGAAACGCAATCCCTCCAAACTTTTTCACCATTTAAAAAGAAACGCACATTCGCACACACACTGTAACTGTGGTTGGGTGTCAGAACTGTTTTTGTCACTTTTTTTTTGCCACGGTCACTGAACTTTTTATTATTATTTTACGGACGAAATGAAAACAGCACGAAGAATTCAGGGTTCACAAATAATTTAGACTAGAGCAACAGAGAAGGCCAAGTATTGGAAAAATGACAACTTTCCCCTGCTCCTGAATAAATCATCATACAGATGAGTGCTGCATTTTCTACTTCGGTAATATATTATGGCTCTAATGCGTTTTCAGTGGCAGAGTTAGCGTTAGCCACGAAACATTTCAAAAGCAGGGCTGTTTTTGGCGACTGCTATCCACTCGACCACACGATGTAGCAATTAGTGCCTAAATGATCGTAAAAGTAATTATATTATTAAAGTGAAAGCAGTGTGATTCCACAATTTGAGTAAATACTGGATTTGCGTTAAAGCGCGCATATTAAGCTGTTTTGTTTCCTCATCACAAACCTGGAGTTGTGTTTGTTTCTTTCACGCAAGTTTAACACACAAACCTGTATATTTAGGCTGAGTTCTTCTCTCAAACTGAAAACACCCTGTTCCACCTTTAGATGCCATGTGGTGATACAGGAAGTGCTTCTGAATAATGTCAGCACAGGAATTTCAAATCTCTAGCCTACTGCACTGTAAAAAAAAAAAAAAGTTGCCTTAAAGATCCCATGACATGGTACTTCTTGATGCTTTTATATGGCTCCTTAATGGTTCCCTAATACTGTAAATGAATCCTTCTTCAAAATCAACACTCAGAAAAGAGATGGCAAATAGTAGAGGGTGGGGGCGTGGCCAAACTCTCCGCTCAGAGCTCAGAGCCCACAGCTGATCCATTTCCTTGTTTTTGCACGGGGGAGAGATTTGAAGCGTTCCATTGAAAAATAAACACATTTCCACAGAAAATAAAATTAAACCACTGCTGTTCAAAGGTCCAGAGGCTCAGATAAAGGACTTCCGAGCCTAGAAACACTCGGACGTGCCTCCAGGCAAATAAAAAAACGCATTTCGCATTGCCTAGCGCATTCGCAGTCCAAACTCTCTGGGCGTGATTTACAGAGACGCTGAGTACAGACAGACGGTAGCCTGGGAATTCCCAGGCCGCTTCCGTTCGTTTCGAACTGGAAGGCGGCCTGGAAACTCGTCCAAGCGAGAGTCCCAGATTTAGGGCCCCAATCAGAGAGCGGGGGAGGTGTGGCAAGACGGTGACGCGTACTACATGACAAACGGAAGCTTGTAGTTTGAACTGACAACTGACATGATTGGCTATGGACTTACGTATACGCTCAATGATAGACATTCATAACACCCAATAAACGGCCGTTGGCAATCGCTAACCACACCTCCGCTACGGGATTTTTCGAAGCGAGTTTCCAGACCCATATCTCACTTGTGATATGGTCAGGTGTTAACCAGACTAGACAGACGGGGGTGGAACTGCATTTGCATTTCTTTTTTCGATCTGACGTCAATAAGGTGCCTTGTTCAAAATCGCTCATTTGAGCTCCGATTTTTTTTAACGCAGAAAAGGATCGCAAATGCTCAGTTGGTAAAACTCGAGCTTCAGAAATAAAATATGTAAATAATCTCCTCTTAATCAGCTGAACTTGCTGGACGAAGTTCATTCAACTTTTTTGAAACATGCCCGCGCATGTCCTTCAGGATAAGCTTTAATACATACAAAACAGAGTGAGTAAGTCGTAGTAAGCTCAGTTGGTAGAGCGCTTGCCTAGAGATCCAGGGATTGGCGGTTTGAGTCCTGCTCTTGACGGGTCTGATCCCACAGATGAGTGCTGCTGTTGTGTTCTTCGGCAAGACCCCTTAACTCCTTGCCCCCAGGACACTGGTAGCCCCCATGGCAGAAGATACATCAAGGCCCGTTGTGATGGTGGACCCACCACCCGTGGGAGGATTCATGGGGCAGCTTAATATTAATATTACATTAACTCAAATTATTGAGTACTGGCAACAATAAAATCTGTTGTAGTTGCTGGATTTCATGTGTTGGCACACTTATAGTTTCCCTTGGTTTGAACTAAATAATTGTTTCAGATGAAAAGTTCAGTTTACTCAAAATTCTGTATGCATAATGTTGACTAATTTTTTTAAAGTTGAAGTCACTGCAGATTTTTAACAGTGTGAACTAAAATGGAGCTGTTAACTTGAAAACTACTGCTTCGTGACATCACAAAGTGGAACAGAGCATCTTGAACTTTGGAGATGTAGAAAGACTGATAATAAAGGATTGCTCAAACATGTGTGAATGAAACAAAACACACCTCCAGGTGTGTTTTGATGAGGTAACAACATTATAACATAGAAGGTAGAGTGTGACAAAACTCAGTCTTAACTTGGAACAGTTCAACCACAGGTTATGGACAAACCAAACATGTCAAACAATGTACAGGAGCATTGTAGCTTTAATTGATCTTCTATGGACACATATTTGCAGGTATTGAATGTGTGGCAAAATTGACAACAAAATAATAGGAATTGTGCAATGACTGCTCTGTGCTATATTTTGGACTGTGCAGTGATGGGGACTGTGCAATGTATGGAGTGTGCAATATTTTATTGTTTGGCGTCCTGTGACCCCAGCCCTTTGGGACAACAGATGGAAATTATCCTTAGGCTACAGTCCCGTGTGTTTACATTCATGTTGTGTCATGTTTATCCATTAAAGGAGAATTCATGTTTATTACAATCTGAGCCTTATTTCTGTAATAAAACAAGTTGTTTTAATCACCCATATCACTTTGGTGTCATCTGGAGCATTTCCGGAGATGTTTTAGATTAGTGATATCTGTAACGTGAGTTCTCGGGGCAAATGTTTTCGGTCTCCAAATAACACAAACTTTAGCACTTTTCAAATCATAGAAGCTCAATGTCTTAGTCTACACTTTCGTTTGAGTCAAAAGTGGCCTGTAATCCGAGATTTATCCATAGTTTACAGCTTTGCGTTTCATGTTTGGGTCCAGAGAGCTGAGAGCGAAATAAGCTGTGACTCCGCACATGCGCACTGGCCTCTTCATCTACTCGAAATTATGGCTAAATCTCGCAGTGTAATCGTAGACTAAGACATTGAGCTTCTATGATTTGGAAAAGTGCTAAAGTTTGTGTTATTTGGAGACAGCAAACATGTGCCCTGAGAACTCACGTTACGGAGATCGCGAAACTAAAACATCTCTGGAAATGCTCCATATGACACCAAAGTTCTATGGGTGAGTAAAACTTGTTTTATTACCGAAATAAGGCTCAGATTGTAAAAAACGTTAATTCTCCTTTAACATTCTCTGTCCCAATCAAATAAATAAAAAATAAAAAAGCTCTATGGATCTCTCAAATGCAAAGACATCTACTGTGGAAGATTCTTGTATCATTCAGAACAAATGATATCACTTTTTTTAACCTGAGATAAATAAGAGTTTGGTGCTTCGATTGTTGATTCTACAGAAATCCATACTGTTTCTCAGTCCTCTGCGTTATTGTTCCATTTGTACTTGTAAACCGCCACGTTTGTTTTGACACAAACAGACCATAAGATCGATTAATCTGTCAATCTGTCAATCACATGTGTTTTGGTAAAGTGTTGTCAAAGTGTGTGGTTTTTGGCTGACCAGGCAAATGCTTCTGGGCATCTGGGTGACATTTATCTGCTAATAAACCTTTGCACACAGATCAGTACAAGGAGAGATTGCGGTTAATTGGTTTAACTGAAACGTTGGCTCTAGCGGACCCAGATCTGAGATCACACAGAGTGTTTTTCTCTAATCTTTTAATGTGTTTACTGTGCGTTTGTTATTGAATTTCTGCACAGGACTAAATGTTTTCTCCTGACCTGCCAGGGTTGACTTATGCAAAATAACCATTGTGCTAATTCTGGCATATTTACATCATATTCAACTTCTCCGGCTTACCCACTGCACCAGACCATAGAGCACTGGTGGGCAATTATTTTTCCTCAGGGGCCAAATGAGAAGCAGAAAATATTGTGTAGGGCCAAAAGTTTGAAGTCTGCTCTGGTTATTAATTTTATTTCTACGTTGAAATCACTAAATGGTAGGGGTGTAAAGATTAACCGATTTGGATTGGTTATCGGTCTGTGACCTCTGCGATCTGAGTGTACCGATCAACGGAGCCCGGATCGGTCCAAATTCACTACGAAAGGTCCGATGCACCGGATTTACGGCCAAGAATCGGTTCTCGGCTCCTGAGCGGTCTCTCTCATGGCGCAGAAGCCGCCTGTGTGTCTGCGTTCTTTCGCGAACGGTGGGTGGTTCACTTACCTGGGGTTGAAGCTTATTGGCTGGTTAACTGCCAATCATGCGAGCGGCGCGGGCTATATGCGGAAGCGAGCACAACATGTTTGCACTGTATAGCCGTGTCCCAATTCGCATTGTGCGGAGGGCGGGTTTCCCGCCGCCTCGTCTCGTCAGGAGATCTATTCTATCGGTAAGCTAAGCTAAGTTTACTTTTATTGAGCTGTGGTTAAATTAATTTGGTGCGCTACCGCTATTTATGGACATGGTTCCTATACGTGGTTAACTTTTGTGCCAGTGTTGTGTCGCGTTGATAAAACTTTCACTGTCGGTCTGATGTTTCACTATAGTCTAGTAGTCTGCATAGCAGCTATAGACCATAACAATTGTATGATACTAGCGTTTTTATTGTCACGGTTAGTGGATTGGGTGATTTATTTAGACAACATTCATGTAATGGCAATGTATATTTGATTTGGGCTAAAATTGACTTGGCTAATTTACTTTTGTGTGGAAAATACAATGTATAATCAGAATTGGTGCATTTCTGTATTAAATACTTATGATTTGTGTGTATAGAAACATACTTCACACACACACAGATGATTTTTGTCTCAAAGGAGACTGAGGTAATGTTATGAGATGGAGAGAAAGTATTATTCAGTGTCAAGAGCTCTCTCTGATTTTCTTTTTTTTGTTAAGAAAAGTTAATTACAGGCATAAAAAGACATGTTGGATTTAACATGCTAGTGTTTTCTATAACTGCCTAGTAATATCTATCTTCTTGTCAGTGATATGTTGCACTTTTATACAGTTACTGAAACTGTGACTGAAGCACTAATTCTGATTCATTTTTTCATTCTGATTCATGTTTTATAACTACTTTTTTTATTTTTGATATCTACCTTATCTACCTTTGTACTGAATCGAAATTAACCGAACCGGACCGGATCGAATCGTATCGAATCGAATCGTACCGGATCGTTTACTAATTTTATGAATCGTCCCTGAATCGAATCGTAGCCTGTGAATCGAGATTCGAATCGAACCGTTTTGTGAGTGAAAGATTCACACCCCTACTAAATGGCATTGTTTACAGAAGCTGGTAAGTTCTGTGTTATAAGTAATGAGAGAGTGAGGTTTTACAAAAACTGAATTTATTCAGTAAAATAAGTCAAAACAATGGTAAATATGAAACATTTGTAACTCTTTTTCAGCCACATTAACCCCACAATGTTTTCTGAGTTTAACTTTCTTAACTTTCTATTAAAGGGACAGTGTGTAGGATTCGTGGCGCATAGGTGGTGTAGGTACCATGCACTTCCTCTTTTGGCTAAGGCAGACCTCGAGGGTCACCCGGGCGCGTTGTAGCGCCGAAAGCTCGCGTGCCCGCGCACGAATCGCGCGCCGCTGTATACACGTATATACGGTTCCCCGTTCACTTTTTTTTTTTTTTTTTTCGCATGAAAACACACAATCCCGATCATGATTCATGACAATCTACACATCAAATGAAACCTTACAGTCTCCTCTTTTTGACTATGCATTTCATTTCCCTGCAAAACAATCACTCCCCGAGCACATTGGGCTTTTATACAGAAAAGCACAAAACTTAGCTTACTTAGCTTACCTTTGAAGGCTCTGCACAGGTCAAACTCTGTATTTCACCATAAACTTGGCCTCAATCTGTCCATAAGGATCCAGCGAATAAAATCCAGTAAAACAATTTAGTCCAAAATACGTCTTAGATCCATTACAAGTGTGATACAGCAGCATGCTTCTTTACACGAGGCTCCCCCCTTCCCCCCTCCCCCTCCCCTTCTCTCCTTCGCTCCTCCGCTCCCAAATGCAGCGCGGCTGAGCAGCTGCTAGCAGGAGCCGAGGCGAAGGATGAGCCCAAATGTCCTTCTGCGGCTCTCGTATTCAAAATGGCTGCCTCTATATGGGGAAGATCCCCCTTTTATGTGACTATATCTAAGTCCAAAAGAATACTTTGATTTCATGATGGAAGTGAAAAGGCTTGGAAAACAATGTATTTTTGAATGGGTATCTTCAATTTATGTAATTAACAGGTAAAAATCTTACACACTGTCCCTTTAAGACACCACAATGTCTTTGTTTGCTAAATAATATAATACAAGATATGTCACAACATTTTTTTGTCCAACTGCCAAACTGTGTAGAAAAAAAGTCAAAGTTAACATGTTTTAGTGTTTTTTTCTTGATCAGTGAGAGAAATCTAGCCTCTGTTGAGCTTTAACAAGTGCATCAAAGTCAGGTTCATGTTTGAGGTGGAGATGTGAAGCACGTCCGACAGATGATCATCAGTACAAATGCATCAGTACAAATGCATTATGTACAATTTTGAAAGTAGGTTTTATTTTCTTAATTCCAAGCAACCTTTCGCGGGCCGGTCAGAGTCGGCTCGCGGGCCGCATTTGGCCCCCGGGCCTTGAAATGCCCAGAGCTGCTATAGAGGGACAGATAATACTCCCTACAACTGTATATACAGTAGCTGTGATTTGATATTTTATTACTTGTTTTTCTATTTTATTCTGATTTGTACATATACATTTATTATTTTTAATTTTTATAATTATGTTTCATTTGACATTGGTCTATTGCTCTTTTTTTGCTATTCCATGATTTATTTATTTTTTGTTACTCTCTGTTATATATTATATTTGCCACTAGCTAGTAGCTACTAGTAGCTACTGTGTCCAAATAATTTCCCTTGTGGATCAATAAAGGTTGTCTAAGTCTCATTTGTATCCCTTTAAATAAATACAACTAAATCTAACTGAAATGTGTACAATAAGTGAAAGTATCTAAAAGTAAACACGTTGAAACTTTCTTTGCTAACTAGCCTGTATTCAGTTTATCTTTCTGTCCAGTAAAATTATGAAAATATAGTCTGGCTAACGACTAGCATGATAGATGCCATGTCTGCAAATGACAGAGTTTGAGGCACGAGAGGCCGAATCTCGTGGTGAGCAGACCTGCACATTCTGCATCTCTCCACAGAGCTGGAAAGTTAAAACTAAAGTTTTATGCTCTTGTGTGGAACGCTCCAGGCAAAGAAAGGAGGTGGTATGCCCTTATCTAGAAGTCAAGTCCATATAGAGACGATCCCCTCAGAGCAAGAAAGCAGGTTTTTAGATTAAAAATTACATTGAAAACTTATGCAGTGGAGCTAACTTAATTTCCCACAGTGACAATGAATAGAGTTTTAATTCATCATGCACACAAATTCATAGGCCTGTACACATAAGTGATATGAGACCACTACAAAATTGGTTCAGTTCAGTTTTTCTGATTTTACTACTTTGTGTTTGGGCAAACATTTTTGTTTGAGTTTATAAACTACTGACAACATTTCCCTCAAATTCCAAATAAAAATATCGTTTAGAGCATTTATTTGCAGAAAATGACAATTGGTCAAAATAACAAAAAGATACATGTTTTCAGACCTCAAACAATGCAAAGAAACAAGATCAAATTCATTTTAAAACAACATAATACTAATGTTTACACTTAAGAAGAGTTCAGAAATCAATATTTGGTGCAATAACCTTTATTTTTAATCACAAGTTTCATGCGTCTTGGCATGCTCTCCACAAGTCTTTCACATTGTTCTTGGGTGACTTTATTCCACTCCTGGTGCAAGAAGTGAAGTAGTTCCGCTTTCTGTTTGTGTTGGAATTCAACAGACGCTGGAATGGAATGACTGTAATACATGTAGAGATGCTGATTTCACACAAAAAATGCAGTGGTCTCTTATTTTTTCCAGAGCTGTATATTGAGCTGGAATTCAGATACTCACAGCCATTTGTTTCCACAGCCTTAAAACAACAAAATGAAAGGAACTGCATGTACTCTACGCTATAAAAGAAATAAAAAGGTATTACAATCATCTCTGAACCTGTGTTGCCTTTGCCTTAAACTGCAGATAGAGGACACACACGAGTTTGTCTCATTCTCAGTACTGACTCTTTACACCCGCCTCACCTGACCACCTGACCTTTCATTTCGGCTGACCAGACAGGAAACCCCTTACGCTGGAGCAGATGTAAAAGTTAACAAGAGTCTACAAATGTACCAGGTGTTCATCGCTGGCTGGGTCACTGGGACTCAGCGCTACTGTTAGCAAAGGAAGACAAAGGTAAGACATTTTGAGTCTTTTTTTTACATGTAGGTGGACATTTAATCAATTATATTATATTGTGTAGATACTGTTTCAAATATGGGCTTGTCTGGGACATTGTTTTTCACATAACACAGGCTGTAAGTGCCGTAAATTATAAACACTTAAGGCATGTTATCTTTTGTCATTTCAGGGTGAATAATCAGGCTCTCGCTGAAGCTGCCCCAAAGCCCTGATGTGTCTGCAGCATTAATGATGTACTTTTCATCCGCGTCCTTCATTTCAAATTCATTCACTTCTCTCTTGTTTCGTGGGAGCTCTAACCTCAGCATCCAGCGCTCTCTGAACAGTGGAATCCGATTAAAATACAAATAACATCAGTCCATTTTATGTCCACATTTGAATATAATATAATATTACAAAGTTAACAAAATAATGTATTGATTTTATACACAGCTGACATTATTTACAGATTTACAAAAGTATATACAGCTGACATTATTTACAGATTTACAAATGTATATACAGCTGATATTATAGATCTACAAATGTATACACAGCTGATATTTACAGATGTATATACAGCTGACATTATTTACAGATTTACAGGCGTATATACAGCTGATATTTACAAATGTATATACAACTGACATTATTTACAAATGTATATACAGCTGACATTATTTACAAATGTATATACAGCTGATATTATTTACAAATGTATACACAGCTGACATTTACAGATTTACATTTGTATATACAGCTGACATTATTTACAGATTTACAAATGTATATACAGCTGACATTATTTACAGATTTACAAATGTATATACAGCTGATATTATTTACAAATGTATACACAGCTGACATTTACAGATTTACATTTGTATATACAGCTGACATTATTTACAGATTTACAAATGTATATACAGCTGATATTATTTACAAATGTATACACAGCTGACATTTACAGATTTACATTTGTATATACAGCTGACATTATTTACAAATGTATATACAGCTGACATTATTTACAAATGTATATACAGCTGATATTATTTACAAATGTATACACAGCTGACATTTACAGATTTACATTTGTATATACAGCTGACATTAATTACAGATTTACAAATGTATATACAGCTGATATTATTTACAGATTTACAAATGTATATGCAGCTAATATTATTTACAAATGTATACACAGCTGACATTTACAGATTTACATTTGTATACACAGCTGACATTATTTACAGATTTACAAATGTATATACAGCTGACATTATTTACAGATTTACAAATGTATATACAGCTGATATTATTTACAAATGTATACACAGCTGACATTTACAGATTTACATTTGTATATACAGCTGACATTATTTACAAATGTATATACAGCTGACATTATTTACAAATGTATACACAGCTGACATTTACATATTTACATTTGTATATACAGCTGACATTATTTACAGATTTACAAATGTATATACAGCTGATATTATTTACAAATGTATACACAGCTGACATTTACAGATTTACATTTGTATATACAGCTGACATTATTTACAAATGTATATACAGCTGACATTATTTACAAATGTATACACAGCTGACATTTACATATTTACATTTGTATATACAGCTGACATTATTTACAGATTTACAAATGCATATACAGCTGATATTATTTACAAATGTATACACAGCTGACATTTACAGATTTACATTTGTATATACAGCTGACATTATTTACAGATTTACAAATGTATATACAGCTGATATTATTTACAAATGTATACACAGCTGACATTTACAGATTTACAGATGTATATACAGCTGACATTATTTACAGATTTACAGGCGTATATACAGCTGATAATATTTACAAATGTATACACAGCTGACATTTACAAATTTACATTTGTATACACAGCTGACATTATTTACAGATTTACAAATGTATATACAGCTGATATTATTTACAAATGTATACACAGCTGACATTTACAGATTTACATTTGTATATACAGCTGACATTATTTACAAATGTATATACAGCTGACATTATTTACAAATGTATATACAGCTGATATTATTTACAAATGTATACACAGCTGACATTTACAGATTTACATTTGTATATACAGCTGACATTATTTACAGATTTACAAATGTATATACAGCTGACATTATTTACAGATTTACAAATGTATATACAGCTGATATTATTTACAAATGTATACACAGCTGACATTTACAGATTTACATTTGTATATACAGCTGACATTATTTACAGATTTACAAATGTATATACAGCTGACATTATTTACAGATTTACAAATGTATGTACAGCTGATATTATTTACAAATGTATACACAGCTTACATTTACAGATTTACATTTGTATATACAGCTGACATTATTTACAAATGTATATACAGCTGATATTATTTACAAATGTATATACAGCTGACATTATTTACAAATGTATATACAGCTGATATTATTTACAAATGTATACACAGCTGACATTTACAGATTTACATTTGTATATACAGCTGACATTATTTACAAATGTATATACAGCTGATATTTTTTACAAATGTATATACAGCTGATATTTTTTACAAATGTATATACAGCTGACATTATTTACAAATGTATATACAGATGACATTATTGACAAATGTATATACAGCTGACATTATTGACAAATGTATATACAGCTGATATTATTTACAAACGTATATACAGCTGATATTATTTACAAATGTATATACAGCTGATATTTTTTACAAATGTATATACAGCTGACATTATTTACAAATGTATATACAGCTGACATTATTGACAAATGTATATACAGCTGATATTATTTACAAATGTATATACAGCTGACATTATTTACAAATGTATATACAGCTGACATTATTTACAAATGTATATACAGCTGATATTATTTACAAATGTATACACAGCTGACATTTACAGATTTACATTTGTATATACAGCTGACATTATTTACAAATGTATATACAGCTGATATTATTTACAAATGTATATACAGCTGATATTTTTACAAATGTATATACAGCTGACATTATTTACAAATGTATATACAGCTGACATTATTTACAAATGTATATACAGCTGACATTATTGACAAATGTATATACAGCTGATATTATTTACAAATGTATATACAGCTGACATTATTTACAAATGTATATACAGCTGATATTATTTACAAATGTATACACAGCTGACATTTACAGATTTACATTTGTATATACAGCTGACATTATTTACAAATGTATATACAGCTGACATTATTTACAGGTTTACAAATGCATATACAGCTGATATTATTTACAAATGTATACACAGCTGACATTTACAGATTTACATTTGTATATACAGTTGACATTATTTACAGATTTACAGGCGTATATACAGCTGATATTATTTACAAATGTATACACAGCTGACATTTATAGATTTACATTTGTATATACAGCTGACATTATTTACAGATTTACATTTGTATACACAGCTGACATTATTTACAGATTTACAAATGTATATACAGGTGATATTATTTACAAATGTATACACAGCTAACATTTACAGATTTACATTTGTATATACAGCTGGCATTATTTACAAATGTATATACAGCTGACATTATTTACAAATGTATATACAGCTGATATTATTTACAAATGTATACACAGCTGACATTTACAGATTTACATTTGTATACACAGCTGACATTATTTACAGATTTACAAATGTGTATACAGCTGACATTATTTACAGATTTACAAATGTATATACAGCTGATATTATTTACAAATGTATACACAGCTGACATTTACAGATTTACATTTGTATATACAGCTGACATTATTTACAAATGTATATACAGCTGATATTATTTACAAATGTATATACAGCTGACATTATTTACAAATGTATATACAGCTGATATTATTTACAAATGTATACACAGCTGACATTTACAGATTTACATTTGTATATACAGCTGACATTATTTACAAATGTATATACAGCTGATATTATTTACAAATGTATATACAGCTGATATTTTTTTTACAAATGTATATACAGCTGACATTATTTACAAATGTATATACAGCTGACATTATTGACAAATGTATATACAGCTGATATTATTTACAAACGTATATACAGCTGATATTATTTACAAATGTATATACAGCTGATATTTTTTACAAATGTATATACAGCTGACATTATTTACAAATGTATATACAGCTGACATTATTTACAAATGTATATACAGCTGATATTATTTACAAATGTATACACAGCTGACATTATTTACAAATGTATATACAGCTGATATTATTTACAAATGTATACACAGCTGACATTTACAGATTTACATTTGTATATACAGCTGACATTATTTACAAATGTATATACAGCTGATATTATTTACAAATGTATACACAGCTGACATTTACAGATTTACATTTGTATATACAGCTGACATTATTTACAAATGTATATACAGCTGACATTATTGACAAATGTATATACAGCTGATATTATTTACAAATGTATATACAGCTGACATTATTTACAAATGTATATACAGCTGACATTATTTACAAATGTATATACAGCTGATATTATTTACAAATGTATATACAGCTGACATTTACAGATTTACATTTGTATATACAGTTGACATTATTTACAGATTTACAAATGTATATACAGCTGACATTATTTACAGATTTACAAATTTATATACAGCTGACATTATTTACAGATTTACAAATTTATATAGAGCTGGCATATACAGATTTGTCTAACTATTCAGTCCAACCTGTTCACTTAACAGAAGACAAATAGATCCATGCAGGATTCTGGAGCAGGCTGAGGAGTGGTTTTGCTTCTGGACGATTGCTTCTTTTTCTTCATTTGTGTGCTTTTTGCAGGGGACTTGTTGTTCACCAAACCTGATGTTACGTATTCAGGTGACTGGTGGTCATCACTCCAGTCCAATCTGTTCTAAAAAAAGAAATGAGAGCCTCACAAATCTAAGCCAACAGTGTTTCACACAGGGACTGGCACACTGCTTGAGTGATCATTCACATACATTCACATAAACCTGGGAGGAACGGGTTCTTGCGCTGAATATAGTTCAATGTTCAAAGTCAGCTTTATTGTCAAAAACCATATGTACAGGTTGCACACAGGATTTGAAATTGCAGCGCCCCCTAGGCCCACAGTGAACATGTACACTGCCTGACAAAAGTTTTATTGTGTATTTCGGAACTTTCATAATGATAACAAGATGCGTGAAGAGTCCCTCAGTCGTCCAGGTAGAATCCATGATAAAAGAAGAAATTACATTTGTTAACTGGACAAAGTTTGTTTGGTCGAAAACGTTTCGTCGCTCATCCGAGAGGCTTCGTCAGTTCTGGTTAGAGTGCTGGTAAGACACTTGCTTATATCTCGCTGCAGGGAGGAGCTAACTAGATAACCACTTTCCGAAACTATCTCACCTATTGGTTTCTGTCTTTTGTTTCTGTGGCGTCTAGATTAGCATACCTATTCATCCCTACACGACTGTTTTTCACACCTCTGGCCCTGACCTGGCTAGCCCTATTGTTTCTTTTGTTTGTTTGATCTAGGTTTAAGAATGGAATTATAGATGGGAGACAAATTATGTCTGACTCCACCATTTGTGTTCAAAGAAGGATTCTCTTTTTTGACAAAAATAGCCTCTTTAACTCCCCTCTCAAACCAATTCTTTTCTCTGGCTAAGATCTGAACCTCACTGTCCTCAAATGAATGGCCCGTGGCTTCTAGGTGAAGATGTACGGCAGATGACGGTCCACTCTGGCACGCCCACCTGTGTTGGTACATCCTCTTGTGAAGTGGCTGTTTTGTTTCTCCAATGTAGCGCTCACTGCAGTCTTCACTACACTGAATGGAGTAGACCACATTGCTTTGTTTGTGGCTCGGTGTTTTGTCCTTTGAGTGGACGAGTTTTTGGCTTAAAGTGTTTGTGGGTTTGAAGTAAACTGGGATTTCATATTGTCTGAAAATCCTCTGTAGTTTTTCCGACACGCCGGCCAGGTAAGGAATCGCTACCCCTTTTCTCCTGGGTTCGGATTCTCTGTCATCTTGTTTCTTGCCCTTGTCTCTCTTGGTTTTGTTGACAGCCCACTTAGGATATCCACAAACAGAGAGGGCTTCCTGTACATGTTGTTCTTCTTTCTCCTTACCCTCTGTGCTTGTGGGAACCACTTGGGCCCTGTGTTGTAAAGTCCGAATAACACCCAGTTTGTGCTGCAGTGGGTGGTGTGAATCAAAAAGCAGGTATTGATTCATGTGCAGGAAGCCCTCTCTGTTTGTGGATATCATAAGTGGGCTGTCAACAAAACCAAGAGAGACAAGGGCAAGAAACAAGATAACAGAGAATCCGAACCCAGGCGAAAAGGGGTAGCGATTCCTTACCTGGCCGGCGTGTCGGAAAAACTACAGAGGATTTTCAGACAATATGAAATCCCAGTTTATTTCAAACCCACAAACACTTTAAGACAAAAACTCGTCCACCCAAAGGACAAAACACCGAGCCACAAACAAAGCAATGTGGTCTACTCCATTCAGTGTAGTGAAGACTGCAGTGAGCGCTACATTGGAGAAACAAAACAGCCACTTCACAAGAGGATGTACCAACACAGACGGGCGTGCCAGAGTGGACCGTCATCTGCCGTACATCTTCACCTAGAAGCCACGGGCCATTCTTTTGAGGACAGTGAGGTTCAGATCTTGGCCAGGGAAAATAATTGGTTTGAGAGGGGAGTTAAAGAGGCTATTTTTGTCAAAAAAGAGAATCCTTCTTTGAACAGAAATGGTGGAGTCAGACATAATTTGTCTCCCTATAATTCTATTCTTAAACCTAGATCAAACAAACAAAAGAAACAATAGGGCTAGCCAGGTCAGTGCCAGAGGTGTGAAAAACAGTCGTGTAGGGATGAATAGGTATGCTAATCTAGACGTCAGAGAAACAAAAGACAGAAACCAATAGGCGAGATAGTTTCGGAAGGTTGTTAGCTAGTTAGCTCCTCCCTGCAGCGAGATATAAGCAAGTGTCTTACCAGCACTCTAACCAGAACTCACGAAGCCTCTCGGATGAGCAGCGAAACGTTTTTGACCAAACAAACTTTGTCCAGTTGACAAATTGAATTTCTTTTTTTATCATAATGATAACAAGACGTATTGGTAATGACAACAAATCAATTTATTGATATATTAAATCAAATTTCATCATGTGTAAAGGCATATTACTGCAAAAATGTAACAATATCAAGTTAAATAGCTTTTTCATCAAAATAACCAGCTTTGGCCTTAATCACAGCTTTACAAATTCGAGGCATTCTGTCCAACAACTTTTCAAGATATCCATCCTCTATAGTTTTCCACTCATCCTGAAGACATTTCCACAGGTGTTTAACGTTAGTCGGATTCCTGGAGCGCACTTTAATATCCAAATAATCCCACACTTTTTCGATGGGTGACAGGTCAGGAGACTGGGGCGGTCATGTCATAACCTGCAGTTGATGATGCTGTTCACACGTCTCCAAATGACCCTTACACAGTTTGGACGAGTGCTTTTGGTCTTTATCTTGTTGGAACCAGAAGTTTCGTCCAGAGTTCAGAAATACACAATCATCCTAATACTTTTGTCAGGCAGTGTTGTTCATCCATCCATTTCTCCTCACCCTATTTCTAAGGGAGCACCCAGCCACTCTGCGGAGGAAACTCATTTCGGCCGCTTGTATCCGCGATCTCGTCCTTTCTGTCATTACCCAGAGCTCAGGACCATAAGTGAGGGGAGGAACGTAGATTGACGTAAATCGAGAGCTTTGCCTTTTGGATCAGCTCCCTCTTCACCACAATGGTCCAGTACAGCGACCGCATCACTGCCGACACTGCATCAATCCGCCTGTCAATCTCACACTCCATCCTCCCCTCACTCGTGAACAAGACCCCGAGATACTTGAACCCCTCCACTTGAGACAAGGACTCTCCACCCACCCAGAGAGGGCAAGTCACCTTTTTCCGGTCGAGAATCATGGCCTCGGATTTGGAGGAGCTGATCCTCATCCCAGCCACTTCACATTCAGTTGCAAACCGCCTCAGTGCACGCTGGAGATCCTGGCTCGATGAAGCCATCAGGACAACATCATCTGCAAACAGAAGAGATGAGATCCTGTGGTGCCCAAACAGTTGAATTGCGATTTTTCTGGCAGATATTGCGATTTCAATTTCTTCCACGATTTTTTTCAAATTAAGTTTCAGTGCACATGAACATTTGCAAACATCATAGAAACTTACAACATACCATTCAATCACTAAATTCCACTAAACTGTAATGCAAGAATGAAAACTAAAGTCAATAATTTATTTCAAATGTAGTCCTGTTTATTAAAAAGAAACATGCTGTACATAGTCTACACTGAGCGCTCGAGCAACCGCAATTATTACACCTCAAGAACTAAAAGAGCATCTATGTCTGAAGTAGAACCAAAAAAGTCTTTTAAAGTGCTGCAAGGTCAGTCTTTTATGGCTCAAGGGAGCTTGATTGTTTTATTTGATAACAAATGTATAAAATACAACGCAACTTAAGCTTAACTTAAATATAATGATGTTAAATATAGCTATGCTAATCGCGATAGCCTTTCTATAGAATTTGTAATGTTAAACTAGCCTTATGCTAACAGTTTGTCAGCTAACAACAGAAGAGAGGCATATACCTCTTATCCATCGTGCGGAGGAGACCTTTAAACCACTCTTTGGTGACTGTGTTTACAGGCACCATTTCCTTGGCGATGTCGTGTGTTACGGCAGTCTTTATCTCCTGGTGTCGTCGGCTGCTTCTGTCATACGGAGTTACACTGGCAAAAGAAGTTGTAACTGTCTGTTTGGCCCGAGTATCACTTTTACTAAAACTTTCTCCAGACATGCACTCGATTGATGGATTACAGACATTGATTAAATGGGGGCTAACACCGGCTTCACCAGCTCGCGACTTCCCAGACCGCACGGGGCTACACGGCGTATTTGAGTTGAGGGATCGCTCGGAGCGGAGCAGCTAACACCGGCCTCACCAACCTGTCCACACACAGCACGCCGCTTCTGATTGGCGGGTTTAGTAGCATGGCAGGGAGGCGGGCCAGGCAGCATACATGTGTGAAATAGTTGACGAAACAAAACCTGGGCAGACATCCCAAGTCTCCCGGAAGTTCCGGGAGTCTCCCGGAAAATTATAGTGGCTCCCTGATGCCCGCGTGTCCGATAAAATATCCCGGATTTTAGACAACGTGGGGGTTTTTTTTGTTTTGTTTTTGTTTTGGACTGTGCAGAGCGTGCACGCAAGATAATAACTCTTGTATCGTGCACGGACTACTTCAAACGGAATGCGCACGAGAGAGAGAGAGAGAGAGAGAGAGGAGCGAATTTGCGCTTGTAGAACCTGCGTGTGTGTGTGTGTGTGTGTGTTTAAGCAAGCACTGGCCAGAGAACGCGCTGATTGGTTACACTCAGTAAAACTAGCCAATCAGCTTTCAGTGTGGGCGGGGTTCAATTTACTTTCTCAGAAGTTATAATTTAGTGCAGCGAGATGACAGAATCTAAAAAAACGAAAATATAAAACTCATTTTACGGCAGAATATATTAAAATATATCCCTGTCTGATTCGGGTGGAAAATGATGACACTGTGGTGAGGTGCACTGTGGTGAGGTGCACTGTGGTGAGGTGCACTGTGTCTAAAATAGGCTGGTGACAGGTGTTTTATGCAAACATGGACCTATATTTGAAATGTTTAAACACAAATAACATATTTAATTTTAATTTTTGATTTAATTTTAATATTTAATAATTTCATGTTTAATTTAATTTAAAGTTTATGTTTATGTTTAATTTTAAAGTTTAATGTTTAAGAACTCAGTTAATAAAAAGTTGTTAAAATAAGTGGCCTTCTCTATTGTGTAGGGTTAGGGTTAGGAAACATCTCCCGGGGGTTAGGGTTGGGGGGGGGGTGACATCTCCCTGACATGAGTTTTTGGAACTTGGGATGTCTGCCTGGGTCAGTTAGGAGCGCTGCAAAAAACTTTAACGGTCTTAACGATCTCTAATGATTTAAGCAACTTTAACAATCCCAAAATCGTGTTGTCTGAGATTGCGATTTTTTATCTAAAATAATAGATCGTTCAGCCCTAGTCTCATGTAAATGAATGTACTGCTTTGTGTGTGTGTGTATTATGCATTTTCAGCACCAGTTACATGACAGTGTGTAAATGTAAAACTAATATCGGTGAGTTATGTGTGCAAACTCTTCTCTGACCATGTTCTATTTGGAATATGAGGAAAGGTTGCCATGGGAACACAGCTGTATGTGATTACACACGCAGTTAGACTGAACACGTAGCATGTTTTTACAGACCGCACAGCAAGAGCTTACACTAATTACATTCTACCCTCCTGATACATGATGGCATTTTCACAACAACGCAGTAGCTACAATACGACAGTGGCTATTTGCAATTACAGGCCTTGAGTTATGTTCAAACAGAAGAAAAATATAAAATCCAGCACTAGTATCTTGGACGTTTTACACGTTTAAAGGGAGCTGAATATTTAGGATACAAATGTTTATGTGGATAGCCAATGTAAAAGACGCACCAGGGATTTCATATGAGAATTCCTCTAAAAACAGACTTGGGCACAAAGGGCTGGTGTGGCTGCAGGTTTTCTTTCTAACCAAGCAGCAGCACGCCAGACTTGACTCATTTAATGAACTGGTCTCAGTCTTTAGACAGGTGAAGGTGTGCTCTTGGTTGGTTGGAACAAAAACCTGCAGCCACTCTGGCCCTTTGTGGAATAGTTTGCCCAGGTCTGCTCTAAAATGTACATCTCTACTTTCTTTCTTTCTCTACTTTCTTTGAAACAGGGACTCAGATATTCAACCAAAGCTCTAGGACACACAGAAATGTAGATCTGAAATATAGAGGTACATTTACAGATTTTTATTAAAGAGCCTTTACAAGATTTTAGCTAAATTAGTCTTAGCTCTTGAGGTCAAAATAAGACCGTTCTGTCTGGATCTAATTAAGCTCTTTATTAGAAGAAGAAGAAGAAGAAGAAGAAGAAGAAGAAGACACGCTTTATTCATCCCCGTAGGGAAATTATTTCTCTGCATTTGACCCATCCTTCAGGAGCAGTGGGCAGCTCGTCTTTCAGGCGCCCGGGGACCCATCTCCATGATCTTATTGCTCGGCTTGGTCAGGACCTCAGCTGGAGGATTTTACCTATGGTGCATGTTTTGGGTTTATTGTCCCATATACAGGAATTGCTCTGTTACCATGCTAGATATTGTTAGTTTTACCATGAAGGTGAACTCCACTCTGGTTTCTGAAAGTTGTTAAAAGTGCTTATAAACTCATCATGGTGAATAATTAGGATGATCAGGCTATGTTTATATGATGATGATCTGAACAGAAGACGCAAAAGTGGCGTCGCGTCTTCACTTTTTATTCCATATTTAGACGAGTGTTTTCGGGAGGAAATCTGCGTGCATACGGTGACACAAATGTGTGGAATTCGATTGGGTATGCATGCCAGGCGACTAGGTGGCGCTGTGATACATTATCACTATGTCCGCGAGCATGCGTAGAATCTTCCTTCTTCTCATCTGCGCCGCGAAAAGCAAAACAAAACATGGCTACCGGTAGCAAAAATAAATCATGTGGTCAGATGAAGAAGTTCAACTATTGCTTCAGACCACATTAGACTACAAAGCAACGAAGGCGCAACAAGGTGTGGACTGGGAGTCTTGCCAAACAAAGTACACTGATATATGGACCGATGTGACGTAAACGCGTACGTGACATCATCAGATTTGACCAGAGTTTTGCGTCTTGGGCAGTGTAGACGAAAACGCTACGGCGGAGCGCATTCAAGTTTTACACTTTGGAGGACAGTTTCAGTTTTTTGCGTTTTTAAGCCCCCAAAACGCCGTCATGGTCTAAATGAAAAGCACTTCCAATAAAATATTTTGTCATTTTTACCCGTAAGTGTTCTCGTGTAAACAGGCCCTCAGTAAGCATACAGGTATGTGAGGAATAACAAGCCTTAAAAAAAATTCTATCTTTCACGTTTTTAAGACCATACAAACCAGGTACAACACCTTTAAGGTAAAGGTGAATTGTGTAACTTTTCTTGTGAAGGGTCCGTCAAATGCGTTTCTCCATGGAGATGTCATTGCTTTGCCTGGAATATCACAGTATGGCATTATAAACCTTTCTATCTTCATGGAAATCAAACCAGACCAAGTTATAGGTCAGAAATGTGGAGAGGCGACCCCACTCACAGTCAGAATGTGGTTTTTCTAGGTATTTTTGAGCTGTAAAACCACCTGTAATTGAATAAATGTAAAGTAGAGCTGTTTAATGTCATACTGTAGAACAAGCTGTCAGACTACTGAACTCTGGATAATACTCTAAATAATACAGGGAGTCCTCGAGTTACGACGTTGATCCGTTCTTAAGACGCGTCGTAACCCGAATTTCGTCGTAAACCGGATTTTGCCTTTGATCTTCCAACCAAAGCACCAATAACCTTTCCATCTCAATAATTAGACCACTACGCTGCTTGGTTATCACTGCCGCTTTCATAGGAGCAGATCAGAGTCCACATCAGGTACTTCCTCCCACATTGGGCACACACACGAGGGTGTCTTCTTCTCCCTACAACCACAACAGAGCGTATTCTTCCGCCGTGCGCCGCGCGCCGCGTGCGTTTGTTTACATCTTTTACCACGCTAAACCGTGTAAGACGGAATGACGCGTAATATATACATATTTTTTTTAATGGGGGCGCGTTCGTAACCACGAAACGTCGTAACCCGAGACCGTCGTAACCCGAGGACCCCCTGTACTGAACTCTCAATAATACTGCACTAAACTACTTTTCATTATGCATATGTTTACTGCTGCTGCTCTGTATGAATGCATCATGTTTGTCACTACCTCACTGTAAACTACTGTTACCTGTGCAATAATCTGTGAAATTACCCATGTGCAATATTTATACCTTGAATCTTGAATCTTCCAGGCAGAGCACATCTCCATAGAAACAAGAAATGTTACATAGTGCACCTTTAAGTCAACACAAAGTCTAAAATTAATCAGAAAATGTCTGTTTTCACCTATTCCCTATCCCCGCCTCCTTTCTGTAGCTTTCTGTCATCTGGACGTTTCCATAGAAATAGAAATTCAAACCATAGATATTATGTTTATAAAGCTATACTGTGGAATATTAAACCCAAAGGAACAATATTTCCACGGAAACAAGCAGGAGAACCCCCCCCTCCAGGCCAAATTAGAGTCAGGTTTATGAAGATGCAAGCGTGCTCACAGTAAGGATGCATGTTTTTCTTTGCAATGCAATAAAAACAACAAAAATGGAAAATAGATTAGACTTAAAGATCCCACAAAGGGCTTTAAATGTCATATATTATGCAAAATTTACTCTTTGGGCTTTAAGCGATGTTATAATGCCGTTACCTCCTCAAAAACAGACCTGGGGCTGTGTTTTGTTTCGTTCACACGTTTGAGTAACTCTTTATTATTAGTCTGTTACACCTCCAAAGTGTAAAGTCCTCTGTTCCACCTTGTGATGTCATGTAGTCGTAGTAAAGGTGTATGGAGTTTAAAAACACAATGGAGCTCTTCCTGTATTGCCGCGTGACATCACAAGGTGGAGTGTTTTCTGTTGGAGAGAACAACTCACCCCTAAAATTGCCAAGTTTGCGTGTTAAACGTGCGCGAATGAAACAAAACACAACTCCAGGTGTTTGGGATGAGGAAACAACATTAGAACATCAGAAAATTGCGTAATATGGGCCCTTTACAAACGTATCTAAAATCCACGTGTCCTTAAGGGAACATCCTATTCCAGGGAGAGAGATATTACACTTTCAGCTCATGATCCCATAATGCAGAGGCTGTAGGAAACTGAACACTGCTGACACCTTCCTGCCCTTTTATTGAATATAGTGTTCCATCACCTTTTACAAATGAGTGCTTTCACAGAATTCCAACCTGGCATTTCAACGATCCGCTGATACAAGTGAAAAGAACACGGGGGCCCAAAGGGTGGTGTGATGGATCTGTTTGTCTGGAATATAAATTATTCATTGCTTATTTTCTTTGTGTTGAATTGACGCTTGCAATTGAAATATTATCTCTGTGCGAAAGTCCCATTCTTTTAAACCATTCCCGTACCCATTGGCGTTTCCTGGCGTAGGCAAACTGTGCAAATGCAAAGAGCCCCACCGACCATTAGGGGGCCCACAAAAAATGTAATGTCCATAACTGAGCTGTGTATGAATGAGTGATTGATGGTGTACTATTTTACTTGTTTCAGGGGTTGCAGCCTTCTTGTTTCTATGGAAATGATTTGGGGAAAAAAACAAAAAAAACCCCGACATTTCACTTTATGTATCCAGATGACCTGGTCGTTTTTAGGCCGAGCACCACTGGTCTCCAGCAGCACTTATGGTGTGGAGCACGATATAAAGTATAATGCAACCAAGACTACGTTCACACTGCAGGGCTTAATGCTCAATTCTGATTTTTTTGTGAAATCTGATTTTTTTTGCGAGGCCGTTCACATTTCCAATTAAATGCGACTTGTATGTGATCTCCAGTGTGAACGTTAAACACCCCAAAAATGTCCCGCATGCGCATTGGAGGACACAATGACGTCACACGCAGCGAACGTACTCAATGTTTACGGAAGTAGCTTAAAGTTGCTGCATACCGGAGCCAAAACATGTACAGCTTATTTGTTTTAAAGAGGAGACGGAGAAAGAGAAGGACAAGGTTTTTGGCCACGGCGTTTTGTGGGGCAGTGGCAGCAACGTCCGTAGAAATGAGTGGTGGTGGGATTGCTATGTGCTTCGCCGCTTCACTGATACGGAGTTTATATACTATTTTCGCAGGACGAGAAGAACGTTTTGTGTACATTTACTTGTACCACTTTCGCTAGAGGAAACACGTCCGGGCCAGATGAATGCGAGCTGGCCGTTCAGACTGAAGTCGCATGCCAAAAGATCAGATATGTATCAGATTTAGGACCACATATCCAAGTGGCCTGGGTCGCATTTGAAAAAATCGGATCTGTGTCGTTCAGACTGTCATTAGAAGATCAGATACAGGTCGTACAGAGGCGAAAAAATCGGAGTTGGGTCATTTCAGGCTGCACTGTGAACGTCGCACATGATTCTGGTCATGATCTGTAGGACCAGCATACGAGAGATCCGGACTTTTGCCTGTCGAACGTTGTGTTGACTGTTATAACAAAAATGAAATATCTTGGGCATGTCGTCACTGCGGACATGGCAGATGATGATGATGATGTATAGACAGTGTAGGACGCTCTGCGCTCAGGCAAATACACTTCTGCGTAACTTTGGGTCTTGTACAAATGATGCAAAGTCGTTTGTTTAAATCGTAATGTTCACCTCAGTACACAGCCCACCTCTGGATTCATTACAACAAGCCAGATTGTAAAGACTGCAGGTGGTCTACGATGATGATCTGCGGTGCTTTCGAGGAGGGCACGATGGACGAGTGCGACTGACATGTTTGTTACTGCACGAGTGAACTCTCTGCAGCTGCACTAAGAACTTTAATGTACAGTTTTATTTGCAGACTGAACAAATCAGACGATGGAATAATAATGGCACTCACAAATTTGAGACTCAATACGTGCAATTCGATGTCACTCCAATATGTGGAGACACTGGTATGGCTCCTTTAAAAACAAAAATGTTTATTGTTTTGTATTGTCACTTGTCTGTTTTAAAAAATGGACCATGAGTCTGGAATAAAGATGAATTGAACTGAAATATGGCATTAAATGTGTCTGTCTTACATTTAAAAATCCTGTGTTACACAAAATTGACTCTTGTGAGCTTTAAAGGTCCCATGGCATGAAATTTTCACTTTCTGAGGTTTTTGACGTTAATGTGAGCTCCCCTACCCTGTTTAGGGCCCCCCCATGGCTAAAAGTTGTGAAATGTGTAAACTGAGCATTTGTGATCCTTTTCTGCGTTTGAAAAAAAAGACAGCCCAAACGGGCGATTCTGAACAAGGCTGGTTTCTGACGTCACACTCCAGGAAAAATGCAAATGCAGTTCCACCGCCCGTCTGTATTTCTACCCACACGCTCTGGAACTCACGCCCAGAGAGTTTGGACCGCGAACGAGCTACGTAATGCGAGATGCGTTTTTTTATTTGCCTGGAGCCACGTGAGAGTGTTTCCAGGCTCGGATGTCCTTTATCCGAGCCTCCGAACCTCTGAAACAGCAGTGGTTTAATTTTATTTTCTGTGGAAATGTGTTTATTTTTCAATGGAAATCGTCTCATCTCTTCCTCGAAAAAACGCGAAAGTAGGGCCAGCGCGCTTCGCACCGCTAAAGAGGAAAGAGCGGAGAGTTTGGCCACATCCCCATCCGCTGCACTGGCCTCTCTCTGTCCTCCTCATTTGCATTCAAGCAACAACGGCCAGAATAAAGTGTTTCAGAGACATATTTTTGACTCTGACTGTGTTCATGAGGCTTTCTCATGCATTGAGTCTTGATTTTGGAGAAGGATTCATTTACAGTATTAGGGAACCACTAAGGCAGTGCTTCTCAATTATTTTCTGTGACGCCCCCCCCAGGAAGAAGAAAAAATTTCACGCCCCCCTTCCTGCACGCGACTATAAATAGTATTATTTGTCTAGAAAATTGTTATGAGAACACCATTGTATCCTTTTATTAACATTATAAACAAAACAAAAAAAGAAACTTACAACAAAGACTGCACTGAGGACTCAAATATTAATGTGTTTTTAATGCAGCTTTGGGCACATTTGTTTACGTTTTACAGAAATGAAACTTAAAACCACCTCATTTGCATAAGCTAAAAGCACTGAAAAAAAAACGCTCTCTCCTTGTGCCACTGATGCGTCAGCTTCTGTCGGACTAAAGGACACGACTCAGTGGAATATACGTGTTTTTTCTGTGACAGAGGATGTTTTGTTAATGGTGAGACTGTGCGTAAATCGCATGTGAGAACGCCACTGCCAACTACTGTTGTTGATGTGCAATTACACTTAGTTCTAGTACAGTACAGCAAAAAAACATGTTTCCCAGGGTCATACGCGCCCCCCCTGGCATCACGCCACGCCCCCCCAGGGGGGCTCGCCCCACTATTTGAGAAGCACTGCACTAAGGCGCCATATAAAAGCATCAAGAAGTACCATGTCATGGGACCTTTAAGCCACATTACAATGCTGTTACCTTCTCAAAAACAGACCTGGAGTTGTGTTTTGTTTCATTCACACAAATTTGAGTAATGCGTTATTATTAGTTTGTTACATCTCCAAAGTACAAATGCTCTGCTCCAGCTTATGATGTAATGAAGTGGTAGTTTTTAGTTTTTAACAGCTACCTTTATTTCAGTAGAGATTGGAATTTTCAGGACTGAAATGATCCAAAAAGTGATTCTAGTTAAGATGTATGGACTTTACCAAGACAGCACTTCCTGTATCACCATGTGACATCACAAGGTGGAAGAGGAGAACTCAGGCTAAATGTTCAGGATTTGTTTGTGTGTTAAACATGTGTGAATGAAACAAAACACATCTCCAGATCTGTTTGTGATGAGGAAACAACTTTATAACATAGATCACAAAATAATCTAATATAATATAGACCCTCGGAAGTGTTTAACTGCTCAAAAAGACATGTACAGCTCTGGAAAAAATAAGAGACCACTGCAAAATTCTCAGTTTTTCTGATTTTACTACTTATAGGTTTGTGTTTGGGCAAAAGGAACATTTTTGTTTGAGTCTATAAACTACTGACAACATTTCCCCCAAATTCCAAATAAAAAATTATCGTTGAGAGCATTTATTTGCAGAAAATGACAAATGGTCAAAATAATAAAAAAGATACATATTTTCAGACCTCAAACAATGCAAAGAAACAAGATCAAATTCATTTTAAATCAACATAATACTTATGTTTACACTTAAGAAGAGTTCACAAATCAATATTTGGTGCAATAACCCTTATTTTTAATCACAGCTTTCATGCGTCTTGGCATGCTCTCCACAAGTCTTTCACATGGTTCTTGGGTCCTAGTTTAGACCTGCTTTAGTCTTGGTTCAGACCGGGTTTAGTCCTAGTTTTAACCTGGTTTAGTCCCGGTTTAGTCCTGGTTTAACCTGGTTTAGTCCCGGTTTAGTCCTGGTTTAGTCCCTGTTTTAACCTGGTTTAGTTTTGGTTTATCCCTGGTTTAGTCCTGATTTATCCCTGGTTTAGCCCTGGTTCAGTTCTGGATTAATCCTGGTTTAGCCCTGGTTCAGTCCAAGTTTAGGTCTAGTTTAGTCCTGGTTTAGTCCCCTTTTTAACCTGGTTTAGTCCTGGTTCAGATCTGGTTTAGTCCCATGCTCTCCACAAGTCTTTCACAAATTCTGTTCTGACCCTGAGAGCGAGCAGACGTCTCTCTTTTTCCTCTCTTATCTATTGCTCCTGCTGTCTGCGTGCCTCTCTTGTTTTTGTCATTTTCTCGCTTTTTGGAGCAGATTTTCCAAATTCCAAAAAGATGGATGTGATCAGCTGGACCCTCAGCGCTATTGATACTCTTTTTTCACGGAGGAGTGCCGCTCCGGGAGAAGCGGCGTGTCCGGATGGTACTTTTGCTGCTGGATATGCGAGGGACTCGTATCGTGCGTGGCAAGTCGTATGTTTGGCACCAATGTACCTGGAGGATGTGGAGGATATTTACGTATTTGGATTTCTGATAGCTGGACATCTGTTAATTGGCCTGGGATTGTCCATGATCTATCGCATAATTTGTAAGCTGGCAGCTTGTAAAGAGTCCCCTAAGCTGTCTGCTGAAATTTCGAGCCATTGTGAAGGGGTTGGAGATCTTGTGAAAGGATTACATCAGAAAGTGGGACAGGTTGAGGTCCTTTTGGAAGGATTTCAACCGAAGGAAACATCTCGACGTTTGGATATCATCACGGGGATGGTGACAGAACTGTGTAAAGCCAACGCAGCGCAGTCTGTGCGCCAAGAGGAACTAATGAGATCTCTCATGAATCTTCATGGCGATATGAAGATGGGGGTCTGGCACCCGAGCTCAGTCTAAATTATTTATCTGGGTCTCTAAAAATGTATTTTCATCAATGCTTAATCAACCCCCCTGGATTATTCTCTCCTGTGAAAATCGGTCCCAAACAGTTATCTGTGTTTTGACTTCGCCTCCCTGCATAAACAAGGCCAAGGCCACAGAATGTGGTTTGTTATCTGGACTCTACATAAACATAGCACACACTCTTACACTGTCACTGAAAACAGAAACAATAGTAGAAATTCCTGTCTTTAGAAAGGTCTGATCTCTGCTCTCGGTTCAATCAACTTCATTGATTTCCAATCTGACCCCTTCCTTATGTAACCAACAAAAATGATCACCTTATGTTATATCTCCAATTGTTTTTCTGTCATTACATGTTGTTAAATTGTCACTGATTGTACTTGTATTGCATCTTTTCTGTTCTGCATCTCCCAGTCGGCGGCGCGCGCAAGTGCAGCGGCCCCTCCCCTAGCCCACTCTATCACTGTCCTGCCTGGTTAGTGGGGAAACTAAATTTCGAATTCATTCTATGTACATGTACATAATTGTTTTTCGACAATAAAGCAAACTATGACTATGACTATGACTATGACATTGTTCTTGGGTGACTTTATTCCACTCCTGGTGCAAGAACTGAAGTAGCTCAGCTTTGTGTTTGTGTTGGAATTCAACAGACGCTGGAATGGAATGGCTGTAATACATGTAGAGATGCTGATTTCAGAAAAAAAGGCAGTGGTCTCTTATTTTTTTCCAGAGCTGTATTTTTAGTGTACTACAGGACATTCCAGGCCAAAGCTGTCGTGATCCTCCAGTCTTTCCCTTTCCCTCTCCCTTCTGTGTCACCTGCCTTGGGAGGAGTCGCCTTTCACCAGCTTCATCCTCCCGGGGATCATCACACCTGAGATCCTCCTGGTGATCGTCACACCTGAGAGTCTGAACGACAGTCTGAGTCTGAACGACACAGATCCGATTTTTTTCCAACTGCGACCCAGTCCACTTGGATATGTGGTCCTAAAACCGATACATATCCAATCTTTTGACACGCGACTTCAGTCTGAACGGCCAGGTCGCGTTCATCAGACCATCAACAAGTGAGAGTGGTACAAGTAGGCGCTCACAAATGTACACAAATGTTTTTCTCGTCACGCGAAAATAGAATATGAACTCTGTGTCAGTGAAGCAGCAACGCACTTAGCAATCCCACCACTCCACACCCACAAGTTCATTTCTACGGACGTCGCTGCCAGTGCCCCGCAAAACGCCGTGGCCAAAAACCTTCTCCTTCTTTCTCCGTCTCCTCCTTAAAACAAATAAGCTGTACATGTTCTGGCTCCGGTACAACAGCAACTTTAAGCGACTTCCGTAAACATTGAGCACGATGGCTGAGTGTGACCTCGTCGTGTCCTCCAAGGCGCATGCATGCGGGACACTTTTGGGGAGTTTAAAATTCACACTGGAGATCACATACACGTCGCATTTAATTGGCAATGTGAACGACCTCACAAAAAAATCAGATTTCACAACAGTGTGCAGTGTGAACGTAGCCAAATTAAGACTGTTCTGTCTGTATCTGATTAAGAGCTTTATTGTCCCATATTCAGGAAGTGCACTGTTGCCATGCTAGTTATTGTTAGCTTTACCATGATGGAGAACAGTTGTGAAAAGTGCTTCTAAACTCATCAGGGTGAATAATTAGGATGATAACCTTGGACCACTGCACTGCTATTTTGCGCGTTTTTAAGACCATACAAATCAGGTACGTCACCGTCAAGTTAAAGATGCATTGCGTAACATCAACTGCTTTTCCTCATGGACTTTTTTGTTTAATTTACTCATGTTTAACACAAAAACTCCCTATACCTTCACAAGAATCATTCGGATGATTTCAGCCCTGGAATTGCCAATCTCTACAGAACAAAAGGTAAAAGGAGCTGTTCACTACCACTACATGACATCACAAGGTGGGACAGAGCATTTTGAGCTTTGGAGATGCAGACAGACTATTAATAAAGAATGAAACAAAACGCAACTTCAGATTACTTTTTGAGGAGGTAACAGCATTATAACGTCGTTTAAAGTTCACAAGAGTCATTGTTGCGTAATGTAGGACTTTTAATGCCTTACTGTGGATCATTCCAGGCCGAGCAGTGACATCTCCATGGAGACAAGCAGGTAACAAGTGACATTACCTCTAACCAGCAGTCTAACTTTATAGCTTCATGCCTTTGAATGGTTACTTTGCAATATAATGGAAAAGGTTTATAATTAAAGGTTTGAATGGCATGTCACATATTGTTTTCATTAACGGTGTGGGGAAGGTAGATGGGTTTTTGTTTTTTTTTACTGTCTTGTTTCAATCATTTACCGAACCTCATTATATTTCTCTGCGTGGGTGCTGGCTCATGTGCTTTCCGTGCAAATACATAGAAGGTGATAAGAGCTCACATGCCTGGAGCTTTCTGAAGACTCGACATATTATGCGCAGCATGTTTGATAACTTACACGTGCTGAAATAAAATAAATAATACAAATATAGGAAAAATATTCATATAAATATTTGCAGTATGCAGTAGTAGTGTGAAACTTGTGTCAAACTTTATGTTGATACTAAGCAATAGACTCAATACTCAATAATAAAATTATAATAAAAACAACTATTTTAGGTAATAGTGCCACAATGTAAAAGAAATAGATAGAAAAACTAATTTATTCCTCTATCCATCTCGATTTTGAATAAGACCAAAGCATTGTAAACAAGGAAGTGTATTGCTAATTGGACCTCAAGGCCAGCGAGGGAGAAGTGCAATATAAAAGTGCACTTTAAGGGTAGAGCGCAATATAAAAGTGCACTTTAAGGGTACAGTGCAATATAAAAGTGCACTTTAAGGGTACAGTGCAATATAAAAGTGCACTTTAAGGGTAGAGCGCAATATAAAAGTGCATTTTAAGGGTAGAGCGCAATATAAAAGTGCACTTTAAGGGTAAAGTGCAATATAAAAGTGCACTTTAAGGGTACAGTGCAATATAAAAGTGCACTTTAAGGGTACAGTGCAATATAAAAGTGCACTTTAAGGGTAGAGCGCAATATAAAAGTGCATTTTAAGGGTAGAGCGCGATATAAAAGTGCACTTTAAGGGTAAAGTGCAATATAAAAGTGCACTTTAAGGGTACAGTGCAATATAAAAGTGCACTTTAAGGGTAAAGTGCAATATAAAAGTGCACTTTAAGGGTAGAGCGCAATATAAAAGTGCACTTTAAGGGTAAAGTGCAATATAAAAGTGCACTTTAAGGGTAAAGTGCAATATAAAAGTGCACTTTAAGGGTAAAGTGCAATATAAAAGTGCACTTTAAGGGTAGAGCGCAATATAAAAGTGCACTTTAAGGGTACAGTGCAATATAAATGTGCACTTTAAGGGTACAGTGCAATATAAAAATGCACTTTTAGGGCCAGTAGGCCTAATGCAATTCTTCCTTTGTTTTTGGTTTTAAGATGTTTATCGTATGAAATGCGCAATATTAATTCCCTGAAATGTGCCACTTTGGTTGATTTGAGGTTGTAAGTTTGTGTGTATTGTATTGTTGTTGTGATGCCCTTGATGTCCAAAAAGATCCATCCTTTAATCCAAAGGTTGATAGTTTGAATCCCGCTCCCAGTACAAATGATGTTGACAGAGCAGTCAGACGGGTTCATGGGTCTATCTCTGCTCCCTCAGATCAGTACTGTTGTTGCGTCCTTGAGCAAGACACTTAACCCACCTCATCCCCAGTGTCTGCGTACACTGGTGTATGTGTGCGTGAATGGGTGAGTGGTTCCTTGATGTAAATCGTTTGTGCCTTGAGGAATAAAAATGTGATCAGTTACAGCTTTAATCATGTTATATCATTGTTAAAGGGATCTATGTTATAATGTAGTTTCTTCTTTCAAACAGAAAACACTTTGTGATATCATGTTGTAATACAGGAAGTGCTCCACTGTGTTTTCAAACTCCATACACCTTCACTAGAATCATTTGGATCTTTTCAGCCTTGGAATTACCAATCTCTACTAAACTAAAAGTAAAAGCAGCTGTTAACTTGAACTAAAAAAAACATCTTAAAGACGTCACAATGTGGCTCGGAGATGTGGACAGGTTATTCAGACTTCCGTGAATGAAACAAAACACAACTCCAGATATGTTTTTGATGAAGTAACAGCATTATAACATGGCTTACAGCTCACAAGAGTCCATTTTGCATAATATAAGACCTTTACTTGAAAACATGTCAAAAAAGTTCC
This sequence comes from Paratrypauchen microcephalus, assembly GCA_036785185.1. NCBI lineage: Eukaryota > Metazoa > Chordata > Actinopteri > Gobiiformes > Gobiidae > Paratrypauchen > Paratrypauchen microcephalus. The sequence continues at coordinate 300,406 of JAVJIX010000212.1, read as the reverse complement.
ACTGAAATCATTACCACAGATCCAATGTCAATTAATGTCTGACAGTTAAAGTGCATGTCTCACATTATTATAGTCAAGACTCTGCTAGAGAAGTAATTAGTTTCCACAGCAGTCTATTTCTCTTGATTTTCCATTAATTATAGAAACTCAATAACTTCGGTTTAGCCGTTACAATCAAAACAACAGGTAATAAAACGGTTACAGTGGTAGAGTTGGATGAAAGGCACACCTCATCTTGTCTTTTTAATAATGAAGTTTGTCAAAACACAACTCCATGTGTTTTTGTGATGAAGAAACAACAGAAAAACATAATTTCATGTGCTTTATTGCTCAAAAACATGCATTCAATTTCCAAATGTTGTAATGTCATCCGTATCACAACATTGTTTTTAAAGTCCCAACATACATCTTTAGACTTCGCTTGTTCTGATTTCAGGTTTTTCTAACACAAACTGCTGCTCTTCTCCATGTGCAACAAATACTAAATGCTTTTCTCACGTGTTAAGTCTTTTCTGGTGGCGAGTCGGCTACCTGCTTGTCTCCATGGAGATGTGATTGTCTTTCCTGCATTGTTCCATAGTACTGTATTAAACTTACCACTAACAGTAATTGTATTGAAACTGTTTTATATTGTGTTCATCCAGCCTGCTAGAGGGTGCTAGTCGCATTTGTGGTAATACATTTAGCCAGTAAGTGGCCAGAAGTAAACAACTAGCTTGATGAAAGTCAGTGGCCGTTTCCCAATTCAGCGACGGCACGCTTGTGAGTGTGCACTCGGTCTGTCGTCGAGACGGCGCACACTCGCTCTGTCCTTAGTGCACTACGTTTCTCACATGGCCGCCTGCGAAATTGAACAGGTCCCGCCTCAGCTCAATGAGCTGGGTGGTCTGCTCCTTGTTCCCTAAAGACAAAAATATTATACTATTGCGACTAGTAATACTTGGAATTGGGACATGGCCAATGTTCCCCCTAATTTTTAATGTGTCTGAGCAAACACACTAACTCCACATCCGAAATGAACCCCCCCCCCCGCGCGGCTCGCACTTTGCAGATATAAAAAAAATGCCCCCGCGGCTGAATAAAAAGCTCTTTCATCCCTGATTTACAGTGCGCTGCACAAGTTTTCTTGTGCGCTGAGAATGTGCGAACAGTGCGCAGCTTAGAGTAAACGCTGGACATGGCGATACTGTATAATATCCAGCATTACAACAGCAAAGGAAATATAGAAGTGTAAGGGGAAAAGCATGTGAACGGTAATACAGGTGCCGTGATCTATGGCGTTACGGCTACCGTCACACATGTTTAGTGTAGTTTATGAAGAGTTTCATGTAGCATAGTTGTAGGTGAGGTGAACCAGTACGTATATTTTATAGTGACGTCGCAACTCTCACTTGTGGATGTCGCTGGCGAGTTGGTCTTTGTAGTCCCGCGCTGTGCATGCTGGGGCTTTTAAGTGTGCGGAGCGTGCATGTTTGCACACTTGGTCCACGCCCCGATTTCCATGGAAACGACGGCGCCGTTCAGAGCTCGTCTTGACGGTGCAGGGGGAAAAAAACGAATGGAACGGCCCTTGTCGCGCCGGATATGACGCATATCCCGTTCCAAGGACGCTAACAAGCGTGCCGTCGCTGAATTGGGAAACGGCCAGTTAGTCAATCAATCACCGTGTCTCAATTCTCAGAGTGCACAGTTCGGAACGTAGTTTTAAGGGTACTCAGACTGCAATCAAGACTGTGCATACTTGCACAGCCCTGAGTGCAGTCCGCGGACCGTATGGGCATCAGCAAAATGCGACAGGCAACTACCAGATGCAGCCGCCGACTCCATTTTCTCCCGTAGAAGAAGTAGCACGCGGTGCATGCTGGGATATATGAGTGCGCGAAGTGTGCTTTTTCACGCAGTTGGTTCACGCCCTGATTTCCATGGAAACGATTGCGTTCTTCAGACCGCATGTTAACTGTGCATGGGACAAAAAACCAATGGGACAGCAGTCGTCGTGCCGGAAGTGACGTACATGCCCTTAAAACCACGCTCCGAACTGTGAACACTGACAATTGAGACACGGCTCATGATGTGTTTTGCTCTTCAGTCTGAAGCTTTCCTCTAATTTCCAGCCCTTTGAGTGGCAAAATGAGTAAGTTTTATGTTAAATATGAATGTTGTCGCTAGTGATGGTGAGATGAAGCCTCATGAGGCATTGAACCGGTTGAGCCAGTTGGTTTGAGAAAGGGTTCATTTCTCGAAGCTTCATGTGCGCACGAAACCACCAAGTGTGTAATCACAGGCAGCTGTATCTGAACCACAGAATGTGTGATGCATTGAAGTTTTGTGTCAGTTATGTCTGTTGGGAATGACTATGAATTACAAAACATGTATGATTTCTGTACATATATGTATAATAAATTTTGTATGTATTCTGTGTGTGTAAATTTTCCCAAAATGATCATATATGACAGGTTAAGCTGTTTTTCTGAAAATGGCAAAGGCGTAATTGGGCAGTGAAAGTGCTTGTGGAACTAGGAAAAGGGCACAGATTATGCTTTTGTAACTTGGACAATGATGTACAGGACGGGAAATTGTATTCAGTTTTATTCAGTTTTTGGTTTTCAGATCAAAGTGTTCCCACACAGGGGAAATCCTCCTCTTCCTTGCTGGCTCCATCCTATCACCTATCCTACTCTCCTCACTCTCCTAAATCTCTCTCCCTAAACTCTCCAAACTCTCTCCAAACTATATAAACACTATACAAACTCTAGTATCCAGACTCTCCAAACTCTATCCAAACTCTCAACTGATGCAACTCTCCTTCAAATCCCCACATTTTGAATGGAATCTGAATCGCTTTCCGAAGCGATCACGTGGTACAGCCGGGCAACGAGGCTTCAGACGTCATCATTTGTGGCTCCTCCCCCAAATGAAGCAAGCCTTGATATGCGCTTCGTGGAATCGCCCCCTTCATTACTCGACACACGCTTCGAAGCCTCGGCACGTCTCGTAACATCACTAGTAGCACTTTGTCCAAGTTTGTGGCATTTATGTACAAGCTAATTTGACATGTTCCAGTAGTGATAATGGAGCCTATTTGAGTTTGTAATACTGCTCAGCATTAACCATTTTATTGTCTACATAGTGTAACTTTAATGTGCACTGTTGATTTACTGTTACTGAATACTTCTTTGTATTTTGTATCGTTGCAGTTTCACAATTTTTTGCATTAAATCCTGGTCAAATACAACACCTGCCTGTTCCTTGAAGCAAACGATGCAAGAGAGAGTTTAGCTGGCTGTGAATCTCAGTTAGGACACGGGGTCACATTGGGTGTAAAAGTACAGTAATGAGTTCAAATACACCTTAACTACTGAGCTACGGTATCCAAATAATTTCCCTTGTGGATCATTAAAGTTTGTCTAAGTCTCAGTCTAATATGAAAATTTTGTCCATTATATTTATTTTCTACATTGGAGATACTTAAGATATACAAAGCAAGATGTAAATTGTGGATAAAAGATGGAATTATGTAGAGGAGGGGAAAATGTTAAATAACTTTTTTTTTTAATGCTACATAAAAACTAAATAATGTTTCACACAGCTGCCAATTCAGTGCAACATTAGCGATAGTAAAAGTCATAATCCAGAAGCCCGCCATCTTGGAGATATTTGAAACACCACGAACAGTGCACTTATGCTGCAAAGTTTTTTTTTAAAAGCTAAATGGACAGAGAAAAACACCTGCAGTTCAATCACTTACCTAAAGTAGTGACCAACCAGGACTAAACCAGGACTAAACCAGAACTAAACCAGGACTAAACCAGGTCTAAACCAGGACTAAACCAGGGTGAACAGACAGCAATTATCAAAGGAAAGGAGATTGTGCATCGCCAGTCTCAAACAGAACTTGGACGGGAGAAATCACGACAACATTCGCATATGCTCAGCTCATTTCGCAGCCGGTAACCGTATGTTAGCCATATCTTAGCCAGTAGCCGTATCTTTGCAAAATGTGAATAATCAAAAAAAACAATATACTAGTACTTAAACACAGGGCTCTCAAGTTTTGAGCGGGGTCGTGCGTGAGACTGCGTAATTTCCGAGGAGCGGGGGGGGGAGGCGAGTGAACAGTTTTTCGCGAGGAGCGGGGGGGGGGGGGGGGTGCGGCTTGAATTGCGTGCGGAAACCAAACCGTTTTGTCTGCAATGAATATGGGGAAACGTGGCGGTGACCATTGCACGTGTCGGGCTAACTCTACGTATTAATCTTACTTTTCGGGCTCAGTGGGTGAGGAGGGGAGCTGGCTCTGTCTCACATCCCTGAATCTGAACTGTGGCGTGGAGGGAGGCAGGGTGGGGGAGTGGGGAGGAAATGAAGCGCTCTGATTGGCTGAAAGTTCTCTGTTTACATGCAGATCTGTGGATCTGTGTCTCAGCCGCAGAGTCAGTGAAAGTCAATGAAAACTTGAGTGAAATGGACGAAATGTGAGATCCATATGCGTAATTTAGAACAACAAAGCGTACAAGCGAACATGGAGGTCAAAATTGCCTGCCCGCTACGCAAAATGCGTACATGTTGCCAGGTCTGACTGCATCAGCAACATCTCTTTGGCTATGAATCTGGTGATGGCATTGGTTATGTTTTGCCATCGTTGACTTTTTCTGTCATACGGAAAATTATTTTTGACAAAAGCAAAAGAGGGGGGGGGGGGGAGGGGGAGGGCGCTTGAATTGCGTGCGGGAGTTTTTTTTCGCTGAAAACGTGAAAACTGAGCCACACAGACCGATTTTCTGGGCACAAAAAAAAAATCAGCGTGAGAAATGCCATGTGTGGCGTGTGAGCGTGTGAACACGTCGAATTGCGTGTGTCACACTCTCAATGCGTGAGACTTGAGAGCCCTGTTAAACACGTTACACATGTGGGTCTACTAGATATAAGTATGCCGACCTTTGCCTTTACAATATGCTTGTCTCCAATTTTCCGCACTTTGCACTCTCGTACCAGCCACAAATAAACTGGTTGTTGCCTCCAGACCTTTAGAGCTCTGAAGGTCTTGTGCTGTATCAGGGCTTGGGGAGAAGACCAGATAGTTGACAATGTCGGGATCGCTTACGGCAACAGAATCGACAAATCGCCACTGGCACTGAACAAACTTGAATCCATCTCATATGGATCTTCTTGCCCAATTAATTTGAGTTTTTTCATAAAACGCTTCTTTTCTTTGGCATCCAACGTATCCCTATACAGCTGGTCAACTGTGTCAGAACTTTTGGATTCCGATGTGGAAGGTTTCTTGCGAAATTTTGATTTTTTTTTCTGCATGGTTGCTTTATAAACACATGTAATTTTGAGCGCGTAATGCATCCAAGATGGTCGCACATACGGGTAATCGTCCTGTTTTTCCGGGTTTGTGAAAACGCTCTATAGCCTTACTGCTGTGGGCAGGGAGCTGGAGAACAGTACTGTAGTTCAGGTAAACTCCAGAGTATTTCAGTGAGTAACCCCAGTGTAGCCATCCCAGTCTGTCCAGTTGATCTGTTACAGACAGATCAATAGGCAGGTCATTCTGACGTTGATTTAAAAACATGACTTTTGCACTGAAAAAAGGTGTTGGTTTAGGCCACAGTAAAAGTTGCACATGCAGCTCATAGTGTATTTATTCATGGTTCTATACAGTATTACACAAAGTTTAAGCCATGTTATAATGCTGTTACTTCCTCAAAAACAGACTTGGATTTGTGTTTCGTTTCATTCACACACGTTCGAGTAACTCTTTATTATTAGTCTGTCTACATCTCCAAAGTTCAAAATGCTGTTCCAATTTGTGATGCCATGAATCAGTAGTTTTCAAGTTTAACAGCTCCCTTTTACTTTTTGTTCAGAAGAGATTGTCAATTCCAGGGCTGAAATTATACAAAAATTGCAGTGCAGGTGTATGGAGTGTAAAAACAGTGTGGAGGACTTCTTGTATTACCATATGACAAGTATTTTCTATTTCAGAACTGCAGAGTTTGTGTTAAACATGTGTGAATGAAACAAAACACAACTCCAGGTGTGTTTGTGATGAAGAAACAACATTAAAACACACTAGTAGATCAGAAAACGGCGTAATTTAATGTGTTTTATTGCTCAAAAACACGCATTCCTACAGCGTCAACTTACCCCTCCACTGCCAGGGGGCGTCACCTGCTCCATGAAGATACATACTGTACGTTTAATGCCATACTGTGTAACATTCAGGTCAAAGCGATATGGAGACAAGCGGCTAGTGAACCCCCACACCACAGAAGTTACATATAATCCACCTACAGTTATCAAGGACGGTCCGTGAGTAAATTTCCCACTTGATTCGTGAAATAAGAACATACATGACAGCCCTTCATATCCACACCCACCCTCTTTGAAACCCCTAATTAACCTTCTGTAACCCGTTTAGATAAAAGTACCATGTAAATGCATCGCATTTATTCAGAATCACGTACAGAGGCTGACCAAACTGGAGGACATGTGGATTCTTATTCTCATTAATAATTTATACCATGTGACTGGGGCCGTTTTCATTAACAAATCACATGGTACGGGCTCTTGTTAAACCATGAAAAACTTTTATTTTTACTTATACCACGTGAGCATGAAGAGACCCATAATTTGTAAGCTTGTGAGAACAAAGATCATTTTCATAATCATGAATTATGCATCTTCTCGTAAATTGCCTCCAGCGCTGGTATATATATATATATATATATATATATATATATATATATATATATATATATATATATATATATATATATACCCCCCCTCCAGATTAACAAATAAGTCCGACGAGACGTAATGCTCAGAAAAGTACTTGTTTTAAATAATTACCCAAGTCAGGCAGATTTAATTATGTGAAAACAACAGTTTGCTTAATTAAATTACCATACGATGGTTATTTAAAAGGCACATTAAGTCACTGTTCTGACTGAGGCGCCCCACGTGCTTGCCGGCTTAGAGAGATTATTTCTTTGCTTGGAATTATGTAGTTAATATAATACTATATTATTCAAAATTGACTTTTGAACTTTTAGCCATGTTATAATGTTGATTCTTACCTGGAGTTGTTGGAGTAGAGATTGGCATTATCAAATTATTTTGGTGAAGGTGTATGAAGTTTAAAAACATAGTGGAGCACTTCCTGTATCACCTCATGACATCACAAGGTAGAACAGTGTTTTCTGTTTAAGAGAAGAACTCGGCCTAAATAGGCAGGTTTGTGTTAAACATGTGTGAATGAAACAAAACTCAACTCTAGGTCTGTTTTTCATGAGGAAAAGACCTTATAGCAGCGATGTCAATCATGCGGCCCAGGGGCCAGATCTGGCCCTCCAAGACCTTTAATCTGGCCCTCGGCTGATTTTCTATTAAAATATTTTATCCATCCATCTTCTTCCATTTCTGGGTCGCGAGGGCAGCAGTCCAAGCAGCTGCCGCCCAGAACACAATGCACCAGCCCCCATGACATGGATCCTCCTGCAGGTGGTGAGTTCACGGGAGGTGGGTTAAGTGTCTTACCCAAGGACACAACGGCACAGCTTTGTGGGAGCTGGGATCACAACAGATCATCCTGTTGAGAACCTCCAACCTCTGAATCTGTAACGCTCTACCAACTGAGCTACTGCCGCCCCAAAATATAATAATTAATTATTTTAGTTATATTTAAATTTTCTATTAAAATATTGATAATTTTCCTCACCTCTTTTCTGCGCAGTTTAGCATAGCAGCATCTCCAGCGCCTCTGTGCGTGGCCCCTCCCACCAGAGCAGCACAAATGAAGACTCGCCTCTTTCCAAACGCTCTTAAAGGACCATCGTTTTGACTGTTGACCGTGACACCCTCATTAGTAAAATGTCAAAAATGAGAAAAGTGGACGCCAAGTGCAGGATTTTCCAAGAAAAATTTACTAATTCCTATTTGTTCACGGAAGTGAATGGGAAAACTGTACGCTCGGTGTGTTGGCAACAAGTGGCGGTGCTCAAGGAATATAATCTTAAACGCCACTACGAGACACGGCATTTCGAACAATACAAGAACTTGAACGGAGAATTGAGAAACCAGAAGATAAACAATTTATTGCTGGGACTGAAGAAACTGCAGTCTGTAATAGATTTGCGTTTCTCTGCACAAATATTTGCGCAGACCCCCAGACCAAGATGAGTTTGACACCCCTGCCTTACAGCATAGATCAGAAAATAGTGTTGATATTGTTTTGCCTTTAATGTTCCACAATATGATAAAAGGAGAAGTTCAATTTGTCAACTGGACAACTTTGTCCAGTTGACAAATTGAACAAATTGAACTTCTCCTTTTATCATGGATTCTACCTGGACTGAGGGACTTTTCACGTGTTCCACAATATGGTATTAAAGTTATGTAAGATGCTTTTATTCAATTGTGGGTGTTTTCATTGCTCAAAAATGCCCTTAAAACCATTCTTAAAGCCCCAGTGTGTAGGATTCGTGGCGCATAGGTGGATGGTGCTATTGCACTTTCTGTTTTAGCTACGGCAGACCTCGAGGGTCACCCGGGCGCTACTGTATAAATAAAACGCGATCCCGTTTTTTTTTTTTTTTCTTTTCTCATGAAAACACACATTCCCGATCATGTACCATGACACTCTACACATCACCTTACAGTCTCCTCTTTTTGACTATGCAATTCATTTCCCTGCAAAACAATCACTCCCCGAGCACATGGGGCTTTTATACGGAAAAGCACAAAAGGGGTTAGCTTACCTTAGAATGCTTTGCACAGGTCAAACTCTGTATTTCACCATAAACTTGCTCTCAATTTGTCCTTAAGGATCCAGCAAATAAAATCCAGTAAAACAATTTAGTCCAAAACACGTGTTAGATCCATTACGACGTCTGATCCCGCAGCATGCTTGTGTTGTTTACCCAAAACCACGAGCCTTGCCGAAGGCGAAGGCGGAGCCCAAATGTCCTTCTGCGGCTCTCGTATTCAAAATGGTTGCCTCTGCATGGGGAAGAGCCCCCTTTTATGATGGAAGTGAAAAGGCTTGGAAAACAATGTAATTTTGAATGGGTATCTTCAATTTCACTAATTAACGGGTAAAAATCTTACACACTGTCCCTTTAAGCATTCTTACTATGAGTGTCGCCTCTTCACAGATCTCACTTGTCAATTGCCCTGGTTGCGTCTCCTGCTTGTTTCTATGGAGATTGAAAAGTTCAGTGCCATACTTTGGAATGAATATTAGAGGTAAAGCAATAACATCTTCATGGAGACAAATATCTGGTGGGCCCTTTACCAGAAAAGTTACACAGTGCACCGAAAATAAAAGAAACACGTTTTTGTTGCTGCAAAAGTCATCAACAAAGAGAACAAAGAGCAGAACAAAGAACAAAGAGATGTTCGCACTTCAGATGGATAGTTGCAGATCAAGCTGGTGTTTTTTTTTGTTTTTTTTTTCCTTTGAATCAAAATGAATACATGATGCTGCCGAATTCTATGCGCATCACCGATTAAGAAAATAAATGTGAGAACAAAGTAAGTACAGAGCATTGGACCAGTGTTGTTGAAAATGGGGGTCGATCCTAACCTGGGAAATCCCAGGCTGCTTTGGTTCGCTCCAATCTGAAAGACAGCCTGGCAACTAAGCTAAGCAAGGTCTCCTGATTCTGGGAGCCAATCAGAGAGCGGGGAGGGGTGGAAAGACGGTGACGTGTACTATGTGACAAATGGAAGCTTGTAGTTTGAACTGACAACTGACATGATTGGCTATGGGCTACGTATACGCCAAATGATAGACATTCGTAATGCCCAATAAACGGCCACTGGCGATTGTAAACCACACCTCCGGTACGAGATATTCAGTAGATGGCTCCCAGACCATGTATCACTTGTGATATGGTCTGGTGTAAACCAAGCAAGGTCGATCCAAGCAAGACAGGAGAATACAGATTACCCAAACATACATCAATCACCCTAAAAAAACAAACATCAAGAGGATAACATCTATAACAAGTCACTTTTGCATAATAAAAAGGTGCACTGTGTAACTTTTCTGGTGGTTGGTCTGCCAGATGCTTTTCTCCAAGGAGATGTTATTATTGTTTTGGAATGTTTCACAGTATGGCATTAAACCTTACTATCTTAGACCAAGTTACAGGTCAGATCTGTGGAAAGGCGACACCACTCACAGTCATAATACCTGTTTGTTTTTCTGTGTATTTTTGAGCTATAAAACCATCTGTATTTGAATAAATGTAAGTTAGTTGTTTAATGTTATACTGCGGAACATTCCAGACAGAGCAATGACGAACCCCCAACCAAAAAGTTCATACAAGGCCATTCTGTCACTTCTGTTGGGTCTAGATTGTAATTGCGCCATGCAGCACTTTGTAGCGTTAAGTGAAGTGAAACAAATTACTTGCACTGCCTATTAAGTTGATGAAGCTAAACTCCAAATGGTTATTGATCTCTTAAATCAAAGATCACACATTTATCACCAATAATCTATTACTTTAAGGTGATAGACCGTATGATGGAAGTGAACTAAAGGAGTGACGTTGCCCATAACATTCGGTTGCAATCGAATAACGCTCGTTGAGGCTAACAGTTATAGAGGCAATGCTGCAACCAGGCGCCGCATATGGGAAATCTCAGCACAAAACCAACCACGAGCAAGACTGTTGAAGGTACACGGCCCCCCCACTCGCACCACTAATTTGGCTGGGGACGGGCGCTTAGCAACGAGGCTGTCAATCGAACCTGTTGCTAACGCTAGCAGGTACGACCTTGAGGAAAGCAGGCACCGCATTTGTTCGTTATTGATGTTCATATCTTGATTTAGGGAGAAAATAGCGAAAAAAATAAAACAGGATCTTGTGGGGTGGTTTAATATGGACATTTTAAGGTCTGACTGCGGCACTTACAGAGAGAGACATACATTTTTCAAAAGAAGTTAATTGCAATCAGCGCTCAAAGGAACCACTTCACATCCAAACTCACTCCCTATTCAGACTGCAGCGGCCAGCATGTAAGCTATGTCCATTTATATACAGTTTATGTTTGAAATCCACTCACTTGGTCTTTTTTGTGTTCCAGTCTGCTTGTGTAGGGTAATTAGTACTAGATTTATCCGTCCATCCATCTATATTCTTCCGTTTATCCGGGGCCAGGTCGTGGGGGCAACAGTCTAAGCAGGGACTCCCAGACTTCCTTCATCCCAGACACTTCCTCCAGCTTCTTCGGGGGGACCTCAAGCATGTCCTGGGTCTTCCCCGGGGCCTCCTCCCGGTGGGACATGCCCTGAACACCTCTCGAAGGAGGCGTCCAGAACAGACGCCGGAGCCACCTCAGCTGCTCCTCTCAATGTGGAGGAGCAGCGGCTCTACTCCGAGCTCCTCCCGTGTGACTGAGCTCCTCACCCTATCTCTAAGGGAGCGCCCAGCCACTCTGCGGAGGAAACTCATTTTGTATCCGCGATCTCGTCCTTTCGGTCATTACCCAGAGCTCATGACCATAGGTGAGGGGAGGAACATAAATTGACGGTAAATTGAGAGCTTCGCCTTTTGGCTCGGCTCCCTCTTCACCACAACGGTCCGGTACAACGACCGCTGCACCGATCCACCTGTCAATCTCACGCTCCATCCTCCCCTCACTCGTGAACAAGATACTTGAACTCCCCCACTTGAGGGAAAGACTCTTCACACACCCATTAGTTTTTGAATATGCTGAAAATATATAGTTAATGCAACATATCTAGTTTAGTTTGCATTAAAAAGTTTTGAAATCATATACTGTTCATAGAAGTGGAATAAGGGACTCCATACTGTTCAGCTCCAGCAAACCGAAGCCAATCAAGAAAAGCAGTTACAGGGGGTCCTCGGGTTACGACGTAGATCCGTTCTTAAGACGCGTCGTAACCCGAATTTCGTCGTAAACCGGATTTTGCCTTTGATCTTCCAACCAAAGCACCAATAACCTTTCCATCTCAATAATTAGACCACTACACTGCTTGGTTATCACTGCCGCTTTCATAGGAGCAGATCAGAGCCCACATCAGGTACTTCCGCCCACATTGGACACGCACATGAGGCTGTCTTCTTCTCCCTACAACCACAACAGAGCGTGTTCTTGCGCCGTGCGCCGCGCGCCGTTCGTGTTTGTTTACATCTCTTACCACGCTAAACCGCGTAAGACGGAATGACGCGTAATATATACATATTTTTTTTAATGGGGGCGCGTTCGTAACCACGAAACGTCGTAACCCGAGACCGTCGTAACCCGAGGACCCCCTGTATAGCGGATATTTGGAGTCAAGTCCCATATTTGGTATTCAGAACACGCTTATCAACCAAAGAGGCAATAAAGTCTATAAAGGTACATGCCCCCCATTGTTGCACTTCAGTGGAAAGAAGCACCTGCTCTGTTATTAATGTTAATATCTTGATTTGCAGACAAAATAGTGACATAAAATGCAAGATCATGTAGGTCAGAATGATGAGATAAACAACAGCAGTCACAGAGTGGGGTGTGTCATTTTTTCCATATTTTAAAGTTAATTGGAACCAGACACAGATGGAAGTATTTCGTGGTCACGCTCACTTCTAATTTGTACTTTGCAGCTGATGTTGTCAACACCGCTCTGTCTGAAACTCTGTTAGACTTTAATTTGAGTTTTATTTTAACACAATCTGAAAGAAGTGACTTAGCTGACTGAGTTCTTCCCTTATAACATCACAGTCCCAAGACAGCCGACAGTTTTCAATTAGTCCCTCTCACCTTTTTGTGGAAAATCGAACACCTAAACAGGAACATGAACACTCGTATTGATCATCCTCCTGATAGTCTTAAAACATTTGCGGCAGTGTTTGCTAATGACTGCTTTGTGTCACCACGGTAACTGCTGAACATTCCACCATAGAAATACATGTGGACCATCCTCAGTGTGATGTCACTGCAAAGAATCAATTTAAAATACGACATCTAGCGGGCCTGCAGTCTATGGAGAGTCTCAAAAAATGCCTTTGTGCTCTTTTGAATGGGCCAAATAAATGTTAAAGGGGTAGTGTGTGTTTTTATGTTAATCTGTATGGGTTTCCTTCTAAAAGTTTCGTGCGGTAACACTGGCTTACCGCTCACAGTCTCCGCTCAGCTCGGTTCTGCTCGAGTTCTGGAGCTCACGAAAGTAGGTCCGGTAAGTTTGCGAGTACATTTAATAAAGCTTGTTTTTCTTCTCAAAACAAAACATGTGTCTGAAAGGTGATATATTTGCGTCCCAAACAGTTGTACACGAAACATCCAGCAGCGTATTTCGCATTTGCATGTTTTCTCTAGATTCTTATTAATGCACCCACGTTAGCTCTATTAGCCTGTTCACTTGTAAACATTGGTTTACGGGGGATGTCGCTGTACCGCATCCGCCGTACACTTCCGCTAAAGGTTAACAGGCTAGCTAATATGCGTGCAGTGAGACGAAATATGCGAAGGTCTTATGGCAAAAGCAGAAATTCAATTTGTCAATTGGTCACAAGTTTAATTGGTCGAATACGTTTCTCAGCTCATCCAAGCTGCTTCTTCAGTTCTGGTCAGACGCTGGTGGACACTGCCTATATCTGCCTGAAGGGGGTGCTAACTACAATGAAATTACTTTGAGACTACCACACCGAATTGTTTACAGTTTGTGTTAGTTAGGTGGGCCTATTAGATCTGCAGTGGGAGTGGAGTGTGGGTCTTGTTAGCAGAAACATTCAGGGCCATAATGGTGTTTTCACACCGCTGGACCTGACCTGCTGCCCTATTGTTTTCTTTGAGTTATAGATGGGAGACAAATGATGTCTGAGACCTCCATTTCTGTTCAAGGAAGGATTCTTTATTCTTGACAAAAATAGCCTCTTTAACTCTTACTTAAAGGTCTCATATTACACAAAATTGATTCTTGGGAGCGTTCAGTCATGTTAAAATGCTGTTAGTTCATCAAAAACATACTCAGAGTCGTGTGTTTCATTCACACATGTAAGAGTAATCTAACATGTGTGAATAAGTAAGTCATTTATTATTAGTCTGTCTGCATCTTCAAAGCTCAAAATGCTCTGTTCCACCTTGTGATGTCATGAAGCGGTAGTTTTCAAGTTAACAGCTCCTTTTACCTTTAGTTAGAAGTCATCCATATGATTCAAGTGAAGGTGTGTGGAGCACTTCCTGTATTACCGCACGACATTACAAGGTGGAACTGCGTCTTTTCTGTTTGAGAGAATAAGTGTAAATATACAGGGTTTGTGTGTTAAACGTGTGTGAATGAAGCAAAACGCAACTCAAGGTTACAACATTATAACATAGATAGTAAAAGAAATATTCACTTATGTTAGCTGGACAAAAACATTTTGGATTAAAATCAAAACAAAGCTGCTTCTTCAGTTCTGGTTAGACGCTGGTGGACTTATAACTGCCTGAAGGGAGGAGCTAAATACACTGAAACTACTCTGAAACTAATACGCCTGCTTCGTTTCGGTTTGATAGCTCGGTCTATTGAACTGCACTGAGTGTGGACTGAGTCATATTAGCAGAATCATTCAGGACCCTAATGGGTGCTTTCACAACTCAGCCTACAGGCTCTTACTGTTGTCTTTATTATAATTTAGGTCTGAGACTGGAGCTGTAAATAGAAGAGTGATGATGTCTGAGCCCTCAATTTCTGCTCAAAGATGGATTGTCTTTCCTAACAATAATAGCCTCTCAAATCATTTCTGAGGAAAGACAATCCATCTTTGAACAGAAACTGGGCTCAGACATAATCTAGCTCCTATGAACAACGCCATCCTCAAACCAAATCAAAACAAGGAAAACAATAGTGATAGACAGTGTGCTAATGGATGTGAGAGCACCGATCAGGGGCCTGAATGATTCTGCTAATATGACTCGCGCACAGTCCCCACTCAGTAGTCCGAGCTAACAAACCGAAACGGTAAACAAGTAGGTATGTTAGTTTCAATGTATTTAGCTCCTCCCTTCAGGTAGATATAAGGCAGTGTCCACTAAGGATGCAACAATACAGTTTTACACGATTTGATACATGGGTCATGATATTGATATCTATTTCGATACATTTTAACCCTATCGCCGGCTGATTTTCACCCAAGCAAAAGTATTTACATGATGTCATGGGTCCCTGGGGAGCTTCACCATTGTTTTGACATCTTCGAGGGTGTAGCTGTTTCCCTACCCCAAAGCCCACTTTTTCCTACAGGCTTTCGGCTGATTTTCACCCGGCGATAGTGAAAGAGGAATGTAAGAATGTAATGAATTTAATGTAAGAGGATGTAAGGAATAGGTAAGTAAGAGAGGTCCTGGAATGTGTATCTATCCTTATTTAGTGCAGTGGTTATGAAGAAATATCACAAAGTGGTGATTTCAAAGGGAATTCTTATGGTCAAAACAATATTTTAGTCAACGTCATTTTTACCCACTGAAAAAATACTATTTTTTGTTCCTCTCTCCTGCAGCTGTTCATGTGTCGAGGAGTCTGTGCTTCACCAGGGAAGTCTCACATGTCCCAGGAATGGGTGGACCAAACACCAAGTTTACAGTATCATTTTTGTTTTAGGATTTTTTTTGTTCTCAAATTCCTAATTTTTCAGTAATTTTGGAGCATGTTTTTAGGGTCTTCCTATGTTTTTTTCATTTTGTTACACATACCACACTTGAAAATAAAAGAAAACCATTAATTTATCATGTGTTGTCATATTTTGATCTATTTTTCATGACAAGTACTTTTTGTTGAGTGTATTATATCAGAAAAAAAGTTACCTGGCAAAAGTGATGGTGTTACTTTTTATAGCGAAAGTGTTCTAGGGTTAAGATGCAAAAAAAAAAAAAATCTCATATAATTTTTTTCTGCTAATGTAATATAATAACACTATGATATTAATGAAACAATACATACAATACAGTGCAGTTTTTTAGTTTTTTAGTTCATTTAATTCTATGATTTACAGCTCAGAATTTTTATTCAGTGAAAATAAGAAGAGAGCTTTCTCGGGCTGTTTTAGATTTTATAATATATCCAGCCTACTCTTAATGTAGAGTGGTAGGGGAGACACACTATCAGAGTTTTCCTTCTTTGATGATTTGATTTCTTTTCCTCCTGAGTGTGTCTCCTCTCACTGTGTCCACACGGCTCTGCCTCGTCTCCAGCAGCAGCAGAGACAGACAGCAGCTCCTCCCACACAGTCTGAGCTCGCCCATCCTCTTTCTGGACACTAAAACTATGTTAGATTACAAAGAAATGTCTCAACAGACTATTTTCTGACTGAAACACGACAACATCTTTTGGTGGAAACTGAGAAGTTTTTATTCGATTTGGCCTTTTGTTTACACGGCACCGGCGTTTTTGGTGAGCAAAAACTGTGTTTTTTGAAACCAGGTTCCAGAGTGGAGAAATCTGAGAATGCCGGGGTCGTGTTGTCATGTGGCGAGAAAAACGCAGCTTTTGGAAAATGATGATGTCACGATGATTGTTTGCGGAAGAGAAAGGACTTTATGCGCATGCGCTCTTTGTAGTATTGCGTTTCCCGTGGCTCTGGCTGTTTCCTGTTTACAGCACCACATATCGGTGTGGCGTATGTATTACATCGTTTTCACTGATATATCACTGAATATTTACTGATCCAACACATGTGTGGATGCAAATTTTTTTCAACCCGCATAAAAAAAACTCCAGGAGCGTTGTCGTGTGGATATAGCCTGAGAAAAATACCACGTATATCGCGAGTCGCATCATATGTGCGTGCGTGTATCGCATTTGATTAAAGCCAATCTAAAGCCAAAAGCTATTCTAAAGTATTAAAAAGTTACTATCTTTGTCATTCCTGAGTCTATCAACGTAAAATAAAAAGTGACAGAAAGATAAAAACCCACCTCTTAGAAGATATCAGCTGTAAGTCTCTATGGAGCTGCATCTGAGAAGGACACTGCGATAACTGTTTTCCTTTTGGACCAAAATAAACGACAACACAGAGCTCATGAAGGGACACATGCAGACCTGGACTGGTAATCGGGCATACCGGGCATTTTCCCGGTGGGCTGACAGTCCTAGGGGCTGATGCCCTTCTTTTTTTTCTTCTTTTTTTTTACTTGGAGACCGGCCCACAATTTAGGATTGAACCAGGACTAAACCAGGACTAAATCAGGTCTGAACAAGGACTAAATCAGGACTACATCAGGTCTGAACCAGGACTAAATCAGGACTACATCATGTCTGAACCAGGACTAAATCAGGACTACATCAGGTCTGAACCAGGACTAAACCAGGTCTGAACCAGGACTAAATCAGGACTAAATCAGGTCTGAACCAGGACTAAACCAGGTCTGAACCAGGACTGAACCAGGACTAAACCAGGACTACATCAGGTCTGAACCAGGAATAAACCAGGTCTGAACCAGGACTGAACCAGGATTAAACCAGGACTACATCAGGTCTGAACCAGGACTAAACCAGGACTAAACCAGGTCTGAACCAGGACTAAACCAGGACTGAACCAGGACTAAATTGGGACTAATCAGATCTAAATCAGGACTAAATCAGGTTTGAACCAGGACTAAACCAAGACTAAATCAGGACTGAACCAGGACTAAACCGGAACTAATCAGATCTAAATCAGGACTAAATCAGGTTTGAACCAGGACTAAACCAGGACTAAATCAGGTCTGAACCAGGACTAAACCAGGACTAATTATGAGGGGCCGGTCTAAGCCAAAAATGCCAGGGCCATTTTTTGTCCCAGTCCAGACCTGGACAGATGTATCGCATCATGAGACCAATATCCAACGATTCAATATTATATCAAATATTGTTGCATCCCTAGTGTCCACCAGAACTGTCCAGAACTGAAGAAGCAGTTTGGATGAGCTGCGAAATGTCTTCACTCAAAAATTTTTTATCCAGTTGATAGAATTGAATATTTCTTTTGCTATGGATCCCACCTGGACGACTGAGGGACTCCACAAATATTATAACATAGATCAGACAATAACATAATATAGACACTTTAAAGTATTGTTTAGTTTAGTTTAGTTAGCATAAAAAAACTTTATAATAAGAGAAATAAGATGTCACTTATAGCGCCATTTATCAACACAGCCGGCCTGAACACCTGCAAATTGGACGATGAGTTTGCTTTCACTTCAAAACGGGCCCAGTTTTTGATTCTCTATACGCCCTATTCAACCTGACCCTCTTTCAAATCTGTTTTGCTAGCTCATCAAAGTTTGTTTTTTTTGCAGACCGAGGCCGTCGAGCACAGGTGTAGAGTGGCGGGAACACAGCTGATCAAATGAACAATGCAATCTTCTACCGGCTACAGAAAAATATGGGTTTCGCTACGGTGGTCCGAGCAAAAAATGCATTAATCAGTGGCCAGACCAAATCTGTGAGATTCTGTTTTATTCATGAAGGTGTGAAAGTGCAACTCTGAATATTTCCTTGACAACACAACTTCAAAGCACAGTTTTTTAATTAGCAAAAGTATTCTAGCGGTAAGGTTCACTAAATAATAGATGGACCAATACTTTCTGGGATCAGTATTTACCGTAGGTACTTCTTCTTTGTAGTAGTGCTGAGTTTTTAGTTATTTTTCAGTACTACAGTAAGTTTTGAGCTAGAGAGAACCTCCAAAAGGGATGGCACGAGACAGAATTTCTTGCTTGTCACTTTCATTAGATGTTGAAATAATTTACAATAATCAGTTCAGTTCACAATTTTAGTTACATAATTTTTAATTTATTTTTTTCATATATTGTGCTGTGGGTGTATTTGCCATATGCTTTAAATTTTTAAACACTAAGAGCAATTCTATAGGGTACTGAATATTACAATATACTCAATATATAATACATGTCTATTAATTAAACATACAAACTAACAACTGTTGTGTTTTATTCTGCAGTTTAGTTGTTGAAAAGGTTATGTTTTTTCAAGGTTTTCAAGATTTTCCAGATTGTTTATTTGTCATATGCAGAATCAACACAGGGTCAACAATGAAATGCTTAGGATCAGAAGAACCGTTGACTCGCTAAGATAGTCAGAAGTACTAATAACATGCAATAATAGTACATGGTAAAAAAGTGTTCCAAAAGTGCAGGGGAAGAAGTAAACAATATAGTAAATGATGGGTGCTGGTAAAACCCAACATATACTGTAAACAAGGAAAGGAAGACAAGACAGATTAGGTTTTTCACTTGCAAGCGGAGAACGATCAGAGAGAAAAACCCAGATAACAAATGCTCTGGTACAGTCACTCTGAGTGCTCTCCTCTGTGCTCTCTGCTGCGTATTTATTCAGTTTTCACAACCCTAGTTACAACCCGCTGCCCTGCCCTAAAAGGGGTGGGGGAAACACGTGGCAGGACAGCCGATAAAACATAATCATTAAAACAAAAACACTTGTAAGATAATTCCAGATATGACATCTATCACAGTGACAATGTCACTGTGACTTAGATAGTGAATGCAGGAGCCAAGTCGTCTGCTCACTTCTGCCCTCAGATATCTGACATTTCTGCAACTCAAAAACATATGATTACAAGTCACGTACACATTTAAAACTTCATTTCTAAAGAATAAGGAATCACAAAAGTTGATAATATATATAATTATTCCATCAGTAAAAAATGTAATAAAATGTAATAAAAATACAAAGTACAATGTACAAAGATGCAGGTAGGATTAAATAAGGTGTAAGTGGAGTATTTCACAGACTGCACATAATATGGTGTAGTATGGTAATATAGAATTTCGTATTGCACATATTATGGTATAAATATTGCAAATGGGTTATTGCACAGGTAACAGTAGTTTACAGTGAGGTAGTGACAAACATGATACATTCATATAGATCAGCAGCAGTAAACATATTATGCATAATGAAAAGTAGTTTAGTGCAGTATTATTGTGAGTTCAGTATTATTATTGTGAGAGGCCATCAGCTGACCAGAGAAGTTATTTCTGTGACAAAGATTTCAAGATTTCAAGATTATTTATTTGTCATATACAGGATCAACACAAGGTCAACAATGAAATGCTTAGGATCAGACGAACCGTTGACTCGCTAAGATAGTCAGAAGTACTAATAGCAGCAATAATACATGGTAAAAAAAGTGTTGCAATATATTCAAGGGAAAAAAGTAAACAATATAATAAAAAATATGTAATAAAATATAAAATACAAAGATACAAAGTCGATACGGAGCAACTAATCAGTGCCACCATCACACATGATGTGTGAGCAGAGCACACCATGAAGGCTATACACACTGGTGACAACAGAAAAAGCTTTTTGAGCGACATGAATACAGACTCACACTCACCTCTGCAGACTCACACTCACCTCTGCAGACTCACACTCACCTCTGCAGACTCACACTCACCTCTGCAGACTCAGGCTACGTCCACACGACAACGCTCCTGGATTTTTTTTATGTGGGTTGAAAAAAATTCGCGTCCACACACGTATTGGATCAGTAAATATTCACGTACATACAAAAACGGAGCGCTGAGTGAAAATTATGTCACACCGATATGTGGCGCTGTAAACAGGAAACAGCCAGAGTCACCGGAAACACAATACTACAAAGAGCACATGCGCATAAAGTCCTTTCTCTTCTGCAAACAAACAAACACAGGAAGATAATAATGATGGCGAACACACACACAAAAACTGCCCCCCCCGGTCCTCGGGACAAAAATAGGCACTCCCACCCCCCGGTCCTTGGGAAAAAATAGTGACTAGAGGGCCCCCAAATCAAATTCTGCTTAGGGCCCCATAAAGGCTTGGGCCGGCCCTGATGGGAGTCCTGCCAAAGCAGATGATGACAGCATCGCGACGTCATCGTTTTCCAAAAACTGAATTTTGCTCGTCCACACGACAACGTGACCCCCAGCGTTCTCAGATTTCTCCACTCTGGAACCTGGTTTCAAAAAACACTGTTTCTTCCCCGCAAAATGCTGGCGCCGTGTGGACAAAAGGCCAAAACGAATACAAGCTTCTCCATTTCCACCAAAAGACGCTGTCGTGTGGACAGGCCCTCAGACTCACCTCTGCAGACAGAAACAGGAGGAGACGTGTCTTGCTGAAGATGATCCAAATTGCCAAACGTGTAAAACAGCAGCTCTGCAGGGTCCATTCATATAAATAGGCCTACGTGAGCCAAGCACTTTTTTTTACTGTCACTGTGGACTCTATAGATCAGCCTGAGGTCTGTGCGTACGCTCCAGAGAGAGACAGGAGCAGCTCTGAGACCTCCTGTTTGAAACTCGCTTTTAATGTAAATCAGGATGCAACTGTTATGTAACACCGACCCAAGCAGCGCTCTGCACCGGCCTTTTACATCCACCGAACTAGTGGTAGTGCGAGAACGACTTTATTGTGTTGTGATAGTGCTCTAAAGGGGGAATGAGCAGAGGCAGGGGAGAGAGCGAGTACATTATTGTTTTTGTGCAATGTCACCAACTACTTGAAACCACTGCCACGGCCATTGTGGGCAGCGCACACATATTTTTTTTTTACCACAAAGTTTTTACCAAAGAAGACAATGCTATTCAAACATCACAGAAAAAGTTGTTTTTCTATTTCTTTTTTAAGTAAGCACTAGTTAGTTAGTTAGTTTTGAAATGGACTGCAGAATACTGTTGCTGCTGTGGCACTGATTTCAGCTACAAACATATTGTTACAGATTGTTTTTTGACAACCTGGTGTGAGTTTGTTTCACTTTTAATGACTTCTACACAACCACAGGGGTTCTGCAGAACGTTATTACAGCAATTATTCTGCTCACTTTATCTGCACCACATTATATTAAATGTAGCAAAAGTTCTCATTATACTAGCTGCCCTTCCATCCTGAGATACCCTTTAGTACTGTGTGAATTAAGTTTGACATCATCAGTCTTTGGTTGCTATCTTTTAAGAACCAGTGCATACATTTAAAAAAAAACATCTACGAGGCTAATTGCAATTCGTGAAAAAGTGCAGTTTGCAGAATCCAGCTGTTATCTGTCCACATTCAGTTCTGGGAATCAGGCTGCCTTTGGTATTTTCTTGATCCATTACATTTTCCTGTTTCCGAGCTGATGTCGCACCTATCAGTACCCTGTAATGGTGTGAGGTCTGTTGAATGAAGGAATTTCATGCTGGGTGTTAGCAAATTTCAAGCAGGAAGAAAGTGTTATAATGATTAGCTGGGGAGGGGGTCATTTAACTTGCATTTTTAAAAATTATTATAACAATGAATTACTGTTAAAGAGGTGTTATGCCATTGATTGAGCTTTCTACCATGTTATAATGCTGTTCTCTCATCAAAAACATGCCTGGAGGAGTTGTAGATATTGACCAAGTGTTTGAGTATT
This sequence comes from Paratrypauchen microcephalus, assembly GCA_036785185.1. NCBI lineage: Eukaryota > Metazoa > Chordata > Actinopteri > Gobiiformes > Gobiidae > Paratrypauchen > Paratrypauchen microcephalus. The sequence goes on along the minus strand of JAVJIX010000212.1, from coordinate 278,012 downwards.
TAGCACTCTCTCCCAGGCTCTGTTCAAATGCTCCACAGAGGAAACTTCTACAGGCAAATCCACGGCTGTGCAATGGGCTCACTGGTCTCCCCTATCACGGCTAACTTATACATGGAACAATTTGAACAGAGTACTTTGGCCTCATATCCAGGAACTCCACCCACACATTGGTATTGTTATATTGATGATAATTTTTCAAGAATCAAAATTCAAGGTTTGGAACCTTTTACTGCACATATCAATTCTGTAGATCCGAACATCAAATTCACAGTGAAGATGCCAAAGACAACACATTGGCGTTCTTAAATTGTGCAGTAACGATAGGAGACCGGTGACTCCAAGTAGAAGTCTTCAGGAAGCCCACACATACGGACCAATACCTGCTTTTTGATTCACACCACCCACTGCAGCACAAACTGGGAGTTATTCGATCCACAGCAACAAAAATCAACACATTTCTCCACGGTCTTTGCCTTTAGAGCATCTGTCAGTTTTTGTGCTGTTTCCTCTGAACACTTGTTGTCCTTTCAACACAGTACATGCAGGCCGATTCAGGCCTGATGTGCCTGATTTATGGCTGTTGTATGTCAAAACATTTTGGCACAACATGCAATGAGATTGTATTTTTGAGCAACAGAAACACCTGTAATACATGCTAGATGGATATGTTTAAGAAACTGGACAAGGTCATCAGGAAGTCCAGCTCAGTCCTGGGCTGTCCTCTGGACTCGGTGCAGCAGGTGGGGGACAAGAGGGTCCTGGCTAAGCTCATGTCTATGCTGGACCGTGAGTGTCACCCCCTGCAGGACGCTCTGTCGGCTCTAGAGAGCAGCATCAGTTACAGACTGATTCACCCTCGCTGTGTTAAAGAGAGATTTCGTAGGTCTTTCCTTCCTGCTGCTGTCAGACTGTACAATGATCAATGTTAGTCATGTTCATCTCCATAGCAACCATGTGTCATCTCCATAGTAATAATTACATGTGCAATATTATTTAAAGTCACTTTACCTGCTACTTATTTGTGTAACCACCACTGTCCATCCCTGCACTGTTCACAATCATCTGAGTCACTTTATTGTAGTGATATTATATATTACTGAACTGGAGTCACTTTAACTGCTGTTTGTTCACTGCTCAGAATCAAAGACATTTATTGTGCAGCGCTCCTGTGCCTTTTAACCTTACAGTGTTGTGTTTTTTTAGTTGATTGTACATACTTATTATTTATCTTAATTTTGGCTAAAAGTTGTGAAATGTGTAAACGGAGCATTTGCGGTCCTTTTCTGCGTTTGAAAAAAACACAGCTCAAACGGGCGATTCTGAACAAGGAAACTATGTGACGTCACATTGAAGCAAAAATGCAAATGCAGTTCCACCGCCCGTCTGTGTTTCTACCCACACTCTCTGTAAATCACGCCCAGAGAGTTTGGACTGCGAACGAGCTACGCAATGCGAGATGCGTTTTTTTATTTGCCTGGAGGCACATGTGAGAGTGTTTCCAGGCTCGGATGTCCTTTATCCGACCCTCCGAACCTCTGAAACAGCAGTGGTTTAATTTTATTTTCTGTGGAAATGTGTTTATTTTTTAATGGAACGCTTCTCATCTCTTCCTCCGTGCAAAAACGCGGAAGTGGGGCCAGCGTACATCGCACCGCTAAAGAGGAAAGAGCGGAGAGTTTGGCCACGCCCCCACCCGCTGCTCTAGCCTATCTCTGTCCTTCTCATTTGAATTCAAGCAACAACGCCCATAATGGAGTGTTCCAGAGAGATATTTATGACGCTTTCTCATCTTATCTCTCTTTCTCATGCACTGAGTCTTGATTTTGAAGAAGGATTCATTTACAATATTAGGGAACCATTAAGGCGCCATATAAAAGCATCAAGAAGTACCATGTCATGGGATCTTTAAAGGTCCATTATGTAACTTTTTGGTTCGGAGTCTGTCACCTGCTTGTTTCTATGAATACGTCACTGCTCTGCCTGGAATGTTCCACAATATAACATTAAAAACCACTACTTTACATTTATTCAATTACAGGTGGCTTTGTAGCTCAAAAATACCTAGAAAGACAAAAGGCATTCTGAGTGTGAGAAGGGTCGCCTCTCCACAGATCTGACCTGTACTGTAACTTGGTCCGGTTTGGTCTCCATGAAGATAGAAAGGTTTAATGCCGTACTGTGCAACATTCCAGACAAACCAATAACACCTCCATGAAGAAAAGCATTTGACTGCCCCTCCACCAGAAAAGTTACACAGTGCACCTTGAAGGATTTTATGATTTTACAGCCCTCCATTACATAAAGTTTGGCATTTGATTTTCCATGATTTCATATTCCAAACAATTCACCCATTTCATTGCAGTTCTTTTCTAAGTAAAAAAAAACAAATATCTCTTAATGGGGCCCACGGCGGGGACAGTTAAGGTCCCGGGGCTTTCTGGATATTCAGAAATGTGCTGACAGTTCTGAAACCAAAAGAATTTAAATCCCTTAATTGCTGCAAGCAGTTTATTGCCTGTAGCTGCAATGTCAAATAAACTGGTAGCTTTTAAGAGGTGCCGGATGTTGGGACTTGGCCATTATCATCTTAATTATCGCCTATTATCATTACAAAAACCTCCTCTTTAAAAGGCAAAATGCTCTTATACATAAAGCCATGAGTGCTGAGGGGAGCTGTTCTCTGGGAGGTCGAGATGAGGGGGCAGGTCTGTAATGTCAGAGGAGAGCTGTTTTTGGAAATTCATTTTTATAAACCTTTTTTCCAGATGCAACAAATCAATTAACAATTTCATTAACAATTTCACACATTGTTCATTCACTGCACATGATGGTGAAAAGCTACTATCACTACGGGGCGGCAGTAGTTCAGTTGGCAGAGTGTGTGTCCACTGATCAGAAGGTTGATGGTTTAACTATGCAGTACGCTAAAAAGGGTCGCTTGTCGGAATTGATGAAACGGAGATCTTTGCATTAGAAGTTTCAAAATTTGTGAGAATGTGCAGAATGTGCTAGTGGAGATCATGAAGAAGCCACACCATGTTTCCGATAACAGCATTAGTGACGTTAAAAACATACATTTTTAATTTCAAAATGGCTTTTTTTTCCGGAAAGAAACGGGGTGTGTACGAATCAACATATTTTCCCACGCTTGCGCGCCCGCCAATCCCAACGAAGCGACAAAGGGGTTTCCCCTGTTCGCCTATCAGCTGTGAGGAGCTTGTGAATATGTACACGGCACTGCGAGACAAAAAGGACATGAAAATGGACTTTTAACTTCTACTTGGACACATGACACGTTCAGGAGACCTTCGGGACAGGTTCGGGACACGTCCATTTCTCCAGAGCTCGTGTACAGAGTGCAATTTAGCTCCGAAAGACCGTGGATATACACGATACACGTATACACGTGGAGATGCGCAAATTATCCAACAACACAGGGTGAGTCATATTATTATCATAATATTTCTGCATCAAATGGAGATATTTAAAAAAAAACATCATTGGTTGAGCGGTCAAATCCAATGACCCGTGGGTTGGTGGTGCGATTCCAGCTCCCACAGATGAATGCTGTCGTTGTGTCCTTAGGCAAGACACTTAACCCACCTCGCCCCCAATGTCTGCGTAAAATGGTGTATGAATGGGTGAGTGTGTTTTGTTTTTGTTTTTTTACTTTATTTAACCAGGGAAATCCCATTGAGATTAAAAAACTCTTTTTCAAGGGAGCCCTGGCCAAGAGGCAACAAAAAAGACAATCACAACACAATTTAAAAAATGACATACAAATGAGTTAAAACAGGTACAATTTATGGAGGCTGTCTTAAGTGCTCTCGGTCTGGATTTAAAGCCATTCAATGAAATAAGTTCTGTTCATTTCCAGTCCTTTTTGCAGCTTGTTCCATGTCGAGGGGGCAGAGAAGACAAAAGGCCTTTTTCCCCAACTCTGTGCGAACAAACGGAACAGAACAGAGGGCAACATCTGATCATTTGAACGCAAACCATAAGAATCAACACTTCTCTGTGTAGTTCCTTGATATAAAGTGCTTTGAGTGCCTTGAAGGTGGAAAAGTGCTGTATGGAAATGTAATAATTTATATACATTGCCATTAATTGCATTTTTTTTTTTACATACTTTTACATACTACTTTTGATGTTTGATATACAGTGGTCCCTCACTTACGTGGTTCACCTTTCGCGGCCTTGTTGTTTCGCGGATTTTTTTATTCCAGTCTTTTTTATACTGTTTCAACGCGCATTGTGTTCTGTGTCCTGATTGGCTAAGGGACTGTAGACCTTTGCCGATTTGTCCGTCATTCTCCTCCATGTCTCCTGTACAGTACAGAATGTGTTCAGCCAAATTTATATAAATGTTCGAGCGCAGTATGACTGAAGTGCTGTATGTTTGCAAGTTTTCTCCCTGACAAAACCCACAATGTCGACGAAACTTTCTCCACCAAAGAAGGCACCTTCAGTGGAAAAAGACACAACAGGTGAGCGGCGCCAGGACAAAGAAGCCCGGTTAGAGAAAATGTGAAATACACGCCTGAGTCACTATTAATAATTTCTTATGTGTCCATGCTCGTAGGTTGATCATATAATTTGTTATTTCTAAAAGCTATCATATTATTTTTTATGTTTATGTTTTGATTTTTCAAATAAATATGTTTAGGGCCTGAAAACAGGTTTTGATCTTTGATTTCATTTTATAATACTGTACTTTTTTGTTGAAAATCTACAAAATTTGAGTGTTTAAATGAGAGAAATGTGAGAAAATGTTCATTCCAGTCTGAGAAAAGTGTAGAATGTGTGTGGTGAGGCGTTTACAGCCTTAAAACATGTAGAATAACTGTAAAATATAAAGCTGACGACTTCACGGATTTCGCCTATTGCGGGTTATTTTTAGAATGTGACCTCCGCAATAAACGAGGGACCACTGTACATACAAAAGACGTTAAAGATCCCATGACATGGTACTTCTTGATGCTTTTATATGGCTCCTTAATGGTTCCCTAATACTGTAAATGAATCCTTCAAAATCAACACTCAGTGCATGAGAAACAGAGATAAGATGAGAGAGTCATAAATATCTCTCTCAAACACTTTATTCTGGGCGTTGTTGCTTGAATGCAAATGAGGAGAAAAGAGCTGGCCTATAGTAGAGGGTGGGGGCGTGGCCAAACTCTCCGCTCTCGGCTCTGAGCGCTCAGCTGATCCATTTCCGTGTTTTTGCACGGGGGGAGAGATTTGAAGCGTTCCATTGAAAAATAAACACATTTCCACAGAAAATAAAATTAAACCACTGCTGTTCAAAGGTCCAGAGGCTCAGATAAAGGACTTCCGAGCCTAGAAACAATCGGACGTGCCTCCAGGCAAATAAAAAAAACGCATTTCGCATTGCCTAGCGCATTCGCGGTCCAAACTCTCTGGGCGTGATTTACAGAGACGCTGAGTTCAGACAGACGGGGGTGGAACTGCATTTGCATTTCTTTTTTCGATCTGACGTCAATAAGGTGCCTTGTTCAAACTCGCCCGTTTGAGCTCCGATTTTTTGTAACGCAGAAAAGGATCGTAAATGCTCAGTTTAGACATTTCACAACTTTTAACCATGGGGGGGGGGGGGGGGGGTAAACAGGGTAGGGGAGCTCACATTAACGTTAAAAAATTTCATGAAAATTTCATGCCATGGGACCTTTAAATACTAGTGCATCACAAAAAAAATAAATATTATGAAAAAGTTCAATATTTTTTGTCACTCATTTCAGAAAGTCAACTCCTACAGACTCACGACACAAAAAGTGAATATTTTACTTTACTTTTTTGTCATTATAAATTACAATCATAAAAAATTAAGAAATAAACTTGAATTATCTGGGTTTGACTTTCGGAAATGAGTGACAAAAAAATTTGAACTTTTTCATGATATTCTTATTATTTGTGATGGACTAGTATATGAAGTAAGATTTATGTAGCAGTAACTCTACTTTTTTAAAATATATTTTGCAACCAAATCCTCAAATTACCCACCTTTTGTTTTGTTAAAAATACTAAATAATTCCATATATCTTGCTTCATATATTCCATGTCTTCTGTTTGTATCTAAAATGTAGAAAGTGGTAAGAAATTAGCAAAAAATAGAGAGTATGTCCAAAGTGGTGCTGTTTAAAAATACACAATCCAATCAGTCAAAAGTGTGGACTCACCATCTCATTCGATTCGATTCATTTCTTTTTTCTTTTTTCTTACACAGACATGGGATAAGTAACGGGTGAGTTTTCAGTGGCAGTGGAGTAGATTTAATAGAAAGGTTCGGTAAACCCAAATTAAGGGCTGGGACAAACATCACAGCACACGCCAAAGCTATTGGTTCCGATTTAGTGGTAGAATAAATAAACTATCAACGCCACGGGGCAGGTAAATCCGTAAATCTTTCACACTCCTGCTAGTTCAGTCATTTGTCAGAACATTCAATCGGGACAGCAACAGCTGGATCAAAGAATTAATTACAGCCATGTGCACATTAATAGAGGGGAGTATTTTAAAATCCTTTGGGAACATACAACAAGAATTTGGTTTGGACAAATATATATATAGATATATTTAGGTATTTCTGCTTCTTCTGATCTGGTCAGACGCTGGTGGACACTGCCTATATCTGCCTTTCAGGCCTTTCAGGCAGATATAGGCAGTGTCCACCAGCGTCTGACCAGATCAGAAGAAGCAGCTTGGATGAGCAGAGAAACATATTTGACCAAATACATTTTTGTCCAGTTGAGAAATTGAATTTCTCCTTTTGCCGTCTTGTGTAATATTGGACTTTGTGCACAGGTGCATATGAGAGCGATGCCCCGTGTCATGGAGCTGAGCATGAAGACAGCCACACCACAGGAGCTACAGACAAAATAGAGAAATTAGTAAGTAATGGAGCTCAACAGTGACCACCTGCTCCTGTTCTATTTTCCCCATAGACTTTTCAAACATTTTAAATATTAAGGCATCTCAGAGGTTAACCAGCTATGCGCTAACTAATATCCATAATGCGTTTGTTTTAAGTCCAGTCCAGTGCTAATTGTCTTAATAACTTAGCGGTTTTTGAAGTTTCAGAAACAGATTTTTAATGTAGGGGTCTTGGACTCATTAGTTACCACAGAACAGATTGGCTCTGAGCTTTCAAACTCTTAATATTCATTTCTTACAGAAAGTCTGGGAAAAATTAATGTGAAATTTACTTCAGGAACCAGCGGGTGGGCGGTCACTGTGGAACTTAAGAACTTAAGAAGTGTTTTAGGTTCATACCTGTAAATGCAGAGCAGTGTCACATGGTAAAACCTGGAAGTGTGTGAGGTCAGAGGGCATTAAGGAAAAAGCCAGTGCCCTATTATGTATTCAAGTGCCCCCTGGTAGCAGAAAACACCAGGACCACTACATAAACATATAGTTTAATCATTGCAGTGTGTGTATCACCAAATGCTATCTAATGTTTCGTTAGATGAAACACACAGTTAGAGAGAAGATAATAGGCGCTGAACAATCTCCACAGCTCTGCAAACAGCTGCTGTGGGTAAATGTCACTCCCACACTCATTACCGCCCTGTCTGCTCCATCTGTGTGTGCGTACATTATCTTCTACTCCACGATTGCCTGGACTGAAATTCATATAATTTAACTCCAACCTGTCGTTTTAAGGGTTAACACAGCGATACCCACTCCACTACATATGCATCATTTGCAAGTTGTTTTATGCTAATACAGAGTGAGATCAAATGGGTCGATCTTCTCTGAAGCTCTGTACATGGTAGATGGTGCCTGTGCTCTTCTGATGAGAGATAAAAGTGTGAGGAGCTACCCCAGCGCGATGCACGGGGCAAGAACGTGACACTGAAAGAATGACTTGGGTATGTACCAAGTGTTAGATGTTACTGCATATTATTAAATATTCCATCAGTCTGCCCCAGGGCAGCTGTGGCTACAAAAGTAGCTTACCACCACCAAGTGTGGAGTGAATGAACAATGAACTGTAAAGTGCTTTGGGTGTCATGAAAGACGGTATATAAATGCAATGAATTATTTATTATTATTATTATTATTATTATTAACTCATTGGTCTTGTTTTTGCTCTTCTTTGCCAGATTATTAGGGCTATAAACCTTTAGACATTTAATCAATTACTTGGTCTATTGCTCTTTGGTTGCTGTTCCATCAATTTTTTTTTATCCTCTGTTATATATTATATATTATATATTGTATTTGATTTGTGAGCTACTACCTAAAACAATTTCTCTTGTGGATCAATAAAGTTTGTGTAAATCTAAGTCAATGGCATCCTAATTGATCAAATTATGTATTTGCTGACTAATCATTTAATATAGATGATAAGGATTTATATGGGACAACAGAGGAGAAGTGAATGAGTGAGTACTTTTTGGTATTTATATGTAAAAAGGCAAACTTGAAACTGTCTTTATATAAATACATTTTTTCCTAGTACTTTTTTCTGCTTAAATAGTAGTTTTGTTCATGAACTCCATTGCAGGTAGTACTATGAGTGCAGTTTGGATCAGATACCAGGGATGAAAGTGGCCAATCATGAAAAAAGCGGAAAGTCCCCCCCCCCCCCCCCATCCCTGGAAAATTTTAAATTTCTGAAATTTGGATTTCTATATGCTATATGTTAGCAATAAAATAAAACTGTACATAAAAGTACAAAAAAACACATTTTATTAACAGGTAGGCCTACTAGTAGTATATATTGGATTTGTTTTTGCGTTACACTTTGTCTAATCAGAGCGCATTGAGGAGGAGCTTATGCGCGCTGAAAGGCGCAGGTGAAAAAGCGAGGAGCGACGCGTTAAGTGAGGCACGAGCAGGTAGGATGAGGTATAGGATGTTTTATAAAGTTTAACCTGTGTACACGCAGTGGTACAGGCTGTTGTGAAAGAGCTGCGCTCACTCGCTCGGTCCAGGCTCCAGACATTTGGGCTCCGGCAAGGCTCGTGGTTTTGGGTAAACAACGACAAGCATGTTGCCGGATCACACGTCGTAATGGATCTAACACGTGTTTTGGACTAAATTGTTTTATTGGATTTTATTCGCTGGATCCTTACGGACAGATTTCAGACCAAGTTTATGGTGAAATGCTGAGTTTGACCTGGGCAGAGCCTTCAAAGGTAAGCTTTGTGCTTTTCCGTTTTGTGCTTTTCCGTATAAAAGCCCCATGTGCTCGGGGAGTGATTGTTGTGCCGGGAAATGAATTGCATAGTCAAAAAGAGGAGACTGTAAGGTTTCATTTGATGTGTAGAGTGTCATGGTACATGATCGGGAATGTGTGTTTTCATGCGAAAAAAAAAAAAAAAGTGAACGGGACCACGTTTTATGTATACAGTGGCGTGCGGTTCTTGCGCCAGTATGCGAGCTGTCCGCACTACGGCGCGCCCGGGTGACCCTCGAGGTCTGCCGTAGCTAAAACAGGAAGTGCAATGGAAATTAGCTTTGAGCTAAATCTGGTGCAGACATCTTTTTAATGAAACTGCACACTGTCCTTAATAAAATGCGTGAAAAGTCCCTCAGTCGTCCAGGTAGAATCCATGATAACAGGAGAAGTTCAATTTGTCAACTGGACCAAGTTTGTTTGGTTGAAAACGTTTCGCCGCTAATCCGAGAGGCTTCGTCAGCTCTAATAAGAATACTGGTAAGACACTTGCTTATATCTTGCTGTAGGGAGGAGCTACCTAGCTAACTACTTTCCGGAACTATCTCATTGGTTTCGGTCTTTTGTTTCTCTGGCGTCTATCTTAACGATCCCTATTCATCCCTACACGCCTGCTTTTTCACACCTCTGGCCCTGACCTGGCTAACCCTATTGTTTCCCTGTTTGTTTGATCTAGGCTTAATAATGGAATTGTAGATGGGATGCAAATTATATCTTACGCCACCATTTCTGTTCAGAGAAGGATTCTCTTTTTTGACAAAAATAGCCTCTTTAACTCCCCTCTCAAACCAATTCTTTTCCCTGGCTAAGATCTGAACCTCACTGTACAGACACTGTACTCCACTGTTCACTGTACTCCATTCAGTGTAGTGAAGACTGCAGTGAGCGCTATATTGGAGAAACCAAGCAGCCACTTCACAAGAGGATGTACCAACACAGACGGGCGTGCCAGAGTGGACCGTCTTCTGCCGTATATCTTCACCTAGAAGCCACGGGACATTCTTTTGAGGACAGTGAGGTTCAGATCTTAGCCAGGGAAAAGAATTGGTTTGAGAGGGGAGTTAAAGAGGCTATTTTTGTCAAAAAAGAGAATCCTTCTCTGAACAGAAATGGTGGCGTAAGATATAATTTGCATCCCATCTACAATTCCATTATTAAGCCTAGATCAAACAAACAGGGAAACAATAGGGCTAGCCAGGTCAGGGCCAGAGGTGTGAAAAAGCAGGCGTGTAGGGATGAATAGGGATCGTTAAGATAGACGCCAGAGAAACAAAAGACCGAAACCAATGAGATAGTTCCGGAAAGTAGTTAGCTAGGTAGCTCCTCCCTACAGCAAGATATAAGCAAGTGTCTTACCAGTATTCTTATTAGAGCTGACGAAGCCTCTCGGATGAGCGGCGAAACGTTTTCAACCAAACAAACTTGGTCCAGTTGACAAATTGAACTTCTCCTGTTATCATGTCCTTAATAAACTAAACTAAACTAAACAATAGCGACTATCCACCTATGCGCCACGAATCCTACACACTGGGGCTTTAAGTAAAAGTATTACATGAAAAAATGTACTTAAAGAGAAAAAAGGAAAAGTATTTTGCGCAGAGTCTGGTGAAATATTTTTCTCCATGGAGATGTTATTGCTTTGTCTGGAATGTTTCACAGTATATTAAATCTTTCTTCATCCTCATGGAATCTTTCTTCATCTTCATGGAAACTAAACCAGACCAAGTTACAGGTGAGATCTGTGGAGAGGCAACCCGGCTCACAGTCAGAATGCCTGTTTTTTTTTTTTAGCTATAAAACCATCTCTAACTGAATAAATATAAGGTAGAGCTGTTATTATCTTACATTATACTTTTAAAACATATCCATACAATATTATTACCCATTTGCATTACTGAGCATATCCATCTCTTTCATATCTCATCAAGAATTTTCTAATTTTTGGAATTCTTTTTGAACTACTTGATATTTCCACCTTCTTTTAATCCGACTGGCAAACTGTTCCAAAGCCTATTTCCACACACTGAAGCACAAAAGCTTTTCTTAGCTGTCTGCACACTCACTGATCTGAAGTTGGTTTTGCCTCTCACATTAAACCCCTTCCCTCTCAATAAAAAGTTTTGGAATGTTGAAATTGAAAATGTCTATTAGTGACTAGACTCCAGAACATTGGTCAAACATCCTTTGAAGCCATACTATGTAACTTTTTTGTCTTTAAAAGATCTATGAACTGAACTGAAATCACTGAAAATCATTAAAAAAACGTGTATTTATCGTTAGCGGCCTTTGCAACTCCAAGAACTAGACGCTTAATTGGCCTCCTGTTTGTTTCCATGGAAATGTGCCAATACAGTTTATTATCTTTCACAGTAAGGCATAAAACTGTTCCAAGTATAGTTTAAACTATTCAGGCTTTTTCAGGGGAATCGTGCAGTTTACTCTCCACCACCTTGCTTGAGTACTAATGAACAGTATTTACACGGCAGAGGAACCAAGCTGTGTTTAGTTTGCGTTCCAAATTATTTTGCAAATTGTGTTTAAAGGTCCCATGGCATGAAATTTTCACTTTCTGGGGTTTTTGAACGTTAATGTGAGCTCCCCTACCCTGTTTAGGCCCCCCCCCCATGGTTAAAAGTTGTGAAATGTCTAAACTGAGCATTTGCGATCCTTTTCTGCGTTACAAAAAATCGGAGCTCAAACGGGCGATTTTGAACAAGGCACCTTATTGACGTCAGATCGAAAAAAGAAATGCAAATGCAGTTCCACCCCCGTCTGTCTGAACTCAGCGTCTCTGTAAATCACGCCCAGAGAGTTTGGACTGCGAATGCGCTAGGCAATGCGAAATGCGTTTTTTTATTTGCCTGGAGGCACGTCCGAGTGTTTCTAGGCTCGGAAGTCCTTTATCTGAGCCTCTGGACCTTTGAACAGCAGTGGTTTAATTTTATTTTCTGTGGAAATGTGTTTATTTTTCAATGGAATGCTTCAAATCTCTCCACCCGTGCAAAAACAAGGAAATGGATCAGCTGAGGGCTCAGAGCGGAGAGCGGAGAGTTTGGCCACGCCCCCACCCTCTACTATTGGCCAGCTCTTTTCTCCTCATTTGCATTTAAGCAACAACGCCCATTATGGAGTGTTCAGAGAGAGAAAAATTACTCTTTCTCATCTTATCTCTGTTTCTCATGCACTGAGTGTTGATTTTGAAGAAGGATTCATTTACAGTATTAGGGAACCATTAAGGAGCCATATAAAAGCATCAAGAAGTACCATGTCATGGGATCTTTAAGTGTCATAAAGGTAAAATTTGTTGTTTTCCAGTCAAACTCATGGATGGTATTGTGTCTCAGAGCTCATTAGGTCTGTTAAATCAATTTCAGACACCAATTAGTTTGCAAGGTAAGTCCAGTTAAAGGAAAAACGACTTTAGAAGGAGGATTATTAAGCAGAGCACAATTTTCAAGCAATATGGGAAAGAAAAAGGATCTCTCTAGTGCCGAAAAGCATGACATAGTTGAATATCTTAGACAAGATAAGAAAACTTAAGCGTGATCATCGTACTATTAAAAGATTTGTAGCTGATAAAGGCACAATGAGGAAGGTTTCTGCCGTTACAAAGCAGCAAACAGGTATTTGAAGCTGCTGGTGCCTCTGGAGTCCCGTTATGCAGTTCTGTATAAACCTTCTATTCGGCCACCCTTAAACAAAGCTCACAAGCAGAAACGGCTCCAGTGGGTCCAGAAATACATGAAGACTCATTTTCAAACAGTCTTGTTCACTGATGAGTCCCGTGCAACCTTGGATGGTCCAGATGGATGGAGTGGGGGATGGTTGGTGCACGGCCACCATCTCCCAACAAGACTGCGACGTCATCAGGGAGGGAGTCATGTTTTGGGCTGGACTCATGGGGAGAGAGCTGGTTGGCCCCTTTAGGGTCCCTGAAGGTGTGAAAATGACCTCTGTGAATTATGTGGAGTTTCTGACTGACCACTTTCTAACCCTAACTATGTCTGGATGCTCTTCATTGACTACAGCTCAGCCTTCAATACAATAATACCGGACATTCTGATCCCCAAGTTAGTCAACCTGGGGCTCCCACCATCTACCTGCTCATGGATTAAGGACTTTTTAATAAATCGACCCCAGCAGGTGAAACTGGGCCAGCACCTCTCATCCGCCCACACTCTCAGCACCGGCTTCCCCCAGGGCTGTGTGGTGAGCCCACTTCTCTACTCGCTCTACAAGTATGACTGCAGCCCCACCCACCCAGAAAACATGGTGGTGGGGATGATAACAGGGGGAAACAAGGAGGCCTACAGAGATGAGGTCCTGAAACGTGGGGAGTGGAGTGCAACCAACAACCTGGCACTGAACATCTCTAAGACAAAGGAACTCATCCTGGACTTCAGGAGTAATAGAGCTGCTCCTGCCCCCCTGTATATCAACGGTGAACGTGTGGAGCGAGTGGAGTCCTTCAAATTCCTAGGCGTTCACATCTCTGCAGATCTCTCCTGGACAGTCAACACCTCAGCTCTGGTAAAGAAGGCCCAGCAGTGACTACACTTCCTGAGGGTGCACAGGAAGGAGCAGCTAAACACAAGCCTGCTGGTGACCTTCTGCCGTTCCACCTGCTGACCTACGCTGTGTCAGTGTGGCACTCCAGCTGCACAGAGGCTGACGGGAAGACAACACAGCACAAAAAAAAAAATCATCGGCTGCCCTCTGCCCTCCATAACCTCCATCTATAACTCTCGCTGTCTCAGCAGAGCCAGAAACATTCTGAAGAACAAAACCCACCCTGGGGTCCATCTCTTCAACTTGTTGCCCTCTGGCAGGCGCTACAGGTCCATACCGGCCAGAACAAATAGACTCAGGGACAGCTTCTTTCCCAAAGCTGTCACCATACTGAACTCCAACTGCACTAAGAACTGCCATTTGCACTGACTCTTGCACTATCCCTATCAAATAGTATGCTGTATATGTGTATATGTGTATGTGTCTTGTCTATGTCATGTTTTAGCACAGTAGTTTTGTAGTTTTATTAGTACATTTATACTTTTATAGTTGCGCTGTGTGCACCTTGAAGGGAGGCTCTAAATCTCGTACTGTGTATAATGACAATAAAGGCTTTCTATTCTATACTATACTATTCTATTCTATTCTTCCATAGTACAAAAAGAAGAACCGTGTTTTCCATAGCAAAATCATCTTCATGCATGACAATGCTCCATCTCATGCTGCAAGGAATACCTCTGCATCATCGGCTGCTTTGAGCATAAAAGAAGAGAAACTCATGGTGTGGCCCCATCCTCCCCTGACCTCAACCCTATTGAGAACTGAAAGATCTATGAGGGCAGGAGGCGGCTCACATCCAAACAGCAGCTCTGGGAGGCTATTCTGACATACTGCAAAGAAATTCAAGCAGAAACTTTCCACAAACTCACAAATTCAATAGATGCAAGAATTGTGAAGCGCCTATATCTCCAAATATAGGGGTCTTGTGTTAAAATGTAACTTGACCTGTTAAGATGTTTTGATTGAAACAGGTTTTGATTTCAGTAATATGCTAATAACAATAACATGGTGCATAATAATTTGGAAAGGTTGATGACTTCAAAATTCTATATAATTTCTATCATTTATATTGACAATTTGGCAAAATCAGAGAAAAATGCTGTTTGTATAATAATTTGAAATGCAGTACATTGGTCCCTCGTTTATCGCGGGGGTTATGTTCCAGAAATAACCCATAATGAGTGAAATCCGCGAAGTAGGACAACTTTATATTTTACAATTATTATTAGTGCTGTCAGGCGATTAAAAAAATTAATCTAATTAATTACAGGATTTGTAATTAATTAATCTAATTAATCGCATTTTAAAAATATTTTTTTTAGGTGGTTTATTGTGCTCTCCCACAGTGCAAAAAGGTGTCAAACGTGTGATTTATAGTGGTACAGTGAAAAGACTGCAGACTTCCCCTTTAAGTTTTTCACTCACTCTCTTTGACTCCACTGTAAACAAGACAAGACTGCTGGCAGACCCCCATTCCCCCTCCCACATTACGTAACATTCATTGGAAAGCTCATTTACACCATTCCACTAATACATGGCGAATATTTCTGGTGCCAAAAGGTGAGCACGTACAGCAGCTTTCATGCAACGTCAATAAATAATATTGTAATGACCTGGGTTAATGGTGTGTGTGCCTTTAAGGGGTTGGCTGTTGGGCGCATGCATGGGACAGGTGTGGGTGTTAATGTTGAGTGAGTCCAAACTTCTGTTTAATAAAGTTCATTGGAGAATAAGAGAAGCCTGGAGTCATTACAATATACAAGGCTTCAAATATACAGAGAATACAAATAATTGCCCGTGAAAATTACTCATGGCTCACATGACCCCCGGAACCCGTGAGGAGGATTTAAACTCCCGGTGTGGATGTGTCCGGACCATCGCACCACGGGAGGAGGGAGGAGGGTTAGGGTTAGCACGGGGTGAGTAAATGATCGGGTTTAGCGTGATTTAGCGTGATGGGCAAAACTTCTAAGTGTGCACCCTTAGTCGCGGCAGAACACGCTGGAGAGGTTATGGGAATTGAAAATGGTTCAGCGCGGAACGCAGCAGATAGGGAAACAGGCTCTTGTGTCTTCACATGCTCTCCCCTATTAGAAGTGCATTTGTCTCTGTGCCGACCAATGGTAGCACAGTCATCGCTGTCCAGGGACAAGAGGGACCTGCTCCGTCATGTTTTTATCAATAAACTCGCCATTCAAAGGGCCCGCACGCCAAATTTAAAACGCGCGGGCATTGAATTGCCGCTCATAATTAATTGCGTTAATTTTTATAACGCGTTAATTAGCTGTGTAATTAATTAATCTAATTAACGCGTTAAACTGACAGCCCTAATTATTATACATGTTTTAAGGCTGTAAATGCCTTAAAACACTGGAATTAACATTTCGTCACATTTCTCTCTCGTTTAAACACTCAAACTTTCATAGATTTTCAACAAAATGGGGAGCGGAGACAAGAGTCACTGGATCTGGATGCGACGCGCACCAACCCCTTGGAGAAGTGCGCATGGTCAAATCCGTGACAGAACAGCACGACCGGCGCAAGGCCGGGGCTGCGAGCACGAGATCGAACCGCGGCGCCCGGACCATGCCTCCCCCTCGGGACCACGTCCTCGTAGCCCGAGCCACAAACCGAACACGCACAAACGAACGCAAGAGAATGAAAACCGCATGAAACCAGCAAAGAGCCGCACGGAGTGATTTAATCCTGGTTTAGTTCAGGTCTAAACCTGGTCCAGTCCTGGTTTAGTCCAGGACCAGTCCAGGTTTAGACCTGGTCTAGACCTGGTTTAGTTCTGGTCTAGACCTGGTTTAGTCCACGTTTAGTCCTGGTCTAGTCCCGGTCTCCCCCACGTCCCCCATCTACAGTCTCTTAGCCAATCAGGACGCAGAACACAATGTTACACTATAAAAAAAAAATCTGCGAAACAGCGACACCGCGATAGAGCCAGGGACCACTGTATATCGGTTAGTCTGCTAGGGTTTAGGTGA
This sequence comes from Paratrypauchen microcephalus, assembly GCA_036785185.1. Lineage (NCBI taxonomy): Eukaryota > Metazoa > Chordata > Actinopteri > Gobiiformes > Gobiidae > Paratrypauchen > Paratrypauchen microcephalus. The sequence continues at coordinate 261,251 of JAVJIX010000212.1, read as the reverse complement.
TTAAAACACTAATTTAAATATAAAGCAATGCATACAATTTAAACGCACTGCATAATAGTCCTTGTGTGATTTGCCCAAATGAGGTGTGATAAGCGGCAACAATTCCGGAGCAGTCCACATTATGCAAACCGTGAATGAGATGGCAAATCTCTAGACGAGGAAACAGCTGCATTGTGGGAAAAGACAATTCCATTCAGAGGTGGCACAGTGTCACTAAGACCTTGAATAGAGTGGAGGCAGTGTCAGTGGAGAAAAACTGTTACATAACTGACGATATGGTTTCCTTCTTCCCCAGTGGCTCGTTTTTTCAGGTACACTATTATCTACACAAATCAGATAGATTGTTCATGTGACATCCCAACATTCTAGAAACCATTAGCCGTGTAACTGTCAGATTGCAGATTTGACCTGGTTTATGGTTCATATCTCTAATTACTGGGCTTATCCACGTGGAAAAAAAGTTGCACAAAAGTTTAATGCCTTCTCTGTAAATTGTCTTCTCTGTGTAAATAAACAACAGTTTCATTATTTTTCATAATAGCTTCACAAATTGGAGTCATTATTGAACACCAGACATCATTATTTTCAGTTGAAGGGGCATTAAAACATGAGGTTAATATTGCATTTTTGTTCTACATTTGTGGATTATGCAAATGATGTTTTTCTCATTTTGCCAATATAAATGACAGTGATAAATTTTAAGTCATCAACCTTTAGAGTACAATTTGAATGTTGTTAACCAAATCTCCTGATGATAACAATGTTTTTCAAAAATAAAAACTTAAAATGCACTGTTATAAATTATTCTGCCCAATTATTTCAAACCATGTTATTGTTGTAAAGAACTGAAAATGGTTATTTGTTTATTTTTCAAATAGAAGCATTAGCATATTACTGAAATCAAAAGCTATTTCAATCAAAACATCTTCACAGGTCAAGTTACATTTTGAGATTTGATTCTCTTATATTAAAGGGTATTCGCTGTACCTGGTAATATTCTCTGAATTCAAGTACTGGAGTTACTGGGAAGAACTGGAAGCTGTGTCCATATGTTAAAATAGGTTTTAGTTGCCTAAGTGTAATTGTATCTACTTGTTTTTCTCCTTCTATTTCAAGCTGTGTTTGTGTAACTCAAAGACCCTCCCAAGGAAGCGAAATATGGCTGGTAAACATCCAAGAATAAGCATACATTTTCCATAGGTTGGGGGTGTGATGGGATATTCACCTGCTCCAATCCATCTACTATTGGTAAACTCCCCTCCTGTTATTGGTTAACTTTTGGGAGCTTATAAAGTCATTGCATACCACAGACCTGTATTTAAGACAGCAGTGTTGTAAGACCAGTGTGTGGACGATGTGACAACTGAAGAGATACCATTTACGTTTGTATATCTGCCTAATTCAACATTAGATGCTAATAACCTCAATCTTGAGTTTTGCCCTTTCTTGATCCCTTTCTGAAAGCTCACAACCCCTTATTTGACAGGAGCTTCACAATTCTGCATCCATTGAACTTGTGAGTTTGTGGAGAGTTTCTGCTTGAATTTCTTTGCAGGATGTCAGAATAGCCTCCCAGAGCTGCTATTTGGATGTAAACTGCCTCCCGCCCTCATACCCTCATCGATCTTTTGGTTTTCAATAGGGATGAGGTCAGGGGAGGATGGGGCCACACCATGAGTTTCTCTTCTTTTCTGTCCACAGCAGCCGATGATGCAGAGGTGTTCCTTGCAGCGCGAGATGGAGCATTGTCGTGGATGAAGAAAAAAAGCACGGTTCTTCTTTGTGTACAAAGGAAGAAAGTGGTCAGTGAGAAACTCCACATACTTTACAGAGGTTATTTTCATTTTCACATCTTCAGGGACCCTAAAGGGGCCGACCAGGCATCCTGATGCCCTCCCACACGCTTGTTCTCCACAGCAGTGTGCAGCCCTCTCTTTGTATCGGCGTGACTCTACAGTTTGGTCTGATCTGGATCTGTAGCTACAAACGCTGCTTCACATGGTGCTAAAGTTTGTGACTTACCTATCTGCAGTCCTAATGCTGCGATGTTTAGTTTAGTTTAGTCTTTATTTGAAGGGACAATACACAGAGACATTAAGTAACATTAACAGATGTTCCACACCAAATTATAGCTAAATAGCTATTGTGTGTATATCACTAACTGTCGGTCACTGCTATCTTTAGCTTAGCCTAGCTTCTTACATAAACTCTATTTTCTGTCATATCCATATACTGTATAAATGGACATGGCTAACCCAACATCCGCTGCTTGTAAACAGGAAGTGAGAATGACTGTGCTTCTGGCTCCATCGACTCTCTGTCTCCAATTCTTTTTCTTTTTAAAAAGTATCGACCCTCTCCCCTTAACTGCTGCAGTCAAGCTCCTCATTTTCGCCTTAAAGGTCCCATGGCATGAAATTTTCACTTTCTGAGGTTTTTGAAAGTTAATGTGAGCTCCCCTACCCTGTTTAGCCCCCCCCCCATGGCTAAAAGTTGCCAAATGTGTAAACTGAGCAATTGCGATCCTTTTCCGCGTTTGAAAAAAAGACAGCCCAAACGGGGCTTTCTGAACAAGGGAACTTTCTGACGTCACACTCGCGGAAAGGTTTCCACCTCCATCTGGATGCCCACCCCGTCTCTGGAAATCACGCCCAGAGAATTTGGACCGCAGACGAGCTACGAAATGCGAGATGGGTTTTTTTGTTGGTTTTTTTTTGCCTGGAGACACGTGAGAGTCTCTCCAGGCTCGGATGTCCTTTATCTGAGCCTCCGAACCTCTGAAACAGCAGTGGTTTAATTTTATTTTCTGTGGAAAGGATTTTTTTTTCATGGGACGCTTGTCCTATCTTCCTCTGCGCTTAAAACGCGGAAGTAGGCACAGCGCACCAGCACACCGCTAATCTAGGAAACAGCGGCATATTTGGCCACACCCCCACCCGCTGCACTGGCCTGTCTCTGTCCTCCTCATTTGCATTCAAGCAACAGAAAGCAACATTCAAGCAACAGAAAAGTGTTTCAAGGTCCCATGGCATGAAATTTTCACTTTCTGAGGTTTTTGAACATTAATGTGAGCTCCCCTACCCTGTTTAGCCCCCCCCCCCATGGTTAAAAGTTGCGAAATGTTTAAACTGAGCATTTGCGATCCTTTTCTGCGTTACAAAAAATCGGAGCTCAAACGGGCGATTTTGAACAAGGCACCTTATTGACGTCAGATCGAAAAAAGAAATGCAAATGCAGTTCCACCCCCGTCTGTCTGTATTCAGCGTCTCTGTAAATCACGCCCAGAGAGTTTGGACTGCGAATGCGCTAGGCAATGCGAAATGCGTTTTTTTATTTGCCTGGAGGCACGTCCGAGTGTTTCTAGGCTCGGAAGTCCTTTATCTGAGCCTCTGGACCTTTGAACAGCAGTGGTTTAATTTTATTTTCTGTGGAAATGTGTTTATTTTTCAATGGAACGCTTCAAATCTCTCCCCCCGTGCAAAAACACGAAAATGGATCAGCTGAGAGCTCAGAGCCGAGAGCGGAGAGTTTGGCCACGCCCCCACCCTCTACAATAGGCCAGCTCTTTTCTCCTCATTTGCATTCAAGCAACAACGCCCATTATGGAGTGTTCAGAGAGAGAAAAATTACTCTTTCTCATCTTATCTCTGTTTCTCATGCACTGAGTATTGATTTTGAAGAAGGATTCATTTACAGTATTAGGGAACCATTAAGGAGCCATATAAAAGCATCAAGAAGTACCATGTCATGGGATCTTTAAAATCGCCGTATGAAACCGCTGTACATGATCCTGGGGTTGTTATTTCACTTCTTTGTCCGTAAATCAATTCCTATTCCTAATATAGAACTCATCTCCAAATTCATTCCCATAACTGCTAGCCTCAATGAGCTTCATGTGACTGGAACTGAACACTATGGCCGATGTCACACTCCCTTAGTCTACTTCTTTATACAGTCTATAGTCAGAACCTTGTTAGCGTTGAAGCACTGCAATCTCTTTTTAAGGTGAGATCAGATTTTGATGATTAGATTTCCTTTGTGGAAGTAAACAAAAGTCACATTGATTATTGTTGATTATTCCACTGATTAAAGAAGAGAAGGTGCATTCTGGATATAGAAATAAGATACCGTACTGCTATGTGTGAGCTATACTGCACACAACACTTTTCCTTTGTGGATCAATTGCTTTTCTAACTCTAAGTGGTAATTTCTGGTGCATGCGGGGGGGTCGGAGGTTCATTGTTTCGAAGCATTAACTGTTCACCCCTACGCCTCATCAGAGCTTGTCTCGCTTGTTCCTTTTGTTGCGCTTGCAGTCAAAAAGAATCAGTCACTAATTATAAAAGTCACTAATTATAAAAAATATTTCTACTTTTTTCCATAGAGGCTTAAGTTTCAATAGAGCACTCAGAGCATAAAGCACCTCGAGGCACATGTTCTGTTATTAGTGATCCATATGTATGCCCCGTCCATAAACGATTCTTCTTATCGACGGCGCTTTGGGCTGCCGTATCGTTAAATGCCAGAACACTCCCATTCCTCCTCGCAGGGCTTTTGACATGCACAGCAGTGGAGCAGCACAGCAGGGAACAGAGACAGGGTCACCCAGGGCGACAGAAGTGACATGTTTGCTGTTTCCTGTGCGTTAGGCCTGTCTCGGTGATCCTGGGTGCTTTGGTCCCTACATATCAGACTATTCATACTCTGCAGTTGATGTCATCAACATTCCCTGGGGGTGCGATGCTAACTGTAAGCATGCTGTGTAAGCCCCAGAGCCTAAACATGGCCGCCCATTCAAATCAATGGGCCGAGCTCAACGTGGGCCGAGCTCAACGTGGACTGAGCTCAACGTGGGCCGAGCTCCATGTGGACTGAGCGCCATGTGGACTGAGCTCAACGGCGCATGTCTCCAGATTAGCCTTGCCTCACTAGATACATCTGGTGACTCCAGCCCATTGAACATGTGCAGTAGAGTTCTTCTCTCACGAGGCCACTCTCGAACGTGTATCACGTGACCAGGTTTAACCAGTCAAAGCTAGAGCGGAGCTAAAGAGGAGCTAATGATTAAAAAGCTGTTTCTAAGAAAACGGAAACATTTTGAGTTGAGAAAAAGTAAAATCTGACTTTTTCAATCAATCAATCAAACAATATTTATATAAAGCACTTTTCATACAAAAATGTAACACAAAGCGCCTTACAGTGGTTAAGGATTAGAAGATTGACTTTTATTGATCTCATTGATCTCTTATTGATATTGAAAGCTGTGGGTTCTCTTTCTGCTCAGCATGAGCAGTTTGTCATTACACTGCGCTCTATAGCAAAAATCTCAAGACTCGACTCAAGACAGCTCAAAGCTAGAAATATCATCCATTTTCTTCCGCTTATCTGGGGCTAGGTTGTGGGGCAACAGTCTAAGCAGGGACTCCCAGACTTCTTTTACCCCGGACACTTCCTCCAGCTCCTCCGGGGGGACCCCAATGTGTTCCCAGGCCAGCTGAGAGACATAGTCCCTCCAGCATGTCCTGGGTCTTCCCCGAGTCCTCCTCCCAATGGGACATGTCCAGAACACCTCCCGAGGGAAGCGTCCAGCAAGAGCTAGCAATACCCTGTCCAGTTATTTTAATAGAGCCTTGATGCTTTGTCTGAGATTTTGTTAGATTTTGATCTGAGCTTTGTTTTAACACAATCTGACCAAAAAGATCACCACAGGTGAGATGGTTTGTGCTGTTAAATCCTCTCAAATAAAAGTAGCCACAAGTCAGCTAGCTTTACCCAACAGTTTTTCTGTTAGTCTCTCACCTTTTTGTGGAACCTGCTTTTCCATGAAAATGTTCCACCTGGAATAATATGGTGGAAGGCCATGTTAGGTCATAACTGTGGAGACACAAATATGTGTTTAATTCTGTACTGAGGAACATCCAGGTGAAGAAATAACATCTCCAGTGAGACAAGCACACAATCATCTCTGCTTGCTTCTCTCATTGGAGATGTTATTTCCCCTAAAGTAATATCAGTGGTGCCTGCCATAGTGTGCATAACCTGAATGTCCCCATTAAATTGGTTCTCTCATGGAGCAGTGTCACCGTGATTATTGACCAAAGTGCTTCTGTTATTGAGTATGCAGTGAACCTGGACGAGCTCTGGGAATCATTCCTGTCCCAGAGCGCACAAGACACCGCCCCCGCACCACTGTTCTGAATCTGTACAGTGAGACTTATGAAGCAGGAAGATGAAACACGAGGCACCCTCTTCTCCCAGTGTCACCCAGACACCAGTCCTGTGGGTGCTGTGAATAACTTCATAAAACTGCACATCTTCATTCATTAAGCAGTCGCCTCTCAGTCCTCAGTCCCTCCTCAGAGATGCAGCCTCACTAATGAAGTCTGACTTAACACGTGTTCAAGGATGTCGGGTTGTGAACCATGCACAGTAATTAAACGAGCGAGAAATGCTAATCATAAAATGAGAAGATGACATAAATTTATTCAGTAAACCATGACATCGAACAGCAGCGCTATAAGAATCTAATAAATCTATCTACAGCTCTGGACAAAAAAATAAGAGACCGCTGCAAAATGTCAGTTTTTCTGGTTTTACTACTTATAGGTATGTGTTTGGGCAAAAGGAACATTTTTGTTTGAGTCTATAAACTACTGACAACATTTCCCCCAAATTCCAAATAAAAATATTATCGTTTAGAGCATTTATTTGCAGAAAATGACAAATGGTCAAAATAATAAAAAAGATACATGTTTTCAGACCTTAAACAATGCAAAGAAACAAGATCAAATTAATTTTAAAACATCATAATACTAATGTTTACACTTAAGAAGAGTTCAGAAATCAATATTTGGTGCAATAACCCTTATTTTTAATCACAGCTTTCATGCGTCTTGGCATGCTCTCCACAAGTCTTTCACATTGTTCTTGGGTCCTAGTTCAGACCTGGTTTAGTTCTAGTTTAGACCTGGTTTAGTCTTGGTTCAGAACAGGTTTAGTCCTAGTTTAGTCCTGGTTTAGTCCCTGTTTTAACCTGGTTTAGTCCTGGTTTAGTCCCATTTTTAACTTGGTTTAGCCCTGGTTTAGTCCTGGTTCAGTCCAAGTTTAGGCCTGGATTAATCTTAGTTTAGTCCTGATTTAGTCCCATTTTTAACCTGGTTCCATCCATGTTTAGGCCTGATTTAATCCTAGTTTAGTCCTGGTTTAGTCCTGGTTCAAACCTGGTTTAGTCCTAGTTTAGACCTGATTTAGTCCTGGTTCAGACCTGGCTTAGTCCCAGTCTTTCACATTGTTCTTGGGTGACTTTATTCCACTCCTGGTGCAAGAACTGAAGTAGCTCAGCTTTGTGTTTGTGTTGGAATTCAACAGACGCTGGAATGGAATGGCTGTAATACATGTAGAGATGCTGATTTCAGAAAAAAATGCAGTGGTCTCTTATTTTTTTCCAGAGCTGTATGTTCTAATGTTGTTCCCTCATCACAAACAGACCTGGAGTTGTGTTTTGTTTCATTCCCACATGTTTAACACACAAATCCTGCATATTTAGGCTAAAACACTGTATTCCACCTTCTGATGTCATGTGGTAATACAGGAAGTGCTCCACTGTGTTTTTAAACACCACACACCTTCACTAACATTAACATTAACACTAACTAAAGGTAAAAGTATGTTTAGTTGAAAACTACCGCTTCATAAGATCAGATAAGATAAGACTTTATTGATCTCACGCAGGAGAAATGTACTTGTCACAGTAGCTCCAGGTAGGGAGTTTGAACAAGAAAGAAAAGTGCATGCAGGCAAGAATGGCATAAAGATAAGTAATAATAATAATAAAATAAGTAATAATTCGAATAAGTAATAATAATAATAAAAAAACAGTGACAGGGAGAGTATTGAGAGTATTCATGACATCACAAGAAAACAGAAAAAAATTCACATTTTGAGCTTTGGAGATATAGACGGACCAATAATAAAGGGTTACTCAAACATGTGTGAATGAAGCAAAACACAACTCCAGGTCTGTTTTTGAGGAGGTAACACCATTATAACATGACTTAAAGCTCACAAGAGTCAATTTTGTGTAATATATTTCCTTTTAAATACATCTTTTTAAAGGTCCCATGGCATGAAATTTTCACTTTCTGAGGTTTTTTAATGTTAATGTGAGCTCCCCTACCCTGTTTACCCCCCCCCCCCCCCCCCCCCCCCGATGGCTAAAATTTGCGAAATGTGTAAACTGAGCATTTGCGATCCTTTTCCACGTTTGAAAAAAAGACAAGTGACGTCACACTCGCGGAAAGGTTTCCACCCCCCATCTGGATGTCCACCCACCGTCTCTGGAAATCACGCCCAGAGAATTTGGACCGCAAACAAGCTACGAAATGCGAGATGCGGTTTTTTTTTTTTTTTTTTGGGGGGGGGGGGGTTTGCCTGGGGACACGTGAGAATGTTTCCAGGCTCGGATGTCCTTTATCGGAGCCTCCGAACCTCTGAAACAGCAGTGGTTTCATTTTATTTTCTGTGGAAATTTGTTTTTTTTTTCATGGGACGCGTCTCGTTTCTTCCTCCGCTCTTAAAACACGGAAGTAGGGACAGCACACACCGCACCGCTAATCCAGGAAACAGCGGCATATTTGGCAACAACCCACCCACTGCACTGGCCTGTCTCTGTCCTCATTTGTATTCAAGCAACAACGCCCAGAATAAAGTGTTTCAGAGACATATGTATGACTATGATTGTCTTCATGAGGCTCTCTCATGCACTAAGGCTTGATTTTGGAGAAGGATTCATATATACAGTGGGCCCTCGGGTTACGACGTTGATCCGTTCTTAAGACGCGTCGTAACCCGAATTTCGTCGTAAGTCGGATTTTGCCTTTGATCTTCCAACCAAAGCACCAATAACCTTTCCATCTCAATAATTAGACCACTACGCTGCTTGGTTATCACTGCCGCTTTCATAGGAGCAGATCAGAGCCCACATCAGGTACTTCCGCCCACATTGGGCAGGTACACGAGGCCATCTTCTCCGCCCTACAACCACAACAGAGCGTATTCTTCCGCCGTGCGCCGTTCACGTTTGTTTACATCTCTTACCACGCCAAACCGCGTAAGACGGAATGACGCGTAATATATATATATATATATACAGCATATATATATATATATATATATATATATATATATATATATATATATATTATTTTTTTTTTTTTTTTTTTTAATGGGGGCGCGTTCGTAACCACGAAACGTTGTAAACCGAGACCGTCGTAACCCGAGGACCCCCTGTAGTATTAGGGAACCACTAACCATGTCATGGGATTAAAAAAAAAATACATCTACTAAAAAAAGTCTTGTTGGATATTCACACCAAATCAAATTTACTCAAATCAAGATAAAAGATTCAACTTTACTTTCACATAATCCAACTTCGAACACACTCCACTCTCCAGTGTATCCCCAACGTTCTAGTAACTCCATGTGGTGTAGATTCTGTGACAGACCCACAACTCACCTCACTTTTATCTGATGCTTCTCCCTGAATCAATATCAGAAATGGCTGCTCCCTCCTCACCTCGTCCTCCGCTCACCTCTCGAGGGTGGGTGTGACCGCTACCTCTTCTTCTCGCAACCAAGGTCACCACAACAAAAGAACAACAAATGAAAAGTTGGAGATGCTACCAAGGAAGGAATGAGATATTGTTATATACATAATGGAAACTTAATGCAGAAAAGGTATGTAAGAAAACCCAGAATCAAGAGAAAAGGTTAGGTTTACTCGACACAACAGCACGAGAAATACAAAAGAGATGGAAAACAGCGTCTAATCTCCCAGCAGACAAGAAGATACTACAATAACAGAGGTGCTGAATGTTTTTTTTTTCCAGTTTTATCTAGTCTTTCTATCATGTTGTAGTGTTGTTGCCTCATCAAAAATCATAAGATGTCATCCGTGCCTGTTTTATATTCAGAATCCTCCTTAGTTGTAAGATTCTGTGCAATCCTCAGCAGACAAGCCTACGTCAACCATACTCCCAGATGACAATTCTCCATAAATATACAAAAACATGATGCGAAACTGTACACAGCAATGTGAAAAACCTGATGTGATGCGTGATAGTTTCCTTAACGAGGAGTTTTTGTATATAGCTGTGACGGCGGGGTCTATTCCTGTGTAATGACGATAGCGTAGACAGAAGGATGTTTTTGATTTAATTAATAAAGTTCCTTCCCCAAAAAAGTTTGAAGAGTGCTATATACAAGACAGTGAAACAAAAAAAATATTTACAATTTGTACACACAACCACAGAAATATGCTTCATAAATCATCAGCTCTATAGGTTGTTACCTTCCGTGTACAAGTCCTGATCCAGACTGACTGAGGGAGGGAGAGTGGCTCCTCCCCCAAGCCAGTTAACACAAAAATACTGTTTTTCCCACAATAATAACACAAATATAGAAAAATACCTGGAAATACATTTGATAACATGGCCATGTCTCTGCGCCTGTAGCAGGACCGGGAAAAATTATATTGAGAATTTACTAGGGATGCACCGATGTGAAAATTTTAGCCGATACCAATATCCAATATTAATGTTAATTTTTTTTTAAATTTTAATTCTAATTTCAGTCTCTTTTATACAAACTGAAAATTATGCAAAATGAATTTTTGAATATCTTTTTTTATTTTCAAAACATGTTTTGACTCCTGATTATTTTTTTATTTTTATTTTTTTCAATTTCAATTTTTTTTTATAGTGTAACATTGTGTTCTGCGTCCTGATTGGCTAAGGGACCTTTGCTGATTGATGTTATAGATGGGGGGGCGGGGGGACTGGGACTAGACTGGAACTAGACCAGGACCAAACCAGGACCAGACCGGGACTAGACCAGGACTAAACGCGGACTAAACCCGGTCTAGACCAGGTCTGGACCAGGTCTAGACCTGGACTAAACCAGGACTAGGCCAGGTCTAAACCAGGATTAAACCACCACGTGCTTTGCCTGGTTTCATGCGGCTCTTGCGTTTGTTCATGTCGAGGTTTGATGTGCTCGGACTGCGTGCACGGTTTGGGCATGGGTCTCGTGCTGGCAGCCCCGGGTGGGACGCGCGCGGTCATGCTTGAAAATCTACGAAAGTTTGAGTGTTTAAACGAGAGAGAAATGTGAGAAAATGTTAATTCGAGGGATTACTGTACTGACAAATATCGGTCGTTAATATTGGCCCACTTTTACACATCGGGCCGATACCGGTGTTAATGCCGATATATCGTGCATCCCTAGAATTTACCAATATTTTGTGATGACGTCACTATGTCGTGAAACGCCAATGTCCCGTGCGTTACAACGGCGATATAGGAAGTGAGATAGGCGCTCGGTTTGGCAGTGGAATTTGCGAACGGGAGATGGATACTGGTTTGAAGTTTGTTGGAAAACAAAGTTATGGACGTGAAGGATTTACCAGTGGATCTGTGTGCACCAAAACGACTGTGGTGGTGAACGGACGGTAAATATAGCAGAGAACAGAGCGGAGAGCAAGTGAACTATCGGACTTTCCTGGTGTGAAAATTACGTCATGTTTGCACTACTGTTCTGATGCTGCTCATCTGGACCTTTTTGTTATTTAGATTGTTTATTATTTTTTACTGTATTATAGCTATATTTTAGTTATTATTATGTAGTGTCTATACTCTAGTTATTACTATTATTTAGTGTTTTATGTTCGCACCTTATCACCGAGACAAGTTCCTAGTTTTGTGAATTCTGTTCACTTGACAATGGCAATAAAAGTCTTTCTGAAAACGACCTAAGTCATTATGCGTTAGCATTAACACCCCAAAGAAGTAAAAAAAAAAAAAAACCTCTTTAAAACCCAGGGTATGAACGTTACGTATGGTCCACATTACTGTTAAGATCAGAAACATAGTACGTAAGTAAGCTTCATTTAAACAGCACCTTTTCAGACATATAGTCACAAAGTACTTCACAGTACTTCAAAGTACATACAACAATCACACTGACATTGAGGAGTACGCAGACACTGTGACCTCCTACATCACCAAATGCATTGGTGATGTCACACACACAAAAACCATCACCACCAGGGCTAACCAGAAGCCATGGCTGACAGGGGAGGTTCACAGGCTGTTGAGAGCCAGGAACGCTGCCTTCAGAGCTGGGGATGTCCCCCATCTGAGGGCAGCAAGAGCCAACCTGTCCCGTGGCATCAGGAAAGCCAAACACAAATACACACAGAAAATAACCGGACACTTTAGAGACAGCAGGGACACACGGAGTCTGTGGCAGGGCATCCAGAACATCACGGACTACAAACCCTTGCCACAGACCTGTGACAACAATATCACCCTGCTCAATGACCTCAACAGCTTCTTTGCACGGTTTGAGGCAGGAAATCACACCCGGCCCCAAAAAACTCCATCACCTCCCCACGACCAGCCCCTGTGTGTGTCTGCAGCCAGCGTGAAGAGGACACTCTCCAGGATCAACACCCGCAAGGCTGCAGGCCCTGACAACATTCCTGGTCCTGTGTTGAAAGACTGTGCAGAGGAGCTCAAGGATGTCTTCACAGACATCTTTAATGCTTCTCTGAGCCAGGCTGTCGTTCCCTTCTGCTTCAAAACCACTACCATCGTTCCCGTGCCAAAGAAGCCCACTCCGGCCACCTTTAATGACTATCGCCCTGTTGCACTGACCCCCATCATCATGAAGTGCTTTGAACGGCTAGTCATGGCACACATCAAATCCATCCTCCCCCCCACCCTAGACCCATACCAGTTTGCATACCGGGCCAACCGCTCTACCGAGGATGCAATCTGTTCTGCACTTCACCCGGCTCTCACCCACCTGGACAATAAAGACTCATATGTGAGAATGCTGTTCATAGATTTCAGTTCAGCATTCAACACTATAATCCCACAGCAGCTCATTATCAAACTGGACCACCTGGGGCTTCAGACCTCACTCTGTAATTGGCTGCTGGACTTCCTCAGTGAGAGGCCACAGGCAGTGCGGGTCGGCAGAAACACCTCAAGCTGCATTAGACTGAGCACAGGAGCCCCCCAGGGCTGTGTGCTCAGTCCGATGCTCTTCACTCTGCTGACCCACGACTGCTCACCAGCGTTCAGCACCAATCACATAGTGAAGTTTGCAGACGATACGACTGTGGTGGGTCTCATCTCTAATAACGATGAGACAAACTACAGGAGTGAGGTGAGCCTTCTGACCCAGTGGTGCAGCAATAACAATCTCCTTCTTAATGTTGAAAAGACCAAGGAGATTGTTATTGACTTCCGGAGAGGCCCCACCCAGCACCCCCCACTGTCCATCAATGGTGCTGCTGTAGAGAGGGTGAGCAGCACCAAATTCCTGGGGGTGCACATCAGTGAGGACCTCTCCTGGACAGTGAATACTGTATCACTGGCAAAGAGGGCTCAGAAGCGCCTCTATTTCCTCCGCAAACTGAGGAGAGCTGGAGCCCCTCCACCCATTATGACCACCTTCTACCGAGGCACCATTGAGAGCGTCCTGACCAGCTGCATCACTGTGTGGTACGGGAGCTGCACTGAACAGAACAGGAAAGCCCTGCAGCGCATAGTGAATGCAGCTGGGAGGATCGCTGGTGTCTCTCTCCCCTCCCTCCTAGACATTTTTAACACCCGGCTCACCCGCAGAGCGTCCAGCATTGTGGGTGACCCGAGCCACCCCGCACATAGCCTGTTCAGCCTCCTGCCCTCGGGGAGAAGGTACCGGAGTCTCCGGGCCCACTCCACCAGGCTTTCAAACAGCTTCATCCACCAGGCTGTCAGGAGGCTGAACTCACACCCGAACTCTCACCTTGCCCGTCTCCCACCCCCCACCCCCCATATTGGCATAACCTGTATTCCATAAAAAGACATATCACTCTAGACACTTTAAAAAACTGCTGCTAAGGACCACTGTTGCACTGTTGCACATTTACATTTACTACTGGAATTTTTAGTACTGTTGTTTACTCCTGTTATTGAATTTTACCCCCGTTGCACTGTTGTTTACTACTGTTATTGCACATTTACTACTGGAATTTTTAGTACTGTTGTTTACTCCTGTTATTGCACTAGAATTACTACTGTTGCACATTTATTTTTATTTTATCTTAACTCCAATGCACATTCTACTGCACATGACCAATTCACTGCTGTATCTTCCATTGCACATTTTGATGCACACTGCACACTTTGGAAATCTGTATATAGTATAGTTTATTTATTATGTTGCACTGTTTTAAGATTTTAGACCGTAGACTTTAGTTTTAACTTTAGATCTCTGTCTTAGATAGTTTTTGTTGTGTTTTGTCTTCATATTGTATTCTGTACACTGTCTTTTTGCACTACCTGGCCAGAGAGAAACGAAATTTCGATTCACTGTATGTTGAACACATATGGCAGAATTGACAATAAAGCTGACTTTGATCTTGATCTTGACAGTAAAAAGTATATCAAAAGAAGTATGCAACAGAAATACTGTCAATATCTTAAGGTTAAAATGTTTGCTCAAAGAAGTAAGTCTTAAGGTGCTTTTTAAAGGCATCTACGGAGTCCAAAAGAAAGAAGGGAGAGATGCAGTTCACTCAAGGGACGAGGGACGACAGCTTTATGAGCAGTCTCCTTCAGCTGTAAAACATGTTTGAGGAGCCGTCAGCAGGTTCTGTCTGCGGCCCTGGGGTAAGGGAGTATTTCTCCGCTCATCTGAAGATTGGCGACAGGTTATCAACATAAAACATCACCGGCAGACTGCAGCTTCTACAGATGAATACAGTCGTCGTGTCCTAGGGCAACGCACCTCGCTCCAGTGTCTGCGTACACTGGTGTATGAATGGGTGAGTGGTTCTTTGATGTAAAGCGCTCCGACTGCCTTGAAGGTGTTTTTTAAAGAGCTGTATAAAAATGTAAGCTTTGATCATGTCCGTTATATATGACCATGAAGTGAATAAAAACACAAGGAGCCTTTTTCAAATACTTTCAAATACAACTGCAAAATTATCAGTTTTTCTGATTTTACTACTTATAGGTTTGTGTTTGGGCAAAAGCAACATTTTTGTCTATAAACTACTGACAACATTTCCCCCAAATTCCAAATAAAAATATTATCGTTTAGAGCATTTATTTGCAGAAAATGACAAATGGTCAAAATAACAAAAAAAAAAATCCATGTTTTCAGACCTCAAACAATGCAAAGAAACAAGATCAAATTCATTTTAAAACAACATAATACTAATGTTTACACTTAAGAAGAGTTCAGAAATCAATATTTGGTGCAATAACCCTTATTTTTAATCACAGCTTTCATGCGTCTTGTCATGCTCTCCACAAGTCTTTCACATTGTTTTTGGGTCCTAGTTTAGACCTGGTTTAGTCGGTTCAGACTGGGTTTAGTCCTAGTTTAGTCCTTGTTTAGTCCCTGTTTTAACCTGGTTTAGTCCTGGTTTATCCCTGGTTTACTCCTGGCTCAGATCTGGTTTAATCCTAGTTTAGTCCTAGTTTAGTCCCATTTTTAACCTGGTTTAGCCCTGGTTCAGTCCAAGTTTAGGTCTGGTTTAATCCTAGTTTAGTCCTGGTTTAGTCCCTGTTTTAACCTGGTTTAGTTCTGGTTCATCCCTACTTTAGTCCTGGTTCAGACCTGGTTTAGTCCCAGTTTTTCACATTGTTCTTGGGTGACTTTATTCCACTCCTGGTGCAAGAACTGAAGTAGCTCAGCTTAGTGTTTGTGTTGGAATTCAACAGACGCTGTAATGGAACGGCTGTAATACATGTAGAGATGCTGATTTCACACAAAAATGAAGCGGTCTCTTATTTTTTTCCAGACCTGTATTCAAACATACAACAGACGAATGGACGTGGACTATTTCAAAACAAATTATGGATAGTTTGAGATGTAAAACAGATGCTTAAACAGTGTGCAGTTTGCTCTGGTTTCTTCATCCCTCCCTCTGCTTCTGTTTCCCTATCCCTTCTGCTTTATTCTTGCATTAAACGTAGGGGGGATAAAACAAAAACTGTACCAGATTTCACAGAGCATTCTAAAGTTCAACACTTTCACACACAGCCTCTTTCTGACTGAGTACACTAAACCTGTCTACCCGTCTCACACGCATATTAACAGACTAAAGTGCATGTATGAAAAGTGAAAAGTAAAAAGTAAGAAAGTGGCTGGCTGTGAACGCAGATGGGACAGTGCGTTCAGTATAAAGCTTGCTCAGACATCGGAGATTTGGGTGAGCACACTAAAGAGATTAAAGCATTAAACATGACAAAATCAGCAAAACACACCAACTGTCAGTCACATGTAAAATGCCTCGAAATAGGATAGAAAAGACGAGATGGCAATTGGAAAGACTGTGGACAGCAGTTTTGTGGAGAAAACATGATGGGAATAAAATTAAAACAACCAATATGATTTGCTAAAATGATATCCTTCTAAATTCAACCACAACTGAACTGCAACACCTGAATGGTATTGGTCAAGGATGTGTGCTGCATTCTAATAAGGCCTGCCGTAATATGCTCATGTTCATCGCAAATAAAAACTTAGAAACTCACCTGATAAATTCAGGTTCAAAATCAGTTTCCAATAAAATATCTCTGATCTTTTACATTCGGATCCTTTTGACGGTAATACTTATAACTTGTATTATGAACTTGCTGAACTCGAGGCTTGTACTGGAGTGTGATCTCCAGTAAAAGAGAAATACAGAGGACCAAGAGTAATGCAGGAGAAGAGAAACTCGAACCTCACGGTGTATAAAAGTAGAGGTGGCTGTCTGTAAACACTGTGAAACACTCAACAGAGGCAAGTCATTTTTAAATGTTTATTGAATCTCCAAGAGTCAATAAACAGAGCCCGAAACATATGCGAGAACTTGAGCTCACCTTTTCTGCAAAACGTCTCAATATGAAAGAGAGGCAATGTGTCTGAGCCAAGTGACGGGGATGGGAGAAGGCAGAGTCAAGAATGCTTATGGGTAAAAATGACAAAATATTTTATTGGAAGTGCCTTTCGATTAAACGGTGACGGCATTTTCGGGGCTTAAAGATCCCATGACATGGTACTTCTTGATGCTTTTATAAGAAAAGAAAGAAAGAAGAAAGAAAGCGATGCCTTTATTAGTCCCACAGTGGGGAAATTCCAGTTCTGCATTTAACCCATCCTGTTATTAGGAGCAGTGGGCAGCACATTACTGCACCCGGGGACCATCTCCATGATCTTTTTGCTTCGGCTTGGTCAGGACCTCAGCTGGAGGATTTACCTATGGTGCATGTTTTGGGTGCCTTATATGGCGCCTTAATGGTTCCCTAATACTGTAACTGAATCCTTCTTCAAAATCAAGCCTCAGTGCATGAGATATGACTCTGACTGTCTTCATGAGGCTAAATATTTACTGGATTAGCTGTGAGATGTGCGCTGCCACCCACTTCCGTGTTTTAAGAGGGGATGAAGATATGACACGCTTTCCATTAAAAAAAAAACACATTTCCACAGAAAATAAAATTAAACCACTGCTGTTTCAGAGGTTCGGAGGCATCCGAGCCTGGAAACACTCTCACGTGTCTCAAGGCAAATAAAAAAATGCACTCGCATTGCGTAGCTCGTTTGCGGTCCAAATTCTCTGGGCGTGATTTCCAGAGACGGTGGGTAGACATCCAGACGGGGGGTGGAAACCTTTCCGCGAGTGTGACGTCAGAAAGTTCCCTTGTTCAGAATCGCCCGTTTGGGCTGTCTTTTTTTCAAACACGGAAAAGGATCGCAAATGCTCAGTTTACACATTTCGCAGCTTTTAGCCATGAGGGGGCCCTAAACAGCGTAGGGGAGCTCACATTAACGTTCAAAAACCTCAGAAAGTGAAAATTTCATGCCATGGGACCTTTAAAAATGCCACACAAAAAAAAATGAAACCGCCCTCCGAAGTGGAAAACTTGAATACACTCCGCCGTAGCGTTTTCGTCTACACTGCCCAAGAGGCAAAACTCACAAAAAATGCAAATCTGCTGACGTTGTTTACGCATTTATGTCACCATTTCAGGATATTTATATTTATAAAGTAAATTAAGTTAGATAAATTAAATTAAATTTAAATTAAATTAAAAAGGTAAGTAAATTAAGTGTCTTACCTTAAGTGTATTACCTTGATTAAAATGCATTGCGTACTCTATTGCTCAATGATTCTTCCTTACTTCACATATTGTATTGAAGTATGGGGGAATACTTATCAAACTACACTAAAACCGCTAATTGTCTTACAGAAACGAACCCTACGGATTATTCACAAAGTTGGGTTTTTAGAACACCTCGTAATCTTTTTATACATTCCAAGCTCTTAAAATTTGAAGACCTTACTCAGTATTACACAGCAATTATTATGTTTAAAGCATACCATAAACTACTACCAAAAAATCTGCAAATACTATTTACTTTGAGTGAGGGAACCCACAACTTGAGAGTGACTGGAGACTTCAATTTGCCCAAAGTGTGAACCACTAAAAAAAGTTTTTACATGTCTGTACGTGGTGTGAAACTCTGGAACACTTATGTTATTATGTATAGATGAGTAATGAGGGTGGGGTTAAATACATTTTCTTCCCCCCACTCCTTCTTGGACGTTACAATTTTGGTTGTTCTTTTGTATATTTGTACTACCTTTCTCATTTTACTTTGATATTGTACATTTTGAAAAATAAAAAATAATCCAAGAAAAAAAAAAGTTAATAAATTAAGGAAGATTCATGCGCGTGGACAGTGATAATGTATCACAGCACCACCTAGCTGCCTGGGATGCATACCTAATTGATTTCCACACACTTTTGTGTCACCGTATGCACGCAGATTTCCTCCCGAAAACACTCGTCTAAACGCGGAATAAAAAGTGAAGATGCGACGCCACTTTTGCGTCTTCTGTTCAGACCGTCATCATATAAATGTAGAGTTAGACAACATTCAGTGCAGGCTCTGTGTCTTCTGTGTCTGCCGCTATTAACCCTTCGAACTGGCAACGTGACGAGAATAAACTCATCCTGTATGGGGATGACAAGCTGTTGGCAGTTCATAAAACGCTGGTGGTGAACCATGGGGCAAACAATGAAGTTCCACAAACTCAAATGCCATGAGGTGACAGGTGAAAATGCAGAAAGTCCTCACTGCAGTCTCTACGCTCCCTGTGTCTACAGCAGAGTGGACAGAGTGTGGACTCAGCACAATGAACCGTGCACTCATTAATGAGGCAAACACGATGCAACTCTGCACATTATATACACCGCTGTTAGCCTCCATCTATGGGCCAGACTGCCTCCTTCCCTGCTGAAATATGCCGAGATGTAGATAAGAGAGGCTCCCTCTGCGGATGACCAGCCCGCAGGGAAGAGGAAAACTGAACATCAGACAACATCAGTAAAGCAGATCTTCAGATGTTGGTGCTGGGGTTTAGGTACTGAGGATTCAGAACAGAGGGAGTCTTTGTTAATCATGCTATTTAAAATTGTAATTGTCGTGGAAAACATTTCCCAAAAGTTATGATTAATTGTTAACCAGATGTTGTTTGTCTAATATAAGAGCACAAAATATGAGCACAGATGTTTACTTTGGAGAGAGAGAGTGACGTGGGAGACGAGAAGCAGAGCTCTTCTGACCTTAACTAGGGGATTGTCCTAACATGGATAAAACCAGGGGGGTTGCTGTTCTCGGGGTGCTCTCATCTTTGCGTCTATGAGTCTATGGCCCTTGTCTCTCTTGTCTCAGTGCGTCTGTCTCTCTCTCCAAAACTCTCTATAGTTCAACTAGGGCATAGTTACTTCATACTTGTAATTGTTTGTATCACCTGGAATAAATATCACCTAAACTTTCCTCGGCTCCGGTGGTTTCTCTGAAAACAACCACATAATCCTCCCAAACGTGTGGTCATTTAGTCCTAACAGGAAGTGTAGGCCACATCTGATTTGTGAATGTAACACTGCATAAATCAATTCTAATGTGTGCATGCAAATCCAATGTGGTATATGGGGGGACTCACTTGAGCTTTTTGCACACAGGAGTAGAAGTTCTGCATCTCACTGGAATAGAAATCCTCTACAAAGTTGTGTTGTTTCCAACAGGCCATCATCTGCGACATTTCTGTGATGCACGTGGCCTCTGCAGGCCAAACTGTACAAATAGTATCAGTCATAATGTCTTTTAAAAACAACAGTTCTGATTTTAGGTTAGGTTAGGTTTCTTTATTAGTCTCCACCAGGGAGAAATATGTCTTGGAGGTAAGGGAAGGTTGCAGGTTACAAAAAAACATACAATATACATACACAACATCAGATAAAAAAGCAGTGTTGGCACAGGCATAGACGTATTGGGTGTTCCCACCCCCGCCCCCGCCCCTCCCCCAAACCATTACCCACTCCAGCCATTCCCACTAACATTCACTCTCCATCACTCATTCTCCATCCCCACCATCATTACCCTTCACACAAACCATGCACCATCACTTTATAAAAAATACATATACACATTCATCCTGTCATAAATAAATAAGATCAGTCCCCTCCTTCTACACCCCATCACCAAGCCAAACACATTCACTCTAAAATACCCCCCAAACACGACCTACAAGGGTCCATCTCGCTCCAGGCAATCACCTACCTTCTCTGGTTGTTAAGTAGTGTCGTAGATATGGGGACGAAGGAGTGCTCATAACGGTTGTGCTTGCACAGAGGAAGCCTGACTCTCCTTCCAGAATTTAGGAAGACGTATTCATCGTTCAGTACGTGAGCGCTGTCATCAAGAATTCCCTTTGCCTGCCTCAAGATTGCATGCTCAAAAAGATCCTGAGGACTGCCATTCTCTGCCCTAGATTTTACCGTTAAATTGCCAAACCAGCTTGTTGGTTTTATTCCTGATCCAAGATGCTCACAGGACAGAAGTAGCTCTCTTCAGATCATCTTTACATATGACTATAACGATGATGAATGACAATGAAATCATAAACATAATACATTCTGCTCTAGTATCACATCACATAGCCTACATAGGCATTGTTGGAAGTCAAACTATGACTAAAATAAAGGGATATGTATGTCCCAAAATGCGTGTTGTATAATTATTATATTATTGTTACCTCCTTTTTGGGGCTTGCGGGTGGCCATGGCGTCCCTCAGGCTGAGCGGCCGGTTGGATCTCAGCACGTTTTGCTGACATGTTCTGCTCGACTGTTTACTGCGCATTAATAAGGCATATTCACTAAAGGTTTCACCTATAATACACCATTTTAAAAAAAACAAGGTTTACCGCACACTTGTTTGACTTTATTCTTTATCCTTTATTAGGTGAGAGCGAACAACATGTTTCGCTTCTACACAGTCATCAACATAGCGTGATCAGAAGCGAAACGTGTTGTTCGCTCTCACCTAATAAAGGATAAAGAATAAAGTCAAACAAGTGTGCGGTAAACCTTCTTTTTTTGGAATCGTTGAATATTCCTGCTGTTACCAGCACCTGGAAGCTATGCATGGACTCTTGAACTATAATATACCATAGCCGTTTTCCAATTCAGTGAGTGCACGGTTCGGAGTGTGGTCTCAGCATGCAGTCGAGGCGGTGCATACTCGCTCAGCCCTGAGTGCAGTCCGTGGATTGCATGGCCGTCTGTGAAATGGAACAGGTCCCGCCTCAGCTCAATGAGCCGGGTGGTCTGCTCCTTGTTCCCTAAAGACAAAAATATTATTCTATTACTACTAGTAATACTTCGAATTGGGACATGGCCATACTGTAGAATATCCAGCATTACAACAGCAAAGGAACTATAGAAGTGTAAGGGGAAAAAGTATGTGAACGGTAATACAGGTGCCGTGAACTATGCCGTTACAGCTACCGTCACACATGTTTGGCGCAGTTTATGAAGAGTTTCATGTAGCATAGTTGTAGGTGAGGTGAACCAGTACACACATTTTATAGTGAAGTTGCAATTGTCACATAGCGATGTTGCTTTGTAGTCATATATCCTGCTGCGCTGTGCATGCTGGGGCTTTTGAGTGTGCGAAGTCCACTCCCCGATTTCCATGGAAACGACTGCGGTGTTCGGATCGCGTGTTAACTGTGCATGGGACAAAAACGAAATGGAACAGCAGTTGTTGCGCTGGATATGAAGCACATCCCCCTCCAAGCACGCTCCGAACCGTGCACTCTCTGAATTGGGAAACGGCTCATGTTTGGTTTTGTGTTGTTGCAGAGTGCGCCCCCTGATGGTGTAAGCATGTATTACTGCCTTCCCCTATAAATGAAACCTTTACTTAAAATAAAAATAAATGTGATGAATTAACTAACCACACGCTCTGTTGTTTTTTACAAACCCTGGATGGATAAAGTTACTAACAGGGAAACTGAAACATAAACTGGCCTTAAAGATGATCTCTTCAAGAACATCCAGAAAACGAAACTGCAGAATCTATCGAACAAAGACGGGCAGAGGGAGACGACCATACATGAGGACTGAACATCAGTCAATGGACCGGGATGAACTCCGGTGATGTGATGTGAAGTGAATGTAGAGTTGTGACATCTAACCCCATGCAGGAACACAATGGATGAAGATGAACAGGAGGTGAATGGGCTGGGTAATGGGAACATGGAGTTTTGTGTGTGGAAAAAAGACCCACTGTGCGTGCATTGTATTGGTACATTTATGCTTTTCTTCACCTGTTTTATGTGCACAAAAAGCTATAGAAAAGATTGCCTTAACGCAACATGCATAACACACTGAGCCTCTTGTCCTCTCCGCTGCACCACTGTTTCATCCAAGGCCCACCATTATCAGCACAGGGCTGTAGTCGATTGAAAGAATTCTTGATCGACACGCTACTTCTTGTATGTTTGAACTTGCTATTAGCAGACATGGGACCAAGTCACACATGTGCAAGTCTCAAGTAAGTCTCAAGTCTTCACCTTCAAGTCACAAGTAAGTCTCAAGTATTTTTTTCTTGGGCAAGTCAAGTCAAGTCAAGTCACAGGCTATGTCAAGTCAAGTCAAGTCAAGTCCTGTAATAGGTCAAGTCAAGTCCAAGTCAAGTCACCTTTGGCGTATTGTTGTAATTTTAGCTGCTGAATCTGATCTTAATAAAGTGAAAGGCAATATATAAGAAAGTGTAAGTAATAATCACTGGCTAACGTGCCCAACCTGTTATCAAATATTTGTATTGTAAATACTCATGTTCAGTAAAATACATCATAGACTCAAACAAAACAGTGATAATGTAATTATTGGTTATTTATTGGTAAAAGTGATCTGTACATCGAAAACCAAACTGTTTCACATGTTTTCAACATTGTTTCAGCATTGAGCTGAAACAAGTAACAGCTAAAACAAACTTGTATTAAACTTTGGTACACTCCCTAACTCACTCTGTCCCACACACACTTTCTAACACATACACACACACACACATACACACACACCTACACACACACACACACACACACACACACACACACACACACGTAGCTATCCTTTTACAAAGTAACAATAACACCTAAAACAAATACTAACTTAAAGTAAATTAAACTGTCACATTTCTTTGCTCTTTTCTTTGCACATTTCTCTCACACTTTCTGTCACTCACACTCACACAGTATATCCATAAGTCATTCCCTTTTTGTGAGGAAACAAATAATAGCTAAAACAAATAGCTTATTAATATTAAACTTTGTTACATTTCTCCTCTCACTCACTCACACTCACACACACACACACACACACACACACACACCACTCCTCGCGTGCGTAATGGGTCAGGCGCGCTCCTCGAGAGCTCGTGTATTTAGACTACACCTTTGTAAGAGACTGACTAAGAGTAAAAAGTGATGAGAGTTTTGTTTATTATTATTATTTGAACGTAGACCCTCGGTCAAGTGATCTCCTGCATTCCACAAAACCAAGCCAACAACTGATCTGAGCAACGCCAAGAGACAGTACATTAACGCCACAGCCCTCCACCACAAGCGCAAACACAGCGCAACTCTCACATCTGAGGGGATGAAACCAGGACTGGACTAGGTCTAGACCTGGACTAAACCGGGATTAAACCACCACGGGCCACTCTTTGCTGATTTCGTGCGGCTGGTTTGTGGCTGGGGCTGAGAGTACGCGGTCCGGGCGCCGCGGGTCGTTTTCGTGCTCGCAGCCCCGGTGTACGCGCGGCCTCGTGCCGGTGGTGGTGCACGTGGTGCACGCGTTGCGTCCCAGGACATGGCAGTGCCGCTGAATGAGCACGAAAACATTATGTGACCACGCAAGTCATTCAAGTCATCGTGTCTCAAGTCAAGTCAAGTCCCGAGTCCTAGACCCCCAAGTCCGAGTCAAGTCTCAAGTATTTCATTTTTTGTCGAGTCAAGTCACAAGTCATAAAAACAGCGACTCGAGTCGACTCGAGTCCAAGTCACTAAGTCTCAAGTCCCCATGTCTGGCTATTAGTCTACTATCCCACTAAACTAAGTCATAAATAAAGAACAACATATCTCATTAAAATATGAAAAAGTATTCCATTCTTTGACCACACTGGCGTAAATTAAGTTGAAAAGGCAAAACAGGCAGCAGGAAGTCAGGCTTGGTATACAAATCAATGAGGCTCTTCAAAATACTGCTCACTGCTGCATACACAGACTGAACTGAACTGAACTGAACTGAAGAACTAAATATTACGTTCAGGGCTGTCAGTCTCAAGAGGAAAGTGAAAGTTTGTTGGAATTTCTCATTTCTTGTCTCACTGCTACTGAAGGACAAGACCTACCCCCTTCTTCTCTTCTTCTGTTGTCATCTGGATGCCAGTTTTGGTTAATTTAGGGGTCTTTAGCTGAGTTTAAAGTAGAAATAAACTTTTTTCACGACTTGGCTTTCTATACAGTGATTTAATAGCATTGTCTACTGTCCCTAGTTTGTTTTTTTCGGCAACTTTTGTATAAACTATGCAATTTTGCAGCTTTTTCATTCAAAACTGAGTGTGGCTGCCTCGAGGTGCCACAAGCACTATGTGACATCAGGCAGGACTGCCCTTATTACAGCCATGTTTCTGATACAACGTGTGGATAATAATAATAAGGCTGTATCCCATTACTCTGTCTTACCCCTTCCCCTTTTATCTATGTCTTTGTTTTGCCCCTCGATACCGAGCTGAGAGGGCTCGGGGTACGAATGTTCCCCTAAGAAATGGGACGCCACTCGATTACCGTTTACGTCATCGTCCTTCGCCTCTACCTGAGCTGCTAGTTCTACAGAGGCGACAACAACTGACGCAAACGGGTACCTCAGCTCGACAAAAAAACTAGCTTGTTTGTACATGAAAGTTCGATGAAAACGATAACGTCGGCTAAACAGACATCACTACAATTAAAACCGCAACAACAGTTCGCTAAAAATAACGTAGAACATAAGCGTCATAATTGTAAACCTGCTAAACTGTTAATCGAAAATACATTTATGAGACTCCTTGGCTGGTCGATGTGACGCTGCCATCCTGATCCCAAAACCTGCCTGAGCTTGTTGGCGTACCCCTTCGTTTCAAGTCTGGTCGAGAGCTTACTTCGTTTCAAGGGGTATGTAGCCCGAGGTCGTGGCCCGAGCCCTTGATCAAAATTAGAATAGGGACACCCCTCGCCCTCACATGAACGTGCAAAACCAAGAGGTAGGAGTAAGACAAAAGGGGTAAGACAGAGAAATGGGACGCAGCTTAAATCTTTATTTATAAAGCACTTTACAAAGTGCTGTACAAGTCACAAAGAACAATACAAAAAGCATAAAAATACTTGTGTTCCTTATACCTCTAGAACCCCCCTTTAGTCCTCCAGGCCCAGCTCTATTTGAAATGTGGATTTGTGAACCACTGAACACTGCACATAGTACCTAATTTGCACTAAAACTGCTAGGAAAAAAAAGGCTAATGTGGATTTAGTGTTTAATTCCACTATAAAAAAGCCAATATATTATGCTGTGTATTATTAATGCACACAAATGAGGGGACTATTAAGATAAGACTTTATTGATCTTACACAGGAGAAATTCACTTGCTACATTAACTCCAGGCAGCTTAGTGCAAAAGAAAATTAGGGGGAAAAAAAAAAAAAAATTAAACCAAAAGACACAACCCTTGCATGTCACATAATATTTTTCCCACCTAACCAGGAGCGTTGTTTGATAAGAATCATGGGAAATAACTGCCTCATACTGTCCAAAGCACACAATTCTCTTTCACAGTGCAGTAAAAACAACAGTAATTGTATAGAAATAACTACATGACATGATTACAGACGCTTGTTTTCTGTGTCATGACGCAGTATCGGTCGTATCTGGTAGAAAGGGTTAAGGGGGTGGGGCTAAAGGTTCAAACGAAAACATGAAAAAGAAATCAGATATAAACCATTTACCATAGGGCCGCGGTAGCTCAGTTGGTCGAGCGTTTGTCCACTGATCCAAAGGTTGGCGGTATGATTCCAGCTCCCACAGATGAATGCTGCCGTTGTGTCCTTGGGCAAGACACTTAACCCTCCTCGCCCCCCAGTGTCTGCGTACACTGGTGTGTGAATGTGTGTGTGAATGGGTGAGTGCTTCCTTGTTGTAAAGCGCTTTGGGTGCCTTGAAGGTGGAAAAGCACTATATAAAGATTTTACCATTTACCATTTAATGCACGTCTATGTCTATAACATCATTTAAATATAATTATGTTGACTAAGTGTGCACTTTAAAGTCACTGTATGAAAGATTGTTTTCAATTCCATAAGATTGATTTTAAACTCCACAAATGGGACCTATCTGTGTCTCCAGATACGAGTTAAACATCTTCACAACAATTTAATTAATTCTAATGCTGATTTATTGTTTATTACAAAAACACATGGAATGATGGGTAAGTTGCTCATATTATAATTTGGAGTTTTGGATCATTCACACTCTGAGCACCTGAGAGAGTGGCAGCTGGGTACAGTAACTCCTGTGGTTCAAATAATTTCCCTTGTGGATCAGTTTGTCTAAGTGGTTCAGAAATCAGAGATTCAAATTTGGGTTGCTTAAATCCAGTTGGTTTAAACCTAAAATGCCTTGATCTGAACGGTCACTACTGTGAGCGTTAATTCTGTAAAATACATGTGTATATTCATATAAATATATGCATTCTTATGTTCTGTGAATTTAAGTACTGAGATCTGTGTCCATTTGTTAAAATAGGTTTTAGCTGTCTGGGTGTAATTGTATCTACCTGTTTTTCTCTCTGTTTGTGTAACTCAAAGACCCTCCTATAGATGGACTCCCCTCCTGTTATTGGCTAACTTCAACTATTGGCTAACTCGTCTATTATTGGTTAACTTCTGGAAGCTACTCTACAGGTCTCCTTACAAGGATTGGGAACTATGGGCAGTAAATTTAGACATTGCATAGCTCAGTATAGCTACAACTATATAGGTGGCTACAGTGGTCAGTTCTCTGTGTGGGCCAAGGGGACACGATGTCCGTGTGTGGACGATGTGACAACAGTTTTTACGATCCCTTTTACTCACATTACCTAGAGCCAACCACGAATCAGTGCTAGTGCAGCCTCTGAAGCTCCGGGAGGGAATTCTGGAGGTTCTGAGCTTCACACAAGGCATGTCCATAAACTGAGAATGAGATAAACTTGGACGTGTCTCTATCTGCAGGTGAAGGCTCTGGAGACACAGGTTCAGTTGTGACTACAGTAGTTTTTGTGTAGAACAGGGACGTGTACCCCCAACCCCCCCCAACCGCCTCTTTTCCGTGGGCATCACTTAACATAACACACATTACCCAAATTAGTGAGAAGAATCAAAGAATTCATGTGATGCTTAAACGAAATGTTAGAAACTGCAGACATGTAGCTTAGTTTACCTACCACAAAATTAGCAGCCTATTTAAATAATGGGTTGCTTTCTTCTTTCTTTCTTTTATTAGTTTATTTGGCAGGGACAATGTGCAAAAACATTAAAGTTGCTTTACACCAGATTATAGCTGAAGCTAGTTTCCACCTGTAGTCCCTGAGCAGGTGAAAATTACAATATAAAAATGTAAGCAGTATAGTCAATAATCAATCGATACACACTCACACACTACAAATTACCAGTTATTACACAATAAAATTTTACAATAAAATCTTACTAAGATTATAACATACCAATTACCATTCTTAACTCTTTCTCTACCGGAGACGTCGTTTGACGTCAGAGCGATTCCAGACGTAGTCTACCGAGACGTCGATTGACGTCAAAGCCGTTTTTCAGCGGGGGTTGCTAGGATACGTCCGGGAGCAACTTGTAATTCATAGTTCAAGGTGTAATTCACACATCCAACCCCTAGGTGGTGATCGTGTGTGTGTTAGTTTGGCGATCGGGGGCGGAGAGCCCAGAAGCGCTCACCGTGTGTACTGAGTAGTGGAGCAATATGGCGTTAGCTGCCTAGCGGCAGCTAACAATCAATCGGTTTTTACGGAGTGATCCGAGCGGTCGGAGTGGTCTTGGGACCCAAGGTCCCGGACCACAGGACCGCGGAGACACGCCGGATCAGGCAAGGACGGCAAGAAAGAGATCTCGTCTGTCCGAGGCAGGGGCCATGTCTATTCGGGTCTCAGACCCGGAGGACAGCGAATTTGAGTCCAGCGAGCCAGACCCCGACCCGCCCCTGAGCGGCTGCCGTCGGGATCCTCTGGGAGAAGCAGATCCCCCTCTCCAGAGGAAGAGATGGGTAAGAACTAAGTTTACGTGCTGTGTGGTGAATCAATGAATGAACTTACTTTATCCCCTCCCTGCCTGCATGCACTTTTTCCCTCTTGTCCAAATGTCCGGGAGCTACTGTGTGAACGAATGCAGGCGTGCGTGTGTGTGTGTGCGTGTCTGTGCGTGCGTGCGTGCGCGTGCGTGCGTGTGTGCGCGTGCGTAGCTATGTGTATAAAGGTTTATGCGTGTGTGTGTGTGTGTGTGTGTGTATGTAAAGGTTTATGCTTGGGTATGTGTGTGTGTATATGTAAAATTGTATATGTAAAATGCCACTATTTATGTGAAGGAATTTCCCATTTACAGAGCCTTCATCCAGCAGAGGACCTACTTTGCGAGCAGGGGTGGGGACCTCTGCTCGCAAAGCGGAGAAGAAAGGTAAAAAAAAAAAATATATTCTCCCCATTACATTGCAGCAATACAAAAAAATTACATTAGGTAATGTTGTACATTTCTGTCATTTTACAGGTGGTGCATCTGCCACACAAAGTGTGGAGTGGCAACAAAATGTTGGGAACCCAACATGATTCCCTTCACGGCCACCCCTGGACTCCGGAGCGCTGCAGCGGAGCTGAAGTCTGACGTGCCAGCAGACTTCTTTGAGCTCCTCATCACAAATGAGCTGCTTGCACACATTACTGAGCAGACAAACCTTTATGCTCGCCAGTACTTTGCCGCTCTCCCTGAAGGCCAACAACACACACACACACGCACACACACACACACACACACACATACATGCACGTGCACACATTGTTCACGCACGTGCACACATTGTTCACGCACATGCACACATTGTTCACACGCGTGCACACATTGTTCTGTTGTTATTGTAACTGTTGTTATTCTCTCAAGATTGTTCTCTTTGTCAATTTGTATATAGTTATTTCTTATATTTGTAAATAAAAATAAAAAAATTTGCAATCAAAAATCTTTCTCTGTTATTTTAGATGTTTGAGGTGTCACTAAATCAATAAGTATTGATGTCAAAGTCACTTATCTGCTTGTAATACCTCCTTTCACAAAAAGCTCATTTTCTCAAATTTGTTGTCAAAAAACAGTGTTTTTGCTGAAACTTTGCTATGTTCTACTATCAATTACTTGAGAACCGAAAAGGTTAGAAACATAATTTTTTTTTCCAGGTGAAAGATGAGAGTCAACACTTTATTTTGATGTGTGCTACGTTTATATAGTGAAAGAACTCCGTATTCTGTGAGTCTTGAAAAATCAGTGAAAATGCTCTAAATCTCTGGTAGTCAGGGGCTTAGATTTTGAAAACAGGCTGGTAGTGAAAGAGTTAATGCTGACACTGCTGATCCTCTAATAATAAGTTCTTAACATTAAATGAAAAGTGTTCCATGTCAGAGGAAAGTTTCAGACTTTGTGGTAATTTATTCCATTCTTTGATGGCTTTGAAAGAAAAATCTGTCTGTGCGAAGGCTTGTCTACAAGCTAGCTAGCTGTCCGATTGTTTAGGCTAGGGGTGTTAAACTCATTTTGGTCCCAAAGGGGCCGGATCAGAAAACTCATGGCATATATACCCCAGAAATAGCAATAAATCCAAATGTTTGTGCAGAGAAACGCAAATCTATTACAGAAGTCTTTTTTATTTGATTTTCTTTTACAAAATATTATAATATTATGAACAACCTGAAACTTTAAGAAAAATGCAGTTTCAACACAAGCACACAGGTTTCCCATTCACCTCCATGAATAAATAAATTTTTCTGGTAGAATCCTGCACTCGGCGTCCACTTCTTTCATTTTTGACATTTTGCTGATGAGGGTGTCACGGTTTAAGAGCGTTTGGAAAGAGGCAACGAAGAGGCACAGAAAATTACCAATATTTTAATAGAAAATTAAAATATAATTAAAATATTTTACAAGAAAATCAGCCAAGGGCCAGATTGAAGGTCTTGGAGGGCCAGATCTGTCCCCCGGGCCGCATGTTTGACACCCCTGGTTTAGGTTAAACGTGGCAAACTGAACATGTATTTATGAACATTTTTATTCAATTCATAAACCTTCATGGTGATCATTTGTTATACATCTTAATCTCACCTTTTACAACAACGTCAAGGCAGTCAACAAGACAACCGCGACAAACTCTTTCCACATGCAGCTCGGGTCTGGTGCCGGTCACATGTATGTAAACAGAGTCCACTCCCCCTTCTGACTTTCACTCTCGGTGACCAAATGGAAGTGAATGAGGCTGCTTTGATTTTATGAAAAATGTTTTGAGTGGTGATTTTTTTTGCTTTCATTTTCAAATCTAGGCCTAGGCCAGGCATGTCCAAACTATGGCCCGTGGGCCAAATGCAAATTTTTCTTGGCCCTCAGGCTTCCAGGTGAATTGGCCCAAATTACCTTGAGCAGAACTTTTGACTGCAAGTTTTTTTAAATCTACCTTGATAAGACAATATTTAATATTTATTGTGTGGTTTTGAGGATCTTAGCATGAATAAAGGACTGATAGTTTATTCTAATGTGTTAAACATGCAGATATTTCAATTAGTCACTGCACTGAGCACCAGTTGATCGGCCCTCTGCTTCGTCTGTTTTTAAATATGTGGCCCTTGATGAAAAAAGTTTAGACACCCCTGGCCTAGGCCTATGAACTTCTGTATCCATTGAACAATTTATTATTATTATTTTTATTTATTTATTTTATTTTATTGTTTTAGACTTGGAAGGGCAACGTCAGTCCAGGAGGGCATAAGGGCAACCTGAGCACGTCACTGGTGTAGAATCTCTCAGTCGTCCAGGTAGAAGCCACGGCAAAAGGAGAAATTCAATTTGTCAATTGGACAAATGTTTATTTGGTCAAATGCATTTCGCAGCTCATCCAAGCTGCTTTTCTCAACTTATCAGAGCACAGACTACATACAGTTCATTTAATAGTCCATCCATCCATTTTCTTCCGCTTCCCTGGGGACAGGTCGCGGGGGTCTAAGCAGTCTAAGCAGGAACTGATTTAATAGTCAATAGTTAATAGTTGTTGTTTTTATTATTATTATTATTATTATTATTATTATTATTGATAACAGGAGAAGTTCAATTTGTCAACTGGACCAAGTTTGTTTGGTTGAAAACGTTTCGCCGCTCATCCGAGAGGCTTCGTCAGCTCTAATAAGAATACTGGTAAGACACTTGCTTATATCTTGCTGTAGGGAGGAGCTACCTAGCTAACTACTTTCCGGAACTATCTCATTGGTTTCGGTCTTTTGTTTCTCTGGCGTCTAGCTGACGATCTCTATTCATCCCTACACGCCTGCTTTTTACACCTCTGGCCCTGACCTGGCTAACCCTATTGTTTCCCTGTTTGTTTGATCTAGGCTTAATAATGGAATTGTAGATGGGATGCAAATTATATCTTACGCCACCATTTCTGTTCAGAGAAGGATTCTCTTTTTTGACAAAAATAGCCTCTTTAACTCCCCTCTCAAACCAATTCTTTTCCCTGGCTAAGATCTGAACCTCACTGTCCTCAAAAGAATGTCCCTTGCTTCTACAGCAAGATATAAGCAAGTGTCTTACCAGTATTCTTATTAGAGCTGACGAAGCCTCTCGGATGAGCGGCGAAACGTTTTCAACCAAACAAACTTGGTCCAGTTGACAAATTGAACTTCTCCTGTTATCATGGATTCTACCTGGACGACTGAGGGACTTTTCACGCATTATTATTATTATTATTATTATTATTATTATTAACTTATTATTTTTGACTGCATACAATGTGATTTTATTTCCATCTATTTTCATGTCCTCTTGTTCTTCCTGTTTCTTCGTTACAAACATACCTGGAGTTCATTCGTTCACATTATTTCACACATAAACCCTGAGTCCTAAACAGATGTTAACTTGAAAACTATCACTTCATGACATGACAAAGTGGAACAGAGCATTTCGATCTTTTGGAGCTGTAGATACACTAATAATAAAGGATTACTCAAACATGTGTGAATGAAAAAACACAACTCTGGCTTGTGTTTTTGAGGGTGTAACATTTTAACATGGCTAACATCTCACAAGAATCCATTTTGTGGATTTTTGTGGTTTTTTTCCCCCTTAATACATGTTTTTCTTTTTTAAATAGTCTGCTGATGTACTTGTTTGAATGACGAAAAAGGCTGTTGAGTTCAATCTCAGGCCAGTAATCTTTTCATACCTTCCTGTATCTCTGTGCGTCTGTTTCTCTTCTTGTACTTGTACACCGTCGCTGGATGTACTTGAGTTATTGTGTAAGGCAACATGAATGTACCATCACATTATCACATGTAGTTTAATATGAACTTCATAACATCCTGCAACAGAGGATAAAAACAGGTTTTATAGAGTTTGAAGGGCCCATACAAATATCCAATTTTCTGATCTATGTGAAAATGTTTCCTCATCGCCAACAGACCTGGAGTTGTGTTTTGTTTCATTCACATGTTTAACACAAAAAAAACAAAAAAAAGTTCTTCACAGCTCGGGTGAATATGCTTTCATACTCTGGGTTCTGGGTGAATAGTGTAGGGGTCTATTACACCAGCACCCAAACATCACCATCCATCCATCCATCCATCCATTTTCTTCCATTTTCTCCGTATAGGTCCAGGTCTGCTGCCCAGATCACAGCGCACCAGCCCTGATGGAGTATAATATGAGTATAAAATGAGTATAATATGGGTATAAAATGAGTATGAGTATCAGAATCAGAATCAGAATCAGAAAGGTTTTATTGCCATATGTTTGAACATGTTCACAACATTAGGAAATTGCTTCGGTACTTAGAGCGGAATAAAATAGAATAAAATAAAATAGCAGAAAACTTAAATTTAACAAATTTACAAGAAAACAAGAATGTAACAGTGCAGGTGCAGGTAATGGTCAGGTGCAAAAAGAAAAACCAGCACAGGGTCATGTACCTGACACAGAGCGGGGGGTGGGGTCTTGTGACTGACACAGAGCGGGTGGGTGGGAAGAGTCCTCATAAAAGAATACATGGTAAGTTTATTATATGAAATGTTAGTAATTGTGAGGAAAACATCAGAATTTTACTTGCTTATTGTTAATAACTAATGTTTTTTTGATTAACATATGTGTGGGTGTAGTGAATTGTGTCCAGCACATTTGATTTATGTGTACAAGTTTGAAAAGATTTTTTTCTTTTTATATTATAGCTTTCTTTAGTGTTGCCGAAGACAACATTAAACATGTTGTCCCATGCCAATCATTTCCACAGGCTGTGCATTAAGTGTGTAATATTATTTTTCAATTAATAATTTACAACATTTACAAGGATTTGCTGCCCTTTGTGCCATTGGCGTCCTCTAACTAACCACTTTTGTTACCGTTTTATGTGCAGTGGAACATAGGTCTCATTAATCTACTAATCTTAACTAGTCTACTATAAATTATAGTATTTTTAATAACCACAATCTTCAACTTAACAGTGCAGACTCTATTATGAGTTTAATATGAGTATACAGTATAATGAGTATAATATGAGTATAATAAGTATCATATGAGTATAATGAGTAGAATGTGCATCAAAAGCAAAAGAAAAATTCAGTTCTGTTGACAAAAAACATTTCACTACTCATTCAAGAGGCTCCTTCAGTTCTCCTCGTGCAGTGTGGTCGGGTTTGGCTCATTTTCGATGCATTATACGCTGGGATTATCATTTTCTTGAGTGTTGTGCATGGGTAAACATCCAACAGCTGTTGTTAAAGTGCGCTTGCTTTGTGTGCTAATAACACTGAATTCATCACAACAAGTCTGTTTGGTGAGAAATTATGCTTTCATTATTTATATGGACTTGTTGCTGTTGTGGTCGCTCGTTTGGACTGTAGCAATCCGCTCCAAAGTGAACCCAGACTGTTTGTGCTTATCTGGGTAAGCCTGTGTCACGGTGATAAGTGCTGGACTGGTGCATGCACTTTGGAAAATATGGAAGGAACCAAACCAAACACTCCTACACTGAAAATATAGGAGTAAAGGATGGACAGCGTTGCGTGTGAAAAGATGTTGGGGAGAGTAAATGTAAATAAAGTAATGGCAAAGTTGGATGGAGTGTGAGAGTTTGCATCTGTTTTACCGTCACCTCTGGTCCCTGGTTTAAGATCTCTGTTCCTACTCTCACCTCATGTCAACATCAGGAATACAAGTCCAAGATCCAAATGAGTTTTCGTGCACAGAGTGTCAGAGCTGCCCCTCAGCTGCTCCTCCACGTCGAGAGGAGCAGCTGAGGTGACACTCAGACACTTAGGGCCTGTCCACACGACAACGTTTTTTGGTGGAAACTGAGAAGTTTGTATTTGTTTTGGTCTTTCGTCCACACGGCGCCGGCGTTTTGGGGGGGAGAAATCTGTTCCAGAGTGGAGAAATCTGAGAACGCCGGGGTTGTGTTGTCGTGTGAACGAGCAAAACGCAGCTTTTGGAAAGCGATGATGTTGCGATGTTTGTTTGGGGAAGAGAAAGGACTTTATGCGCATGAGCTCTTTGTAGTACAGGGGGTCCTCGGGTTACGACGGTCTCGGGTTACGACGTTTCGTGGTTACGAACGCGCCCCCATTAAAAAAAATATGTATATATTACGCGTCATTCCGTCTTACACGGTTTAGCGTGGTAAAAGATGTAAACAAACGCACGCGGCGCGCGGCGCACGGCGCAAGAATACGCTCTGTTGTGGTTGTAGGGAGAAGAAGACAGCCTCGTGTGTGTGCCCAATGTGGGCGGAAGTACCTGATGTGGACTCTGATCTGCTCCTATGAAAGCGGCAGTGATAACCAAGCAGCGTAGTGGTCTAATTATTGAGATGGAAAGGTTATTGGTGCTTTGGTTGGAAGATCAAAGGCAAAATCCGGTTTACGACGAAATTCGGGTTACGACGCGTCTTAAGAACGGATCAACGTCGTAACTCGAGGACTCCCTGTATTGCGTTTCCCGTGGCTCTGGCTGTTTCCTGTTTACAGCACCACATATCGGTGTGGCGTATGTATTACATCGTTTTCACTCAGCGCTCCGTTTTCATCTGGACGAGAATATTTACTGATCCAACATGTGTGTGGATGCGAATTTTTTTCAACCCGCATTTAAAAAAATCCAGGAGCGTTGTCGTGTGGACATAGCCTTAAATGACACTGACACTGCTGCTTAAATATCACCATTTGAGCTTTATTACGCTGCACATTGTGTGTTTTACCTATTTGTATCATATCCATGTTTACTGTACTTTTGCTATGTGTATATGTGATGTTTTAGTCATGGTGTTTATTGTCTTGTTTATCAGATGTTTTATGTTCACTGTGGGCCTAGGGGGCGCTGCAATTTCCAATCCTGTGTGTGCAACCTGTACATATGGTTTTTGACAATAAAGCTGACTTTAAAATTTGAGGTTGATTGACCTCTTGGCCTCTCTGGTCATGTCCAACTGGGAGTCTGTGAGTCCCTGCTCAGATTGCTGCCTCTGTGACCAGGTACCGGATAAAGCAAAAGCAGATAAGATAAGATAAGATAAGATAAGATAAGATAAGACTTTATTGATCTCACACAGGAGAAATTTACTTGCCACAGTAGCTCCAGGACATTTGGACAAGAAAGAAAGTGCATGCAGGCAGCAGGCTTGGGGAGTAACGGATTACATGGAACAGCGTTAAGTAAAAGGATACAAAAAAAAGGTAACTGTATTCCCCTACAGTTACAAAGAAAAAGACGTACTCAGATTACAGGTACATTTAGTGAAAATGGGGATTACTTAGCAGGATTACAATTTAAAAGCATTTTATGTTATTTCATTTTTTTCATTTAAAGCCGGAGGTCATATGTAGGGAAAACAGAACGTACAGACTCGTGCGCCGCGCACCGCGCGCTCTGTGAAACAAACTTGCAGCGGCGCGCTCTGTGAAACAAACTTGCAGCGGCTCGCACTGAACTTCACGCAGGTCGCGCACTACGGACTAAACTTGCAGCGGGCATGGTTTCAAAAAACGCATTTAGCGGGTGGAAATTTAGGGAGAATTTTATTTTTAAAGAAGACAAAGGGAACAACATCAGAGTGCAGTGCAAATTGTGCCTTCCAGCGGTTAAACACCTGTCAATGTCCAAGGATTCTACTTCAAATCTCAAGAAACATTTACAGGTAAGATCGCTAATATTAACGCTTTGATACTGACAGGCCCTAAATGTCCTGCTTCAGTCATGTTATGTGTGAATATGAGTCATTTCTTTGTCTTGATTCATTGGTAGGAGCCAGTTTCGAGTTAGCTATCGACTAGCAAACTATTAGCAAGCTAGCTAACGTTTGCGGTCACAAGTACACTTTGTGCATTTGTAGAACGATATTACAATATTTAAACATTATCTAGGCAACATAGTCATGTTAACTGATCCATGAAGACCCTTTAGACAATTCCGAGCAAAGCTGTCCTTAGATGTAGCCCAGCACGCAAGATGGACGAACATCCTGTCCAGCTGCGGAGATCGGGCAAGATGACTGTCCCGATAAAACTAAAACTTTAACTGAAAATATAATTTCGTTGAAGTCATAGGTGTTTAGGTGTTTGGTTTAGTGAGTGACCTTGTTTACTAGTGACGTGGCTTATAGTGAGAACAGTTGTTAAAACTACACATAGAACTGTACTTGTCCTCCTAAAAACTTTTAATTGTATTGTAGTTATTTATATTTACAACTATCACTAATGCCACTAATGATAACTTTTATGATGATGGGTATTGTTATTGTTGTTATTATTATGTTATTTAATTAATTAATTACTGAATTAAGCATACTCTATCATTGTATCATTGTTCTGTTTCAAAAATGAAAGCAAGCATTAACTGCTTCAAAATTATTAGAGACTGTTTGTCTTTTGAAAGCGCCTGTGTCTTTGTAAATTCAATTATTCTTTCTCAGCTGTCGTACTGCACTACTGTTTGGTCTCACACCAACCCGACCACTCTAAAGCCTCTCGAACGACTTTATAACCGTATTTATAAAATTTTAGACAAAAAACCAATCAGATTTCATCACTGTCTAATTTTATCCAAATATAAGTTATTAAATTTTACAAATTTTTGCAATTTTAGCATTGTAAAGCTTGTTTTTAAATGTTTGAATAGACTTGCACCTGAACCTCTCAGCAGATGTGTAAACAGACTCTCCACAAGGTCCACAAGAGCCACCACACATGGGGACTGCAGAGTTCCCTTTTGCAAGACGTCATTTGCACAGACTGTATTCTTCCGCCGTGCGCGGAGCAAACCTTTGGAACTTTTTACCTGCTCATATAAAAACTATAACCAGACTCTCCACTTTTAAGAAACAGACTAAGTCCTGGTTTATTCACCAGCAGCAGTGTGATCATGTGTGACTGCATGTACAGTATGTTTGTGTGTTTGTGAGGGGAATGACAGTGCAAGTGTGTTTTATGTGCCTATGTTTAGTGTGATATTGTTGTTTTAGCTTATCTTATCATTATCTTATTATTTTAACTTATTGTTGTTTTAGATTATCCATCTCTTTTATTCTTCATTATCAATACATTTCAACTTTTTTACTTACTGAAATCTGTTTAAAAGCCCTCCTAGGGACTGGTGTTGCGAATTAGCCATTGGCTAAAACACTGTGGTACCTGCATCAGATGTTAATCTATGTTTGTTGTATCTGTCCCTATCAAATAAACAATAAAGTAAAGTAAAGTAAGTTTGATTTTTAATTTCTGCTTTGTGATTATTATTATTATTACTTTTTTTTTTTTTTCAGAGGAAGCATCCAAGACATCTGCATTTGAACAAAGGAAGGGAAGACACCATTCCATCTGAGATGAGTGAACATGGACAAGCACAAGAAGTCTCACATCCTCCTTATAAACAAGCAAAAATTGGACTTGGACACAGCACATCCCAGAGTGCTGTTAGTAGACTGATATTTGAATTTGTGATTGATGATGTTCAGCCTTTCTCCTTGGTTGAGCAGCCTTCATTCAAAAAGCTCATAGAGGGCATCAGTGGGGGCAAAACAGTCATGTGCAGAAAGACACTCGTGCAACATATTGAGAATTTGTTGCCATGAAAGAAAACTTGACTGCAACACTTAAGAAAGTGACACATGTGTGTACAACAGCAGACTTGTGGACTGCACACAACAGAAGTTTTTTTTGGTATGACATGCCACTGGATTGAGGAAGATACTCTTGAGCGGAAGTCAGCGGCTGGTTAGCTCAACTGGTAAGTCATGGACTTTCCCCCTGGGGGTTGTGGGTTCAAATCCCCCCCGGGCAATGAGCTAACCAGTGTGGGTCCTTGGGCAAGACCCTTCATGGTACTGCCCCCCGGGCACTGAAAAAAAGATGGCTGCTCACTGCTCCTGAAAAGGATGGGTCAAATGCAGAAGTCAAATTTCTCCCGTGTGTCACTGTGTGTCATTGTGTGTGAGACCAATAAAGGCCTAAGCTTAAGCCTAAGCAGCACTGGCCTGTGCGCGAGTGAAGGGACGGCATACTTTTGATGTCCTTGCAGCAAAAATCTGCGAAATACATTCAGACTTCAAAGTGCAACACAAAGTAAGGGCCACAGTTACAGACAACGGAAGTAATTTTGTTAAGGCTTTCCAGGAATTCAAAACAACTGAGGAGGCAGCGCCAGATGACTTTGATGATGGAATCAGGTTCTTGGATATGGATGCAGTTCTGGAAATGGAGGGAGAGGAAGAGCTTCAATTTTTCCTTCCCCCTCATCAACGGTGTGCAGCACACACACTCAACCTGATTGCCACTAATGAGGCGGACAAAGCAGCATCAACAGGGCCCTCTCGGAGATTGTATCGAAGTGCAATGGGAAAGTGTGCATTTATATGGAACAAAGCACATCGATCATCAGCAGTTGCAGAAGTAGTGCAGGATATTGCCAGTATGCGGGTTTCCGTTCCATGTGTCACAAGATGGAGCTCTGAATATATGGCCATTTCCAAACTGATTTCCAAAGAGAATCCGTCATTAAACAGAAATGGGGGAGTTAGACATAACTTGTCTCCCATTTATAATGCGATTCTTAGACCAGTCAAACAGAGCCAGGGCAGAGGGGTGGAGAGGGTCGTTAGACGTTGAATAGGGGGTCGAAACCAGCCGTCAGAGTAATTTGAAAAACAAAGAGACAGATTAGGGGGGATCGGTTTCAGAGCTTTTGTCATTGTAGGACGCGCCTCCGGGCAGCTAGATATAAGCAGGGTCTAACCAGTACAATAACCAGAGCTGACGAAGCCTCTCGGATGAGCGGCGAAACGTTTTCAACCAAACAAACTTTGTCCAGTTGACAAATTGAACTTCTCCTTTGATCATTGCATAAATATCACATTTTTATTCTGTTTTATTCATTTAATGATGCATCTGAATTGGGACAGTCCATTAATAAAATATCTACATTTCATCCATTGCCCCAAGGCAGCAAAAACTTTCACATCAACAGCCTCATCATTCTGTGTACGTTCACATAACTTGACTTGTTCTATTGGTGATTGTATTATATATATTTTAAAGTCATAAAAAATATAAGAAAAGCTGTGCCAGTCCCATTGTCCCTGACTTGGCCACAGCACAGCGATCAGAAGCTGCAGAAGCTGGACGGTGACAGACACATTGATCCAGTGTCTCCGTGGAACAGCAGGACGAGTCTGAGCCTGGACTAACTCCTTATCAACAGCATTTTGTGGAGCAGGAGGAGGGAGAGGCCACACGAGTCCAGGCTGTGAGGTTTAGTTAGATACTTCTGTTTATTTGGATCCTCGTTAGCTGTTACCTTTACAATGGCCTGGGTATAAAACATCATACAGTTAAAGCTAGAGTGTGTAACATTTAGCCAAAATTAAAACAGAAAAATATGTCTTCTTACTTTGAGTGAGCTTGCATCTTTGCAGACCTGACCCTTATTTGGCTTGGAGAAGGTCTTCATCCTGTTTATTTTGGTGGAAATGTGGTTGCTTTGGCTATAATATTCTATAATAAGGCATAAAACGGTCTATCTCCATTGAGAATGTTTAGATAGATGGTTTTAACTTTCTATTTTCATGCAGGTGACGTGCCACCTCCAGATAGTTCCATTTTGTACCTTTACAACATAGTATGACAATATAAAACACTAAATCAACTTGTTACTACAATGTGCTGTTTGAATAGTACTATCTACTCTGTCTAGTCTCAGGGATGAAAGAGTTCCGCTTTTTAGCGGATCTCCGCTTTTTTTTTTTAGCCGCGTGGTAATTTTTTTTTTTTTTTTTTCAAAATACGTTGAAATTTTGGGTGTGTATTATCAGGGATGAAAGAGTTCCGTTTTTTAGCGGATCTCCGCTTTTTTTTCAGCTGTGGGGTAATTTTTTATTTTTTTTTTAATATCTGTGCAAATTCGTTGAGAAAGATTTTGGGTGTATATATATGTGTAGTTGTGTTTAGGGTCGCCAACTGTCCCTTGAAAAACAGAATCGTCCCGTATTCAGAACAAAAGTACGTGTATCTCGTATTAAACTTCGTATTAAACTGCGGGCCGCGCGAACCCGTGTCTGGAGCCGCGGACCGAGCGAGTGAGCGCAGCTCTTTCGTAACAGCGTGTACCATTGCATGTACACAGGTTAAACTTTATAAAACATCCTATATACCTCATCCTACCTGCCCGTGCCTCACTTAACGCGTCGCTCCTCGCTTTTTCACCTGCGCCTTTTAGCGCACATAAGCTCCTCCTCAATGCCTCTGATTAGACGAAGTGCAAAGCAAAAACAAATCCAATATATACTACTAGTACCTGTTAATAAAATGTGGGTTTTTTTGTACTTTTATGTACAGTTTTACTTTATTGCTAACATATAGCATATAGAAATCCAAATTTCAGAAATTTAAAATTTTCCAGCGGGGGGGTGTGGGCGTGGGCGTGACTTTCAGCTTTTTTCATGTTTGGCCACTTTCATCCCTGTAGTCTTTTTTTTGGCAATTTAAACAAAAACTAGATATACAGTATTTACTCCTTTGTGGTTAAAAATGTAATTTTTAAAAAAAGCTCCAGTGGCATCTGAAATGTCCTCCCCCTCACTCTCCTCTTTAGTCCTCCAGGTTCTGCCCACTTAAGCAGTTCTATTTGAAATGTTCTATTTGAAATGCAGTTGTGGGCTTAGTTTAGGTGTTTAGTCTCTCTTTAAAATGCATAAAAACTGAAAGATGTCCTTTATATATTTTCTAAAGTAGGGTCAGCTGCTTGTCTCCATGGATATATATTGGAATATTAAGTATTTCTATAGTATTTATCTGAACAAATATACATTTGTACCATGATAACAGAATAGAATTAAACCTATCTTTGATGCTGTATGGGTGTAGAACATGTATCTCTATCAAAACAGACAGAAAGCATTTGATTTTGCGCATTTACCATCACCTGGTGCAGTTCTGTATTGTTTGAAGGAACCCAGGTTCAGAAAAATGTATTTATTCTTTTGAAATTTACTTTGGAATGGGCTTTATTCACACTTACGGGTTTGATTCATGCTCAAATCTGGGAAAATGGCCTGATTTTCTTTATCTAGACCAGAGGTGTCAAACTCATTTTGGTCCGGGGGCTGTAGCCAACCTACTTTGATCCCATAGGGGCCGGATCAGAAAACTCATGGCAAATATACCCCAAAAATAGCAATAAGTCCAAATATGTGTGCAGAGAAATGCAAATCTATTACAGAAAAATATTGTAATATTATGAGCAAACTGAAACGTTAAGAAAAATGCAATTTCAACACAATGTTTTAACATTAACTTTGCATTTTGCATTTGCATTTCACAGAATTTAGTCATACAGAGGTGTTGGAGATGCTGCTCTGCTAAACTGTGCAGAAAATTACCAATATTTTAATAGAAAATTTAAATATAATTAAAATATTTGAATAGAAAAATCAGTCAAGGGCCAGATTAAAGGTCTTGGAGGGCTGGATGTTTGACACCCCTGATCTAGATGTTATTGTATTCTTTTTTCCTTTTACAAATTGCCTATTAATTTGTGTATTATAATCTGTACAACTTAATTAAAAAAAGAAAATAGACTGTGAAGTGAAACTGAAGATTAGAGTCCCGTCCCCCATGGAAAGCTTTGGCAGGTTGTGAAGACGCTGCTGCTGAATCCACGGTTTTATCACATGCCCAGAGTCGGGAATTACCCCAGAAGTCGTCGTTCGCATGTTTCCAAACGTCTTCTGGTAAACATGTAGAGCCATCTAAAGTTTGCCGTGGCAGATGGTGAATGCAAGCCTGTTCAACTATTTTCACCTTAGACCTGTTACAAGCCCAGATAAGTTTGATCGACTTTCCCATTGACAAACACAGAGCCGGTGCACATATGTGACCGACCGTGGCAAAACCAATCACAAGTCGTTCTGGAGGCATTTTGAGTTATTCAGATTCTGAAAGTGTAGATTCTAAGATTTCCAATGATGCCTTACACATGGAAATCTGATAACATTTGAAGAAATTGTGGCGACTTGAAAGCAGCTTGAAAAAACGCATTAAAGATTCTCTTGTCCAGGCCTTCAGAACTCATTTGCATGACATTAAGCTAAGCCCTCCCCCATCACTGACATCACTGTGGTGTTTACATTCAGGAAAGGCCAGAATTAGTGCAGAATTATACTTTGTTAAAATGGAAATCCTTTTATAACAAGAAGTCTATATAATCATTCAATAATTCAGTAATTAAGTTAGATTAAGTTAAAAAGTTAAGTTAAAAATCCCCTATATTAGAACACTAATAGGACACTATACACACACACACACACATGTCCTGTTTTAGTCCCAGTTTAGTCCTACATGTAGCAGAAATACGGTAGGCTGCAGTGAGAAGCCCCGCTCGGTCCCGCACACGACGGCAGCGGCCGTCATGAAATATGACCGCCACACGAAAGCTGAATTAGTATTTAAACATGTCCTAAAGTCTATAAAGTAAATGTGTTCCTGCAAACATCATCGGGTATACTTACTTGCCTCCATCCACGGTCTTTCAACAGTAAAGTGTCCGATCGCATTCTGTACATGAGCTTCTGAGAAACGTGTCCCATGTCTCGAGGAGAGACTCCTTCCTTCTTATGTAGCATTTACAGTCAAAGTTATGGATTTTTTAAGTTAAAGGTCCCATGGCATGAAATTTTCACTTTCTGAGGTTTTTGAACGTTAATGTGAGCTCCCCTACCCTGTTTAGCCCCCCCCCATGGTTAAAAGTTGTGAAATGTCTAAACTGAGCATTTGCGATCCTTTTCTGCGTTACAAAAAATCGGAGCTCAAACGGGCGAGTTTGAACAAGGCACCTGATTGACGTCAGCTCGAAAAAAGAAATGCAAATGCAGTTCCACCCCCGTCTGTCTGAACTCAGCGTCTCTGTAAATCACGCCCAGAGAGTTTGGACTGCGAATGCGCTAGGCAATGCGAAATGCGTTTTTTTATTTGCCTGGAGGCACGTCCGAGTGTTTCTAGGCTCGGAAGTCCTTTATCTGAGCCTCTGGACCTTTGAACAGCAGTGGTTTAATTTTATTTTATGTGGAAATGTGTTTATTTTTCAATGGAACGCTTCTAATCTCTCCCCCGTGCAAAAACAAGGAAATGGATCAGCTGTCGGCTCTGAGCTCTGAGCGGAGCGTTTGGCCACGCCCCCACCCTCTACTATTGGCCAGCTGTTTTCTCCTCATTTGCCTTCAAGCAACAACGCCCAGAATAAAGAGTTTGAGAGAGATATTTATGACTCTTTCTCATCTTATCTCTGTTTCTCATGCACTGAGTGTTGATTTTGAAAAAGGATTCATTTACAGTATTAGGGAACCATTAAGG
Organism: Paratrypauchen microcephalus; assembly: GCA_036785185.1. Classification (NCBI taxonomy): domain Eukaryota; kingdom Metazoa; phylum Chordata; class Actinopteri; order Gobiiformes; family Gobiidae; genus Paratrypauchen; species Paratrypauchen microcephalus. Next base: position 216,633 of record JAVJIX010000212.1, on the reverse strand, counting down.
AGCCATATAAAAGCATCAGGAAGTACCATGTCATGGGATCTTTAAGGCTCCTGTTGAAGTGCAGCTACATATTCACGAGCTGCGCACAGCTGATAGGCGGAAAAAGAAAAGAAAAGAGTGCTAATGTCACGTGATTGGTCCGCAGCGGTAGGATGGTAATTTAGACACACCTCGATTCTTTCCAAAAAACAAGCCAATTTCACACAGCCAAAATGTATGCTTTTTAAGCAGCCAATGCTGTTCTCTGAAACATGGAGTGGGTTCTTCATGATCTCAACTAGCACATTCTGCAAAAAAAAAAAAAAAATCACAAATTTAACTAAAATTTAGCTAAATTTAACAAAAAACTCGATTATCTGGGTTTCGCTAATCCAGAGTTGCGGCCTCTTTCCGGATGCTCAGTCACATATATGTCCCGTTAAGAGCCAGATAACGTTAATGCCATACTGAGGAACATTCCAGGTAAAGCAATAAAGACTCCACTAGAAAAGTTACACACTGATACACGTCAGTTTGTACTTTATGTTTGTAGTTGAGAAAGTTGGACGTCGAAACCCGCTCCTGACTATTGAAGTTGTAGAACAGTAAAGTCCATTGACCCACAGGTTAACGGTTTTATTCCAACTCCCACAGGTGCATTGTTGTTGTATCCTTGGGCAAGCGTCTACATACTCTGACCCTGAGGTGTGTGAGTGTTAAGTGGCTCCTTGGATAAAAAGAATATAGAAAATAGAAAAGCACGCAATTTATTTCTCAGACATTATGTTATAAGCTGGGGGACTGACGTTCACACTGTAGAAGAAGAATCTCATAAAAAGAAAAAAGACATATCCTTACAAATCCATAAACGTATTTCTATTTCTTATTATTATTTCTTTGGGATTTGCTCCAGAAACTTTTTAAATTTTAATCTCATGGTTAAAATTCCTTTCAACTGAAAACAAACACCTTAAAAGTGGAATAATGGGACTTCATTCTGAGGCTGTCGTGGAAAAACAGTTTGATTTTGGTTTATTTTGACTGCCAGAGGAGACACTGAAGTTTGTGCAAAGTTTTTTTCCCATGTGGATAACCATAAAATAGGCAAGCTGGCAGTTTAATAGCAAATTCTGCATCACACTGTGTTCAGTGACATCAGGGGCACTGGATGTCGATGGGAAGAGCACGTCCAGGCTGGTCATGGAGCATTTTAAGCCCGTCTGAAGAGTTTGAGTGCCCATTTCAGTATCAGTGTCACAGGTGTCATTTTCGGTGAAATTGGCCCTGTGCCCTGTAACAAAGACGAGTGCACCTAGAGGAGTTTGGTGTGCTTTTGACACATCTGTCTGAACTCAGCAATAGAACCATGACCCATGCTCTCCAGCTCTGTTTTTATCTGTAGTAGAAGTCTAGAATGTTGAGATGTTGAGTCACCTGAGCCCTGACTTACTAGTCCATCTAAAAAAATTTGAATATCATGAAAATGTTCAATTTTTTTGTCACTTACTTCATAAAGTCAAGCCCATATACAGTGCCTCTTGAAACTAATACACCTTGAACTGTTGCGCATTTTTACAACCATAAACATGAAGATTTTATTTTGAATTTTTTACTGAAAGTTCGCACACAAGTAACAGACAACTGTGAAGTGAAAGCAAAATGATACATGAAAAGTGGGGCGTGCACTAGTATTCATACAGCTTTTTCTCAGTGCATTAAATTGCCTTTTGTTTATTTGATGTTTATTTGAGCAACTTGCAGGTTCCACTTAAGCGTAATTTTACAAATACAAACTCAAAATACAAACAAATACAAACTTATGTCACATGTCTCTGCAGTTCCTTTTGCTCAAAATGGAGCAGGTGGAAGTATAAACTTATTTACTCCTGCTCCATATTCTCACACATTCCATACTGACAGCTATTATAATCAGTGTTGGGCAAGTTACTCAAAAACTGTAATGCACTACTTATTACTTGTTACTGTCATTTTAAAGTAATGCCTTACATTAAAATATTACTCTAAATAAAAAGTAAGGCATTACACTACTTTTGCATTACTTTAGTTACTCTCGCCAAAATGACTGGAAATAAGGATTTGGCAATCTACAGTGCAAATCTCTCATGTGTCATGACTTTCACCTGCATCCAGGAGGTTTTGGGAGCCTGCAGACTGAAAACCAACATGTTCAGTAATTGCTTCTTACCCGCTTACAATACCAAAAGATAAATCGTCCTTTCCCTTCTTGCCACACCTTACCATGCACCCCAGCACCTGTTCACTGCCATCCTCTTCAATTCTGTAGCAAATGGCATTTTCACATTTGGTATACACATCTGTGTATATAGCCCATATGTATAGCTATTAAGATAGTTCCAGCTGTATTGCCCTCTAGGAGCTAGCACTATCCGATTCTTCTGGTTCTGTCATCCTTTGTCAGTCTGCCAGTTCGAGACGAAGTAAAAGGAAATGGAATGGTCTGCGCGGACTTTTATATCACTAGCTGATCTCGCGGAACTTTGTCTGAAATGTAATGTTCTGCGTGGACTTATCAGATTCAGTAGCTGATCTCGCGGTGATCCGCGAACTTTGTATGAAGAAAACGCAAAACCCACAAAAACAAAGCAGGTTAAAAATGCATTGTAATGTGCATTATGGCATTGTAACGAGTAATATATTACCGATTTTCTTCCCTGTAATGCGTTACATTACTGCGTTACACCAAAAAGTAATGCATTACAGTAATTAATTACTTTTGTAATGAGTTACTCCCAACACTGATTATAATATATATAATATAATAATATAATACAATACAATATAATACAATACAATATAATACAATATAATACAGTATAATATAATACAATATAATATACATTTCTCATCATTGTTCTGTACAACTCTACATACTATAGAAAAAAAAAAAATGTGCTCCTCACCTTCCACGGTGGTTGGTCTCTCACTCTCTTCCAGCTCGGGTCCTCTACCAGAGGCCTGGGAGCTTGAGAGTTCTGCGCAGTATCTTTGCTGTTCCTAGAACTGCACTTTTCTGATATATATATATATATATATATATATATATATATATATATATATATATATATATATATATATATATATATATATATATATATATATCCCCTTAACTCATCCTATGTCTAAATTAAAATGGTATTTATTTGGGCAGCTCTTAACTTCATCATTTAAATTATTCCACAAATCCACTTCACATCTTGTGATGCACATTTTTTTGCATGTTGTACGGAAAAATAATTTGTTAAAATTTAATTCATTTCTTAAGTTATAATGTCCTTCTCTGTTGCTAAATAATAATTGAACATTTCCTAAACCTTTAAAACAAACCTAAAGATGCTGAAGGTTCACACCTTGTCCAAACCATTAAATACGGGCCACCTGTGTGTAATCTACTCTCAGTATAATTACCGCTGTTCTGTGAGGGCCTCAGAGCTTTGGTTGGAGTGTATTGGTCACTCAACAATATCATCAGAGGTCAGAGATAAAGTTGTGGAGAAGTTTAAATCAGGGTTAAGTTATACAAAGATTTCCCAAGATGTAAATATCTCACGGAGCACTGTTCAATCCATCATTCGGAAATGGAAAGAGTATGGCACCACTGCGAACTTACCGAGACACAGATGTCCACCTAAACTAACAGACCGAACAAGGAGAGCACTGGTCAGAAATGCAACCAAGTGCCCTAAGATGACTCTGGAGGAGCTGCGAAGTACTGCTGCTGAGCTGGGGGAATCTGTACATGGGACAACTATCAGTCATACTTGCGTGAAGAGTCCCTCAGTCGTCCAGGTAGAATCCATGATAAAAGGAGAAATTCAATTTGTTAACTGGACAAAGTTTGGTCGAAAACATTTCACCGCTCATCCGAGAGGCTTCGTCAGTTCTGGTTCTATAAGCAGGGTCTAACGAGCACTAGAACCAGAACTGACGAAGCCTCTCGGATGAGCGGCGAAACGTTTTCGACCAAACAAACTTTGTCCAGTTGACAAATTGAATTTCTCCTTTTATTATCAGTCATACTTTACACAAATCTGGCCTTTATGGACGAGTGGCAAGAAGAAAACCATTATTGACAGGAGACCATAAGAAATCCTGTGTGAAATTTGACAGAAGTCATATGGGGGACACAGCTACCATGTGGAAGAAGGTTCTTTGGTCAGAGGAGACAAAAATTGAACTTTTTGGCCCCAATGAAAAATGTTATGTATGGCGCAAACCTAACACTGCTCATCGTCGTGTGAAGAATCCCTCAGTCATCCAGGTAGACTCCATGGTAAAAAGGAGAAATTTAGATTTATTTCACAGATTGCGCATAATGTAGTAGTGCAGTGGGCGGCAGTAGCTCAGTTGGTAGAGTGTTTGTCCACTGATCCAAAGGTTGGCGGTTCAACTCCCACTCTTGACATAAAAAACATCAGTGGTTGAGCGGTCAGATCCACTGACCCACAGGTTGGTTGGTATGATTCCAGCTCCCACAGATGAATGCTGCCGTTGTGTCCTTGGGCAAGTCACTTACCCCACCTCGCCCCCAGTGTCTGCGTACACTGGTGTGTGTGTGAATGGGTGAATGGTTCCTTGTTGTAAAGCGCTTTGGGTGCCTTGAAGGTGGAAAAGTGCTATATAAAGATGTGACCATGACAGTATTGCACATGTAACAGTAACATTTACAGGGAGGTAGTGACAAACATGATACATTCATATAGAGCAACAGCAGTAAACATATTATGCATAATGAAAGGTAGTTTAGTACAGTATTATTGAGAGTTCAGTATTATTAAGAGTATTGTGCGGTAGGACTGTCTCACAATTATGTAATCGACACAAAAGCAAAAAATGGATCCACAAATGCAGACTCCACATAGAAAGTCAACTACATTTGTTTTCAAATCTCAAAAATACATTTACAAATCTCGAAAATATATTTACAAATGCCTGTGTATTTATATACATTCTATCATTTATTTGTATGCTGCGTTTTTGTATTTGTAATTTGTGTTTGAATATGTATAAATGTATTTATATTATATATATCTTTTTTTATTTATACAAATCTTTATGAGACAGAATTATCTCCATGGAACCTGGTGGTAAACAGAACCACACAGGTTTGTTTTAATCAGTGACAAAATAAATTAAGAATTATATACATCATTATTTAAAATGAATTAAAATGTCAGGCAAACAACTTTTTCAACGGAGCTTAAAAAGTGGCTGGAGAACAATCAAGCCTGTCAACACTAATTTTTATATAACAGCATCTCTATTGTTATTTGATATACAATAGGCTATGTAAAGACTGATATAAACGAAATGTAGAATGGTAGGTCAGTATGAATTTTAAAAGATGAAGATTTTGTAAATACTTGTAATTACACTCAACAAAAATGTAAATGCAACACTTTTGTTTTTGCTCCCATTTTTCCTGAGATGGACCCAAAGATCCAAAATTCACTCCAGATACACAACACTACCATTTCTCTCAAACACTGTTCACAAATCTGTCCAAATGTGTGACAGCGAGCACCTCTGCCCCGCCGAGACAATCCACCCCACCTCACAGGTGCGCCACATCAAGATGCCGATCCGACATCATGACCAGTGCACAGGTGCGCCCCAGACTGCCCACAATAAAAGGCCACCCCGAAATGTGCATTTTATTTTATTTATTTTTTTGCTTTATTGGGGGTCTGGGGACTCAGAACCAGTCAGTATCTGGTGTGACCACCATTTGCCTCATGCAGTGCAACACATCTTCTTCGCATAGAGTTTATCAGATTGTCAATTGTGGCCTGTGGAATGTTGGTCCACTCTTCTTCAAAGGCTGTTATGGACGAAGAACACAGGTGCAGTTTATTGATGGCATTTTGAATGCACAGAGATACCGTGATGAGATCCTGAGGCCCATTGTTGTGCCATACATCCATGAACATCACCTCATGTTTCAGCAAGATAATGCACGGCCCCATGTTGCAAGGATCTGTACACAATTCTTGGAAGCTGAAAATGCCCCAGTTCTTGCATGGCCAGCATACTCACCGGACATGTCACCCATTAAGCATGTTTGGGATGTGCTTGACCGGCGTATACGACAGCGTGTACCAGCTCCCACTAATATCCAGCAACTTCGCACAGCCATTGAAGAGGAGTGGACCAACATTCCACAGGCCACAATTGACAATCTGATAAACTCTATGCGAAGAAGATGTGTTGCACTGCATGAGGCAAATGGTGGTCACACCAGATACTGACTGGTTCTGAGTCCCCAGACCCCCAATAAAGCAAAAAAAATGCACATTTCGGGGTGGCCTTTTATTGTGGGCAGTCTGGGGCGCACCTGTGCACTGGTCATGATGTCGGATCGGCATCTTGATGTGGCGCACCTGTGAGGTGGGGTGGATTGTCTCGGCGGGGCAGAGGTGCTCGCTGTCACACATTTGGACAGATTTGTGAACAATGTTTGAGAGAAATGGTAGTGTTGTGTATCTGGAGTGAATTTTGGATCTTTGGATCCATCTCAGGAAAATTGGGAGCAAAAACAAAAGTGTTGCGTTTATATTTTTCTTGAGTATATTTTAAAATGTGTGCCTTGTATGGTGCCTTGAACATGTCTGTGTGACTATGTGAGAGTGTGTTTATCTGTGTTCCTGTGTGGTGTGAGAATGTGTCAGTGTGAATGTTTCTTATTGTTGATTGAGATTTTTTACTGTAATTTTTAATGTAATAGGGACTGCAGATGGAAACTAGCTATGTAGCTATAATCTGGTGCAGATCATCTTTGTTTTTTGAGCTTAATGTCTCTGTACATTGTCCCTTTTCAAATAAAGACTAAACTAAACTAAACTAAACTAAACTAAACTATTATACTCCATTGTAAGTTATGTTTCTTGTAGCAAGGTTTTAAAGTTTTATGTCCTTATAGCCCACATAGTAAGAGAAAGAATCAGAGAAATGTACCATAAAGTCCCAAGAGCTCGCAGTTTAGCCAGAGGCAGAGTTCTTCTGCATCTTTCACAAAGACAGAGCTCAATACTTAAACCACAGGACCAACACTATCCACTGGCCCTGTCCATCCGTCTGCTGAGCCAGAGGGGGGAGAAAGAGAACGACAGACCCACCCCGACAGGAGCCTGACAGTCAGCAGTCCAAACAGTAAACAGATCACACATGATAACACAGCACGTCATTTATACAGCTCTGGAAAAAAATAACAGACCACTGCAAAATGATCAGTTTTTCTGATTTTACTAGTTATAGGTATGTGTTTGGGCAAAAGGAACATTTTTGTTTGAGTCTATAAACTACTGACAACATTTCCCCCAAATTCCAAATAAAAATACTATCATTTAGAGCAGGGGTGCCCAACCAGTCGATCGCGATCTACCAGTCAATGGCGTATGGTTACGTTCAGACTGCAGGGCTTAAAGCTCAATTCCGATTTTTTTGTGAAATACGATTTTTTTGCGAGGTCGTTCACATTTCCAATTAAATACGACTTGTATGTGATCTCCAGTGTGAATGTTAAACACCCCAAAAGTGTCCCGCATGCGCCTTGGAGCACACGACGATCATGTGCATGTGCAGCGAGTGTGCTCAATGTTTACAGAAGTCGCCTAAAGTTGCTGTCGTACCAAAACATGTACAGCTTATTTGTTTTAAGGAGGAGACAGAGAAGGAGAAGGACAAAGTTTTTGGCCACGGCGTTTCATAGGGCAGTGGCAGCAACGTCCGTATGAATGTGTTGGTGCGGAGTCGCAGCCAAGAGTGGTGGGATTGCTACGTGCTTCGCCGCTTCACTGATACAGAGTTCATATACACACAATATTTCCTTGGATTTAATTTAAAAAGTTGCATCGAATGGTTCCACGAAACTGTGTTACATAGCTTCTATGATGAGCAATTGATGTTGTTGGGTTAATACAAAGAAACTCTCTTGATTTCATCGTCAAAATTGGACACATTAAAGGAAAATTAACATTTTTGTTACAAACTGAGCCTTCTTTCGGCAATAAAACAAGTAGTTTTACTCACCCATAGCACTTTGGTGCCAATTGGAGCAGTATCGCAGAACTTATGTTGAGCCATTCTGTTCTTCCAATGATCCCGTATCCGTTAGCGTGAGTGCTCGGGGCACTGATTTGCGGTGTCCAAATAACACAAACTTTAGCACTTTTCAAATCACAGAAGATCGCTGTGTCAGGGTAGACTTTTAGTAGATTCCAAAACGGCCTGAAACCCGATATCGCAACAGAAAAGTAAAGTTCAGAGCGGTGTTAGCTTCTTTCGGACTAGCGGTGTTTACAAAACAGCTGAGTTCACGCATGCCCACTGTCCTCTCTGATGACGTCATCAAATAAAACTATAGCTGCATATCGGGTTTCAGGCTGTTTTGGAATCCACTAAAAGTCTACCCTGACACAGCGATCTTCTGTGATTTGAAAAGTGCTAAAGTTTGTGTTATTTGGACACCGCAAAGTAATGCCCCGAGCACTCACGCTAACGGATACGGGATCATTGGTAGAACAGAACGGCTCAACATAAGTTCTGCGATACTGCTCCAATTGACACCAAACTGCTATGGGTGAGTAAAACTACTTGTTTTATTGCCGAAAGAAGGCTCAGATTGTAAAAAAAAACGTTAATTTTCCTTTAAGTATTTTTAAATGAGAAGAGTTATTTAATGCCAACAATATCCATGTTTCACTTTTTTGAGTGTATTTTCGCATGACGAAAAGAAAGTTTGTGTACATTTCTGAGCGCCTACTTGTACCACTCTCACTGGAGGAAACACGCCCAGGTCTGATGAATGCGACCTGGCCGTTCAGACTGAAGTCGCATGCCAAAAGATCGGATATGTATCGGTTTTAGGACCACATATCTTGGGCTACATTCACACTGCAGCCTGAAGTGACCCAAATCCGATTTTTTCACCCCTATGCGACTTTAAAAATAATCTCACTCCAAAAGCCCATGTTCCCGGTTAAAAAACGGCTGAGCACCCCTGGTTTAGAGCATTTATTTGCAGAAAATGACAAATGGTCAAAATAACAAAAAAGATACATGTTTTCAGACCTCAAACAATGCAAAGAAACAAGATCAAATTCATTTTAAAACAACATAATACTAATGTTTACACTTAAGAAGAGTTCAGAAATTAATATTTGGTGCAATAAACCCTTATTTTTACTTATTTTCACAGCTTTCATGCGTCTTGGCATGCTCTCCACAAGTCTTTCACATTGTTCTTGGGTGACTTTATTCCACTCCTGGTGCAAGAACTGAAGTAGCTCAGCTTTGTGTTTGTGTTGAAATTCAACAGACGCTGGAATGGAATGGCTGTAATACATGTAGAGATGCTGATTTCAGAAAAAAATGCAGTGGTCTCTTATTTTTTTCCAGAGCTGTACTGTATGTTGACGCACTCGAATCTACAGCCTTCCTCCACGCGAGGCCACACGACAAAGCTAAAAACAAACGGCGGTGTGGGCTACACATACAGCGAACACGGGCATCACCGAGTAAAACGAGACAACAGAGCGCACTCTCCGATACGCACTGATCCACACATCTCAGTCAACAAGGCTCACCACGCTGCCTGTACAGGATATTGACAGCCGTTTTCTTTATCTCTGTGTACCAGGTCTGACACGAGCATGGGTCTGCTGTTCCATTCAGCACCAGGCGTCAGAGGAGAAAGAGTCCGCTGAGCCAAGCAAGAGCAAGAAGATATTACCCTATTTACTGATCTATGTCAATTTCAATGTTGTTTCCTCATCACAAACACACCTGGAGTTGTGTTTTGTTTCATTCACACATGTTTAACACACAAATCCTGCATATTTTGGCTGAGTTCTTCTCTTAAACTGAAAACACCCTATTCCACCTTGTGATGTCATGTGTCAATACTGTGTTTTGAAACTTCAGATACTTTCTCTAGAGTCATTTGGGTAATTTCATCCTTGGAATTGCCAATCTCTACTGAACTAAAGGTAAAAGGAGCTGTTAACTTAAAGAAATATTAAAGTTTTTTACAATCTGAACCTTATTTCTGTAATAAAACAAGTTGTTTTCCTCACCCATAGCACTTTGGTGTCATTTGGAGCAGCTTCGTAGATGTTGTGAGTGCTTGGGGCAGGCGATTGCAGTCACCAAATAACACAAACTTTATCACTTTTCAAATTACAGAAGATCAATGTCTTAGTCTAGACTTTTGTTGGAGTCAAACGTGGCCTCTAATCCAAGATTTAGCCATAGTTTCGAGTAGATGAGGAGGACAGTGCGCATGCGCTCATTCACGGGACCCAAACAGGAAAGGCAAAGCTGTAAGACGTTTGGACCATCGTGTCTGCAGTACACACTTCAGTCAGGACGATTTTTTACCAGCAAAGGAAAAGAAAGAAGTCCAGCAGATTCAGCGCACGATTCTGAGAAGTAATGCGATACCGATGGCTGTTCTCTGCGCTGCTCCTAAAACTGTCTAGGTTTCATTCTTTCCGTATCCATTCTGTCTCCTCATCCGTATACTCCTCTTCAGTCCTCAGTCCTCCATAAGTCCTCTTCAGCCTCAAAGTCCGAATCTTCTGCCATGTGTCACTCACAACAGAAAAGTTGCGTCTTCTTATCTGCAAATCAGCTGTGAATGAGCACATGCGCACTGTCCTCCTCATCTACTCGAAACTATGGATAAATCTCGGATTACAGGCCACTTTTGACTCAAACGAAAGTGTAGACTAAGACATTGATCTTCTGTAATTTGAAAAGTGATAAAGTTTGTGTTATTTGGTGACTGCAATCGCCTGCCCCAAGCACTCACAACATCTACGAAGCTGCTCCAAATGACACCAGTGCTATGGGTGAGTAAAACAACTTGTTTTATTACCGAAATAAGGTTCAGATTGTAAAAAACGTTAATATTCCTTTAAAGCCCCAGTGTGTAGGATTCGTGGCGCATAGGTGGATGGTGCTATTGCACTTTCTGTTTTAGCTACGGCAGACCTCGAGGGTCACCCGGGCGCGCGCACGAGCCGCGCGCCGCTACTGTATAAATAAAACGCGGTCCCGGTTTTTTTGTTTGTTTTTTTTTTCTCATGAAAACACACATTCCCAATCATGTACCATGACACTCTACACATCAAATGAAACCTTACAGTCTCCTCTTTTTGACTATGCAATTCATTTCCCTGCACAGCAATCACTCCCCGAGCACATGGGGCTTTTATACGGAAAAGCACAAAACAAGGTTAGCTTACCTTAGAATGCTTTGCACAGGTCAAACTCTGTATTTCACCATAGACTTGCTCTCAATTTGTCCGTAAGGATCCAGCAAATAAAATCCAGTAAAACAATTTAGTCCAAAACACGTGTTAGATCCATTACGACGTCTGATCCGGCAGCATGCTTGTGTTGTTTACCCAAAACCACGAGCCTTGCTGAAGGCGAAGGCGGAGCCCAAATGTCCTTCTGCGGCTCTCGTATTCAAAATGGCTGCCTCTGCATGGGGAAGATCCCCCTTTTATGTGACTATATCTAAGTCCAAAAGAATACTTTGATTTCATGATAGAAGTGAAAAGGCTTGGAAAACAATGTATTTTTGAATACATTGGTATCTTGAATTCAAAGGTATCTTGAATTCAAAGGTATCTTGAATTTCAGTAATTAACGGGTAAAAATCTTACACACTGTCCCTTTAAGCTATTGCTTCATGACATCACAAGGTGGAATAGACCCTTTTTAGCTTTGAAGATGTAGACAGACTGATAAACCAGGATTACTGAAACGTGTGAATGAAACAAAACACACCTCCAGGTATGTTTTTGAGGACGTAACACTGTTCTAACATGGCTTACAGTTCATAAGAATCCATTTTGCGTAATACATAAGACTTTTCAAGCGAAGCGGCAGCACCAGGACACTATTTTTATCCATAATACCTCATACTTATATGTTTTTCACATTTCTAAGTGCTCAGAATAGCAGTATTATACCTCTGTGTATCCTTTCTATCCCACCAATCTGCAACAAAAGTACCTCTCACACACTACTTTCGCCAGTACTTATATAATGTGTTTTTATTCTGGTCATTACTGAACCCTTGATATGTTTTCCTTTCAGACTCGTGCCACATGTTCTTTAGAAAAGCAGGATCAATGCGTTTGTGTAATTGCGTACCCGAGTTGTTTTATCAGATGCAGACTGAAAGAGAGGCCGGATATGAGAGCGACCACCAAAGCCCCGGACCAAACTGTGCTCTGGGGTGGAATGTGGCGGGATGAAAGGCGGTGGTGAATGAAGTGCTCCATTTTGGTGACTTGAAGGTGCATTGTGTAACTTTTCTCCATGGAGATGTTATTGCTTTGTCTGGACTGTTTCACAGTATGGTATTAAACCTTTCTATCTTCATGGAGACCAAACCAGACCAAGTTACAGGTCAGGTCGTGCAAGAATACAAATATCTCGGAGTACAAATGGACACTAAACTCACTCTAAACTCACTTTCAAATCTCAGGTCAATAAAGTCTGCGACAAAATTAAATTCCATCTCTCCAACTTCGGTTTCATAAGACCACAGCTCTCACTCAATGCCGCCACAGTCTATATACATGCCGTGATACTCTCCCATATCAAATACTGTTTAACCACATGGTCAAACACAAACAACACCACCCTCAAACCACTGCAATCATTATACAAAAGAGCAATAAAAACGCTTGACAAGAAACCAATCCAATATCATCATTGTGAAATGATGATTATGCAAACTCAAATTACTGAACTGGGACAATATGATTCTGTTTAAAATTATAAATTCACAGTTCATTACAATAAGGTCATCCTCAAGTCGGGTAACCAGGGGGGCAGTTAGAGGGGACTGCGTAATCCCACTCAGGAAAAGCACCTTTGGACAGTCCTCATTTTTCGTCACTGCAGCACATCAATGGAACAATACTCCCATACATATCAGAGACTCACTATCATACCACACTTTAAAAGGTCCCATGGCATGAAATTTTCACTTTCGGAGGTTTTTGAACGTTAATGTGAGCTCCCCTACCCTGTTTAGGGCCCCCCCCATGGTTAAAAGTTGCGAAATGTGTAAACTGAGCATTTGCGATCCTTTTCCGCGTTTGAAAAAAAGACAGCCCAAACGGGCGATTCTGAACAAGGGAACTTTCTGACGTCACATTCAAGAAAAAATGCAAATGCAGTTCCACCCCCCCTCTGGATGTCTACCCACCGTCTCGAACTCACGGCCAGAGAGTTTGGACCGCAAACGAGCAAGGCAATGCGAGATGCAGTTTATTATTTGCCTGGAGGCACGTGAGAGTGTTTCCAGGCACGGATGTCCTTTATCCGAGCCTCTGGACCTCTGAAACATCAGTGGTTTCATTTTATTTTCTGTGGAAATGTGTTTATTTTTCAATGGAAATCGTCTTATATCTTCCCCCGCACATAAACGCAGAAGTGGGGCCGACGCGCATCGCGCCGCTGAAGAGGAAAGAGCGGAGAGTTTGGCCCCGTCCCCGCCCGCTGTACTGGCCTGTCTCTGTCCTCCTCATTTGCGTTCAAGCAACAACGCCCATAATGGAGTGTTTGAGAGGGATGTTTTTGGCTCTGGCTGTGTTCACGAGGCTTTCTCATGCACTGAGTCTCGATTTTGAAGAGGGATTCGTTTTCAGTGTTGGGGAGCCATTAAAGCGCCATATAAAAGCACCACTATTTATTTACTTACTTTATCCCCTCCCTGCCTGCATGCACTTTTTCCCTCCTGTCCAATTTGTCCTGGAGCTACTGTGGCGAGTAAATTTCTCCTGTGTGAGATCAATAAAGTCTTATCTTATCTTATCTTATCAAGAAGTACCATGTCATGGGATCTTTAAGACTCTTAAAAAAGTGGTTAATTGAGAATCAGCACTGCACACATTAATTTCCTTATAGAGTCACCTTTTTTGTGCTATCCCGTTTGTTGTGTTACTGAGGGGTGCCAGATGTATGTGTGTTCTGTGTGTGTATGTGCTGTATGTATATATTGTTAATGTTTTACTAAGTGTGCATGGCTGTTACTATGAGTAAGCCTGAAAGCATGTAAATAGTGTAAATAATTTTGTTTGTACATTGTTTTAACCTGTTTTTTTTAACCTTTTTTTAACCTTTTTAACCAGTTTTTTTACAGATCTGGTGCATTTACAGAAATGTTCATTAATGTATACTGTTCCTGTCAAATAAATAAATAAAGAAATAAAAAAGAAATAAAAATAGATCTGTGTCAGAATCCTTCTTTTTCTAGGTATTTTTGAGCTATAAAACCACCTGTAAATGAATAAATGTAAGGTAGAGCTGTTTAATGTCACACTGTGGAACATTCCAGGCAGAGCAATGACATCTCCATAGAAACAAGCAGGTGGTGGACCCCCAACCGTGAAGCTACAGAGTGCACCTGTAAGTAAAAGTACAGATACAGATGCAAAAAGTATCACATGAGAAAATCTACTCAAAGGTGCACTGTGTAGCTTCTTAGGTGGTGGGTTTGCTACACTCTTGTCTCCATGGAGATGTTATTTCTTTGCCTGGAATGTTCCACAGTAGGGCATTAAACATATCTCCCTTGTAGCTCAAAAATATCTTTTAAAAGTTTGAGTCTATAAACTACTGACAACATTTCCCCCAAATTCCAAATAAAAATATTATCGTTTAGAGCATTTATTTGCAGAAAATGATTAAAGAAATGTTTTCAGAGCTCAAACAATGCAAAGAAACAAGATCAAATTCATTTTAAAACAACATAATACTAATGTTTACACTTAAGAAGAGTTCAGAAATCAATATTTGGTGCAATAACCCTTATTTTTAATCACAGCTTTCATGCGTCTTGGCATGCTCTCCACAAGTCTTTCACATTGTTCTTGGGTCCTAGTTTAGTACCAATACCTGGTTTAGTCTTTTGTTCTGACCTGGTTTAGTCCTAGTTTAGACCTGGTTTAGTCTTGGTTCAGACTGGGTTTAGTCCAACTTTAGTCCTGGTTTAGTTCCTGTTTTAACCTGGTTTAGTCCTGGTTTAGTCCTGGTTTAGCCCTGGTTCAGTCCAAGTTTAGGCCTGATTTAATCCTAGTTTAGTCCTGGTGGTTCAGATCTGGTTTAGTCCTAGTTTAGACCTGGTTTAGTCTAGGTTCAGACCTGGTTTAGTCCTAGTTTAGTCCTGGTTTAGTCCCTGTTTTAATCTGGTTTAGTCCTGGTTTAGCCCTGGTTCATTCCAAGTTTAGGCCTGATTTAATCCTAGTTTTGTCCTGGTTTAGTCCTAGTTCAGATCTGGTTTAGTCCTAGTTCAGATCTGGTTTAGTTTTGGTTCAAACCTGGTTTAGTCCCAGTCTTTCATATTGTTCTTGGGTGACTTTATTCCACTCCTGGTGCAAGAACTGAAGTAGCTCAGCTTTGTGTTTGTGTTGGAATTCAACAGACGCTGGAATGGAATGGCTGTAATACATGTAGAGATGCTGATTTCACAAATTATTTTTTTCCAGAGCTGTATGTGCCCATCTAAAAACATACTTTAAGAGTAAAAAGTAAAAGTAATTTACATAGATAATGATATTAAATGAAGTGATATTGATTAAAATGGTACAGATTTTTAGCGATAGCAATATGAAATAATTTCTTAATTTTTCTCATTAATTTTGTGTATTTATTTTTGTTTACTGAAACCCGAAGGTTGAACTCTAAACCTTTAGTCAGGATATTACCACAAACATAAAATAACCTCTCAAACCAAAAGGAAAAGGACTTTTTGAAAATCAGATACTAATCACTGCTAAAAAAAATAAAATAATAATTAAAAAAAATGTTATGGTAATTTCCTCATCACAAACAGACCTGGAGTTGTTTTTGTTTGATTCACACAATTTAACACATATTTAAGCTGTGTTCTTCTCTCAAACAGAAGACACTCTGTTCCACCTTGTGATGTCATGTGGTAATAGAGGAAGTCCTCCACTGTGTTTTTAAACTCCATACACCTTCTCAAGAATCATCTGGATAATTTCAGACCTACAATTGCCCATCTCTATTAACAAAAGGTAAAAAGGAGCTGTTAACTTGAAACTTTTGCGTTTTGAGCTTTGGAGATGTGGGCAGCCTAAGATTAAAGAGTTCCTGAAATGTGCAAATGAAACAACATTCTATCATGGCTTGAAGCTCACAAGAATCAATTTTGCATAATATAAGACCTTTAAGAAACTAAAATTGTCGAACGCAGTAGAGCAGTTCGTGTTTGCTGGAGGGCAGTGAAAACAGGGGCTGATCTGCAAGTGTAAATAAGCAATTAAAAATACTTCCCATACAACTTTGGGTGAGGAGAAATAACTCTGACATAGTTAAAAGCCTTGAAAAGTAGGTTTTGCATAATAGGTCTGCTTTAACATTGGGGTGGTGCGCTCTTGCTTTTAGTGGCATTTAAAAGCAGAGCCACTAAAAGCAAGAGCGCGCCACTGCAATGTTAAATCTCTTGCTGTTGTGGGGCTGTCTTGGCTGACACATTTCTGCAATATCGTGTGGCGGTCGTGGACAGTACCTCTGGACTGGCAGACCGGGGTGGTGGTCCCTCTGTTTAAAGGAGAAGTAGCGTTTTGTACAATTTGAGCCTTATTTCGGTAATAAAACAAGTTGTTTTACTCACCCATAGCACTTTGGTGTCATATGGAGCACTTCCAGAGATGTTTTGGATTTGCGTTAGCCTTCTAGCCTTAGCTCGGGGCATATAATATATTCCCCGAGCATGTAATATGCCCCGTGCGGGCTCCAAATAACACAAACTTTAGCACTTTTTAAATCATAGAAGCTCGATGTCTTAGTCTACGATTTCATTTGAGTCTAAAGTGGCCTGTAATCTGAGATTTAGCCATAGTTTACAGCTTTGCGTTTCATGTTTGGGTCCCGAGAGCTGAGAGCAAAATAAACAGTGACTCCGCACATGCGCACTGGCGCCTTCATCTACTCGAAACTGTGGCTAAATCTCAGATTACAGGCCACTTTTGACCAAACGAAATCGTAGACTAAGACAGCGAGCTTCTATAATTTGAAAAGTGCTTAAGTTTGTGTTATTTGGAGACCGCAAACATGTGCCCCGAGTACTCACATTATGGAGATCGCAACGCTGCGTAACAGGGGAACTCCCTTCCTGGTGCGTAACTGGGATTCCCCTGTTACGCAGCGTGCTGCGTGCTTCGGCTGTCTTTTTCCGCACTGAAAAATAGTTCCCACCCAAAATGACCAAGTCAAGCTCTCCGTGTTGATTTGCACATTTATTTGCACTCGATATGAATGCGCACTACACAGAAAGTAATTGGGAAACGCATCGAGCAAATAAATTCCTTTTGGCCGAAATCAGGATCAGCTGAGACTGTCAGAGGTAAGCCGGTGTCAACACACGTAACTTTTAGAAGGAAACTACGGTGGCCGAGGGGTGCAAAACGCGTAGCAAAAGCGAAAACACCTGCAAATGAAAACGCGCTGCAAATAGGAAAACCGATGCAAACCAGAAAACACCAGCAAATGAAAACGCGCTGCAAATAGAAAACCGATGCAAACCAGAAAACACCAGCAAATGAAAACGCGCTGCAAATAGAAAACCGATGCAAACCAGAAAACACCAGCAAATGAAAACTACAACGGAAGTGCTCCAAACCTGAAGAGGGCGCTCTCAGTGTAACAGCGCAAGTTACTGACTCAGTGAGTAAACGGGCTAACACGGAGAAACTACAGGACAACAAAGAAAGTTATTCTTGAGGTAATGTGGATTTTATTTGACTATGTTCATATATTGTGCTAATAAATACATAAATGAAACAGCTGTACAGGGCGGTACATCACGTGCCGTTTATTTTATTGTTTCATACATAACCAGACTTTGCGATAGGATCAGAGATTGACACAAAACTGCACTCGTTTTAATAGTACATTAAAAAGCCATCTTGTCCCAGTCTCCCTTACCATACAACACTGCACATTATACTTGTTAATGACAGCACTTAACTTGTACGCAGTTACGAATGAGCTCCAATGTTGGTGTAGAAGTAGTGAATTATATACCATCTGACTTATACGTTTCTGATTTCAGTTTTCTACTTCATCGAGGACTTTTGTCCTTATTGTGGACAACATCTGGGAGCCATTATGATGTTCTGTGGCTCATGTGGTGCCAATGTGCAATTTTTGTCAGAATATGCAGACAACAGTAAGTGGACCCATAACCCTTTTTTTCTTTTTTCACAAAAATATAAATGCCCTATGTCACTCTTTTGAGTTCTTATTAATATTAATAATATTTGTAATATTAGGGCCATGCAACATATTAAATGAAATTCTCTGCCTTTATCCCATTTTGTGTTTTGTAGGGTCAGCATCAGATACCCCCAGAGCCTCAAAGCGTGACTGGAGATGGTGATCTCCACATGGGCTGCGTGTTGCCTTGTTCTGAAATGGACGCAGATCTTCCAGTGAAACTGGAAATCCAGTCAGTTCCACCAAACCTAATGAAAATACATTGTTACATGCTGCTTGGACTGATTAGTTGCCTTTTCTAATACAAAAAGTGCAGATTGTTCATCTTTTCATCATGTACTGTTGTTGTTACCTCATGTTGTTGTTACTATGTATATCATCCATCTCTCTCTCTCTCTCTCTCTGAGAGAGTGAGAGAGATTGAGTGAGAGAGAGAGAGATTGAGAGAGATAGATTGATTGAGAGATTGAGTGAGAGAGTTAGAGAGAGAGAGACAGAGAGAGATTATTATTATAATGTTGTTTCATCATGTACTGTTATTCCAGGTAATGTAATAAATACAAACCTGTGAGGTAGGTTGTACATGACCTCTGGTTTGCCAGATGGACCACGAGACTGTTTAACAGGTCTGATTGTATGAGTGTTCCACTTTTCTCTACATTCATCAAGGTCACATTGTAGCACATCCATAAATGCAAATCGCAGGAGGCATGTGTGTTCATGACTAGTGTTGAAGAGATTTCTCTCTCATTTAGAAGGTCCATCCAAAATTGAGACCTGTAAAAACAAACTGGAATTAGGGCAATGCATTTGAGCAAATGTTTTGGGTTCTATTGCAACTGAAAATATTTTAATTTACTGATGGATGCAATTTGTTCAAAAAAGCAATAAAAAATACTCGCAAAGACCACAATGGTCTATTTTTTTTTTTTTTTTTTATGTGCATCTAGCTTATAAAATACTTAAGACAAAAAAATACATAATACCTCTGTTTGCGAAAATATGACCACCAGCTTTCAATTCTTTGGCTTGCCGTTGAGGAGCCGTACAAATGACTGGGAGCCCCAGCATAGTCATCGGTGTGAGATGATCTTAAGGCACAATGAATGGCTGCCATTGTGCCATTTTCAGTACCACAGTCAGTGCGAAGTCGCATTGGGATGATTCCACATTCTGACAGACAGTTCAGATAATTCTGGGCAATGACCTATGGGTCATTGTTGCTTGCTCCACATCTTAACCACAGCACTTTACGAGAGTATCCATCTATGCAGCCACTTATTCCAAAGCCATATGGTTTTAATTTGTCATATCCATCGATATGCCACACATGGTTTGGTCCATCAGAACTGTAAACCCTTCTTATAAATCTTCTGCTTGCACAAAGTTGAGTTCCGTGTGGATCAAATTCTCTCATCAGGGCCATAACATCATCCCTCCTAACTGTCAGAGAATATTTTAGGCGCAGTGTCTGCCACATTGAACGGTAACCACAGTGTTGACCTGGACCGTTTAATTCCTCCTGTATAGCAGCATGAACGCTGGACAAGAGGAGAGTAGTCTTTTTGCCTGAATAAAGACATCCTTTTCAGCTTCCCCTTCAGGGTGCAAAGGCTCATTATGTTTTGAAACCAAAAAATCCAAAATTTCTGCATAGCTGTAGCTGTGATTAAAACATCTTTTTATTAGATCCTCTTCTGTGGGGGTATCTAATGCTGACCCTACAAAACACAAAATGGGATAAAGGCAGAGAATTTCATTTAATATGTTGCATGGCCCTAATATTAATAAGAACTCAAAAGAGTGACATAGGGCATTTATATTTTTGTGAAAAAAGAAAAAAAGGGTTATGGGTCCACTTACTGTTGTCTGCATATTCTGACAAAAATTGCACATTGGCACCACATGAGCCACAGAACATCATAATGGCTCCCAGATGTTGTCCACAATAAGGACAAAAGTCCTCGATGAAGTAGAAAACTGAAATCAGAAACGTATAAGTCAGATGGTATATAATTCACTACTTCTACACCAACATTGGAGCTCATTCGTAACTGCGTACAAGTTAAGTGCTGTCATTAACAAGTATAATGTGCAGTGTTGTATGGTAAGGGAGACTGGGACAAGATGGCTTTTTAATGTACTATTAAAACGAGTGCAGTTTTGTGTCAATCTCTGATCCTATCGCAAAGTCTGGTTATGTATGAAACAATAAAATAAACGGCACGTGATGTACCGCCCTGTACAGCTGTTTCATTTATGTATTTATTAGCACAATATATGAACATAGTCAAATAAAATCCACATTACCTCAAGAATAACTTTCTTTGTTGTCCTGTAGTTTCTCCGTGTTAGCCCCTGTTTACTCACTGAGTCAGTAACTTGCACTGTTACACTGAGAGCGCCCTCTTCAGGTTTGGAGCACTTCCGTTGTAGTTTTCATTTGCTGGTGTTTTCTGGTTTGCATCGGTTTTCTATTTGCAGCGCGTTTTCATTTGCTGGTGTTTTCTGGTTTGCATCGGTTTTCTATTTGCAGCGCGTTTTCATTTGCTGGTGTTTTCTGGTTTGCATCGGTTTTCTATTTGCAGCTCGTTTTCGCTTTTGCTACGCGTTTTCGCTTTTGTTACGCGTTTTAATTTGCAGGTGTTTTCTGGTTTGCATCGTTTTTCATTTGCAGGTGTTTTCGCTTTTGCTACGCGTTTTGCACCCCTCGGCCACCGTAGGAAACCCATTCAGATTAACATAAAAAAAATAATTAAAAAAAACGCACTATCCCTTTAATGCACAACACTGTTGAAGGGGCCGCCATACAGATTCACATTAAAAAAAACACACACACACTATCCCTTTAAGAAGGGGGACTGGAGGGTGTGTTCCAGCTCCGGGGAAATCACACTCCTCAGCCTCCCTCTGGCCTGGGAACACCTTGAGGTCCAGGGTGAGGGAAGTCTGGGAGTCCCTGCTTAGACTGTTGCACCCATGACCCGGCCCCGGATAAGTGGAAGAAAATGGATGGCTGGATTACAAACAGAGAGGCAGAAGTATGAACAAGTTGAAGTCAGGTGTGTGCGTTCTGATTGAGTCCAACATAAAGTGCATTACAGTAATCTATGCGATTTGTAATAAAAGCACGGATTCAAATCTCAAACTAATGCTGTGGAACAAATGAGTTGGCGTTAGACAGTTGACTGGGTTTAACATAAATTAGGTGGGAATCATTTGGCCAGGATAATAGGACTTTGGTTGACTCATAATTTCCCTAACAGAAGTTAAGTTGGCCCACGGGGGACATGAACGATATGACTCGTGTGTAACCGTTCATAGTTCACACCTTAGGGTAGTTCAGTGGTCTTAATAACAGATTGACCTTACTGTGTGTAAGAATCCCTCAGTCGTCCAGGCAGAATCCATGGCAAAAGGAAAAATTCAATTTGTGAACTGGGCAAAAGTTTATTTGTACAGATCTTGGCCAGAGAAAAGAACTGGTTTGAGAGGGGAGTTAGGGGAGGCTATTTTTGTCAAGAAACAGAATCCTTCCTTGAACAGAAATGGAGGTCTCAGACATCATTTGTCTCCCGTCTATAACTCTATCCTCAAACCTAAATCAAATAAAGAAAACAATAGGGCAGCAGGTCTGGTCCAGAGGTGTGAAAACACCATTATGGACCTGAATGGTTCTGCTAACACAGGGGTGTCCAAACTTTTTTCATCAAGTGCCACATCTAAACACAGATGAAGCAGAGGGCCGATCGAGGGCCAGAGACTGGTGCTCAGGACACTCAATAATTGAAATATCTTCATGTTTAACACGTTAGAATGAGCTATCAGTCCTTTATTCACGCTAAGATCCTCAAAACCTCAGAATAAATATTAAATATTGTCTTATCAAGGTAGATTTTCAAAAAATTGCAGTCAAAAGTTCTGCTCAAGGTAATTTGGGCCAATTCACCTGGAAGCCTGAGGGCCAAGAAAAAATTATCTGAGGGCGGCATTTGGCTCACGGGCCATAGTTTGGACATGCCTGTGCTAACAGCTTCTTCTGTTCTGATACCTGATTTTTTTCACATGCCATTAAAAAATAAATAAAACATTCTATATGTTAAAATGAATAATGTTAAAAATTGTGTGTGTTTAAAGAAAAAAAATTTCAGCTCGCGTACCCGTGCAAGAACGGCGCGCCGCTACGGTATAAATAAAACGCGGTCCCGTTCACTGTTTTTTTTTTCTCTTTTCACATGAAAACACACATTCCCGATCGTGTACCATGACACTCTACACATCAAATGAAACCTTACAGTCTCCTCTTTTTGACTATGCAATTCATTTCCCGGCACAACAATCACTCCCCGAGCACATGGGGCTTTTATACGGAAAAGCACAAAACGAGGTTTGTTACTTAGCTTACCTTTGAAGGCCTTGCACAGGTCAAACTCTGTATTTCACCATAAGCTTGGTCTCAATCTGTCCGTAAGGATCCAGCGAATAAAATCCAGTAAAACAATTTAGTCCAAAACATGTGTTCGATCCATTACGACATGTGATCCGGCAGCATGCTTGTTGTTGTTTACCCAAAACCACGAGCCTTGCCGAAGGCGGAGCCCAAATGTCCTTCTGCAGCTCTCGTAGTTACAATGGCTGCCTCTGCATGGGGAAGATCCCCCTTTTATGTGACTATATCTAAGTCCAAAAGAATACTTTGATTTCATGATGGAAGTGAAAAGGCTTGGAAAACAATGTATTTTTGAATGGGTATCTTCAATTTCAGTAATTAACGGGTAAAAATCTTACACACTGTCCCTTTACAAATCCTTTTGCCACAGCTTGACCTTACGGTTAACCACTAGAGTGTGTTAGTTTCAGTGTAGTTAGCTCCTCTTTAAAGCAATAGTTTCATAAATAGGGACGGGAATCGAGAACCGGTTCCTGTTGAGAGCCAGTTCCGTGTTCAATTCCACGAAATCGATTAGCAGTTTATCTAACGATTCTCTTAACGATTCCAGCCAGCACGAATCACGCACAAAAGTGGTGGGATTGATACTTTGCCGCTTCACTGATACAGAGTTTATATACTATTTTCGCATGACGAAAACGTTTGTGAAAATGGACTATTAACTTCCACTTGGACACATGACACGTTCAGGAGACGTTCGGGACAGGTTCGGGACAGGTCCGTTTCTCCGGAGTTCGTGTACAAAGTGCGGTCGGATACTTAACAGCAGAAAGTCCAGGGATATAAGCGAATACGCGAATACACGTGGAGACACGCGAATTATCTGACAACAGAGCGACACGGGGTGAGTCACATTATTATCATATTATTTCTGCATCAAATGGCTTCTCCAAAATTCCGCTGCCCGCATCATCACCAGGACCCCCTCCTCCCACCACATCACCCCCATCCTCCAACAACTACACTGGCTTCCCATAAAACAAAGAATTAACTTTAAATTTCTCCTAACCACCTTCAAAGCGATCCATAACCTGGCCCCACCTTACATCACTGACCTCCTCCACATCTCCATTCCTTCTCGCTCCCTCCGCTCCTCCTCCTCTCTCCAGCTCTCTGTCCCCTCTGCTCGTCTCATCACCATGGGGGGCAGAGCCTTCAGCCGCTCTGCTCCCCTGCTCTGGAACTCTCTCCCTCCTGACCTCCGCAATATTCACTCTCTTCCTCTTTTCAAATCCAGACTCAAAACACACCTGTTCAGACAATCCTACACCACATAACAGTCACTTTCACCATCTTCCAGTTTTTGTATCTCTGTTTTTATCTTTGTATTTTAAGTATTTTTATGTTTTAACTTTGTTTTGTACAGTGTCCTTGGGTGTCTTGAAAGGCGCTTTTAAATAAAAATGTATTATATTAGGTAAAAGCAGCGGCTTGTGTCAACATTAACCTGTGCACTAAACCAGGACTAAACCAGGACTAAACCTGGACTAGACCAGGACTAAACCTGGGCTAGACCAGGACTAAACCAGGACTAGACCAGGACTAAAACAGAACTAAAGCAGGACTAGACCAGGACTAAACCAGGACTAAACCAGGACTAAAACAGAACTAAAGCAGGACTAGACCAGGACTAGACCAGGACTAAGCCAGGACTAAACCAGGACTAGACCAGGACTAAAACAGAACTAAACCAGGACTAGACCAGGACTAGACCAGGACTAAAACAGAACTAAAGCAGGACTAAACCAGGACTAGACCAGGACTAAAACAGAACTAAAGCAGGACTAGACCAGGACTAGACCAGGACTAGACCAGGACTAAACCTGGACTAGACCAGGACTAGACCAGGACTAGACCAGGACTAAACCAGGACTAAACCAGGACTAAACCGGGACTAAACCAGGACTAAACCAGGACTAGACCAGGACTAAACCAGGACTAAAGCAGGACTAGACCAGGACTACACCAGGACTAGACCAGGACTAAACCAGGACTAGACCAGGACTAGACCAGGACTAAACCAGGACTAGACCAGGACTAAACCAGGACTAAACCAGGACTAGACCAGGACTAAATCTGGGCTAGACCAGGACTAAACCAGGACTAAACCAGGACTAAAACAGAACTAAAGCAGGACTAGACCAGGACTAAACCAGGACTAAAACAGAACTAAAGCAGGACTAGACCAGGACTAAACCAGGACTAAAACAGAACTAAAGCAGGACTAGAGCAGGACTAGACCAGGACTAGACCAGGATTAACCTGGACTAGACCAGGACTAGACCAGGACTAAACCAGGACTAAACCAGGACTAGACCAGGACTAGACCAGGACTAAACCAGGACTAGACCAGGACTAGACCAGGACTAGACCAGGACTAAACCAGGACTAAACCAGGACTAGACCAGGACTAAACCAGGACTAAACCAGGACTAGACCAGGACTAGACCAGGACTAAACCTGGACTAGACCAGGACTAGACCAGGACTAAACCAGGACTAGACCAGGACTAAATCTGGGCTAGACCAGGACTAGACCAGGACTAGACCAGGACTAAACCAGGACTAAACCAGGACTAAACCAGAACTAGACCAGGACTAGACCAGGACTAAACCAGGACTAAACCAGGACTAAACCAGGACTAGACCAGGACTAAACCTGGACTAGACCAGGACTAGACCAGGACTAAACCAGGACTACACCAGGACTAAACCAGGACTAAACCAGGACTAGACCAGGACTAAACCTGGACTAGACCAGGACTAAACCAGGACTACACCAGGACTAAACCAGGACTAAACCAGGACTAGACCAGGACTAGACCAGGACTAGACCAGGACTAAACCAGGACTAGACCAGGACTAGACCAGGACTAGACCAGGACTAGACCAGGACTAGACCAGGACTAGTGCTAATCTTGGTGCTAATCAAACAGTTTGTTCTCCTTTTTTCTCCAAATTAGAATCGATAAAGAATCGAATCGTTAAGCAGTATTGATAATGGAATCGGAATCATAAAAATCTCATCAGTTCCCATCCCTACTCATAAAAGGGGTTCAGATGATCCATTAGGGCATGAACGATATGACTCGGTAACAGTTCACACCTTAACGTCGTTCGTTTGAGTTAACAACAGATAGTCCTTACTGTAAACAACTCGGGTGTGTTAGCTTTAGCGTATTTAGCTCTTCCTTCAGACAGATATAAGGCAGTGACTCACCAGTATCCTGTCAGAACTGAACCAGCCGCGTGGATGAGCGGTGAAATATATTCTCTTTAAAAAACTTTTGTCCCGATGACAGAATTCAATTTCCCTTTGCGACGGCTGAGGTGAAAAGCGCTATAGAAACAGTTTAGTATGTGGAACGATCTTTTTCTTGTGGATGTCAAGCGAGACGGCAACTCTGTGGGCTGTGCTGTTGTCTGCGCTGACAGCTGCAAACTGTATCTACCTTCCACCTTTTTGTTTGCCAAATCAGGCGCCTGTGTAGGAGTTTATAGATGCATTGTGTAACTTTTCTGCTGGAGGGTCCGTCAAATGTTTTTCTGCATGGAGATCTTATTCCTTTGTCTGAAATGTCTCACAGTATGGCATTATAGAGACAGAGAGAAAGGGAAATTAAATTGGCCAAAAATGATATATGTATAAGAGGTGGTTACGCCGCACTACCGCATTATTTTGTTTTATTTAATTCAATTTGTGGGTGTGTTTGGGGGAAGGGGTGGACAGTTTTTGTTGTTTTACATTTGTTGTAGGTATTGTCCTGTGTTTTTGTTTTGTTTTTATGTTTATCATTGTATTTTGTTAAATTAGAACCAGACTAAACCAGGACGAAACCAGGACTAGACCAGGACTAGACCAGGACTAAACCAGGACGAAACCAGGACTAGACCAGGACTAGACCAGGACTAAACCAGGACTAAAGCAGGACTAGACCAGGACTAGACCAGGACTAAAGCAGGACTAGACCAGGACTAAACCAGGACTAAACCAGGACTAGACCAGGACTAAACCAGGACTAGACCAGGACTAAACCAGGACTAAACCAGGACTAAACCAGGACTAGACCAGGACTAAACCAGGACTAGACCAGGACTAAACCAGGACTAAACCAGGACTAAACCAGGACTAGACCAGGACTAAACCAGGACTAAACCAGGACTAAACCAGGACTAGACCAGGACTAAACCAGGACTAGACCAGGACTAAACCAGGACTAAACCAGGACTAAACCAGGACTAGACCAGGACTAAACCAGGACTAAACCAGAACTAAACCAGGACTAAACCAGGACTAAACCAGAACTAAACCAGGACTAAACCAGGACTAGACCAGGACTAAACCAGAACTAAACCAGGACTAAACCAGGACTAGACCAGGACTAAAAAAAAAAAACACAGTCAAAAAGTTTTAAGATCAAGAAAGAATTAGAGCTGTCAGGCGATTAAAAAAATTAATCTAATTATTTACAGGATTTGTAATTAATCTAATTAATCGCATTTTAAGAGTGTGTGAGAGAGAGATTGTGAGTTTCCCAAATTCTGCGAGCGTGGTTTGTTGGTTTGTTGGTTTGGTGAAGTGCGCACTATCACTGGTAACTTGTCGACGTGTTTATTGTTCAAATGATCCGTCAGGCTGGAGCTGCTTCGGTGATCGGAAAATTCTTTTTGACACAAGCTACAAATCACTGCGTTCTTGATGATCGTCCCGTCTTCGTTCTTTTTATAGAATAGAATGAATAGAATGCCTTTTATTGTCACTATTCATATGTACAATTTGCATCATACATAATCACAATGAGAGTGAAAGCATCTCACTTCAGTGCAGACATTTAAGTACGATATATACAACACAGCAGGATATTTACAACACAGTATGGGTAAAAGAACACAGTAATGGTAATACAAAAAATAATGCAAAAAACAAATTAGTGCAAAAAAAGTCCTATACTGTCATTAGTTGCCAGGTTATTGTAAGTCTTGCTCATATATTGCAGTAGGGGTGACACATTACAACATTTATACACACACTAGAGAGTCTCTACATCAGTTTAGCATATTGTACTGCATTAAATATTATCAACAAGCTATAGCATTCTGTTAAGTATTGCACCACAGGATATTACACTGTAATTAGTTATTGCACAACAACAGGTGGATATGCTACAAACCCAATTCAAGATATTACACTGTAATACATTTAGTCCACAATATTGCACTGTGTTAAGTAACTGCACAACGGGTGGATGAGGGAGAGTGGAGGAATATGGGGTGAGTCAGTGCATGTGAGTGTTCAAAGTGTTATGGCCCTTGGGAAGAAGCTGTTTTTGAGTCTGTTAGTTCTTGCTTTGATGCAACTGTGACACCTTCCTGAGGGCAGCAAGTCAAAGAACTGAGAGCCGGGGTGGGAGCTGTCCATGATGATGTTGTTGGCTCTGCTGAGGCAGCGGGAGGTGTAAATGTCCATCAGGAAGGGAAGAGGGCAGCCTATGATCTTCTGCGCCGTCTTAAAGCCCCAGTGTGTAGGATTCGTGGCGCATAGGTGGATGGTGCTATTGCACTTTCTGTTTTAGCTACGGCAGACCTCGAGGGTCACCCGGGCGCTACTGTATAAATAAAAAGCGGTCCCGTTTTTTTTTTTTTTTTTTTCTCATGAAAACACACATTCCCGATCATGTACCATGACACTCTACACATCAAATGAAACCTTACAGTCTCCTCTTTTTGACTATGCAATTCATTTCCCTGCAAAACAATCACTCCCCGAGCACATGTGGCTTTTATACGGAAAAGCACAAAACGGGGTTAGCTTACCTTAGAAGGCTTTGCACAGGTCAAACTCTGTATTTCACCATAAACTTGCTCTCAATCTGTCCGTAAGGATCCAGCGAATAAAATTCAGTAAAACAATTTAGTCCAAAACACGTGTTAGATCCATTACGACGTCTGATCCGGCAGCATGCTTGTGTTGTTTACCCAAAACCACGAGCCTTGCCGAAGGTGAAGGCGGAGCCCAAATGTCCTTCTGCGGCTCTCGTATTCAAAATGGCTGCCTCTGTATGGGGAAGATCCCCCTTTTATGTGACTATATCTAAGTCCAACAGAATACTTTGATTTCATGATGGAAGTGAAAAGGCTTGGAAAACAATGTATTTTTGAATGGGTATCTTCAATTTCAGTAATTAACGGGTAAAAATCTTACACACTGTCCCTTTAAGTACCCTCTGGAGCCGCTCCTTGTCCTGCCGTACCACACGGTGATGCAGTAAGTCAGCAGGCTCTCAATGGACGCACGGTGGAAGGTCAGTATCAGGCTGGGGTCTAGTTCGTACTTCCTGAGCACCCTCAGGAAGTGTAGACGCTGCTGAGCCTTCTTAGTGATTGCTGTGATGTTCTCAGTCCAGGACATGTTTATAAATAAACTTGCCGTTCAAAGGCCTTGGCAGCGATTTGCTCGCCGCACGCCAAATTTAAAATACTCATAATTAATTGCGTTAATTTTTATAACATGTTAATTTGCAGTGTAATTAATTAATCTAATTAACACATTAAACTGACAGCCCTAGAAAAAATACAACATTAATTTAATGCAGCCTCCTTACACTGCTAGTAAAATCTTTTCTCTGCTCTTTGCTGAAGAAAGGTTTAATTAATAAAGTTTTTCAGGTGCACGCACATGCTTAATTATATTAATATATTATACAACATATAAACACTGAGGTCACTTATTTGTGTATTATTGGAATGAACACTGGAGCGTATACATGTTCTCTGCACAATAGTGGGTGTCTTCTGGACTGTGAGTGGGCAGGTGCCAGGAGGAAATGTCTCTAAAGGGAGATAAGGAGTGAATGAGGATCCTGGCGGCAAAAGCAAGGAGGAGCGAGCAGATTTCGATCCACATGTTGTTTTGCATATTTGAATATTCATGATTGTATATCTATCTGGGTCTGAGGCAGAAGTTAGTCACTTCTTTTACACCCCTAGGATAAGTCTTAATAGATAAGTAGGCGTAATCACTAGGGCAACATTTGACCCAGAGTTCTGTATTAGACTTGAATAAACTTTTGGTTCATTTGAATCTTGGTCGTCTCTCGATAGAACACGGTTGGGTCAGGTCTGGGACTGACTTACAGCAGGTCAGTTTGAGATCCTTCCACCCTCTCCTGGTCCCCGTCCAATAAAGCTACTGCCAAACATCGCTGTTTATTTCACCTCACACATACAGCTCTGGAAAAAAATAAGAGACCACTGCAAAATGATCAGTTTTTCTGATTTTACTACTTATAGGTTTGTGTTTGGGCAAAAGGAACATTTTTGTTTGTGTCTATAAACTACTGACAACATTTCCCCCAAATTCTAAATACAGTGGTACCTCACCTTACGAAAGACCCAACAAACGAAAATTTCAAGTTACGAAACGCCTTCACGTTAAATTTTGGTCTCTAGATACGAAAGAAAATTCAAGTTATGTCAAGAAATGTGAAATTTCAAAAATTCAAATAATGCGCGCTCAGCCACACACATTATACGCTTTTCTCAGACTGAATTTAAACTTTTCTCACATTTGTCTCTGGTTTAAACACTCAAATTTTAATAGATTTTCAACAAAATTATTAATAGTGAAGTGTGGGGGGAAGGTGGAGGGGGGAGAAAACTGCGCGCGGACACGTGTGCATGACCCGGCGCGGGGCTGCCAGCAGGTCTAGACCTGGACTAAACCAGGACTGGACCAGGACTAAACCTGGACTAAACCTGGACTAAACCTGGACTAAACCAGGACTAGACCAGGTGGATTAAAGCGCCGCGCGCAGGTCTATTTCCTGGTTTCGTTTCGAGTCACAGCTGAGGGGAGCAGCGAGGGGGACCGCACGCAGTCTGAGCGCATGAACGAACGCATGCAAGAGCCGCGGTGGTCTAGACCTGGTCTAGACCTGATCTAGAGGAGGTCTAGAGGAGGCACGGTTTGAGCACGGGTCTCGTTCATGCGCTCAGACTGCGTTTAGACTGGTTTAGTCCAGGTTTAGTCCAGGTTTAGACCTTGGTCTAGACCTGGTATAGTCCACGTTTAGTCCTGGGTACAGTCTCTACGCAGAACACAATGTTACACTATAAAAAAAGTTACACTATAAAAAAAAAAAACTTGGATCGGGGCCTTGGAACGAATCAGGCTTTTTCCATTGAAATAGCTACTCAACTTACGAAAAATTCACATTACGAAACCACTTCTGGAACGAATTAATTTCGTAAGGTGAGGTACCACTGTACATATATTATCATTTAGAGCATTTATTTGCAGAAAATGACAAATGGTCAAAATAACAAAAAAGATACATGTTTTCAGAGCTCAAACAATGCAAAGAAACAAGATCAAATTCATTTTAAAACAACATAATACTAATGTTTATACTTAAGAAGAGTTCAGAAATCAATATTTGGTGCAATAACCCTTATTTTTAATCACAGCTTTCATGCGTCTTGGCATGATCTCCACATTGTTCTTGGGTCTTAGTTTAGACCTGGTTTAGTCGGTTCAGACTGGGTTTAGTCCTAGTTTAGTCCTGGTTTAGTCCCTGTTTTAACCTGGTTTAATCCTGGTTTAGCCCTGGTTCAGTCCAAGTTTAGGCCTGGTTTAATCCTAGTTTAGTCCTGGTTTAGTCCTGGTTCATCCCTACTTTAGTCTTGGTTCAGACTTGGTTTAGTCCTAGTTTAGGAAAGTCACACACACCAGGAAAGTCTGATAGTTCACTTGCTTTGGTCCGGACCAAATTTTTTCAGTTCGCTTTCACACTGCATTTTTTCCCCCAAGTGAACCAACATCTATAAACAAAACCACGTGTGCTGAGGTCGCTCAGCCATTGGACAGAAATGAGCCGTGTTCAAACACAGAAGGAGGAGAATAATGGTGTTACGTGCTGTTTTCAATCTAGCCTTAGCGATATGGTTTGCTCAGTTTTTACAGTTCGCACAAATGTTTGAGCAGCATCGTGAGGTTTACACTATTTTACAATCAATTTCCACTACAGAGAACAGCGCTCATGTGCGCGCATCAACTTATGACTCTTGCTCTTCAAGCAGAACGTAAGTAAGCCTCGTAAGTTTAATTTCGTTTCATTTAGTTTCGTTTCGTCAGCCTTGGTTTCCCATAATGCTCGACATACGATGGGAGCTCGTTAAGTACAAAAAGCCAACTTGTGTTGGATCGAGTCCGGTCTGCATTCTCACCTCAAACGAACCACACCAGGATTCGAATGGAACCGTACCGAGACCGAGCTAAAGCAATTTCGGCTTGCTTGCTCCGGATTGAGATTTTTGGTTTTTATTCACACCAGCCCAAAAGGTCCGAATCAAAGGAGCAAATGAACTCTGGCTCGCTTTAAACGAACCAAACAAGGCAGGTGTGAAAACGACCTTAGGCTACGTTCACACTGCAGGGCTTAATGCTCAATTCCGATTTTTTTGTGAAATCCGATTTTTTTGCGAGGCCGTTCACATTTCCAGTTAAATGCGAATTGTATGTGATCTCCAGTGTGAACGCTAAACTCCCCAAAAGTGTCCCGCATGCGCCTTGGAGGACACGATGACATCACACGCAGTGAACGCGCTCAATGTTTACGGAAGTAGCCTAAAGTTGCTTTCGTACCGGAGCCAAAACATGTACAGCTTATTTGTTTTAAGGAGGAGACGGAGAAGGACGAGGTTTTTGGCCACGGCGTTTTGCGGGGCAGTGGCAGCAACGTGTGCAGAAAGGAACATGTGGGTGCGGAGTCACAGGCAGGAGGGGTAGGATTGCTACGTGCTTCGCCGCTTCACTGATACGAGTTTATATACTATTTTCGCATGACGAGAAGAACGTTTGTGCACATTTGTGAACGCCTACTTGTACCACTCTCATTGGAGGAAACACACTCAGGTCAGATGAATGCGACCTGGCCGTTCAGACTGCAGTCGCATGTCAAAAGATCGGATATGTATCGGATTTAGGACCACATATCCAAGTGGCCTGGATCGCATTTGAAAAAATCGGATCTGTGTCGTTCACACTGTCATTAGAAGATCAGATACAGGTCGCATAGAGGCAAAAAAAATCGGATTTGGGTCGTTTCAGGCTGCAGTGTGAACGTAGCCTTAGTCTTGGTTCAGACCTGGTTTAGTCCCACTCTTTCACATTGTTCTTGAGTGACTTTATTCCACTCCTGGTGCAAGAACTGAAGTAGCTCAGCTTTGTGTTTGTGTTGGAATTCAACAGACGCTGGAATGGAATGGCTGTAATACATGTAGAGATGCTGATTTCAGAAAAAAAATGTGGTGCAGTGGTCTCTTTTTTTTTTTTCCAGAGCTGTATAAAACCTGCTTTTAAAGGTCATATATTACGTAAAACTGACTCTTGTGAGCTTTAAGCCATGTCACAATGCTGTTAAAAACATACCTGGAGTTTTGTTTTGTTTTGTTTCATTCACACGTTTGAGTAACCCTTTAATATTACTCTGTCTGGTTGAACATATAAATTAATGCAATAAGACTTTTCAGAATGTCCCAAAATGTTTGAACTTTAATTTACTCAAAGCTGTTCTAGTTATTTGAGAGTTTAATAACAGCCACGCTTGTTTTGGAGACATGTCAAATGAGACTATACCATCTATGATTAAAAAGGCTGGAAAAAAGAGCCAAATTAAATCAAAAATAAAAGAAACTCGAAATGTAATCTTCCAAACAATCATGTACGATAAGATGTCTGCACTTGATTTTTAAAAATGTGGAAAAACGTTATTTAAGGTGAAAAATGTTATTCGAATTATAATAACGCGGCGGGCTGATTCTGACCTCAAGAGCTGCTTTTATAATATTTCTGAGTGTTTAGAGTGTTTAGAAAAACTGGTAGAAACTCTTTAAAAACTTTACTTTTTTCACCTTACTTGAACCTCAACTCAGACTCAGACTTTTTAATATATTCATTTTTGTCAATATCGCCCACCGCTAGACTGAGACTTAGTCAAACTTTATTGATCCACAAGGGAAATTATTGGGGTGCAGTAGCTCACTCATCAAATATAATATATAACAGAGGGTAACAAAAATAGATGGAATAGCAAAAAAAAGAGCAAGAGACCGGTGTCAAATGAGACATAATCATACAAATTTAAAAAAAAATAATACGTGTATATGTACAAATCAGAATAAAATAACAACATAAGTAATAAAATATCAAATAAAATATCCAATCACAGCTATATACAGTTGTAGGGAGTATAAAATAAGATAAGATAAGATATAACTTTATTGATCTCACACAGGAGAAATTCACTTGCCACATTAGCTCCAGACAGTAAGTTTGAACAAAAACAAAAAAAGTGCATGCAGACAAGTTAAATCATAATAATAAAATAAGTAAATAAGAGAATGTAGAAAAAAAATTGCATGTTTAGACTATATCCTCCTGGGACATTACATTTTTATTTATTTATTTATGTATTTATTTATTGTGATTTTCTATTTGGAGGTAAATGAACAGCATTTACATTTTGTTAATTTTATTTTTATTCGTAATGTTGTAACTAGTGCTGTCAGGCAATTTAAAAAATTTATCTAATTAATTACAGGATTTGTAATTAATTAATCTAATTAATCACATTTTTAAAATATATATTTTTTAGGTGGTTTATTGTGCTCTCCCACAGTGCAAAAAAGGTGTCAAACATGTGATTTATAGTGGTACAGTTACCTGGCCAGCCAAATGATATCTCTCTGTATTTCCTATACAGCGCGATACCATTTGGACACCCTCGCTCCACTCTCGCTCCTCCGGTTAAAAACGGACTCCGCGATTCTGATTCGTTCAAAGATGGTGACGTCAGTGCACCCGCCTTTGCCCGCAAAGTCACTCTTAGGCAGCGGAAGTTCCTCCTCAGTTTTGAATCAAGATGGCGCAATCTCTGATTGGTCTGTCTACGCGCAACAGCAGCGCATTCTGGATCAAGCGTTACCAGACTCATCCGCTGGTACAGCGATGAGTCATGGATTCTTCCAGGCAAGTGGTACAGTGAAAAGACTGCAGACTTCCCCTTTAAGTCTAAGTTTTTCACTCACTCTCTTTGTCTCCACTGTAAACATGACAAGACCCCCATTCCACCTCCCACATTATGTAACATTCATTGGAAAGCTCATTTACACCATTTCACTAATACATGGTGAATATTTCTGGTGCCAAAAGGTGAGCACGTACAGCAGCTTTCATGCAACGTCAATAAATAATATTGTAATGACCTGGGTTAATGGTGTCTGTGCCTTTAAGGGGCGCATACGTGGGACAGGTGTGGGTGTTAATGTTGAGTGAGTCTGAACTTCTGTTTAATAAAGTTCATTGGAGAATAAGAGAAGCCTGGAGTTACAATATACAAGGCCTCAAATATACAGAGAATACAAATAATTGCCCGTGAAAATTACTCATGGCTCACATGAGCCCCGGAACCCGTGAGGAGGATTTAAACTCCCGGTGTGGATGTGTCCGGACCATCGCACCACGGGAGGAGGGAGGAGGCAGCAGCGCGGGGTGAGTAAATGATCTGGTTTAGCGTGATTTAGCGTGATGGGCAAAACTGACTAAGTCAAAACTTCTAAGTGTGCACCCTTAGTCGCGGCAGAACACGCTGGAGAGGTTATGGGAATTGAAAATGGTTCAGCGCGGAGCACAGCAGACAGGGAAACGGGCTCGCACGTCTTCACATGCTCTCCCTTATTAGAAGTGCATTTGTCTCTGTAGCCGGCCAATGGTAGCACGGCAATTCTCATCGCGTCATCGCTGTCCAGGGACAAGAGGGACCTGCTCCGTCACGTTTTTATCAATAAACTCGCCGTTCAAAGGCCCCGCACGCCAAATTTAAAATGTGTGCGCATTGAATTGCCGCTCATAATTAATTGCGTTAATTTTTATAACGCGTTAATTAGCAGTGTAATTAATTAATCTAATTGACGCGTTAAACTGACAGCCCTAGTTGTAACATGTCCTCCGTAATGGACTGCAATGGTGTTAAATCCATGTGAAGTTAACAACCTAACAAAAACATTTTTTTAGACTTAGACTTTGTTGATCCACAAGGGAAATTGTTTTGGGTACAGTAGCTCACCCATCAAATAATATAATATACAATATGAAACAGAGGGTAAAAGAACAAGAAGAAGAAAAAAAAAGATGATGACCAACATCTCTGACAAGCTTCTACAGTCTACTACTATTTATTTATCATTGTGCAGCCACAAACTTAAAAGACAGACTGGTTAACTCAATGTGCACTATAAAGGACACAAATGAATGGGCGGGTCTCAGGAGGATATTGTGGAGTAACACAGATGAAGGATCTGCGGTAGCGCTCCTTCTTGCACTGGGGGTGCCTCAGTCGGCTGCTGAAGGAGCTGCTCAGCTCCTCTACAGTCCGGTGCAGAGGGTGAGAGGTGTCGTTCATGATGGACGTGAATTTGGCCAGCACCCTCCTCTCAGCCACCTCCTCTACAGAGTCCAGGGGACAGCCCAGGACAGAGCTGGCCCTCCTGACCAGCTTATTAAGTCTCTTCCTGTCCTGCTCTGTGCTGCTCGGGGCCCAGCAGACGACAGCGTAGAGGAGGAGAGTATTACAGAGTTACATAATGGTGAGTTGTTGTACAGTTGTAGGGAGTATTATCTCCTCTGTCCCTCTATGGTCTGGTACAGTGGGTGAGCAGGAGTGTCCATGATGGAGAGCAGTTTGTCCAGTGTCCTCCTGTCCCTCACTGTGACTGTGACTACCATACACTCTCACAAATACCATAACTACCCAGACATAAAACGAACTGAAGGCAGACAGACATATTGTGCCTGCGACTGCTAAACATTTAGAATTTATGACACCCGTGGATCATTATGTTATAATTTGGGCATTTTAAATCAAAATATTCATCTAAAATTACATGAAAAATAACCAAATCCCCTGACTTTCATATTACAAAGCTGCAGTGCCAAATGGGAGCTGACATCGCTGTAAACGTAGTTGGCCCCTCATACATCACACCAGCGAGTAGCAGATTATTTTTTATTTGTACCAAAACAACGACTCAACCCTGCCGAATCCTACGTGTATCACTGATTAAGAAAATTACGCTGGAGAACAAAATGATTACAGAGCAGTGGGCGTGTGCTGTTGGCCGTGAAAATGAGGGTTGATTGGCAATATGGCGTCTTGAAAATAAGTGATTAAAGATTACTCAAACATGCATGAATCACCGCAAATACAACTTCAGAGAGTCAGTGAGAAGGAAAAACAACTATAAACAGTAGTCGAGTTGTAAAATGAAACCGGGGGGGATGGTGAAATTTTTCATTTATGTGACATATTTTCCAGCAGCAAAAAGTCCATATAATCATTCAATAATTCAATAATACACAGGATATATGTTATCAGACACATACACACACATACACACCTTAGTCCTGGTTCAGACCTGGTTTAGTCCTGGGCCCCTGCTGTCAGCTAATATGTCCCTTTGATGCAGAAATATGATAATATAACTCACTCCATAAGAACACGGTCAGCTCCGTAGTTTGCGGTGTTGTCCGATAATTCACGTGTGCACGTGTATGCGCATGGAAACCAACATAATTATCCCGATTCCCGAGGCGAGAGTTCCTTCTTATGTAGCATTAACGTAGCATACATATTAACGGTGCTCGCTCACAGCTGATCGGCGAACAGGCACAAACACAACAATGCTAATTGCCATGATCTGCGGGAGCATGATTGGTGGGTATGCTGCAACATGATTGGAAGCCGGAGCGCAGTTCGGCCTATGATTGGCTCTTGGAACTGGCCATGATTCATGTAGGTCACCTATTTTGACTTAAAAATGGCAAATTCTGCCAAAAGGTGGGGATTTTTCATGCCTGATTGATAAAATGCCACAAGGGATGGAAGAAGGGATGACCGTTTTAGAAGAGGAATTATTTTCCCCCCCCCCCCCCCCCCCCCATCCCCTCTCAACTCGAGTACTGAGTATAACATGATTAAAAGCTCTGTAATAGGTCTGCTTTAACTTGTTTTGAATGCGCCACACAATTAGCATTCTCAGTTACACATTATTCGAGTGGGTGGGGCGCAGTCCTTCCCCAAAACTCTGGAGGGGGCTGGTGCTGTCTTCAGTGTGTGGGGCTCCTGCAGTGGTTCACATTTGCTGCTTCCACTCACGCAACAAGACAAAGGCAAAAACGGATATTTGAAGAAAGCGTACATCAAAATTAAATTCTTTTGCTTTTTAGAACTTTCTACCATGTTATAATGTTGCCAAAAACATGCCTGAAGAGGTTTTAGCTGTTCTCCATGAATGTTGTTTGAATGTTTGAGTAATTGTAACCCATGTCAATTAGCCCACTTCCGATTACAACTTTATTGTGGCGGCGTCACTTGTCACGTATCCTCCTGCTCCACTCCCCCCGGTGCTACTCTCGCTCTGACTGGATTGTTTGGATGAAAACTATTAAGACTGCCTATCTAACAAAGACTAATGGACCAATTTATTTACCCCTCAATCCTATCAATACCCGCTCAACGGTCAGGGTTTTTTTTTTTCTATTGGACCATTTCTGCAATACCACAAACCACCACTGGATGCCAAGCTACCCATTCATTCATTCATTCATGATCATGGTAGGAAATATCACAGCCTTTTCATAAATGCCCGAACCTTTTAACTGTTGGATTTCAATAACTCAAACTGAACTTTGGGAAATATAAATACCTCAAACAGATTATAACAAACACTTCCTACAATGACCTGAACTTTATGAACTAAACTCAAACTCTGAAGTCTATTGAACAAAAAAGATACTACTGTTCAAGTATCTCGGGGTCTTGTTCACGAGTGAGGGGAGGATGGAGCGTGAGATTGACAGGCGGATCGGTGCAGCGTCGGCAGTGATGCGGTCGCTGTACCGGACCGTTGTGGTGAAGAGGGAGCTGAGCCGAAAAGCAAAGCTCTCGATTTACAGTCAATCTACGTTCCTCCCCTCACCTATGGTCATGAGCTCTGGGTAATGACCGAAAGGACGAGATCGTGGATACAAGCGGCCGAAATGAGTTTCCTCCGCAGAGTGGCTGGGCGCACCCTTAGAGATAGGTTGAGGAGCTCAGTCATACGGGAGGAGCTCAGAGTAGAGCCGCTGCTCCTCTCGACATGGAGGAGCAGCGGCTCCACATCGAGAGGAGCAGCTGAGGTGGCTCGGGCATCTGTTCCGGATGCCTCCTGGACGCCTCCCTCGGGAGGTGTTCCGGGTATGTCCCACTGGGAGGAGGCCCGGGGAAGACCCAGGACACACTGGAGGGACTATGTCTCTCGGCTGGCCTGGGAACACCTTGGGGTCCCCCTGGAGGAGCGGGAGGAAGTGTCTGAGGTGAAGGAAGTCTGAGAGTTCCTGCTTAGACTGTTGCCCCCACGACCTGGCCCCGGATAAGCTGAAGAAAATGGCTGGATAGATAGATACTACTGTCTGGGTGATTGCATTTTTGTTTGTTTGTGTTTAACACTAGAAGTCCCGCGGAGGGGTCAATTGACCTTTTTACCTAAAAGACCCACAGAGGGGTCATCTGACCCTTTGGACCCCCTGTGGACACTCCTTTTGTTGTGGAAATGTGGCTGTTAGCGGCTCACAGCAGTCGCTTGAGTCACAGAGTCGCTTGAGCCTGTGTGGGGGAGGGGACCCCCAGGCAAGCGTAGGTAATGCGTGTTTTTGCATGTGTGTGTGTGTGTGTGTGCGTGTGCGCCCATATGGTGGATTTATAAACATATGGTGGATTTTTATGCAGTGAATCATCAGGATCAACGAGAATTTGGGATCAAAAACTCTAAACATTTATTGTTAAAAAAATACAAAACAAAACATATTTACAATGAATGCAAAAGCAACTGTTTTCCCAGTTTTTGTGTGGAAGGTTGTTGCAGAAGTAACTTATTTTTGTGTGCCAAAAATAGAAGAAAAAAAATTACAAAGGAAAAAAGCATATTTACAAAGAATGCAAATGAGTGAAATACATTTGAGCAGTCACTAACAATTCTGGCACTGCCATTGCTCCTTTCGGCATTTCCCACATGTATATTTGTAACAGTCATCACAGCGCACTGTTGCACGATTGTCCTTGCATTTGATTTTAGCCTGACACTTGGCTCTTTGTCCGAGTTGTGGTGTGGAGGGTTGTTGCCGAAGCAATTGCTCCTTTTGGGCCTTTTTCATACCCACGTGGGAGTGAGCCAACTCTCTTGCCAGTTCAAACAGGAAATCCACCCGTCTTTCCTTTCTCCCAGTGCATAATTGATAGAGCACGTGGGCATTCAGTGCTGCAATGTCTATCATGTTGTAGAACACTGCTACTGGCCAGCGCCTTGTTCCTGTGCGGACAGTGTATTCCCGCACCATCTGGTCCATGATATCGACGCCGCACTTTGTTGTGTTGTAGAGTGTGATGGTGTTTGGCTTCTTTTTGGTGGTTTCCTGTGTCTGAATCGTGCTGTGCATGCTGCTGAGAATATACACAGTCTTCTTCCGCTTGGGTGCATACACAGTCAGTGTGGCACCAGTGGATGAAAACACCTGGGTGGTAAATTCATCGCGGTGCATCTGTCGAGTTGACGGTGGGATTTCTTGGCGAATCCTGTTGACTGTGCCGAGGATGGTTGAATTCCGGCTAAGTAGTCGGGAAATTCAAATGATATCACAAATGCAAGTATAGAAGCTAATCACTGCAAAATTGGTTTATTTTTCTAGTTTCAAGTAATGTAGTAAAAATCACCTTGGAACTACTATTTTTCAAATAGAAATAAAAACCTCAAATTAGACTATTTTTACTTGTTTTAAGAAATTTGCCGATGGGCAAGCATTTTTTTTACTAGGTTAGCAATATTTGCTAGCCAATTTGCCAGGCAAAATTTGCTAGGCAAACAACATTTGCTGGAAATGAGTAAATCAAGTAAATCTTAGCAAGTAAAAAACCTTGCCCCATTGGCACGCAAAAAAATA
This sequence comes from Paratrypauchen microcephalus, assembly GCA_036785185.1. Lineage (NCBI taxonomy): Eukaryota > Metazoa > Chordata > Actinopteri > Gobiiformes > Gobiidae > Paratrypauchen > Paratrypauchen microcephalus. The sequence goes on along the minus strand of JAVJIX010000212.1, from coordinate 175,865 downwards.
CTAGTTCTGAGGTGATTTACTCCCTCACTGAAATGAAATGTAAAATGGGAAATAATATGAAATGAAATATTACCTGAAGACAACTGAGACAGGTCGGAGTCTGAATCCACCTGGAGACCAGATAGTCCTCCCCCCTGCTGATTCAACAGGTAATGGACGCATTTACAAATGAAGAGATGCTAATTGTGGCCATCAGAGCCATCAGTTTGGACTAAGGGTCTTTTGACCCTTCTCCAGGACTTTAGGGGGGCTGTCAAAATTCCCGGGACTTCTAGTGTTAAGTATATCTACTTATAATAAAATATAATATACAATTTATTATTATTTATTATCTATATCTTTTTAATATGCACACAAGGAATATCTATTGAGCTCATATCATTTAATACAATACATACTGAACTGAATTTTTGGTTTCTGTGGTTTTATTCACACACTGACTCCTGCCGTTCCTCCTTCTGATCGCCCCCTAGGCTGCAGTCAACCCTTAGCCCCTAGTGCATTACATAATTTACTGATCTCTCTCTGGCCCTTTTCAAAGCCCCGGTTGGCTGTAAGATTCTTTGCAATGTTCCACCCACATGACAATTCTCCATAAATATACAGAAACATGATACAAAACTGTGCACAACAACTTCACAAACCTGATGCGATGTGAAGTAGTTTCATTTGTGGCGTGCACGGTGATAGTGATAGTGATAGTGATGGTGATGGTGATGGTGATGGTGATGGTGATGGTCAGGGCTCTCAAGTTTTGAAGATTGCTAGGAGTGAGATTTCTGAGGAGGGGGGGGGGGGGGGGCACAGGATAATATGTTATCACACACAGTCTTGGTTTAGTCTTGGTTTAATCCTGGTTTAGTCCTGGTTTAGACCTGTTTTAGTCCTGGCTTAGTCTTGGTTTAGACCTGATTTTGTTTTGGTTTACTCCCGGTTTAGTCCTGGTTTAGATCTGGTTTAGTCTTGGCTTAGTCCTGGTTTAGACCTGGTTTAGTCCTAGTTTAGACCTGGTTTAGTCCTGGTTTAGTGCTGGTTTAGACCCAGTTTAGATCTGGTTTAGTCCTGATTTAGTCCTGGTTTAGATCTGGTTTAGTCTTGGCTTAGTCCTGGTTTAGACCTGGTTTAGTCCTAGTTTAGACCTGGTTTAGTCCTGGTTTAGTGCTGGTTTAGACCCGGTTTAGATCTGGTTTAGTTCTGGTTTAGTCCTGGTTTAGTTCTGGTTTAGTCCTGGTCTAGTCCTGGTTTAGTTCTGGTTTAGTCCTGGTTTAGACCTGGTTTAGTCCTGGTTTAGTGCTGGTTTAGACCCGGTTTAGATCTGGTTTAGTCCTGGTCTAGTCCTGGTTTAGTTCTGGTTTAGTCCTGGTTTAGACCTGGTTTAGTCCTGGTTTAGTGCTGGTTTAGACCCGGTTTAGATCTGGTTTAGTTCTGGTTTAGTCCTGGTTTAGTTCTGGTTTAGTCCTGGTCTAGTCCTGGTTTAGTTCTGGTTTAGTCCTGGTTTAGACCTGGTTTAGTCCTGGTTTAGTGCTGGTTTAGACCCGGTTTAGATCTGGTTTAGTTCTGGTTTAGTTCTGGTTTAGTCCTGGTCTAGTCCTGGTTTAGTTCTGGTTTAGTCCTGGTTTAGACCTGGTTTAGTCTTGGTTTAGTCCTGGTTTGGTCCTGGTTTAGTCCTGGTTTAGTCCTGGTTTAGTTCTGGTTTAGTCCTGGTTTAGTCCTGGTTTAGTTCGCGCCACGTCGAATTGCGTGTTGAGAGCCCTGTTTTAAAGAGCAAAGTTATTACCTGATGGTTCTCAGTTTGTTTTATCATCAACGCACTTTGTCAGTGCGCGCTGAGAGGGGCGGGGAGGAGGGACCGGGGCGGGACATTTTTAACGGATTCATGTAAGAGTCTGGTTAATGCACCGGGCTCGCGTCTCACTGTGTCTCACCGCGGCTCACCATGGGCAGTTCGGCTCTGGGCCGCGCGTATTCCGCGCGTAAGCCGTCGGGGGGGACACGTTACGCACAGACGGAGACACCGGGACTGAGGCTCAGGACGTGCCCGGGGGACGGCGCGTCTGCTCCGGCCTCGCCCGGACCGTGCACTGAAACCGCGCGAAGCCTGCATAAACTAAGCCACACAGACCGATTTTCTGGGCACAAAAAAAAAAAAAAAAAAGAAAAAGAAAGAAATCAGCGTGAGAAATACCATGTGTGGCGTGTGAGCGTGTGAACACGTCGAATTGCGTGTGTCACACTCTCAATGTGTGAGACTTGAGAGCCCTGGTGATGGTGATGGTGATAGTGATAGTGATAGTGATGGTGATAGTGCTCTGAAGACAGGAGTGATTTAACGTGAGGAACAAAGGAAGGGTGGACTCAGAACACGAAAAACGAAATACGTGAACGAACGAATACGGCGAATATTGCATTTTCAAAACAATAAAAGGAAACACAGTGATCTAAATTTGTTATGTGTTAGCTGTTATTACCCCACTGAAGTGTAACGCCCTCTTTACATTTTCAAAACGTATGTAGTTCACCGGATTCTTGTGGGAATGTGGGACTTGGACATACCCAAAAATAACTCTAAAAATAACAGCATTAGCTACAAAAAAGGGACAAGGGCTGATGGTCCAAGGTGCTAAAAGTATTGTAAAGGTGCCCGTGGTGCTACATTCTGTGTTGTATAACGTGTGAACAGTGCTGCTACGTGCTGAGGTTGGACAAGGTGTGAGTAGAGCTAAGAGCGCTTTTCTAAACAGAGATTGTATCTATATGCCCACAGCCCTGTTCTCTCACATTTAAAATATATATTTGAAACTAAACCCACAACCAAAGAGCACTAGGAGACAAAATGAAGAGCTGAATATGCAAACTCCTAATGAGAGCAGTAATGGAACAGAAAATGACTGCACTCCCAACCATCTGGTCACACATACCAGTGAGTGCAGTGAGCATGGATTCTCATGACATCTGTGAGTTCACAAACTCTCATCGTAAGGTTCAAATTTGCCCAGTAGTGAGAGTAACAGAAGAGCAAAGTGGTTTGAGCAGACGCCAAAGGGGAAGTGCCCAAATGAACCAAAACAAACCTGGGATTGTCCAAAAAGTCTGTCTCACACAGTGTCTTACTTGCAGCACCAATTATTTATTTACAAAGTTTCAAAGTTCAGCTCTTGGCCTTCATCAGGGACTCAAAAATCCAACCTTGACCCGGATGTGCGGCCATGATGGAGATATTGCTCGCTCAAATTAAACACGCTTATAAAGCAACCGTGCAGAAAAAAATCTAAATTTCGCAGTAAACCTTCCACATCGGAATCCAAAACTTCTGATACAGTTGACCAGTTGTATAGAGGCAAAAGGAGAAATTCAATTTGTCAACTGGACAAAAGTCGAAACCAAAAAAACTTTTGTCCAGTTGACAAATTGAATTTCTCCTTTTGCCGTGGATTCTACCTGGATGGCGAGCATATCCATATGAGATGGATTCAAGTTTGTTCAGTGACAGTGACGATTTGTTCATTCTGCTGCTGTAAGAGATCCCGATATTGTCAACTACCTTGTTTAGGTTTAGACCTGGTTTAGACCTGGTTTCGACCTGGTTTCGACCTGGTTTCGACCTGGTTTAGTCCTGGTTTAGACCTGGTTTAGTCCTGGTTTAGACCTGGTTTAGTCCTGGTTTAGTCCTGGTTTCGACCTGGTTTCGACCTGGTTTAGTCCTGGTTTAGACCTGGTTTAGACCTGGTTTAGTCCTGGTTTAGACCTGGTTTAGTCCTGGTTTCGACCTGGTTTCGACCTGGTTTCGACCTGGTTTCGACCTGGTTTAGTCCTGGTTTAGTCCTGGTTTAGTCCTGGTTTAGACCTGGTTTCGACCTGGTTTCGACCTGGTTTTCGACCTGGTTTAGACCTGGTTTAGTCCTGGTTTAGTCCTGGTTTAGACCTGGTTTAGTCCTGGTTTCGACCTGGTTTCGACCTGGTTTCGACCTGGTTTAGTCCTGGTTTAGTCCTGGTTTAGTCCTGGTTTAGTCCTGGTTTAGACCTGATTTAGACCTGGTTTCGACCTGGTTTCGACCTGGTTTAGTCCTGGTTTAGTCCTGGTTTAGATCTGGTTTAGTCCTGGTTTAGTCCTGGTTTAGTCCTGGTTGGTCTCTACTTTAGAACAATAGAACTGCAGGTGTTTTTCTCTGTCTGATCTATTGTGATGCCGAGGACCCGATAATAGTTTGACCATTTTGCTTTTTTAAACTTGGCAGCATAAGTGCAATGTTTGTTTTGTTTTCAAGTATCTCCAACATGGCCGACTTCCGGATTATGACGTCACGTGAAAACACACTATAGAACTGACATGGCAAAAGCAGAAATTCAATTTGTTAACTGGACAAAAGTTTATTTAAACTTTACTTAAACTTTTGTCCAGTTGACGAATTGAATTTCTCCTTTTGCCCTGGATTCTACCTGGACGACTGAGGGATTCTACACACATATCGCTCTGACTGGAAGAGGAGGAGGCATCTTAAACAGTGTATGGATGCTCTCCTGAAGGCATATGCGTAGATCAATAAAGTGCCATACATACAAATGCAGCGAAAGACAGCTCTACCAAAATGACAAAAATACATATAAAATAAGAAACATGCAGCATACAGTGAACACATTAGAATGAACATACAGTAGATTACATATGATTTATACTTTCCATATGTACAGCAAGACACCAGGCCATATATTATATTACAAGAAGACGTTTAAAATAAGTGTTGAGGCCCATAGGTGTATGTGCTTACTGTGTTTTTATCCAGTAAGTTTGTCTGTTTATGAAACTTATCATGGTCGCTCCCTGTGGAAGAAGGAGGATCTGCTCTGTGCCAGCACAGCCCAGTGCACTGGCATTATGGTGGGCATCATTAAAATGTGCAGCCACAGGGTACCTTCTGTCCTTTCTGTGGATCGTGCTTTTGTCTTCACTTATTCTCTGTTTTAGTTTTCTCATTGTTTTCCTCACATGTCAATCCAAAAGAACAGTGCAGTAAATACACAAGTACAGAAAATACACACATTCTTCTGCTCCTTGTGGGGTTTTCTAACCACTGTGGCGAAGTTGGAACAGAGCGGTTTTGTGGATGTAACACTGGGCACATTTGCCACGTCAATAGTTCCATTAGGAACAGAGTGTGAGTGGGCATAGCTTTTGTTCTGGCACAGACAGGGTCTGAGGTCCTTCTCCTCCAGCTCTCAAATAGAGGAGGATGTGTGAAGGTGTCAGAGCTCAGGTCTAGTGTGAGGAGGTGCCGGTGTTTTTAATTATGCTCTTTACGGCAGCAGAGTGAGCAGAGGACTGAGAGATACAGCTGACAGAACTGTGACAGTGTTTTTAACAGTCAGATCATAGTCTTTTCTGTCCATGTTGTAAGATAAGCCCTTTGTGTTAACCTGTTTCATCTCTACCACTTGTTTTGAAGTCCGCCTTCGAATGACAAATCCATCGGAGTGTGTGAAACTGACTTGAGGCTAATAGCAATGCCTTTTATCTGTCTCCATTCCATATAGTGATGTAAAGATGTTAACATTTGACTTCATGACAGCATATCAAGGAAACTCCCTTGGGCAGTGCTTATATAACAATGCTTTACGCTTGTATTGTGCTGTAGAGACTCGTCAAAGCCTTTCAAAGCTCTACTTTCTCATTGTTCATTCACGCTTTACGTTGGTGTACAAACGGTGTACATGCTGGTACCAGACGTCTCAAAATCAAATACATTTTCAAAGCAAAAGTCATTGTATTTCACAACAAATATCCAACAAAGAGCTAAAATGAGTTGATCCTGGGGTCTGGACATGCTGCTGTTCAGCTGTAGGTGATTACGTAAAGCCTCTGAGGAATGCGATTCACCTTATTACGGGAGTTCCTATGGGCGCCGCCATCATCATTCGGGTTGTGTTATTTTGTACAGACTGTAAAGCCGTTTTAAAGCCTCCAGAGAATCGGTGCAGTGTGACTTGTTGGTCACATGAACATTGAACAACAACCAGGATGGCGCCGTGGATGGTCGCCCTCGTGCTTCGGAGCGTTGTCCTTGTCTTGTTTTTGTGCGTAATTGTTATATTCTTGTAAATTTTGTGTTATAATATAGTTTATTAGTTTTGTACTTTATTTTATTCTATTCTTTTTGCTGCATGTTAAGTGTTTGTTTACATTCCACTTCAAGCACCGAAGCAATTTCCTAATGTTGTGAACATGTTCACTCATATGGCAATAAAACCTTTCTGATTCTGATTCCGATTCTGAACGTTTTATACAAATGAATCGACTTTATGTCAGATTTAAGATGCAAAATGTTTCCCAAATTCTCCATTGACATGAATGAGATCCCCGTTTAACCGGAAGTGTGACCACAAAAAGGCGTTTAGGAGCATTTAGCGGCAAAAGTGGGTTGGCGGAAAAAGGTGGATAGAGGCTGGTGATGTCCAATGTTAAAGGTGCACTGTGTAACTTGTCCGGTGGAGGGTCCGTCATCTGCTTGTCTCCATTTGGATGTGCCTAGAATGTTCCACAACATCACCATAAACGTAAGAATGGGGGCGGCAGTAGCTCGGTTGGTAGAGCGTTTCTCCACTCCAAAGGTTGGCGGTTCGAATCGAAGGTTGAGCGGTCAGGTCTACTGAACCACAGGTTGGCAGTACGATTCCAGCTCCCACAGATGAATGCTGCCGTGGTGTCCTTGGGCAAGACACTTAACCCACCTCGCCCCCAGTGTCTGCGTACACTGGTGTGTGAATGGGTGAGTGGTTCCTTGTTGTAAAGCACTTTGGGTGCCTTGAAAAGCTATATAAAGATGTGACCATTTAAGAATGTCCATGGAGACTTGCAAGCTACTGTAAATTTCTGGTTAGGTTTGCGGAGAGGCGACCCCACTCACAGTAATAATGGATGTTTTTAAAGATTTTTAAGCAAAAAATAACACCTGTAGTTGAATAAATGCGAGACAGATTCGATTATTGGCATACTGTGGACAATGGTGGTGACAGTAGCTCAGTTGGTAGAGCGTTTGTCCACTGAGCAGTCAGATCCACGGACCCACAGGTCGGCTAGTGTGCTTCCAGCTTCCACACATGAAAGCTGTTATTGTGTCCCAGGTCAAGACCCTTAACCCACCTCGCCCCCGGTGTCTGCACACACTGGTGTATGAGTGTGTGCGTGAACGGTTGAGTGGAGCGCTTTGAGAGCTTTGAATGTGGAAAAGTGCAGGATAAAAAGGTGACCTTTTACCAATTTAAACCAAAGCATTAACATCTCCATGGCGACAAACAGGTTGCGGATCCTTTCACACAGTGCACCTTTAACAGCAGGGCATTTTTTAAGTCTTTTTTTAGGTCTGAACTCTTCTTTATAAAGTCAGTGGAGTCTCTTATGTAGGTTGGGAACTGCTGTCTCGAAGGGTTTAATGACATTTTCTACTTTTACCCTTTACTGTTTGCTTGATTGATTTATTTCTTTTTAGTGCTGTTAGGCGATTAGAAAAAATAATCTAATTAATTACAGGATTTGTAATTAATTAATCTAATTAATCGCATTTTAAGAGTGTGAGAGAGAGATTGATCAGAAAATTCTTTTTGACAAAAGCTCCAAATCACGGTGTTCTTGTTGATCGTCCCGTCTTCGTTCTTTTTTTAAATAAACTTGTCGTTTAAAGGCCCTGGCAGCGATTTGCTCGCCGCACGCCAAATTTAAAATCCGCGCACATTGAATTGCCGCTCATAATTAATTGCGTTCATTTTTATAACACGATAATTTGCTGTGTAATTAACTAATCTAATAAATAACACGTTAAACTGACAGCCTTATTTATTTTATTTATTTGATAGGAGCGAGTATTAGACGTCTGACATGCTCCAACATTTATAGCCAAGGCTAATTTGCAACATCCACGATCACGATTTCCAGTTTGATTTTGTTTGGCCTTTACCAGTAAAAGCAAATCAAAATTCCTTTCAATTTCGACATAAATTTCCCAAACACAAACCAGACAGACTTCATTTCTTTCATTTCTGTTTAAAACAAAAATAAAAATTGTGAAATAAATACCGTACCTCCGAATTTGAACTCCACCACAATCGCTTTTTCTCACAGAAGCCTGTAGATCTCACCATTAAAAATCCAAGCCTCTGGTGGATGAAGTACTCAGTTTTGTTATTTAAAGAAAACTACAGATACAGAGGCAAAGAGTTCACTAAAACTAAAAGTATCACATGAAAAAATCAACTTAAAGGTGCGTACGTAACATTTCTGGTGGAAGGTTCGTTACCTGCCTGTCTCCATGGAGATGTTGCTTTGTCTAGAATTTTCCGCAGTATAGATTAAACCTTTCTATCAGGAGGGGGACAAGCAGGTTACAGCACTACACTACATTACAGTCAGTAGTCGAGTTGTAAAATGAAACCAGGGGGGATGGTGAAATTTTTCACCAAGGGGGGGGGGCACATTAAGCTAAGCCCTCCCCCATCACTGACATCACTGTGGTGTTTCAGGGCAGGGCAGAATTAGAAGGTACTTTGTTAAAATGGAAATGCTTTTATAACAAAAAGTCCATATAATCATTCAATAATTCAATAATACACAGGATATATGTTATCACACACGTACACACACCTTAGTCCTGGTTTAGTCTTGGTTTAGTCCCGGTTTAGTCCTGGTTTAGTCCTGGTTTAGTCCTGGTTTAGTCTTGGTTTGGACCTGGTTTAGTTTTGGTTTAGTCCCGGTTTAGTCCTGGTTTAGTCCTGGTTTAGACCCGGTTTAGATCTGGTTTAGTCTTGGCTTAGTCCTGGTTTGGTTTAGTCCTGGTTTAGACCTGGTTTAGTCTTGGTTTAGTCCTGGTTTAAACCTGGTTTAGTCTTGGCTTAGTCCTGGTTTAGACCTGGTTTAGTCCTGGTTTAGACCTGGTTTGGTTTAATCCTGGTTTAGACCTGGTTTGGTTTAGTCCTGGTTTAGACCTGGTTTAGTCTTGGTTTAGACCTGGTTTGGTTTAGTCCTGGTTTAGACCTGGTTTAGTCCTGGTTTAGACCTGGTTTGGTTTAGTCCTGGTTTAGACCTGGTTTAGGTCTTGGTTTAGACCTGGTTTGGTTTAGTCCTGGTTTAGACCTGGTTTAGTCTTGGTTTAGTCCTGGTTTAGTCTTGGTTTAGTCCTGGTTTAGTCCTAGTTTAGACCTGGTTTAGTCCTGGTTTAGTCCTGGTTTAGTCCTGGTGCCGAAATAGATGCAGAAATAATCTGATAATATGAATCACCCATAAGAATGCGGTCAGATCCATTCTAACAGTTTGCCGTGTTGTCTTTAATAATCCGGAGCTCCGGAGAAAAGGACATAATCCCGAACGTATCCCGTGTCCCGAGACGAGAGTTCCTTCTTACGTAAGAAGTAACGTAGGAAGTTAAGGATTCTTCTTCTCTTGGAAATGCCGCGTAAATATCAGGCGGCTCACTCACAGCTGATCGGCGAACAGGCGCAAACACAACAGCGGTAATCGTCATGATTGGCGGGAGCGCGTATCGGTGCGTAATTATGCTGCAACATGATTGGAAGCTGGAGCGCACTGGCCATTTTGACTTAAAAACAGCGAAATTCGCCAAAAGTTTAGGGATTTTCATGCCCGATTGATAAAATGCCATAAGGGATGGAAGAAGGGATGCCCGTTTTAGAAGAGGGATGATTTTGACTATTTTTTCCCACAGGGGGGATGCCATCCCTCCCCATCCCCCCTCAACTCGAGTACTGATTACAGTACAGATCTGTGGAAAGGCGTCCCTATTCACAGAAGGAATTATTGTATGTTTGAGCAATAGAAACATCCATAATGAATAAATCAGCTGATACACGATAGACATATTTAATGCCGTACCATGGAACATTCCTGGCAAAGCAATTACAGCTCCATGGAGACAAGTAGGTGGCGAACGCTCCAGCAGAAAAGTTGCACAGTGCACCTTTAAGTAAAAGTATTACAGTATTTAAAATGTACTTTTAGAGTAAAAAATAAAAGTATTTCCCACAGATTTGTGTGATGTTAATTTGTGTTATACAGACCACTGCAAAATTATCTTTTTTTTTTTAAATTATTTTACTACTTATAGGTATGTGTTTGGGCAAAAGGAACATTTTTGTTTGAGTCTATAAACTACTGACAACATTTCCCCCAAATTCCAAATAAAAATATTATCGTTTAGAGCAGGGGTGGGCAACCTTTACCACTCAAAGAGCCATTTGGAGCCATTTCACACAGTAAAGGAAACACTGGGAGCCACAAAACCCTTTTGAAATTTAAAATGAAATAACACTGCATAACAGCTTTTTTTTTTGCCTTTGTGCCATAGAATTACATTTTCAAAATGAACGAACTAAAATAAAATACATTATAATTAAATACAGTGGTCCCTCGCTATATTGCGGTTCACTTTTTGCGACCTCGCTGTTTTGCTGATTTTCTTATTCCGATTTTTTTATAGTGTATCAGCGCATTCTGCGTCCTGAGTTTGAGTGTTTAAACAAAAGAGAAATGTGAGAAAATGTTAATGCCAGTCTGAGAAAAGTGTAGAATGTGTGTTATTTTTAGAACGTAACCCCCGTGAAAAATGAGGGACCGCTGTACTGAGCCGCATCAGAGGGTTCAAAGACAAAGGCTCCTGAGCCGCAGGTTGTTGACCCCTGGTTTAGAGCATTTATTTGCAGAAAATGACAAATGGTCAAAATAACAAAAAAGATACATGTTTTCAGACCTCAAACAATGCAAAGAAACAAGATCAAATTCATTTTAAAACAACATAATACTAATGTTTACACTTAAGAAGAGTTCAGAAGTCAGTATTTGGTGCAATAACCCTTATTTTTAATCACAGCTTTCATGTGTCTTGGCATGCTCTCCACAAGTCTTTCACATTGTTCTTGGGTGACTTTATTCCACTCCTGGTGCAAGAACTGAAGTAGCTCAGTTTTGTGTTTGTGTTGGAATTGAACAGACGCTGGAATGGAATGGCTGTAATACATGTAGAGATGCTGATTTCAGAAAAAAATGCAGTGGTCTCTTTTTTTTTTTTGCAGAGCTGTATATAGTGAGTGATAAAAAAAATGATAGTGGCGATCCAAATCAATTTCTTACTTTTCTTCTCAAAGCTGAAGTTTGAACCTTTAGTCACGACGTTACCTCAAATATGGTCAAAATAATCCCTCAAATCATAAGAAAAGTACTTTTTATTTCCAGTCCTGTTCAGAAATGTAGTGGGGTGGAAAGTACAGACACCTGCTTTCAATTTTAGTGAAGTAAAAGTAAACATTAGCCACATTAACATTTACTTCAGTAAAGTACAGATACCTGAAGATTTTACTTAAAGGTGCATTGTGTAACTTTTCTGGTGGAGGGTCCGTCAAATGCTTTTCTCCATTAAGATGTTATTGCTTTGTCTGGAATGTTTCACAGTATGGCATTAAACCTTTCTATTTTCATGGAGACCAAACCAGACCAAGTTACAGGTCAGAAGTTACAGATCTGTGGAGAGACGACCCGCTCGCAGTCAGAAAACCTAAACTGCTCAAGACTCACCTTTTTAAAACTGCTTTTAATGTTTCTTAGTGTTTAATGTTTTTCTGATTGTTTATTACCTGTTTTTCAAGGTATTTTTGAGCTCTAAAACCACCTATAATTGGATAAATGTAAAGTAGAACTGTTTAATTTCATACTGTGGAACATTCCAGACAAAGCAATAACATCTCCATGGAGACAAGCAGGTGACAAAACCCTCCACCATAAAAGTTATACAGTGCACCTTTTTAATACAGTACTTTAATACTTCCTTACCTTCCACCACTGATCTAAACTGATCACTGACCATTAAACAAGATTAAACTTATTTGACTTTGAACAGCCCCAACCGAAACACATATCGTAGTATTTGTAGCTCTGGAGCTGGAGCTAAATAACATTTTCACAGTGTGGGGTTGTTAGCAGGTGATTCTCGCTTCAATACCTCCAGGACTTCTCAATAACGGTGGATTAGCACGGCCAAGGAGAGCTGGCATTTGCGCTAAATCCGTAAATCCGAAGGTCAGACTAGTGTTACATCATCGTCATTAGCAGCTACTTTAGAGCAGAAAATGTCATCTTTTGTGGTTCGGATTAGGTTTATATATGTGCATTGACTTCTATGGTAAAGTTCAGAATTCTTAAAGTGTTCATATTATGTTATTTTTAACCTTCCTTGCATAGAAAAAAGTTTTTTGTTTTTTTTTTGTTTTTTACCAGAGCTGCCAAATTCCAATCAGACATGTATTTTTTACTTTATTAGACATACCCCATACTGCTTATTCAAATAAAGTTCCTAAATTGGGGGTTTTAGGGATGTCACATATGTTGCCACCATGCAGCTATGTCGTCATTGCTGAAAATTCCATCCAAATGCAGAGACAATTTACAAGCAAGGAAGACATCATAATTTCTGATCGTTTAAACTTTGATGTAAAGAGCCCATATTACGCTATTTTTATTTAATGTTGTTTCCATCACAAACATACCTATACAAAGCTGTAGCGGTCGAAGCAGCGAGAAGGAGTTTACTACAGGATTCCAAGCTAGAAGAGAGAACCAAACTTTCTCCTGACCAAATCTGCCAACTGCTGGAAATTTGTCTAAATACCACCTATTTCCAGTTCAGAGGGAACTTTTACAGGCAGATCCACGGCTGTGCGATGGGCTCACCGGTCTCCCCTATCACGGCTAATTTATACATGGAACAATTTGAACACAGTGCCTTAGCTTCATATCCAGGCACTCCACCCACACACTGGTTTCGTTATGTTGATGATAATTTTACAAAAATCAAAATTCAAGATTTGGAACCTTTCACTGCACATATCAATTCTGTAGATCCGAACATCAAATTCACCCGTGAAGATGCCAAGGATAACACATTGGCATTCTTAGATTGTGCAGTAACAATAGGAGGAGACCGGGGACTCCAAGTAGAAGTCTTCAGGAAGCCCACACACACAGACCAATACCTGCTTTTTGATTCACACCACCCACTGCAGCACAAACTGGGTGTTATTCGGACATTACAACACAGGGCCCAAGTGGTTCCCACAAGCACAGAGGGTAAGGAGAAAGAAGAACAACATGTGCAGGAAGCCCTCTCTGTTTGTGGATATCCTAAATGGGCTGTCAACAAAACCAAGAGAGACAAGGGCAAGAAACAAGACAACAGAGAATCCGAACCCAGGAGGAAAGGGTAACGATTCCGTACCTGGCTGGTGTTTCGGAAAAACTACAGAGGATTTTCAGACAATATGAAATTCCAGTCTATTTCAAACCCACAAACACTTTAAGACAAAAACTCGTCCACCCAAAGGACAAAACACCGAGCCACAAACAAAGCAATGTGGTCTACTCCATTGAGTGTAGTGAGGACTGCAGTGAGCGCTACATTGGGGAAACCAAACAGCCACTTCACAAGAGGATGTACCAACACAGGCGGGCGTGCCAGAGTGGACCGTCATCTGCCGTACATCTTCACCTAGAAGCCACGGGCCATTCTTTTGAGGACAGTGAGGTTCAGATCTTAGCCAGGGAAAAGAACTGGTTTGAGAGGGGAGTTAAAGAGGCTATTTTTGTCAAAAAAGAGAATCTGTCGTTAAACAGAAATGGGGGAGTTAGACATAACTTGTCTCCCATTTATAATTCAATTCTTAAACCAAGTCAAAACAGACAAAGAAACATTAGGGCAGACGATCCAGGGCAGAGGGGTGGAGAGGATCGTTAGATGTTGAATAGGGGGGCGAAACTAGTCGCCAGAGTAATTTGAAAAACAAAGAGACAGATTAGTGGGGATCGTTTTCAGAGCTTTTTCAGTGTAGGGAGTGCCTCCTGGCAGCTAGATATAAGCAGTGTCTAACCAGCACAAAAACCAGAGCTGACGAAGCCTCTCGGATGAGCGGCGAAACGTTTTCAACCAAACAAACTTTGTCCAGTTGACAAATTGAACTTCTCCTTTTATCATACCTATACAAACCCTGTATATTTAGGCTGAGTTTTTCTGTTTTCCCACAGAAACACCTAAACAGGACAATAAATGTTCAGACTGATCACTGGCTCCTCAAAATGTGTTGTTTAAATCCATTTTATTATTTTTCCAGACAATCTTAAATCCTTTTTGGCTGTGTTGGTTAATGTGTGCATTGTGTTACCATGGTATCTGCTGAACATTACATTAAGTATTAATAGTATAGAAACATAAAACAACATAAAATATCATATCATCTTGGTACTCAAAGGAGGAGGTACAAATTCAAAGACATTATCGAGTGTTAGTGTTGTGCAGAGAACACATTTCTGCCTCTCATTATTTTGTTCTGGATACGTGGCCGTATAAACTATTTGGTCTTGTAGATGGCCCGGTAAAGACAAAGCTGTAAAAAAGTACTCAACACCACCTGAGCTGAAACTCGTTCCATCTCCAATTTAAGCCTCAACAGAAGCCTGAGTCTGACCACCTCTAACGGTGTCTCTGGGAAGGCCAGATCAATGGAACACCGACATCACAGAAAATGGGCCAAAAAATTGATGTTTTTTAGGATCTGACCAAATGAGAGAAGAGCCACAGTGCACACCCGCAGAGTTTGATTTGGGCTACGTAACTTTTCAGGTCATTTTGATCTGAGGAGCGAGAGGAAAGACGACACCCCCTCCTCTCCCGGTCGTTCCCTGGACAGAGGAGGGTGTGGAGTGTGGAGCATGGTTAAAGGGATAGTGCATTTTGTTTTTTTTATGTGAATCTGTATGGGTTCCTCTCTAACAGTGTCGTGCATTAACACTGACTTACTGCTGACCGCATCGTCTGAGCCGGTTCTGCTCTGGTTCTGGAGCTCACGGAAGTAGGTCCAGTAAGTTAGCGGGGACATTTAATAAAGCTTGTTTTTCTTCTCAAAACAACATTTATCCAAAAAGTGATATATTTGCATCACAAACAGTTCACTTGGTGCTATTTTCTCCCGAGTCGTATCACTGCGCGCGTATTACTTATTATTATTATCCGCTTACGGCGGATGTCGCCGTACCGGATCTGCCGTAAACATCCGCTTACAAGTGAACGGGCTAATAATAGTAATAGGCGCGCAGTGATACGAATTGACAGAAAATAGCACTAAGCGAATTAGACTGCTGAATTTTTCGCGGACAACTGTTTTGTGACGCAAATATATCACTTTTTGTTTATTTATTTATTTATTTGTTTATTTCAGGGACAGTGCATATTAATCAACATTTGCATGTAAATATGCCAGAGTTAGCCAAACGGCTAATTTTCATCCGTAGTCCCTTGACAGATGTTAGGTGTCATTTCTACATAACAAAATACATAACATTACAAAGTTAAAATTCATCATTCTAAAAAGTACATTACTTCAGTTAAAATTCATCATTCTAAAACATGCATTACTTCAGACAACTCAATTACAAACATTCACCCACAATCAATAACCAGTCAATTACAAATATTCACTCTCACTCAACCACTCAATCACTTAATCGCTTAATAATAATAATAAAGGCCAGTGTCCAGCAGGGGGCAGCGAGAGGTGGATGTCTTAATGTCTTAATTTTGGACAAATATTGTTTTGAGAAGAAAAACAAGCTTTATTAAATGTCCCCGCAAACTTACCGGACCTACTTCCGTGAGCTCCAGAATCGGAGCAGAACCGGGCTCAGACGATGTGGTCAGCGGTAAGTGAGTGTTAATGCACGACACTATTAGAGGGGAACCCATACAGATTCACATTTAAAAAAAAGATCTATCCCTTTAATAATCCTGGGGAATGAAGTTGCCTGACCCGATGGGCGGTACTACTTGCAGAGCTGAAGTTCTGCTGTGTGTAAAATTAAAGCTGTAACGGACCTCTTTACATGTACCCTAACAAGAAACAATAAAATCTGCACCTATGTGTTTGCAGTTTGACAGGGAGCAAAGGGTCAATTAGTCCCTCGCTAGGCAATGAACAAGACTTTAGACTTTAATTGTCCGCAAGGGGAAATTCATTTTCACGCACACAGAGGTTGTTTGACATACAGCAACAACACAACAAAACACAGACACATTACAACAGACATTACAGCACATTCAGCAGGGACTGGTGTTCAAAAATGTGATGGCCGAGGGGATCAGGCTCCTGCCAAAGTGGGCCCTCCTGCACCTGAGTGTCCTGTACCTCCTTCCTGAGGGCAGAGGGGTGAGGTGCTCCTCCTTCCTGAGGGCAGAGGGATGAGGTGCTCCTCCTTCCTGAGGGCAGAGGGATGAGGTGCTCCTCCGTCCTGAGGGCAGAGGGGTGAGGTGCTCCTGTAGTGGGTGAGTGGGGTCCTGTTCTGTGGAGAGTATAAAGCGTCCAATGGTCCTGTCGTGAAGATCTGCAGGTTGGGTGTGGGAAGTCCTCTGATTTTAGCAGCTGTGTGTGTTACCTCTGTGAGTTTAGACCATTTTTTAACAGTGAGCAGACTGGAAAAAACGGGTGGAACAATACAACAGGATGGATTGGATGATGGATCGGTACAACAGTAATAACAGATGTGGAGAAACATAGAGTTCTTTGAGTTTTATGATTACTGACTGATCGTTGATGGCTTCTATTGTAAATGTCCCTGATATGCTGATCAAATGTAAGTGCATTGTCTATTTTGCAAAAGGAGAAATTAAATTTGTCAACTGGACAAAAGTTTATTTGGTCGAATACGTTTCTCAGCTCATCCAAGCTGCTTCTTCAGTTCTGGTCAGACGCTGGTGGACACTGCCTATATCTGCCTGAAGGGGGGAGCTAACTATAATGAAATTACTCTGTGACTATCACACCTACTTGTTTACAGTTTCTGTTAATTAGGTAAAAAGTAAAGTGCCCCTGTAACCGTCGCCTCTGGCAGAGCCTTGAGTGACGCTCAGATCTTTTTCTTTGGCTCATGAACTCAGAGGATCTGGAGCCAAATTATGTAGAACTTTATAAATCAATTTTAAGTCTGCAAATGAGTGGACTTTCCCAGTTTAAAATGCTGTATTTAAAAAAAAAAAAGCGCAGCGATGATGGCCGAGGTTTTTTATCCATAACTTGTTTGTTTGGGTGAGAGGTCAGGTGCATAAATACACTCTTATCTGTGGTCATTTTCTCTTCTTCTGAATGATATAATGTGTAAGTTGTAAAAGTTTTCCAAATGTAATGACTGAATATTTTTAATTGATCTGCCTAATTTATAACACTAATAAATAGGGTATATTTAATTACCACTGCTTTGAAAACATGATTATTTTGTCTGTTTGTGGATTCTTTTAACTCATTCAGTGCCGGAGACGTCTATTGACGTCCCCTCGAATCCAACCGTTGAGTGCCGTGACGTCTATAGACGTCAATTGCTTTTTTCAGCGGGGGTTGCTAGGTTACGGAGCAACTTTTGAGGTGTAATTCACACCTCTCAACCTGTAGATGGCGATGTTGTATCATTATTAGCCGATCAGAGCCGGGGAAGAAAGGAGGAGTGCAGCGTGTGTATAGATGTGTGTAAGATGGCGAGGCCAGAGAACCCGGAAAAGCAGATAACTGTTGATCAGCGCCTATGGAGCGATCAGATCGCTCTTGGGACCCAGGATCCTGGATCAGAGGATCGCAGAGACAAGCCGGATCAAGCAGCGAGGTCTGAGCAGAGATCTGCTGTGCTCGAGGAGGGGGCGTGTCATGTGTGCGCTGCACGGACCAGGGAGTCTCTTCAGAACTACGACAGCGCCAAAGAAGAAGTTTACTGACTTGGAGCAGTGATGCTGCTGTGTGGTAATTGTAATGAATGAAGTTATATGTGTGTGTGTGTGTGTGTGTGTGTGTGTGTGTGTGTGCGCGTGCGCGCACGCGTGTGCGTGTGTAGCTGTGTGTGTGTAAAGGTTTATGCATGGGCTTGTGTGTATGTACATATATATGTGTGTGTGTGTGTGTGTGTGTGTGTGCGTGTGTGTGTGTGTGTGTGTGTGTGTGTGTGTGTGTGTGTGTGTGTGTATATATATTAGTTTTTATTATGGGTCTGTACTCTGAGCCTCAGACAAAGCCTCAACAAAGTTCTATTTTATAGGAAAAGATATTATATCCTGTAAACATCTCTTGGCACTATTGATTTGAACGAATTTTCAATTCACAGAGCCTTATATTCTTATATTTGTAAATAAAAAATGTACTTTGTCATCAAAAATCTCTTTCTCTGTTATTTTAGATGTTTGAGGTGTCACTAAATCGATAAATATTGATGTCAAAGTCACTGATCTGCTCGAAATCCTTCTCTGAACTAAACGCTCGTTTTCTCCATTTCTTGCTCAAAAACCAGTGTTTTTGCTGAAACTTCCCTATGTTCTACTATCAGTTATTTGAGAACCGAAAAGGTTAGAAACATATTTTTTTTCCAGGTGAAAGAAGAGAGTCGACGCTTTATTTTGATGTGTGCCATGTTTATATAGTCAAAGAACTCAGTATTCTGTGAGTCTTGTAAAATCAGTGAAAATGCTCTAAATCTCTGGCACTCTAAGGGGTAAGATTTTGAAAACAGGCTGGCATTGAATGTCTGTTTGTGGATTCTTTTAAAAAACAGTTTCTGTTAATTAGGTGGGCCTATTAGATCTGCAGTGGGAGTGAAGTGTGGGTCTTGTTAGCAGAACCATTCAGGGCCATAATGGTGTTTTCACACCTCTGGACCTGACCTGCTGCCCTATTGTTTTCTGTGTTTGTTTTGATTTAGGTTTGAGGATAGAGTTATAGATGGGAGACAAATGATGTCTGAGACCTCCATTTCTGTTCAAGGAACGATTTTCTTTCTTGACAAAAAATAGTCTCCCCTAACTCCCCTCTCAAACCATTTCTTTTCTCTGGCCAAGATCTGTCTATTGCATTGTCTATTGTGACCCTGAGATACAGTATTTGACGTTCTCAATGTCCCAAACCAGAAATCAGTCCAACTGGGACATTTGGCTCACTCAAGACGCAGGTGAAAAACACTTGGAGAGAGTCCAGTGGTGTTTGTGTTTCCAAACATGAAAGGCACGACCAGGTGAGGAGCACACACACAAAATAGAAAGGTCCTCCACCAGCAGGAGCCTCAAAATGAAAACACCACTTAGACCATAAATAAAGCCAATACTCTGAACATTTAGGACACATAACAAATGCACTGTTGTCCTGGCACGCCACTTTCCACTCATTCCACTCATGCCCTACATCAGCCATGGCCCTGGAGAAAAGTCAGGCGTGTAGGTTTAGGCTTAGTTTATTTAAAAGGGGACAGTGCAGTTTCTTAAAACACATGATTACACATGGTTAAAAAGCCAGAATTAGCCAGAAGTCCCCTGGCCATGATGTAAAAAGAGCACACAATACATACACAATATAATACAAAATATATATACACACATTTAATATACAATTAAGAAAGAATACAACATCACAACAGAATACCACATCACAATAAAACATCCTCACACCAGGCCGACTCACTAAAAGTGCTCCTCACTGACCGGGCCAACTTACTAAAAGTGCTCCTCACACTGACCAGAACGAATTACTAAAAGTGCTCCTCACTGACTCACTAAAATGCTCCACACTGAAAGGGTCGACTTACTAAGTCCGAGCCGCACTAGCCTCTGGGGCCACACCAGGCTTTGGGGCCGCACCAGGCTCTGGGGCCGCACCAGGCTCTGGGGCCGCACCAGGCTCTGGGGCCGCACCAGGCTTTGGGGCCGCACCAGGCTGTGGGGCCGCACCAGGCTCTGGGGCCGCACCAGGCTCTGGGGCCGCACCAGGCTCTGGGGCCGCACCAGGCTCTGGGGCCGCACCAGGCTCTGGGGCCGCACCAGGCTCTGGGGCCGCCCACTTTTAGCCCCAGTGTGTCCTTCTCCGCGAGCTGTGGAGCATGAGGAAGGATGCAAAGACCAGGGACAGACTCAGCACTGGTTTCGCAGACCCAAATAGAGCCAGTGACTCATGTCTCCGCGCCCCTCGCTCATCCAGCCAGACTCCCGGAGCTGCCCCCCCCCACGCGTCACTATTAATAAATTTTTTGTTGAAAATCTACAAACATTTGAGTGTTTAAACGAGAGAGAAATGTGAGAAAATGTTAATTTCAGTCTGAGAAAAGCGTAGAATGTGTGTGGTGAGGCGTTTACAGCCTTAAAACAAGTATAATAATTGTAAAATATAAAGTTGTTTTACTTCGCGGATTCCGCTTATCGTGGGTTATTTTTAGAACGTATCCCCCGCAATAAACGAGGGACCACTGTAGTGCTTAAAGGAGCATTGTGTAGCATCTGTCAAATGCTTTTCTCTATGGAGATGTTACTGCTTTGTCCAGAATGTTTCTCAGTATGGTATTAAACCTTTCTATCTTCACTGACCAGTCCAAATTACAGGTCCGCTCACAGTCAGAATGCCTGTTTTTCTAGAATTTGAGCTATAAAACCACCTGTAATTGAATAAATGTAAAGTAAAGCTGTTTACTGTCATACTGTGGAACATTCCAGGCAGAGCGATGACATCTCCATAGAAACAAGACCCCCAACCAAACAGTTACATCATGCACCTAATCGTGTAGGATATAATGACTGAAAACATTTGGATTTTGGATTTCTGTCTGGTCTTTTTGGACTTTTCACCGTTTTCTGAGTAGACTCTATAAGGCCACCATTATCTCCATGGTTACCAGACCATTCCATAATACCTGTAAATCATTCAGCAAAAGGGGTATTACTATATTTTACGTGTTTCTAGTTCACTCGTGGAGAAAATTGTACTTTTTTGCTTTTGAACGTTGTATTGTTCACTGAAGATTGGCATTTCACAATAACACGGCTTATTGAACACAGATATACGGGATGTGGATCAAAACTGCGGGATGACAATAAAAGCCCGGGGCAGCTCCTTTTTGTTTTGTTGCAGAAACTGTGGAAATGTGAAAAAAAATCTGTTTGAAATGGAACAGTGGAATATAGAAATAGTAAATTAAAGGTCCTGTATTGACTCTGGTTAGCTTTTAGCCATATTAGAATGCGGTTACCTCATCAAAAACAGACCTGGAGTTGCGTTTTGTTTTATTCCAACACGTTTGAGTCACATCTTCTTAGCTCCAAATGCTCCGTTCCACCTTGTGATGTCACAAAGTGGTAGTTTAGTTAACACAAGGTAAAAGGTAGCTGTTTGGTTGAAATTGGCAACTCCAGGACTGAAATTATACAAATTATTTTAGTGAAGGTGTATAGAGTTTAAAAATGCAGAGGAGAAGGAGAATGGAACAGCCTAAATATGCAGGGTTGAATGATACAAAATCCAACAACAAACATGTTTTTGAAACCAGGACTAAACCAGAACTAAACCGGGACTAAGCTAGGAGTAAACCAGGACTAAACCAGAACTAAACCAGAACTAAACCGGGACTAAGCTAGGAGTAAACCAGGACTAAACTAGGAGCAAACCAGAACTAAACCAGAACTAAACCAGGACTAAACTAGGAGTAAACCAGAAATAAACCAGGACTAAACTAGGAGTAAACCAGGACTAAACCAGAACTAAACCAGGACTAAAGTAGGAGTAAACCAGGACAAAACCAGAACTAAACCAGGACTAAACTGGGACTAAACCAGGACTAAACCAGAACTAAACCAGGATTAACTAGGAGTAAACCAGGGCTAAACCAGAACTAAACCAAGACTAGACTAGGAGTAAACCAGGACTAAACTGGGACTAAACCAGGACTAAACTAGGAGTAAACCAGGACTAAACCAGGATTAACTAGGAGTAAACCAGGACTAAACCAGGGACCATAGGTGAGAGTAGGAACAGAGATCTAAACCAGGACTAAACTAGGAGTAAACCATGACTAAACCAGGAGTAAACCAGGCCAAAGCTGATAGAGGTAAAAGAGATCTAAACCAGAACTAAACCTGGAAGGACTAAACCAGGGACCATAGGTGAGAGTAGGAACAGAGATCTAAACCAGGACTAAACCAGGACTAAACCAGGGCATAGGCGAGAGTAGGAACAGAGATCTAAACCAGGACTAAACCAGGACTAAACCAGGGCATAGGTGAGAGTAGGAACAGAGATCTAAACCAGGACTAAACCAGGGCATAGGTGAGAGAAGAAACGTAAATTGAGCAGTAAATGGAGACCTTTGCCTTCGGACTCAGCTCCTTCTTCACCACAGCAGTCTGAAACAATAAATTTTTCCATTAGAAATATTTCCAAAAGTCAGTCCTCCAGTGTCGGAGAGGTTAGGCTAAGGCGTTTTGTATTGATTTCTTACTGGCCTCTAAGAGCAGCTGTAAAAGTTTTATATCCTCTCCTTGATCTAAAATGGTGTTTGTACCTAAAAAGAGTTGAAAAGTCATCGGGAAACTGGACCTTAAAACATCATTCAGAGTTTTGTGTACTCTAGACCAGGGGTCGGCAACCCGCGGCTCCGGAGCTGCATGCGGCTCTTTGATCCCTCTGATGCGGCTCAGTACAGTGGTCCCTCGTTTAACGTGGGGGTTACGTTGTAGAAATAACCCACGATAGGCAAAATCCGTGAAGTAGTCAGTTTTATATTGCGTGTATAAATATGCGTGTATTTCACAGTTCCTCTGACCGCTTTATTGGGGAGAAAACTTGCAAACATACAGCACTTCAGAGCAGTGACGGACTGGGATCATCGGCCCTGGCAATTTACACCTACAAGCGGCCCTGTCGTCTGTGGAATGGGGGGGAGGGGTTCTACTGTACCAAACACAGAACTGTAGTGAGAACGCATCCGTGCACTCTCAGGACTGGTTCAGCCGCCTGGACTCCAGGTTCCACCAGTTCGCAAACATTGCCGCTACTTCCCGATGCGCATTGACCACCCAGAGAAGTGTGCTCACGGACACGTGGTCAAATCCGTAATAGAGCACGGCCTCGGCCCTTCTGGCATGTGCTCAAATGCCAGACCGCTCAGTCTTCAGAGTCACACTGCTCGTGATCGAACATTTAAATAAATTTGGCAAACTGAACGCATTCTGTACAGGAGACACGGAGGAGAATGACTGACAAAGACAAAGGTCTACAGACCTTTAGCCAATCAGGATGCAGAACACAATATGTGTTGATACACTATAAAAAATCAGCGAAACAGCGAGGGACCACTGTATTTAATTAAATGTATTTTATTTTAGTTCGTTCGTTTTGAAAATGTAATTCTATGTCACAAAGGTAAAAAAAAAAGCCGTTATATGCAGTGTTATTTCATTTTAAATTTCAAAAGGGTTTTGCGGCTCCCAGTGTTTTCTTTACTGTGTGAAACGGGTGCAAATGGCTCTTTGAGTGGTAAAGGTTGCCGACCCCTGCTCTAGACTCATAATGGAAACCAAATTACAGGTTAGATTTGTGGAGAGGCGACCCCACTCACAGTAAAAAATGTTTTTTAAGATAAATCTGAGCAGGCCTGGACTGGCAATTGGGCATACCAGTGTAACAGGCCAGAATTCACCCCTGGCCATTTTCCCCCCAGGTGCAAACTGGCCTAGGCTAGATTTCCTCCTGGGGGGAAAATCAGCCAAGGCTGTTTTGCACCCCCCTAGGCATTTTCCCGGTGGGCTGACAGTCGTAGGGGCCGATGCTGTTGTTGTTGTTTTGTTTTGTTGTTGTTGACCGGCCCACAATTTAGAGGAGGCGGCCCATTGGTCCATCTTCAATACAGACAGTGGACTAAGCCAATCAGGATATAGAAGCTCACGAGAGCGGTCCCACCCCTTTCACTGCACTGATCCCCTCCAGTTTCAGTGTCGAGCGTGGAAACATAGAGAAGCGGCAGAAAGGGGATGCGGAGAAGTTACGGGCTAAAAGATTAAAACTTTCGCTATAGATGCTGAAAAATGTTCTAAAATAACAGACATATTCTCTGGAGGGGCTGGAGCCTCCACGTCCTCTGCAGGCTGAAGGTGGACAGGGAGAGGAGCAGCCAGAGACTGTGGACAGGGAACCCGAGGGAACCCGAGGGAGCCCGAGGAAACCCGAGGGAACCCGAGGGAACCCGAGGGACAGAGTGACAAGGGAAGTGTCGCAGAGGCACAGCAGGTCAGCAGGTAGTAATGTTAGGATAATACCGGGACATTTAGGTAATGGACAGGCATGAAAATTGCTCACCTTTCGGTGAAATTTGCCATTTTGAAGCCAAAACAGGTGACCTACGTGAATTGTGTAGATTCGGTGAGTTTTTTATTTTTTATGTGTGTGTGCAAGATGCATTTTAAATAAACCTTTGAATGTGTAGTTCCTGCGAGTTTGCTGGTGTTTTGGGGAGCTGGGATTTTTCCTTTAAATGTTGCGCCCTGGTTTCCCCTCGGCCAAGACGTAACAATAGTAAAATACTTTGCTTCGGGGAACACAAACATAAATTAGTCCATCGTGCTCCGCTAATTATGAGGGGCCGGTCTAAGCAAAAATGCCAGGGCCGTTTTTTTGTCCCAGTCCAGCCCTGAATAAATGATATCTGTAGTTGAATAAATGCAGGGTGGATTTGTTTAACACCAATTTAAAACAAAGCATTATCATCTCCATGGAGACAAAACCCTTTCCAGAAAAGTTACACAGTGCATGTTTAAGGTTCTGATCCACAAAAGGACAACTTGAAATGGAAAAGAGCGATCTGGGCCAGACTCTGAACTCTGCTCCAGGGCTTTCAGAGATAAGGAAGGAGATGCTCTGAGCTCACGATAAGCTGCATTCGCTGGGGTTTAGGTGGTGACTATTCAGATCAGAGAGAGGCGTTTTAGGCTTAAACCAACTGGATTTCAGCATTGGAACTGGCAACACAAACGAGAGATTCTTACACACTTCTAAGGGGTATTAACTGCTATCACAACATATTTACATTACCACATTTCAGTGATATGAAAACGCTATATTTGCCGAAAAAACATTAACATTTCAGTTTTGTTTTCCTCTCTCCCTTTGCTCCCCATGCTAAATTACTCGGTATCACATTACAGTTGGCGCATATTCCACTAATGAAGCTGCATCAGGTTTGTTTTGTATCATATTTTTGTATATTTATGGAGAATTATTTATGGGTGACGTAGGATTGCGGGTGGAGCATTGGACAGAATCTTGCAGTTAACCATAAAAAGGGTTTGAAAAGGGCCCAGGAGAGATCGCTAGATTACTCAAGCATGCATGGAGGACATCTAAAACCACTTTCGGTATGTTTTTGATGAGGAAATAAGAGATTAAGAGATGGTAGAAACTAAATTTTGCATAATACCACATCTTTAATATCTATGGGCCACACTAAAATGTCAATATGTTTATTAATGATCTTAATATTGGACCAATTCACAAAGATCCTGAAGACAAAGGGTTGTATTTGGCCGTAGTTCCCACATTCCTGATATGCAGAGTTGGTTCTGTACAGTACACTGTTTGTAGACCATGCCATGTTAGTGAAGACATTTCTTACCATTACTTAGAAGAGATGTCTGTGTAATCTCTCAGTCGTCCAGGCAGGATCCATAGCAAAAGAAATATTAAATTCTGTAAAAAAAAAATGGACAAAAGTTTCTGAGTGGAGATGTTTCGCAGCTCATCCAAGCTGTTTCTTCAGGTCTGGTCAGACGCTGGTGGACACTGCCTATATCTGCCTGAAGGGAGGAGCGAACTACAATGAAATGACTTTGAAACTAACACACCTATTTGTTTACAGTTTTGGTTTGTTGCCTCGGTCTATTGAACTGCACTAAGAGGAGACTGAGGGTGTTTTCACACTTGGTCCCTTTCAGACATGTAAACAAACTCAGACCGATGACTCAGTATTTTTGCGCATACGTGAACGCTCCAACCGTACCCAGAACCTCTGAAACGAACCGTACTGAGACTTTTCTCAGGAGGGTCTCAGTACGGTTCGCTAAAAAGTCCGTGGTACAGTTCGCCTAATCTGCGCATTGTGAACACAAAGCGCACCGGGTTCTCTTCACCTTTTTCAGTGTATTGTAACCTCCTTCGCTCGCTGTGACTCTAACTGGGAAGACTCAGCTGTAAACATGGCTGGCCGTGGTCGTTGCCGTGGCTATGCCGACGCAAATACAAATACGAGGGTCATTCAAATAGTTCTAAGACAAATTAAAGATCCCATGACATGGTACTTCTTGATGCTTTTATATGGCTCCTTAATGGTTCCCTAATACTGTAAATGAATCCTTCTTCAAAATCAACACTCAGTGCATGAGAAACAGAGATAAGATGAGAAAGAGTCATAAATATCTCTCGCAAACACTTTATTCTGGGCGTTGTTGCTTGAATGCAAATGAGGAGAAAAGAGCTGGCCTATAGTAGAGGGTGGGGGCGTGGCCAAACTCTCCGCTCTGTGCTCTGAGCGCTCAGCTGATCCATTTCCGTGTTTTTGCATGGGGGGAGAGATTTGAAGCGTTCCATTGAAAAATAAACACATTTCCACATAAAATAAAATTAAACCACTGCTGTTCAAAGGTCCAGAGGCTCAGATGAAGGACTTCCGAGCCTAGAAACACTCGGACGTGCCTCCAGGCAAATAAAAAACGCATTTCGCATTGCCTAGTGCATTCGCAGTCCAAACTCTCTGGGCGTGATTTACAGAGACGCTGAGTACAGACAGACGGGGGTGGAACTGCATTTGCATTTCTTTTTTCGATCTGACATCAATAAGGTGCCTTGTTCAAAATCGCCCGTTTGAGCTCCGATTTTTTGTAACGCAGAAAAGGATCGTAAATGCTCAGTTTAGACATTTTGCAACTTTTAACCATGGGGGGAGGGGCCTAAACAGGGTAGGGGAGCTCACATTAACGTTCAAAAACCTCAGAAAGTGAAAATTTCATGCCATGGGACCTTTAAAAAACAATTTTATTTTTGAAAGTAACTAAATTCTTTTTCTACAATCAATACACTTCTGCAAGCGATGTTTCCACAGAAAAATTCCTTCTTCATAGAATTCTGGAGCTTGTCTAGTCAACCAGGTCACAACCTCCCTCTTCACTTCAAGTATGGACTGAAATCTTGTTCCTTTTAAATGTTCCTTCATCTTTGGAAATAGAAAAAAAAAAAAAAACATCCATAAACATTGCGCAAAGCTTCAATCATTTCTTTAGGTTTCCATTGAAGTTTTGTGAGAAATTTAATGTTTGCTCGGACTTCAGATTGGCTCATTTTGGAGGGTCAAAAAAGTGGGTTGTGCAATATGTAACGTAACTCTTTGAATAACAAAGCTAGAATGCCGAAACTTGTCAAATGTGTTTATAAGTCATCAGTGGTACGATTCAAGGTCATTTTGTTGAACTAGTTCGACTCATTTTGAATTTATGGCATTTGTCTTAACTTTTTGAATGGCCCCCTTATGTCATATGCAATCTGAATAACTCTATTTTCCTGTGAATGTGAGCAAATTTCATCAAAAAACAAAAGAGGGCATTTCAGCAGACATTTTGTTTCAAGTGACAATTATCCAGAATTCAGTGCATTGGGGGATTGAGAGCTCTAGAGGACCTGGTGGGAACAGACGGGGGACTGGGGCCCAATCAAAGCTCAAGTGGACCAGAAAGAGAACCCGGTCCTCTTTGTAATAAACTTACAATCTGAAGACAAAATGAACTGAGCTCTTTTTCTGTTGGTTCACTTTTTGGTTCATTTACAGAGGACTGAGTTCTGTTCACTTAAAGGGGACGAGATGTGAAAACACCTTGAGTCATATTAGCAGAATCATTCAGGTCCCTAATGGATGCTCTCACACCTCCGGGCCTGTTGTTTTTTGTTTTGATTTAGGTCTGAAGATGGAGTTATAAACAGGAGAAGGGGGAACAGAACAGAAACTGAAAGGTGTGTTAGTTCCAGAGCAGTTTCAGTGTAATTAGCTCCTTCCCTCAGGCAGTGTCCATCAGCAATCTGAAAAACGTTTATCCAGTCGAGAATTGAATTTTTCTTTTGCTATTACGTAGAACAAGCATTGGCCATAATAACCATAATAAACAGATGGACTAGAGGAAGCAAATCATCTTTTTTCGCCAAAAGTGAGAGAATTATTCAAGTCATTTCCGTGGCAAACACATTTCTTTTCTTGGAAAGTATAAATCCTGCTAACCCTATATTTCAGACTTCTGTAAACATGTTCTGAAATGCATGGGATTCTGTGATTACTTGAGCTCATTTTTGAGTTTCTCTCGATGTTTATGCTCCTGGCCGTATTTCCAATGTTCACTCTGACCAGAATGAAGGAAGCAAGATTAATTTGAAAATGCAATTACAACTTACTGGACCTTGGTTACCAGAGCTTGAACCTACAGATAGGACACATCCAAGTTTTCCTCATTCTCAGTATTTGGACAGGCCTCAGAACCAGGGACGTGCACAGGAATTTTGAGGGGCAGTTGCTCTGACCTGAAGAAAGGGCAACCCCCCCCCCCGTCAACCGCCTCTTTTCCGTGGGCATCACTTAAAGGTCCCATGGCATGAAATTTTCACTTTCTGAGGTTTTTGAACGTTAATGTGAGCTTCCCTACCCTGTTTAGGCCCCCCAATGGCTAAAAGTTGCGAAATGTGTAAACTGAGCATTTGCGATCCTTTTCTGCGTTTGAAAAAAACACAGCTCAAATGGGCGATTCTGAACAAGGCGACTTCGTTACGTAACATCGACAAAAGAAATGCAAATGCAGTTCCACCACCGTCTGGATCTCCACCCCCTGTCTCTGGAAATCACGCCCAGAGAGTTTGGACCGCGAAGGAGCTACGCAATGCGAAATGCGTTTTTTTATTTGCCTGGAGGCACGTGCGAGTGTTTCTAGGCTCGGAAGTCCTTTACCCAACCCTCTGGGCCTCTGAAACAGCAGTGGTTTAATTTTATTTTCTGTGAAAATGTTTTTTTTTCATTGAAATGCCTCTCCTTTCTTCCTTCGCGGTTAAAACGCGGAAGTGGGGAGACAGCGCTCCAGCGGCGCAGCGGAGCGGAGCGGGTGGGGGGCCCACCCGCTCCTCTGCACCGCTGGAGATAACCCTATCTGTGTCCTTCTCATTTGCATTCAAGCAACAAGGCCCAGAATGAGTTGTTCAGACAGAGAGATTATGACTCTGACTGTGTACATGTGTCTTTATCATGCACTGAATGTTGATTTTGAAGAAGGATTCATTTACAGTATTAGGGAACCATTAAGGAGCCATATAAAAGCATCAAGAAGTACCATGTCATGGGACCTTTAACATAACACACATGACCCAAAATAGTGATAAGATTTAGGCATTTAACCATTTTGAATGAAAGAATTCATGTGATGCATCACTTCCATCATTCATTCTGCTAAAACGAAATGTTAGAAACTGCAGACATGTAGCTTTGTTTGCCTACCACAAAATTAGCAGCCTATTTAAGTAATGCGTTGCTTGTCTGCAAGCTAGCTAGCAGTCTGATTATTTAGGTTAAACGTGGCAAACTGAACATGTATTTATGAACATTTTTATTCAATTCATAAACCTTCATGGTGATCATTTGTTATACATCTTAATCTCACCTTTTACGACAACGTCAAGGCAGTCAACAAGACAACCGCGACAATTTCTTTCCACATGCAGCTCGGGTCTGGTGCCGGTCGCGTGTATGTAAACAGAGTCCACTCCCCCTTCTGACTTTCACTCTCGGTGTCCAAATGGAAGTGAATGAGGCTGCTTTTATTTAATGAAAAATGTTTTGAGTGTTGAATTTTTTGTTTTCATTTTCAAATCTAGGCCTAGGCCTACATGAAATTCTGTATCCCTTTAAAGAGCCCATCTTATGCTATTTTCTGATCCATGTTCTAATGCCGTTCCCTCATCACAAACAGACCTGGAGTTGTGTTTTGTTTCATTCATACATGTTTAGTTCTTCTCTCGAGCATAAAACACTCCATACATCTTCACTAGAATTGTATGGATAATTTCAGACCGACAAGAATCAGAACTTCGCACATCAATTTCTTTAAAACGTCAGAGGAGAGGGAGCAGCCCCAGAACAAATGAGAAAAAAATCCTGCCGTCTTACTTGCCAAATGTAAGATTTATTAGGTCCTACTAAATCTTACAATTTGCAAGATTTGCAAGTAAGACGGGGGTGTGCGAGATTGCCAGTTTCAGGTCTGAAATGATCAAAAACAAATCCCGCACCCCGTCTTACTTGCAAAATGTAAGATGTAAGATGCAAAAATGTAAGATCTATTATAGAGCGTGAACAATAATAAATCCTAATAAATCTTACATTTTGCAAGAAAGACAGGGTGCGTGATTTTTTTTCTCATAATTTCAGACCTGAAATTGTCAATCTCCACTGAATAAAAGGAGCTGTTCACTTGAAAACTACCACATCATGACATCACAAGGTGGAACAGAGCATTTTGAGCTTTAGAGATGTAGATAATAATAATAAAGAGTGACTCAAACATGTGTGAATGAAACAAAACACAACTCCAGGTCTGTTTTTGAGGAGGAAATAACATTATCACATGCCTTAAAGCTCACAAGAGTCAATTCAGCGTAATATCGGACCTTTAAATGCTTTTGTAACTAAGAATAAATCAACATTATAATTGTTATCGGTAAAAGCAATATCTGATTTGCACATGTTTTGTAGGTCAGGACACACAGAGGTCATGTTTGCACAATTTAAAAGTATTATTCTTATCAGAATATCAACAAATCAAAACATTTCTAGAAACATTTCTGTGACCACCACTTCAGAATGTGCTGGAAATTCAGTTTTGATTTTATTTGTTGAATGGAGATAAGGGTCGTGGCAGACTTGATGAATTTAGGAGGCTGCTCTGGGGTTCAAGGTTTCATGGGGAAAAAAGAGAAGGAAAGAGACAAGATGGAGAGAAAACATGTCTGAATCTGTCCAGACTGTGGAATTCAAACTTGTTTTGAGTAAGGAAAAAGTCTGGAAACTAAACTTACTACTAAACATACCACTATCCTCTCTGTTACGTATTTTTACAATCATCATATTGTTTTGTATTATACTAGTATTGTTGTTTTTATGTTTTATTACTGCTGTTGTAGATTTTTTTGGGAGGTTTACTTAAAAAAAAACTCCTAATTTTCAGTGATCCAACCACAGCTGCTCATTTGTATCACATGTTTTTCAAATGCGGAAAACATTTCATCTCCAAAATTCTCGTAACATTCAGAACAAAATATACTTCTTTTACCTGAGATAAGTCATAGGCTACGTTTATATGATGACGGTATGAACAGAAAACGCAAAAGTGGCGTCGTGTCTTCACTTTTTAGACGAGCATTTAGACGAGCATTTAGACGAGCGTTTTCAGGAGGAAATCTGCGTGTGTACGGTGACGCAAAAGTGTGTGGAATTGGATTGGGTATGCATGCCAGGCGGCTAGGTGGTGCTGTGATACATTATCACTATGTCCACGCGCATACGTAGAATCTTCCTTCTTCTCATCTGCGCCGTGAAAAGCAAAACAAAACATGGCTACTGGTAGCAAAAAAAAAATTACATGTGGTCAGTTCAACTGTTGCTTCAGACCATGTTAGACTACAAAGCAACGAAGGCGCAACAAGGTGTGGACATAAACAAGGTATGTGACGTAAACACGTATGTGACGTAAACACGTATGTGACATAAACACGTATGTGACGTAAACACATACACGACGTCAGCAGATTTGACCAGAGTTTTGCGTCTTGTAGACGAAAACGCTACGGCGGAGTGTATTCAAGTTTTCCACTTTGGAGGGCAGTTTCAGTTTTTTGTGTTTTTAAGCCCTCAAAATGCCGTCACCGTCGAAACTAAAGGCACTTCCGATAAAATATTTTGTCGTTTTTACCCATAAGCGTTCTCGTGTAAACAGGCCCAAGTTTTACTCATTATTTTGGGAATGTGTTCCTTTAAATTTGGTTTAGCTGAGCAGTACCAAAGGTGCCCAGTAGATTGTGCTGTAGTTTCTGTTGCAAATGCACCGCCATCTTGTGAAGGAAGTGGACAGCACATGTAAGATATATGGGCCGTTTCCCAATTCAGCGACGGCACGCTTGTGAGTGTGCCGTCGGTCTGTCGTCGAGACGGCGCACACTCGCTCTGTCCTTAGTGCACTACGTTTCTCACATGGCCGCCTGCGAAATTGAACAGGTCCCGCCTCAGCTCAATGAGCCGGGTGGTCTGCTCCTTGTTCCCTAAAGACAAAAATATTATACTATTGCGACTAGTAATACTTGGAATTGGGACATGGCCAATGTTCCCCCTAATTTTTAATGTGTCTGAGCAAACACAGTCCCGGAGCGCCCCTCCCCCCCCCCCCCCCCCCCCGCGCGGCTCGCACTTTGCCGCATATATAGCCGCAAGCGGCGATGATCGGCCCTCGCTTGCACTCGCAGCCCCCTGCTAACGCGCCATTTTCCTATTCCCATGAACCATCTATGTACCAAATTAGGTGTAGCTACACCAAAGGTTTTGCCGGGCATCCTAATGGCAGGGACAGATGTTTGACCTGTTACCATGGCAACATGATGTGAGATGGAGTGGGGGTGTCACTGTGTTTTTTGATCGAGACCATGTCACGAATGTCTGGTCCAAATTTGGTGTGTCTACAGCAAAGTAAAATTTTTCTGTTCCATGCAATCTCCCTAGGGGGCGCTATTACGGCCAATTGAGATTTTCTTATATCAATCTGTGTAGGGCCGGGGTGTTCACCAACGATTAAAGTTTGAGTAAAATCGGCCAAAGTATGAGCGAATTATCACTCGTCGAAGTTTGACAGGAAATGGCGCCTTCGCCACCAGGTCACATGATCTATCCAAAATGGCTGGTTGGTTGCCTAGCAACGGTATAGTATACTTTTTTGTTTATCTTCCCATGATGCATCTGTGTACCAAATTTTGTTTGACTACACCAAAGTTTTTCCAGAGAATCCTAATGACAATGACAGATGTTTGGCCTGTTGCCATGGCAACACGATGGGACATGGCGTGTTGACGTCATTAAGTTTTTTGATCGATACCCCGTCACGAATATGTGTACCAAATTTGGTATGTCTACGACAAAGTAAAATTTTGCGCTTCCATGCAATCTCCCTAGGTGGCGCTATAGCACCTATTTCAGATTTTCTTATATCAATCTGTTCAGGGCCGAGGTGTCCACGAACGATTAAAGTTTGAGTGATATCGGCCAAAGTATGCGCAAATTATCGCTCGTTGAAATTTGATGGCGAGCCGCAAAAACGAACCTGAAATTTGTGGCGTTGTCACGGAAACACCGTTCACTCTTTTAGAACGCTTTTAACAACTTTAAATGTCCCACTTGTCTAGATGATACAGCACGATTCTGGTGAGTCTGGGTCAAAAACCCTAGGAGGAGTTCGTTAAAATACAAGGACAGGAAAATGCACCCTCGGTGCCAGGTCACGTGCTCGGTCCAAAATGGCCGACTTCCTGTTGGTCGCTTAGCAACCGCATAATATACTTTTTTGTTCCTTATCCCATGATGCATCTGTGTACCAAATTTGGTATGGCTACGACAAAGTTTATGCTGGGCGTCCCATTGGCGACGACAGATGTTTGGCCTGTTGCCATGGCAACACGATGGGACATGGCGTGTTGACGTCATTAAGTTTTTTGATCGATACCCCGTCACGAATATGTGTACCAAATTTGGTATGTCTACGACAAAGTAAAATTTTGCGCTTCCATGCAATCTCCCTAGGTGGCGCTATAGCACCTATTTCAGATTTTCTTATATCAATCTGTTCAGGGCCGGAGTGTCAACGAACGATTAAAGTTTGAGTGATATCGGCCAAAGTATGCGCGAATTATCGCTCGTTGAAATTTGATGGCGAGCCGCAGAAGCGAACCCGAAATTTGTGGCGTTGTCACGGAAACACTGTTCACTCTTTTAGAACGCTTTTAACAACTTTTAATGTCCCACTTGTCTAGATGATACAGCACGATTCTGGTGAGTCTGGGTCAAAAACCCTAGGAGGAGTTCGTTAAAATACGAAGACAGGAAAATGCACCCTCGGTGCCGGGTCGCGTGCTCGGCCCAATATAGCTGACTTCCTGTTGGTCGCCTAGCAACGCCATAATATATTTTTTGGTTCGTAACGACATGACCTATCCACCACCCGAATTTCGTTTATCTACGACAAAGTTCATTTATCGGGTATAGCCATAGGCGCAATGTATTTTGATTTTTGAGGTGGCGCTGTGGAGCCATTTTTAAAGATTTTTTAATACAGATTATTTGTAAATTCCTTTTTTGGCATTCTTGAATTTTGCGCAAAATTTCGTGAGTTTTCGTCAGTGGGAAGTACCCGAAACCTGAAAAAGTGGTCGGGAAAATAATAATAAGAAGAATAAGAAAAACCAGAACAGTAACAATATAGTGCCACGAATGGTGGCACTAAATATATCAATGGAAAGGGCGCGCGTCCAGTAACCCACCCGTGGGGTCCATTGACACCTACCAGCGCGTTGCACACGTTCCACGCTGGTTCTGCTGTGCTTCGCACCGCAGAACAGTTACAATAGGCCCTATGCGCTCTTCAGCGCATAAAATATATAAAAATATAAAAAAATGACCCCGCGGCTGAATAAAAAGCCCTTTCATCCCTGATTTACAGTGCGCTGCATAGGTTTTCTTGTGTGCTGAGAATGTGCGAACAGTGCGCAGCTTAGAGTAAACGCTGGACATGGCGACACTGTAGAATATCCAGCATTACAACAGCAAAGGAAATATAGAAGTGTAAGGGGAAAAGCATGTGAACGGTAATATAGGTGCCGTGATCTATGCCGTTACGGCTACCGTCACACATGATTAGCGTAGTTTATGAAGAGTTTCATGTAGCATAGTTGTAGGTGAGGTGAACCAGTACGTATATTTTATAGTGACGTCGCAACTCTCACTTGTGGATGTCGCTGGCGAGTCGGTCTTTGTAGTCCCGCGCTGTGCATGCTGGGGCTTTTAAGTGTGCGGAGCGTGCATGTTTGCACACTTGGTCCACGCCCCGATTTCCATGGAAACGACGGCGCCGTTCAGAGCTCGTCTTGACGGTGCAGGTGGAAAAAAACGAATGGAACGGCCCTTGTCGCGCCGGATATGACGCATATCCCGTTCCAAGGACGCTAACAAGCGTGCCGTCGGTGAATTGGGAAACGGCCATGGTGTAAAATGTGGTAAAATATTACCCAATTGGTTAAAGGTACACTGTGTAGGATGGTGGCGCATTGGTGGATGGTGAGTATTGCAATTCCGGTTCTAACTACAGCAGACTTCAAGGGTCATAAACAACAGTAATAAGTAGCAGAATCTCCCAGGAACCAGTAGGTAGAGGTATGAGCAAGCAACGCGTAACCCGCCATTAACCCGAAAGTGAAAGTGTGTGAAATCCAAGGGCCAGTACCGACAGCTATAAAGAAAACAGCGAAGGCGGAGCCCAAAATACAGTATGTCCTTCTGCGGCTCTCGTAGTTAAAATGGATGCCGCTACATGGGGAAGATCCCCCTTTTATGCAGGTGAAATCGACTATATCTAAGTCCAACAGAATACTTTCATGATGGAATTGAAAAGACTTGGAAAACACTGTATTTTTGAATGGGTATCTTCAATTTCGGTAATTAACAGGTAAATATCTTACACCGTGTACCTTTAAATAACAACTTGTTTTTGGTTCCTAGAGATAAATCAATTTACAAAGGGGTACTAGAAAAGAATATTTATCCAAGTTGTTTGTTCTTTGTTTTCCGGTGAGTGTGTTAAAATGCTATGCCAGCTTCAGTTTCCTTGATTTCATGATACAGTGAAAGTTTGTTATTTACATGATTCTGTGAACATATTATAAAACCAACCGGAGAAAATGTGTAACTATTTACAAATCAGAACTTATTTAGTGGACCTGTCCTTCATCATAATGCCGCTGGGTCCAAGGACTAAGATAAGAACAAAACAAAAAAAAATCAGAGTACCCGGGTAGATGCAACACAATATTTTTTAGAGCTCTAAAACTTTTATTTTAAAGGTACAAGTTACTTTTGATTTGCAGAAAGGACTGATTTATATAGGGGTAAAGTAATGATATTTGGAGGTATTGATCCTGTTTAATAAATGCCAGCTTTGTTCACTTTTCTCATTGCAAGCTGTGGTCCTAATTCAGTACACCTTTTTCCTCCTTTAAAACTTAGATTCTTGGGTATGTGTGCCATTCACATCTTGCTAGTTCAATTGGTGATTCTGTAAAAATCAGCACTCTTTCTCAGTCCTTTATATAGTTTTTTTTTTTTTTTTTCATTTTTAATGTTCAGCAGCCATGGCAAAAGGAGAAATTAAATTTATCAACTTAACAAAAGTTTATTTGGTCGAATACGTTTCGTAGCTCATCCAAGAAACTGCATTCAATCAATCAGAAAATAGAATAATATGGGAGCTTTAAGTACATCAATAGTTTTTACACATAAACGTCCCCATGTTCAGATTGAGGGGAGTGCAAAACATTGCTGATTTCTGCAGAATCAGTGAGCAAAGCACCAAACTCTGAGCGGGCACACCGGCTTTGTGATGGACAGAAACACATTTTTGAGCCGAAGAACGAGAACTGCAGCAGAGGCAGAAAAAATACGGGCTCCTCTCCTGCTTCTCTCCAGCATTTCAAACACTTTAAAGTATTTCTACAGTCTACTTTGTGTATTTGCCTTGACGTGTTTGAACGAGCGTCTGCAGTCATCATCAGAAACTCAGCTCACTGTGTGTAACCTGCATCAACCACCACCTTTCACCACCTCCTCTCGCTGTTTCGCATTACGTCTGGGTTTTTGTGAATGGAATGAAACAAAACAACTCCGGGTCTGTTTGTAATGAGGAAACTACATTAAACAGACCCTCCAGGAATTTGCGACGTTGCGATTTGCAACTTCAACGCAACTTCAGCCATTTCAGGGCGGTGTTGCAATTTTGACCAATCACCGCAACTTTCCCGCAATTTTTTACCAATTTTGACCAATCATCGGCGACGTATTGAACTCACGTCGACCAACTTCCTTCTGCCTTACTTCCGTGTGACGAAACGAAACTGCGGCCATGTCCAAAGTTCGGAGCATGGTTTGAAGGGGGCTCATATTGCAGTCAAGGCGGTGCACACTTGCTCAGCCCTGAGTGCAGTCCGCAGACCGCATGGCCGTCTGCGAAATGCTACAGGTCTCGCAACTACGGGAAGGAGCCGCCGACTCCATTTTCTCCCGTAGAAGAAGTAGCGCGCGGTGCATGCTGCGCGAAGCGTGCTTTTTCACACGCCCCGATTTCCATGGAAACGACTGTGGTCTTCGGACTGCGTGTTAACTGCGCATGGGACAAAAAAGGAATGACGCACATGCCCTTCAAACCACGCCGAACTGTGCACTCTGGGAATTGGGACACGGCTTCTAATGGCAAAGAAACATGTCTGCGGCGCCATTTGCCCACAAAAATAACAGCAAAAGACCGCGCGAAACAGTTCGCCTCCTAGTAGTAATTTATTTTCGATGTTGGTAAGGTTGTTTTAGGACCATATCTGTGATCTCTGTGCCCTTGTATTATTCTTTGTCAGTAATAACTCAGTATTCAAAATATTACTCAATTTTAATTACAAAAAGGGAAAATCACAACTATTTATCACAACTTTCACTTCCTCCCGCAACAAAATTGCAACAAAAACCTTAAAGGTCCCATGGCATGAAATTTTCACTTTCTGAGGTTTTTGAACGTTAATGTGAGCTCCCCTACCCTGTTTAGCCCCCCCCTTCCCCATGGCTAAAAGTTGCGAAATGTCTAAACTGAGCATTTGCGGTCCTTTTCTGCATTAGAAAAAAACACAGCTCAAATGGGCGATTCTGAACAAGGCAACTATGTGACGTCACATCGAAAAATGCAGCTCCACCCCCCGTCTGGATGTCTACCCAGCGTCTCTGTAAATCACGCCCAGAGAGTTTGGACCGCGAATGAGCTACGCAATGCGAAATGTGTTTTTTTATTTGCCTGGAGGCACGTGCGAGTGTTTCTACGCTCGGAAGTCCTTTATCTGAGCCTCTGGACATCTGAAACAGCAGTGGTTTAATTTTATTTTCTGTGAAAATGTGTTTTTTTCATTGAAATGCCTCTCCTTTCTTCCTCCGCGCTTAAAACGCGGAAGTGGGGCCAGCACACAGCGCACCGCTAAAACAAGGAACCAGCGGCGCATTTGCCCCCCCCCCCACCCCCCCAACCACCCGCTCCTCTAACCTATCTCTGTCCTTCTCATTTGCATTCAAGCAACAAGGCCCAGAATGAGATTTTCTGACTCTGACTGTGTACACGTGCCTTTCTCATGCACTGAGTCTTGCTTTTGGAGCAGGATTCATTTACAGTATTAGGGAACCATTAAGGCACCATATAAAAGCATCAAGAAGTACCATGTCATGGGACCTTTAAAAGCATTGCAACTTTCATTGCAACATTTTGGAAAAGTTCACACAAATTCAGGCATTTTAGCCCGCAACAATCACAAAAAATGCCCGCGAAATCCTGGGGGGTCTGATTAAAAATACTGTAGATCAGAAAATAGTGTAATATACTTGAATAATACTTAAATAATACTAATAATAATGCTTTAAAATAGCGCAATATACTTTATTCATACTTTAATAATAATATTTTAGGAAATACAGAGAGATATCTTTTTGGACTCTGTAGAGATTGATACATTTAATGCCATACTGTGGAACATTCCAGACAAAACAATAACATCTCACAGGAAGCACATACTCACATACATGGCCAGTCAAAAGTTTGGATAAACCTTTTTTATTGTATTTTTGCTTTAGTTTTACGACTTTCTTCATTAATATTCACACACATAACTTAACTAAATATTTTTTTTATATTTTTGAGTCAAATCCTTAGTGTATCCACCCTCCTCCCCAGCGCCTCCACGGCTTCTCAACATCTCATCGTCCCCTTCACTCTCCTCACCCTCATTACCCCGTTTTTACCGTTGTTGCACCGGCTTCCAGTTTGTAGAGTTGATTTTAAGATTATTTATGCCTTGTATAATGTGTGAGGATCCTGCTGTGGTCAGTGAAACATTGAACATTACAATATTCTGTAAAATAACCTCATAAATAAAATTTAATTATTGTGTATAAACTGGTGCTGTCAGGTGATTAAAAAAATTAATCTAATTAATTAATCTAATTAATCGCATTTTAAATATTTTTTTAGGTGGTTTATTGTGCTCTCCTACAGTACAAAAAAGGTGTCAAACGTGCGTGAAAAAATATTTACAGTGGTACAGTGAAATGACTGCAGACTTCCCCTTTAAGTCTTTAAGTATTTCAGTCTTTGGCTCGCTCTCTTTCTCTCTGTGTACGTTACCTCCACTGTAGACCTGCAGAGTGCACCTATATACCCCCATTCCCCTCCCACATTACATAACATTCATTCGAAAGCTCATTTACAGCATTCCACTATTAAATTGTGAATATTTCTGGTGCCAAAATGTGAGCACGTGCAGTAGCTTTCATGCAACGTCAATAAATAATATACAAAGCTTCAAAAATACAGAGAATACAAATAATTGCCCGAAATAATTGCCCGTGCAAATTACTCATGCCAGATCGCACCACGGGAGGAGAGAGGAGGCGGCAGCGTGACGGGAAGTGAACGATCGATTTTAGCGCGATTTGGATGGGCAAAATTGGCGCTTCTAAGTGTGCAGCCTGAGTCACGGCAGAACACACTGGAGAGGTTATGGGGAATTAGTTTATGGTTGATGATGAAAACGGTTCGGCGCGTGGCGCAGCAGATAAGGAAACGGGTACGCGCGTCTTCACGTGCTCTCCCCGGGGACAACGCTCTTCGGGACGAACCTGCTCCGTCACATTTTTATGAATAAACTTGCCGTTCAAAGGCCCTGCACGCCAAATTTAAAATGCGCGCGCACTGGATTGCGGCTGATAATTAATTGCGTACATTTTTATAACGCGTTAATTTGCGGTGTAATTAATTAATCTAATTAACGCAGTAAACTGACAGCCCTTGTATAAACCTATAAAATCACATGAAGGTCCACCACCTGCTCTCTCCATGGGGATTTGATGGATTTGCCTGGAATGTTCCACAGATATTAAACGTTTTGCATTTATTCCATTCCAGGTGTTTTTACTGCTTAAAAATATCATGAAAATGGTTATTCTTAGATACACTGGGACGTCTCTCCATAGACCTGACCTGTTTCTATGTCTAGTTTTATTTCTGCTTATCTTCATGGAGATAGACAAGCAGAGGACCCTCAACAAGAAAAGTTACACAGTACACAGTGACATTTTAAGGAAGAAAATTAAGTTCCACCACTGGTGATGTGAGCGACTGTGTCTGAGTAATTTCCCTTGTGGATCTAAAAAGTTTGTCTGAGTGTGTCCAAACTTTGGATTGGTCGTAGCCAGTGTTCCCCCCTAATTTTTCAGGTGTCTGAGCAAACACATTAACTCCCGGAGCTTTCTTTGGACCCCTGTGAGCGACATCCGACATGCTCACCTTATATCATCTAAAGTTACAGTTTATTCATCAAATTACTGCAGTTATTTCTGTTAGATTATTTTGGCCCACTTAGACTGACAAAGACAAAAATCCTGTTCATGAGCTATGCATATGTGTGAGGGTCCTGCTGTGGTCAGTGAAACATTGAACATTACAATATTCTGAAAAATAACCTCATGCATCTCATAAATAACATTAAATTATAGTATGTACACCTGTAAAATCACATGAAGAGACATTTTTTCAGCTTGATAAATACAGCTCTGGAAAAAAAATAAGAGACCACTGCATTTTTTTCTGAAATCAGCATCTCTACATGTATTACAGCCATTCCATTCCAGCGTCTGTTGAATTCCAACACAAACACAAAGCTGAGCTACTTCAGTTCTTGCACCAGGAGTGGAACAAAGTCACCCAAGAACAATGTGAAAGACTTGTGGAGAGCATGCCAAGACGCATGAAAGCTGTGATTAAAAATAAGGGTTATTGCGCCAAATATTGATTTCTGAACTCTTCTTAAGTGTAAAGTTCCAGGGCTCTCAAGTCTCACGCATTGAGAGTGCGACACACGCAATTCGACACGCAATTCACACGCCACACATGGCATTTCCCACGCTGATTTTTTTGTGCCCAGAAAATCGGTCTGTGTGGCTCAGTTTATGCAGGCACCGCGCGTTTTCCGCGAACCACCCCCCCCCCTTCCTCCTCGCCCCGCTCCCTCCTCCCCGCGCCGCTCAGCGAGTATCTAAGCGCGCTGCACTGTCAGTAGGGTGACCTACTGTTTTTTTCCCTTGGGGGCAATGCTGTTGTAATGCTGGATATTACAACATGGATATAGCCATGTTCAACGTTTACTGTAAATCAGGGATCAAAGAGCTTTTAGCGGATCTCCGCTTTTTATTCAGCCGCGGGGTCTTTTTTTTTTTTATATCTGCAAAGTGCGAGCCGCGCGGGCATTTCGGATGTCGCGCACAGGGATCCAAGGAGCGCTCAGGGAGTTAGTGTGTTTGCTCAGACATATTAAAAATTAGGGGGAACATTGGCCATGTCCCAATTCCAAGTATTACTAGTCGCAATATAATAATATTTTTGTCTGTAGGGAACAAGGAGCAGACCACCCGGCTCATTGAGCTGAGGCAGGATCTGTTCCATTTCGCAGACGCCCATGTGATCCCCGGACTGCACTCAGGGCTCAGCGAGTATGCACCGCCTCGACTGCAGACTGAAACCACACTCCGAACCGTGCATTCGCTGAATTGGGAAACGGCGAACATTGCAGAGTAGCAAGTGTAAATAATGGGTGGGGATTTATGACGATTTATGCAACGGTGGCCGACAAGGGTCCGAAAGGAGGACAAAATGTAAAAAAGGAGGACACGTGACAGACGGCCGGACAGACAGCTCTAAAACCGGACTGTCCGGACGAAATCCGGACGAATGGTCACCCTAACTGTCAGTGAACGACAAAACGGAGAACCATCAGGTAATAACTTCATTTATATCTACTAACTCTCATTAGTTGCTTTGTAGTTTAAGTTTGCTCTTTAGACAAACATTTATACCCCCCCCCCCCCCGCTCTTCGGAAATTACAGTCTCACGCACGACCCCGCTCAAAACTTGAGAGCCCTGGTGTAAACATTAGTATTATGTTGTTTTTAAATGAATTTGATCTTGTTTCTTTGTTTCTTTAAAAACATTTTTTTTAAATCATTTTCTGCAAATAAATGCTCTAAACGATCATATTTTTATTTGTAATTAGGGGGAAATGTTGTCAGTAGTTTATAGACTCCAACAAAAATGTTCCTTTTGCCCAAACACATACCTATAAGTAGTAAAATCAGAAAAACGGCAGATTTTTTTTAATGGATTGCAGGACCTACAGGCCACTTTAAGATCTTAACATCTGTCCCAAAATAATGATTTCTAAAATAAGTATAAATTATTATCACTTTATATCTTATTTTTTAATCATTACATTAGCCTCTTTAAGTAGTTTTGTGCGAGTGTCAGAGCTCTGTGTTGTAACACTCTGGGGAGAGGATTCACACTTTGAGAAAGTCCCATCTTTTTGGCTCACAAAAAACTATGAAAACAAAGTAAACAGGGTAAGATTCCATTATGGCTCTACCTGTCTCCTCTTCATATGTTCTTCCCTCTGTGGAGTGTGTGGGCAGCGCTCCCGTCGGCTGGTATGGACCATCAGATTGCTGATAGATTGCTGATGAGGACCATCAGTCATCAGTTTGGTCGTTCCGTGTGTCAAACCAGCGCTGTGTTTATCAGCTCAGGCTAGATTTTATTTTATGCGCTGCAAACAATTTGATGTGCTAGCTGAAAGTCTGGGCAGTGCGCACCTAAGAGGGAATGTTGGTCGTATCTTTAAATCTGTCAAATGACTCGCCTCAGATAAAAGCGGAAAAGAAATATAGGACCTTCATTGTCAGTATTATAAATAACATAAAATACACCGGCACCATTTATTTCATCTAAGACAGTGGTCCCCAACCACCGGGCCGCGGACCGGTATCAGGC
This sequence comes from Paratrypauchen microcephalus, assembly GCA_036785185.1. NCBI lineage: Eukaryota > Metazoa > Chordata > Actinopteri > Gobiiformes > Gobiidae > Paratrypauchen > Paratrypauchen microcephalus. Next base: position 132,761 of record JAVJIX010000212.1, on the reverse strand, counting down.
CGTGACCCCTTTGGTACCGGGCCACGGCGGCTCATTCCCCCACCCCTTCATTTTGAGAGGCCCATCCGTGTTCCGAAAAGAGCACGTCGACTTCCATGTGCGTACGAGGCTTGTCTTAGGCACCTGATACCTTAACGCTAATATTAAACCCACAAGCAGCAAAATTAGTAAAAAACAGACGCCTTTGGAAAGTTTCTTTGCAAAGGGGGAAAAGGCCCAGTGAGGAGACAGAAGAAGAGCCTACGCAGCTTTTGGAAAGCGATGACATCACGATGCCATCATCATCTGCTTTGGCAGGACTCCCAATCGTCGTTCTGCTGATACTGACGTGTTTTGTAATCCAACGTAACTCGCAGAAGTAACTCCACTTCATCGTCGGTCCAAACGAACGAGACGGCTTTTGTACGTGTGTTCACCATCATTCTTATCTTCATGTGTTTGCGGAAGAGAAAGGACTTTATGCGCATGCGCTCTTTGTAGTACTGCGTTTCCGGTAGCTCGGGCTGTTTTTACATATCGGTGTGGCATTTGCCTGGTTTACACCAGACCATATCACAAGTGAGATATGGTCTGGGAGCCACCTTCGAAATATCTCATAGCGAAGTTGTGGTTTATGATCGCCAATGGCCGTTTATTGGGTGGTACGAATGTCTATCATTTGGCGTATACGTAGCCCATAGCCAATCATGTCAGTTGTCAGTTCAAACTATAAGCTTCCGTTTGTCACGTAGTACGCGTCACCGTCTTGCCACCCCTCCCCGCTCTCTGATTGGCTCCCAGAATCAAGAGAGCTCCCTTGCCATAGTTGCCAGGCTTCCTTTCAGATCGGAACGAACAAAAGCAGCCTGGGATTTCCCAGGTTAGTGTGGCATATGTATTACAACATTTTCACTCTGGACGCAAATATTTACTGACAATACCAGTAGACCTACTTAAAATATGGATTTATCGCAACCCACGCACCAAACCCGCTCTGCATTACATACATCTGTGGCTGTTTAAACTCCATCTTCACGTAATTAAATTATACTTCAGTTAACCTCTCTCGAACGTTTGTCAGTCTGCTGATTAGATTTTCTTTCTTGGCCACAGACACACTGGCAGATTGTAGCGCAGATAGGCTCATGGGGATCTGTGCCAACTCCAGCCGATGTAAGGTCTGATCAGATGGTCTGAGCAGCTGCAGAGGTCAGCGCGGACTCCACACCAGAGGGACAATTATCAGACACGTCCTCGGGGACTGGGGCTTTTTTCTGGGCTCCTTGATTTGGCTTCTGTTGGGTGTGTTTTTGTCTGAGGGGTGGGGAGTCTGCAGCTCAACAGGGACACTGCTATAAGTCCAGGTCCTGTTAAAACCTTTATATGGCACTGTATTGTCACCAAAAACATAACAACCGTTGGAGCTGTGTTTTTGTTTTCACATATAGATTTCACTTCTCATTTGGTCCACTACAGTGCCTCTTTGCCAACTTTTAATTGGGTTTGTCTAATGTTAGATGTTTTATGCACAGAAAATATTGTTTTTGATGAGTTCCATGCATCAATAAACAGGAAACAGCGGCTGAAGTGCTAGCTTTGCTTTACTAAGATTCTCACTTAAAACATAAAAGTTATCTGCTCACTTTCAGACCAGGGCCGTACCAGTTATCTCCACGGTGAACCGATGGGAATGAGGCTTATGTAACTTTTCTAGGGGAAAACCTGCCTGCTTCTACCTGCTGAGCTGAGAAACTAACACTGCTGCATCGAGGTTGCCCGGGCCTTTCTGTGTGGAGTTTGAATTTTCTCCCTGCGTGTGGGTGGCTTTTCTTTAAGCACTCCAATTTCCCCCATCAACCCAAAATGCGTACAATAGGTCAAATCCTCCAACTGAGGTAGTCCTGACCAAGACTAGCTCAAAATCTGGAGATGGGTCACTGCTCCTGACAGTCCCAGTGGCATTGAAGGATGGGTCAAATGCAGAGGACAAATGTCACTCTGAGGAGAATATGTTCCTGAAAGTGACAGTGAGTAACTTCCAGGGGGTGGAAGATCAACTGCATGATTTCATGGAAACAGAAATTCAAGTGGCGAGTCCTTGCCTCAAGTGGAGGAGTTCAAGTATCTCGGCGTCTTGTTCATGAGTGAGGGGAGGATGGAGCGTGAGATTGACAGGCGGTGCAGCGTCGGCAGTGATGCGGTCGCTGTACCGGACCGTTGTGGTGAAGAGGGAGCCGAGCAGCAAAGCAAAGCTCTTCCTACCTTTACCTTCAATCTACGTTCCTCCCCACACCTATGGTCATGAGCTCTGGGTAATGACCGAAAGGACGAGATCACGGATACAACCGGCCGAAATGAGTTTTCTCCCTCCCTGGGCTCGGAGTAGAGGAGCAGCTGAGGTGGCTCGAGCATCTGTTCTGGATGCCTCCTGGACGCCTCCCTCAGGAGGTGTTCTGGGCGGATGTTTACAAGTGAACAGGCTAGGCTAGGCTACGCGCGCAGTGATACAACTCCGAGAGAAAAGAGCACCATGCGAATTAGGCTGCTGGATTTTTTCAGACAACTGTGACGGAAATACATATCACTTTTTGGACAAATGTTTTGCGAAGAAAAACAAGCTTTATTAACTGTCCCCATGAACTTACCGGACCTACTTATGTGAGTTCCAGAACCCGAACAGAACCGGGCTGAGACGAGACTGTCAGCGGTAAGCCAGTGTTACCACACGACACTGTTAGAAGGAAACCCATACAGATTCACATAAAAAAACGCACTATCCCTTTAATGTCGATTTTGCACAATAAGTCCACCGTAAAGCTGCTCTCTGGAACTTTTCTGGTGGAGAGTCTGTTACCTGCATGATTTTTATATATGGTATCAAACTTGAATTATTATTTTGAAAAAGTAAGGTGCAAAAATGTAATTGGAAAAAAGTTTTATCTGTCTGAACCTCTCCAGTCTGCACTCAGAACTAAATGGAGCTCTTGGATAAGTTTTCGTCCAACTGGCAGAAGTACCTCGATAAAAGCTGCTTACTGTGAGTGGGGTCGCCTCTCCACTGAGCTGGCCTGAAACGTCTTCGTCTGATGGTGTCACCTGTTTGTCACCATGGAGAAGACGGGAGTTTAATGCCCTTCTGTGGAACATTCCAGGTAAATCAATAAGATCTCCATAAAGACAAGCAGGTGACAGACTCTCCACCAGAAAAGTTCCATAGTGCATGTTTAAAGTTTACTACGCTATTTTCTGCATATACTAATCCTGCATTTCAAACCGAAAACACTCCACCACCTTGTGATGTCATGTGGTAATACAGGAAGTGAAATGAGTTTTCTCCCTCCCTGGGCTCGGAGTAGAGGAGCAGCTGAGGTGGCTCGAGCATCTGTTCTGGATGCCTCCTGGACGCCTCCCTCAGGAGGTGTTCTGGGCATGTCCCACCGGGAGGAGGCACCGGGGAAGATCCAGGACACGCTGGAGGGACTATATCTCCCGACTGGCCTGGGAACGCCTTGGGGTCCCCCCGGAGGAGCTGGAGGAAGTGTTCGGGGTGAAGGAAGTCTGGGAGTGCCTGCTTAGACTGTTGCACCCGCGACCCGGATAAGCAGAAGAAAATGTATGAAGAAAGTTAAATCCATACTTCTGAACATTCTCTGTGGAGATAGATAAAGTTTATTCAATACTGTGGAAGATTACAACCGAAGTAGGAGGAGGCCCTTCTTCAGGCTAAATAAAAGTCAAGTTTGTAGAAGTGCAAGCTTGCTCAGAGTAATAACACATTTATTTCAATGTTTTTCAGTGCAATACAAAAAAAACTCTTCCACAGTATGGCCTTAACATTGTGTATTTATTAAATTTTTCAACAACAGCCTGATAAACATGTATTTTTACAATATCTTCACCAGAGTTGCTCTCAGTGAGAAATTATTCAGTATCAGCTCAGAAAGTTTGATACCAACTGTCTTCAGGCCTATAAAAAGATTCATCGAATAACAGTTTTTACTTTTTGGACAAGGTTGTGTTTTGTTTCACTTTACACTGAAAAAAAAAAACATCTCCCCTCTGCAACTGCTGCTGTCAGGCTCGTTTGGGTCTTAAAATGTTCATCTTACCCGCTTTACATGATCCTGATGTTTTTATTTCACTATTTTGTCCCTAAATCAAGATATGAACATTAAAAACAGACAAATCAGACGCCTTTCTTCACAGAGGTTGCCCCTGTTAGCGTTACAGGTTTGATTGACAGCGTTGCTAAGCAGAAGAACCGTTTTCCATTAACAGCCTCGCTCCGGATTGGTTCCTCGGTTGCCATGATACTCACGGTCTAAATTCCAAATATGGAGCTCCAAGTTCACTCCTAACCGCCAACCTCGATGAGCTTCATTTGACTGGAGCTGAACACTATGGGTGACACTCTCTAAGTCCACTTTTTCAGTCTATGGTTATACTATAAAAAATACTCTGAATATAGTTTTTCAATGTTATAAAACGTGTGAATAGCGCATAATTTTAAGCCTTTTTTTACTGTCCTTGTGAAACTAAATTAAATTCATTACTCTGAAAATCTATTGATCCAGACTACACTTGCATTTGTACTAATCTATGAAATCTGTGGCCTTTGTATGGTATTTTAAGAAAACTAATGTTTTACTTTGCTGCTGCTGCTAAAAGGAAAATTAAAGAAAGTTAAATTGCTTTCTAATTAAAAGAAACCTCTACACAAACTTCTAAAACAAACTGTAGAAAACCAAGTAGGGATTTTGTATTTAGCTTATCTTTGACAAAATGGCCATATGCAACATTTTTAACCCTATTTATAAGACCCAAGTCAAACTTTTTCCAAGAACTGCACGTACACATGTGTGGGTGGAGATAGGAGGTAGATGCCGACAGAAATGACTGATGCCTCAACTGGAGAATACTGGAAGATTTAATATATTAAATACTATATTCCACAAAATTGACTCTTGTGACCTTTAAGTCATGTTATAATGTTGTTACCTCCTCAAGTCATACCTGGAGTTTTGTTTCATTCACACATGTTTGAGTAAAGCCGTATTATTAGTCTGTCTACATCTCCAAAGCTCAAAATAGTCTGTTCCACCTTGTGATGTCATGAAGCGGTAGTTTTCAAGTTGACAGCTCCTTTTACCTTTAGTTGAGTAGAGATTGGCAAAAGGACAATAGTTTTGCCAACTATTTGTCAACTGGACAATAGTTTATTTGGTCAAATACGTTTGATTCTAGTGAAGGTGTGTGGAGTTTAAAAACACATTGAAGTACTTCCTGTATTACCACACGACATCACAAGGTGGAACAGAGTGTTTTCGGTTTGAGAGACGAACTCAGCCTAAGAGCCTGTCCCCACGACGTTTTTTGGAGGAAACGGGGAAGTTTGTGTGCGTTTGGGCCTGTCGTCCAGACGGCGCCGGGGTTTTTGGGGGTGAGAACGGTGTTTTTCAAAAACGGGTTCCAGAGTGGAGAAGTCGGAGAACGCCGGGGGTCGTGTTGCCGTGTGGGCGGCGAAAAACGCGACAGTTGGGAAATTATGACGTCGCGCTGCCGGATTCTTTTCACCCCGCTGCCGCGGCCGAGAACAACAAGAAGGGCCACCCAAAGAAGGTTTTGGGTGAGACCTGACAATGTTTGGGAGCGATCGATGGGACCCATGTTGAAATCAAGCAGCCATCCACCAACGCCATGGCCTTCATCAACAGAAAGGGCAAACATTCCCTCAACATACAAGCGGTGTGTGACTACAGGTACCGGTTTATGGACGTTACTGTTAGGTGGCCTGGCAGTACGCAGGACACACGAGTGTTTGCCAATTCAAAGCTAAACACGTATTTTAAAACTGGAAAAATCCCGTCAATGAAAAGGCAGATAGTGGACAATGAGGAGCCCATACCAATTTGAGGGTGTTGTGTGCTGTAAATAAAGAAAAAGTGCAACCATTTCTTGTCTTTTTTATTGAATGAAAATTTACCTTTTACAAACAGGCACATGCAGTATCACACACAAAAATATATGAAAGCATTTCTGTTTTCTTTACACAAATTCACACAACTATATAGCTGCCCGTTGTGATGGTCCCCGGTTGTATATTCTCGCCAAAAAGCCAACATAATGTCCGAGTATGTTTAACATTCCCGTATTAAGATCCAAACAAGCATTTTGCCTAAATAACACGAGCAAGGTTAACGAGAGTTCTACTTGTTAATGTCTATCTAATAAAACGATAGCAAGTAATGCTAACTATCGATTTATAGGCAAAAACTCTGCTCACGCAGCGCAAATCTTCGTTCTGTGGCGTCTGTCTATGTTAGGGACGGTCACCATTTTCACATTACCGGAGCGAATTTATTTTGTCCCCCTGCTCCACCAATGTAGCAGGGGGACAAAATAAATTCGCTAAAGTACACGTGTTTGCTTGTTTACGAAAGAGAAAGGACTTTATGCGCATGTGCTCTTTGTAGTCTTGCGCTTCCGGCGGCTCTGGCTCTTTCCGATTTACAGTGCCACTTATCGGTGTGACATATGTACTAGATCGTTTTCACTCAGCGCTCCGTGCTCTTCTTGACGCGAATGTTTTCTGATCCAACATGTGTGTGGACGACACTTTTTTTCATCCCGGGTAAAAAAAAAAACAGGAACGTTGTCGTGGGGACTAGGCCTAAATAGCTACTTCAGGTGTGTTTGTGATGAGCAAACACTAGATCAGAGCTCTTAAAGGGATAGTGCGTTTTTTTTTTTATGTTAATCTGTATGTGTTTCCTTCTAAAAGTTACGTGTGTTGACACCGGCTTACCTCTGACAGTCTCAGCTGATCCCGGTTCGGCTCGCTTTCTGGAGCCCACGTAAGTAGGTCCGGTAACTTCTCTGGAACATGAAATAAAGCTTGTTTTTCTTCTCAAAACAAAACATTTGTCCGAAAGGTGATATATTTGCGTCCCAAACAGTTGTCAATGAAACATCCAGCAGCGAATTTAGCGATCGCGTATTGTGTCTCCCGACCCATATCACTGCGCGCATATTAGCTGTATTAGCCTGTTAACATTTAGCGGAAGTGTACGGCAGATGCGGTCCGCCGTGAGGGGAAGTTTACAAGTGAACAGGCTAATACAGCTAATATGCGCGCAGTGATACGAGTTGGCAGAAACAATACGCGATTGTATTCTGTCCCAGTTCTGGAGCTCACGAAAGTAGGTCCAGTAAGTTTGCGGGGACAGTTAAAGATCCCATGACATGGTACTTCTTGATGCTTTTATATGGCTCCTTAATGGTTCCCTAATACTGTAAATGAATCCTTCTTCAAAATCAACACTCAGTGCATGAGAAACAGAGATAAGATGAGAAAGAGTCATAAATATCTCTCTCAAACACTTTATTCTGGGCGTTGTTGCTTGAACGTTGTTGCTTGAATGCAAATAAGGAGAAAAGAGCTGGCCTATAGTAGAGGGTGGGGGCGTGGCCAAACTCTCCGCTCTCCGCCGTCAGCTCTCAGCTGATCCATTTCTGTGTTTTTGCACGGGGGGAGAGATTTGAAGCGTTCCATTGAAAAATAAACACATTTCCACAGAAAATACAATTAAACCACTGCTGTTCAAAGGTCCAGAGGCTCAGATAAAGGACTTCCGAGCCTAGAAACACTCGGACGTGCCTCCAGGGAAATAAAAAAACGCATTTCGCATTGCCTAGCGCATTCGCAGTCCAAACTCTCTGGGTGTGATTTACAGAGACGCTGAGTACAGACAGACGGGGGTGGAACTGCATTTGCATTTCTTTTTTCGATCTGACGTCAATAAGGTGCCTTGTTCAAAATCGCCCGTTTGAGCTCCAATTTTTTGTAACGCAGAAAAGGATCGCAAATGCTCAGTTTAGACATTTCGCAACTTTTAACCATGGGGGGGGCCCTCAACAGCGTAGGGGAGCTCACATTAATGTTCAAAAACCTCAGAAAGTGAAAATTTCATGCCATGGGACCTTTAAGCTCGTTTTTCTTCGCAAAACAACATTTGTCCAAAAAGTTATATATATTTCCGTCACAAACAGTTGCCCGAAAACATTCAGCAGCCTAATTGGCATTCGCATATTTTCTCTAGATTCGTATCACTGCACCCAAGTTAGCTCTACTGCCTGTACTGCCAGTGAATGTTTACAGCAGATGCGGTACGGCGACATCCACCGTAAGCGGATGTTTACAAGTGAACAGGCTAGGCTAGGCTACGCGCGCAGCGATACAACTCCGAGAGAAAAGAGCACCATGCGAATTAGGCTGCTGGATTTTTTCAGACAACTGTGACGGAAATACATATCACTTTTTGGACAAATGTTTTGCGAAGAAAAACAAGCTTTATTAACTGTCCCCACGAACTTACCGGACCTACTTACGTGAGTTCCAGAACCCGAACAGAACCGGGCTGAGACGAGACTGTCAGCGGTAAGCCAGTGTTACCACACGACACTGTTAGAAGGAAACCCATACAGATTCACATTTAAAAAAGCGCACTATCCCTTTAATGTCGATTTTGCACAATAAGTCCACCGTAAAGCTGCTCTCTGGAACTTTTCTGGTGGAGAGTCTGTTACCTGCATGATTTTTATATATGGTATCAAACTTGAATTATTATTTTGAAAAAGTAAAGTGCAAAAATGTAATTGGAAAAAAGTTTTATCTGTCTGAACCTCTCCAGTCTGCACTCAGAACTAAATGGGGCTCTTGGATAAGTTTTCGTCCAACTGGCAGAAGTACCTCGATAAAAGCTGCTTACTGTGAGTGGGGTCGCCTCTCCACTGAGCTGACCCGAAACTTCTTCGTCTGATGGTGTCACCTGTTTGTCACCATGGAGAAGACGGGAGTTTAATGCCCTTCTGTGGAACATTCCAGGTAAATCAATAAGATCTCCATGAAGACAAGCAGGTGACAGAAAAGAAAAGTTCCATAGTGCATGTTTAAAGTTTACTACGCTATTTTCTGCATATACTAATCCTGCATTCCAAACCGAAAACACTCTGTTCCACCTTGTGATGTCATGTGGTAATACAGGAAGTGCTCCACTGTGTTTTTAAACTCCACACACCTTCACTAGAATCATTTGGGTGATTTCAGCCCTGGAATTGTCCATCTCGACTGAACTAAAGGTAAAAGAAGCTGTTAACTTTGAAACTAACACTTCATGACATCGCATTTTGAGCGTTGGAGATGTAGACAGACCAATAATAAAAGATTACTCAAACATCTCCTGGTGTGTTTTTGAGTTAACGACATGATAACATGACTTAAAGGGATAGTTTGGGTTTTTTGATGTGAATCTGTATGGCGTCCCCTTCAGCAGTGTCGTGCATTAACACTGACTTACCCCTGACAGTGTCCTCTGAGCCGAGTTCTGCCCCGGTTCTGGTGTTGACGAAAGTAAATCCTGCAAGTTAGCCACAACAGTTAATAAAGTTTGTTTTTCTTCTCAAAGCAATATTTGTCCAAAAAGTGATATATTTGCATCACAAAACAGTTTTGTGATGTTTTCTCTCGATTCCTAACACTGCGTGCCTATTATTATTATTATTATTATTATTATTATTATTATTATTAGCCTGTTCACTTGTAAACATCGCCACTTGTTACACTTACCTGGGGTGCAGGGACAGCAGTGATCTTCAAAAGCTTCCTCCTCCGTGCTGGGCATTGCATTGCATTCATTTTCTTCTGCTTTTCCATTTTCTGGGTCGCGGGGGCAGCAGTCCAAGCAGTGTTCTGCTGCCCAGAACACAATGCACCAGCCCCCATGAATCCTCCCGCGGGTGGTGGGTCCACAGGAGGACGGCTCACGTCACAACTGGCCTTGATGTATCTTCTGCCATGGGGGCTACCAGCGTCCGCAGACACTGGGGGCGAGGTGTCTTGCCCAAGGACACAACGGCAGCGCTCATCTGTGGGAGCTGGGATCACACACGGTCAACCCGTCAAGAGCGGGATTCGCCAACCCCTGGATCACTAGACAAACGCTCTACCAACTGAGCCCATTTGGTGTCCACACTGAACCCTATGGCAGGAAGCTAAAGTTGCCTCAGACTAATTTGTGACTGGAAAACAGTGACATGAAAACGGTTCATCTTTGTTGGTACAAGAGAAATTCAATTTGTCAACTGTGCAAAAGTTTATTTGGATTCTACCTGGACGACTGAGAGATTCTACACACATTTAATCTTTTTTAGTCATTTTAGAAATTTGGTACAAATGAAAAACAAAAAAAAGACATTGCTAGTGCTCGCTAGTGTAATGTGCAGCTATACACAGGAGGATAACTTAGGCTCTTTGTTGGGATGAGGTTTACAGTGACGTTTACAAGACCACAAAGAAAGAGAAGACAACTCTGGATCTCCACTTAGCCTGCGGGTTCAGGCCTCAAAGGTCCCCTACATTCTTTCTTTTTATGTTTTTTTTTCTAACTAAGAACTGAGAGAACTTGTTTCTTTTATTAGAAGAAGAAGAAGAAGTGACTTTATTGATCTCACACTGGAGAAATTCTTCTCTGCATTTTAACCCATCATATATATATATATATATATATATATATATATATATATATATATTAGGAGCAGTGGGCAGCACATTACTGCACCCGGGGACCATCTCCATGATCTTCTTGCTTCGGTTTGGTCAGGACCTAAGCTGGAGGATTTTACCTGGTGCATGTTTTGGGTTGATGGGGGAAACCGGAGTGCCCGGAGGAAACCCACCCAGACACGGGGAGAACATGCAAACTCCACACAGAAAGGCCCAGGCGACCCGGGGATCGAACCCGGAACCTTCTTGCTGTGAAGCAAGAGCGCTAGCCACTCAGCCACCGTGCCGCCATTAAGTCATTTTAGATGAAATATTGCATTGTTAAATATCCAAATTATAACATATGATCCACAGGTGTCATGGATTGCAACTGTACTGCTCAAAAAAAAAAGTAAAAGAACACTTTAAAAACACATCAGATCTCAATGTGAAAAAATATGCTGGATATCTATTTTCAGCCTACAGTGGGCTTAACTTTATACACACCCTGAAAATCAAAGCTAGTTCATTTTGCCTAAATTTAATTTTTGCAACTCAAAATGTTTCTCTGTCTCTTGTGTGGCCCCATGTGTTTGTTTGCGTATTTGACAACATCGTGGCATCCTCCTAATGAGACGACAGATGGTGTCTTGTGAGATATCCTCCCAGATCTGTGTAAATGCATCGCTGAGCTCCTGTAGAGCGGAGGAGCAGGCTGGCGGGGTCTGATAGACTCAAACATGTCATCAAACATGTTCCAGAGGTGTTCTCTCGGGTTTAAATCAGGTGATCGTGAGGGACATGCAATTGTCTCAATCTCATCCTCCAGGTACGGCCTGCAGACTCTGGCCACATGAGTCCGGGCGTTGTCGTGCATCAGGAAGAATCCAGGACCTGCCGCACCAGGGTAAGGTCTGACAGTGAAAATCATGCAAAATAAATTTTTGAATGTCTTCTTTTATTTTCAAAACGTGTTTTGACTCCTGATTTTTATTTTTTTTTCCATTTCAATTTTTTTTTTTAAGAAGCAAGAGAAGCAACTTTATTGATCTCACACTGGAGAAATTCTCTGCATTTAACCCATCCTGTTATTAGGAGCAGTGGGCAGCACATTACTGCGCCCGGGGACCATCTCCATGATCTTTTTGCTTCGGCTTGGTCAGGACCTCAGCTGGAGGATTTTACCTATGGTGCATGTTTTGGGTTGATGGGGGAAACCGGAGTGCCCGGAGGAAACCCACCCAGACACGGGGAGAACATGCAAACTCCACACAGAACACACAAGGAAAGGCCTGGGCGACCTGGGGATCGAACCCGGAACCTTCTTGCTGTGAAGCATGAGTGCTAGCCACTCAGCCACCGTGCCGCCAAAAATGTAGTGTAACATTGTGTTCTGCGTCCTGATTGGCTAAGAGACCTTTGGCGATTGATGTTATAGATGGGGTACCCGGGGGGGTAACTGGGACCAGAGTGGAACTAGACCAGGACCAGACTGGAACTAGACCAGGACCAAACGCGGACTAAACCAGGTCTAAACAAGGACTAAACCTGGACTAAACCAGGACTGGACCAGGTCTAGACCTGGACTAAACCAGGACTAGACCAGGTCTAAACCAGGATTAAACCACTGCGTGCGGCTCTTTGCCTGGTTTCGTGTGACTCTTGTGTTCGTTCATGTCGAGGTTTGATGTGCGTGTTCGCAGGAGGAGGCACGGTTTGGACACAGGTCTCGTGCTCGCAGCCCCGGGTGGGACATGCGGTCTCGCGCTGGTCATGCTGCGCTATCACGGATTTAAGCATGATGGGCGCACGTGTCCGCGCACACCCCCCCTACGAAAGTTTGAGTGTTTGAACGAGAGAGAAATGTGAGAAAACGTTAATTCGAGGGATTACTGTACTGACAAATATCGGTCGTTAATATCAGCCCACTTTTACACATCGGGCCGATACCGATATGTTAAAAAATTTGGCAATATCGGCTGATACCGATGTTAATGTCGATATATCCTGCATCCCTATACTGAACCATGTTGCAGGCGGCAAAGCATTCTCCTTGTCAGACTCGTTCTCATCTCTCCCAGGTGCTCGGGGTGAACCTGAACATGCTCTCATCTGTGAAAAGCAGGACTTGCCAATTCTGGTGTCATCTAGCAAATGCCAGTGAAGCTCCACGGTGCTGGGAACACAGGGCCCACTACAGGACGTGGTACCCTCAAGCCACCCTCATGAAGTCTGTTTCTGATTGTTTGGACAGAGACGTTCATGGCAGTGTCCTGTTGGAGATCATTCTGTAGGGCACGGGCAGTGTTCAACGTTTTCCTCTTTACACAAAGGAGCAGATATGGTCCTATGTTGATATTTTGATTGGTTGAAGACCTTCTATGGCCTTCTCCAGTTCTCCTACAGTACAGTGGTCCCTCGTTTATCGCGGGGGTTAGGTTCCAGAAATAACCCGTAATGAGTGAAATCCGCGAAGTAGGACAACTTTATATTTTACAATTATTATACATGTTTTAAGGCTGTAAACGCCTTAAAACACTGGAATTAACGTTTTCTCACATTTCTCTCTTGTTTAAACACTCAAACTTTCATAGATTTTCAACAAAATGTATTAATAGTGACGCGTGGGGGCTCCGCCAGGAGCCCCGCCGGACACGCGAGGGGAGCGGAGACATGAGTCACTGGATCCGCAGGAAGCACCGCGCTCATCCAACGGCACTGCCACGTCCCAGGACGCGACGCGCACCAACCCCTTGGAGAAGTGTGCGACACGTGCACCCCTCATCGTGGTCAAATTCTTGACAGAGCAGCACGACCGGCGCAAGGCCGGGGCTGCGAGCACGAGATCGAACCGCGGCGCCCGGACCATGCCCCCTCAGGACCGCGTCCTCGCAGCCCGAGCCACAAACCGAACACCCACAAACGAACGCAAGAGCCGCACGAAACCAGCAAAGACCTGGTTTAGACCTGGTCTAGTCCCGGTTTAGTCCTGGTTTAGTCCAGGACCAGTCCAGGTTTAGACCTGGTCTAGTCCCGGTTTAGTCCAGGACCAGTCCGGGTTTAGACCTGGTTTAGACCTGGTCTAGACCTGGTTTAGTTCTGGTCTAGACCTGGTTTAGTCCACGTTTAGTCCTGGTCTAGTCCTGGTCCTCCCCGCATCCCCCATCTATCAATCGTCAAAGGTCTACAGTCTCTTAGCCAAGCAGAACACAATGTTACACTATAAAAAAAATGTTACACTATAAAAAATTTTAAAAATCCGCGAAACAGCGAGGCCACGAACAGTGAACCGCGATAGAGCGAGGGATTACTGTAACTGAAATCTTGTCTTCTGAAATCTCCTCTGTGTTCTGGAGATTTTACACATTAAAACTCCTTGTAATGTCATGTCCGGATGTGCCATTCTGGACATGTTGGACAATCTGTGCAGCTTCTGTAGGGGTAAGGAATGGCCTCATACTCCCAGTAGTGATAACCACTGTAGACAAAGCAGCACTAGTGGAAAACCAGCCAAAAACACCTAGAGGGAGAAACCTGAAATGAGTTTTAGGGTTTGCCTCACTGGTGCCGCTCTCGTGAACCTGTTGTCCATTTCCATTTAAAGAGGTGGCATCCTTTTGTTGCCCTGTCCATATTTGTAAAGAAATCCAGAAGATTTTTTCCCCCCACATTGAGTTCTGATGTGTTTTCAAAGCGTTCCTTTAATTTTTTGAGCAGTATAGTATATATACAGTATAGTAGACACAAGCGCAACATGTCTTCTTTAATTTACTACATTGATTTCAGATTTTACTGTACAAATTCTGAAATGTTCACCCATAATAGTTCTTCACTGTATCCACTGAGTGTAATCTTACTAACTGAAATGGCTTTTCTTTGTTTTACTAGAGAAGCCAAGGTTTTCACACAGGGAATTCAAATTTGTAGTAGTTTGTATCTTTTTTAAACATCAGTAGCACTTTTCATCTTTTGTTATTGATTCTCATTCATTCCAATCTGGAGTTTTGAACATTGTAATGAAGTGGTATTTTCCATGAACCTGAGGCTAATCACGAATGGAAGCTTGTCCGCTGTGTCTAATTATATTGTCCTTGCTTTTTGTCAATTTTTTTTTTTTTTTTTACAATTCGAGTTCTAAAAGTGATTTTGTCGGAACAGTTAATGCTTTGTTTTGCCTCTAGGCTATTTTCCCCTTCTTCATAATTTGAATACATTAATTGTATCACTTGGGTTTGCAATAAGCGATCCACGGACTCTGAACACATCAAGTTCTGACTCACGCAAAACGTAAGTAAGCCTCGTTTAGTTTAGTTTTGTTTCATTTCGCTCGACATACGACGGGAGCTCGTTAAAGATCCCATGACATGGTACTTCTTGATGCTTTTATATGGCTCCTTAATGGTTCCCTAATACTGTAAATGAATCCTTCTTCAAAATCAACACTCAGTGCATGAGAAACAGAGATAAGATGAGAAAGAGTTTTTTTTTTCTCTCTGAACACTCCATAATGGGCGTTGTTGCTTGAATGCAAATGAGGAGAAAAGAGATGGCCAATAGTAGAGGGTGGGGGCATGGCCAAACTCCAACTGATCCATTTCCGTGTTTTTGCACGGGGGGAGAGATTTGAAGCGTTCCATTGAAAAATAAACACATTTCCACAGAAAATAAAATTAAACCACTGCTGTTCAAAGGTCCAGAGGCTCAGATAAAGGACTTCCGAGCCTAGAAACACTCGGACGTGC